>OU342585.1:2400000-3600000 GCA_910589645.1 Tinea semifulvella | reverse complement strand
TTTCTAAAAATAATCTATGTATATTTGTAAAAAATCTTGTAAGTAGTATTTCATCAGAACCATATCGACCCAGACTCGTAATAAAAGCCTCGACTAACCTGAAACGAAATGCCTAACCTTAAAATTTAACGCGCTTTCTCCACCTGGAGATAAAAATTTTATGTCTTTACCGACGACACGTAAAAGGATACGACATTTAATGCGAATATGAACTTTTTGGAGAAATTGGGCAACACAGGGTTGTGCCGCAACTTTCTCTCCACTGATGCAATGCAACATGGAAATCACACCGATTGCTAGATTTGCAGAGGTGTTGCAACTGAGTGCAAACCGCACGCGGTTCGTGAAATACCACACGTAGTGTCGGACCCACAGATCCCGTAGAAAACGTGGTAAAAGCTAGATTCGGCTGAAGATTGTTAAACACGGGCGCTCAATCGAACGCCTTTCTCTCACCAGACTGGTTATTAACATCGAATTTTTTCCTTCCCATTTGGGATGTAACTGGTACCGAACGTGATTTATGTATTTAAATCCGACGCTGACGTTTCGGGTCACGCTCCTGCGTACCAGCTTTGTTATGAAATATACGACCCGATGACACATTAGTCTAGTTTAATGTAACTTACGAGTATTTTATTATTTTAAATAAGAAACAACCATCGGTATGTGGCCTACTTGGTCCGCTGCGGCTTCGTACAGCGGACAGATGGCATCTCATGTTACAAGTTATCAACTTATCTGCACTCGTCGGAAACCTGGACACTAAGCAGTAACGGTGCAAATTGCAATGAAAATAACAGTATCTGAGTCGCGTAGTATTGATGAGTATTGCGTCTGGTATGATTGCTAAAGCTGAGTCACGAGCGAGAATAATTTGCAAGTTTTGACATTTGGTTGTACGTGCATAATGCCCTTCTAGGCTTCGTGCGCACCTCGTCTCTGCTGATCCCTATCCGAGCTGTCGAAAGGCTGCCATGTCTTATTGTTTAACATAAATTTGATACAAAGCTGTCGTAATACAACATGGTCCGTTATTAATGATGTTCTGCACCTAATGCAATTTCTGTATTCAAATTGACGCATCATCCACATTCATGCATCGATTTATAATGTTTAAGTTGACATATTGATTTACTACACGAGCGAAAGTTTTACACGTATTGTTTAGTTTATCCCTTGTAAATAGTGTATTTGTCTACTAGATAAACCAAATGCAATGGAATAATTAATCAGGCTCAGTTGACATGTACAGCCATGTTACCCCTTTCCTTTGACTTCACTAATAAGTTTAAAACGAAGGGTAGAATCCAGGGGTCCTTTGTGCACTAATCACTTAAACGTTCGTATTTGTGTTTGGGATTACAACTAGACAAAGGTATATTTTAATGTTGTTAATTCAATGCAACGTTTCGAATTCATGCGTCCATGCTCTCTAAAGCGATCACAACATTTCATCCCTATTAGGTTATACAGTTCCTCGGAGCACTCACCATAGTATAGCCGGTAGAACACGCTCAGAGAAGCCACATCTCGGCGAAGCTGCAGGGATTCGAGGGTTCCAGATATAGTGGCATCGTCCACAATTCGAACAGCTCGCCTCTGTAGGACATTGACAGCATCTGTGAGGTACTTGGCGGAACCATCCCACAGGTGACAACAGTATTCTATACATGATATTATATCTATTATATATTCGATTCGTGGCGCGTTATACGCGGTTCTTTCATCCCCGGAATTGTCGACCGTGGCGTCATCTAGCTAAATGCTAGCGCATGAAATGAACAATCATTAGCTAGCCTTGTAAATAGTTCTCAAAAAACAAGACTAGTTGGCGGTAGCTTATGCGGCGGCGCGTCTACCACCGTTATCCTAATAAGTAATCGAACCGGCATCCATGAACAATTATCCCGTAGAAGTTGCACCAACGGTAACAGCGATTTAATACGTGAGAACAGAGTCTGATTATTGTAAAATTATATGCAAAGATGGTGGTAATGATAGAGGAAGCAAAGGTGTGATGATGCCTAATAACCATTAGCAATAATTTAAATAATTAGGTAACATTTTAATAACAATAGTGTATCAACCGAACACTAGAAATATAAATACTCGTGCTAATATTGTAAATCCGATAGAGGCTTTGACTCTGTCTGTCTGTCACCTCGCCTTCGGATTTATAGGTGGTACTACGAGGCGTGTGACAGATGTCGATCATGCTACGCTAGTTTATTTAAGCTATTTCAATAGTATTTTATTTTCGCATGAATTATGAAAAATCATCAGAATGAGGTGAATCTTCAAAAAATATATAAATTAATGCAATAGTTGTGATTTTTACATGATTAAAGTATAAAAAGAAAATTATAATTACGTTATATCGTCTTATTCTTCAAAATGACGATACAATGTTTGAACTAATAATCGAGAATTCTGGATATGCTTGGTTGCGGAAGCGAGAGGAAGAGATTGGGTTATAGAGCTCTTCCGAGCACGCACCATAGTATAGCCTGTAGAACACGCTCAGAGAAGCTTCATCTTAATCGCTAAAACGAAAGAAGCAGTCATTTAAATCATAATTTAATTTATAATATCGGGCCAAAGGATAATAATCGAAACAAAACTGATCTTCTAAACAATGATACACTCCCTCCCACGCCCCCATAACTCCCGATACACCCCCGACCGTCTTATACCGATTTGCGATGCCTGACTTAGGGTTGGCATGACTACTTTTTTTAGAAACTGTTCTATGTTATTTCAGAAATATGTACTGTTTTCAAAAGGTACATTATCATAGTTATAACACAAGTCGTCTTCATAGATAGAAAGAAAAATATTGCACATAAATTAAAAACCTCCAAAAGTACGTTGTCACACAGGCGAGCTTGATGTCCAGTCATTTACTAACAGCTAAATTTAGAAACTATTATTTAAAATTTAACTAAACAAAATAGCCTACCTACTCGTACTTATCAACTAACATCAATAAATATATACTGTATAATAGCCTGCCTCCGTGGTCTAGCGGTTAAATCCAGGTCGGGACACAAAAATCTTTATTATTGTAAATAAATACATTTAATTAATATTTAATTTATTTGTGATATTTCTCTAGTTTGGTACGCTGGAGACATCGACTAGCTTGCCACTTTTTTTTTTTTTCATATACTAGCACGACATGTGACCTTGCGCCCACCTGATGGTAAGTGGGAGCGAGATCCATGAATGTTAGCAACTGTAATCAGACACTCATGACTGACATCAGCCCCTAACACTTGACTGGACATGACGGCAATTCGAGCCTGATCCCGAAATGTGTGGATACACTTTACTGGGTTTATCGGCACGAACGGTGGATACATAATATGTATGTATTAGTATTTAGTGTATCGATATTATAATATTTATTCCATATATATTGTAAGTAAGAATATATTAAATTGCTGTTAATTTAAATAGTTATTTATTTCTCTTATTATCTTTATGATTGCACCTACATTTGATCAAATTTGTCCCCAAGGTTTGGCTGTCAGAGAATGTCTTCGGGCATTAAGTCCGCCTTTGTACTTTGTGCAATAAAGTTTATAAATAAATAAATAAATACTTCCCCGCCTCGGCAGACTGGACAAATAACACTATCAGTCTGCCTACCACCTATTAAAAGTCAATATAATAATAAACAATACCTTGTCATGATTGGCCTATAGTAAAGTTGGCTAAATGTGAATCCGCTTATTTATAAGCGTGGTTTCTGACCACCCCGAAAGGCAAACGGTCGTAATGGTAATACGTTTCTATTGTAAAAGAATCTGAACATCTGCAAGAAAAATATTTTTTTTTTAGAAATGAATTGCATTAGAAATCTTCTAATCGATTTCTAAACAATGATATCATGGTGGGACTAATGTCTTTTAAAAAATAATACAATTCCACATATTAGTGGAAGCGGGACTACCGCGACGGCTTAACGAGCTCTCTGAGCGTGCAATATACTTTTCTCACGTATATTTGTTATAGATTAGGATAGACACCACTTTTTCTGTGTCGTCGGACCTGGGTCCATTAATATCAATAAATTGTCATCAGATCCTCGCCAACCCGTTTGGCCAGCAGGGTGGCAAGTGTAGGCCATATTCTCCGGATATTCATCACTTTTTGAAAGGACGATCTCCAGTAGTTGAGGTCTAGGACTCCGTAATGATGTTAGTCATGATTATTTAAATATAAAAAAAATGTACAAAAAGTTGTCAACCCTGTTGTTGAGTTGTAAATAAGTCGCAGCCTCCGCAAACATTAGACATATTAAGACACATACATCAAGGCGATTTATACCGTAGTCACGTGACGTCACGCCCCCACATCCTTATGCACTATCTCTGGACATAATTTAGTCCTTTATAACATGCACCCTCTGGCTAAAAAAATGGATCATGAATGGACCATGGAACTTATTCTGATTTAAAACAGTGATTTTCCATTACTAAGGTTTTAAAATACATATAAGTACACAATGCTATGCTGGTACCAACACTTATGTATGGAAGCGAGACATAATTCTGACTTGCCTGGTGGGTTACTGATGTAACAGGTATTGTAATCTCATAGGTACTCATAACTAATTTTAAAAGGTTATTAATTGATCGTTGTGGTGCAGTTCTGTACGAGTATATGTTTTATTTGGTAAATCTGATATAGCTGAGTTTTCCTTGCAGATTCCTTTTTTAGTCAGATTAAACATTACCAGGTCACTAGAAGCTGCTGGTCTTCTGCTAACAACTTACTTATTGGACCACTTTGCTGCTTAGTCTTCTACTAGCAGGAGTAGAATCATTCAAAATAATTAAATTAATGACGTTTCATAAATGCCTATAATAGGTTTACGTGAATAAAGATATTTTGACTTTGACTTTGAGACGTGGATATGTCAGATACATACATATACAATATATATAGTAAGTGACCGAAGTAAGGCCAGGACTCCACCTAAGCGGAGACGAGACGAGCGGAGAGGAGATGTTTTTGTGAAGATGTGCCTCCACCCTCTCGCCCGCCAGCAACCCGCCGGCCATCTTGCTAGTACCGTGCACGCGAGCGCACGCTTCTATCGTGAATAATTTGTGCAGTTTGTAGTTTTCAACGTAAACAATTAATTAATTTAAATAAAACGTAGCATCTCTTCTCGCACAGCACACATCTCCGCTTTGGTGGAGTCCCGGCCTTAGCCGATAGCGGGGTGATGTGCCTGACTGAACTAGCCGAACGCGGGCAGACCTCTTGTACTTTATAGTCTGTTCATTCATGGACCTTATGCGCCACTTACCATTGTCAAGGTCACATGTTGTGCTTGTATAAAAAAACAAAACATATTTGATCTTTTTGCATTAAAACAAGAATAAGGCTGGTATTCATTTGTTAATTTTAAAGCTTTTTACGGCGATGTTTCTATCAATGGTACCTATACAAAGGATAATAAAGATTGTCAAGACCATTGCTTGTTTTGAATGGGTTGAGAAATTCTTTAGGCCGTGTCAATAGCCGTGTATAAAGGACGGATCTGTTTGCTTATAAAGAATTTATTATATTACCTATGCATTTTTATTAAAGCAATTATATGTTGAGACTTAAATAATTAGTGTTATAATTAGGCCTTCGACCTTATGCTTTTTATCAACTTCACGTAAAACGTAACAAAGCTATTAAGATAGAATACTAGCGGAAATCCAGCCGGAGAAAACTGGGGAATGTCTCCCATCCCCATCACAGCCTTTATTAATTTATTTCATTTTGTTATTTTATTATTTTATTTTGACATTTATTTATATTAAATAATATTGACATAAATATGTAATGAACCTATATAGGATTAATGTATGTAAATAAATTGTTTGTTTTAGCCGTAGCTTTCGGTTTAGCTCGCAAAGTGTGGGCAGTTTGCTTCGGAGTTCACCTAACAGTTTTAATGCATTCTAACACATACAATGCAGTTGTTTTCTTTATACCTGGCCAAGGTGATATTTTACGTGTTTTGTATCGCACAAAGAGTGCACTATTTCACAGTGAGAAATATTCTGGTGGCGGGTATAATTTTAATTGCTTCTACTCTGTTGCTATCTTTTATGTTCTTATGTTGCCTGTCTCTGTCCTTTCTCTTCGAATAAATAAATAAATAAATTAGTATTAGGACCCATATTAAAATTTGTATGCCTCTTAAGGTAGATTGTTGCAGGTAAAATATATTGTTCACCTTTATTTGTAACCATACAATCACAAATAAATATTTCATTTCATTTCAAACCCCATTAGCCATTCGGACGACCCTACTGTGCCTTCTCTAAACTACACCAGGATCTAAATCAGGCTTGGTTTAGCAAAGGGTTTCTGAAGTTATAAATTACATACGAGTACTCGGACGTACACATATCTTCACGCCAGATTTCTTGCGGGGTAGACAGAGACAATTGAGCGCCACTTGATACATTTTATTACTGTACTTCGTCTTAGTATGGTCGTAAATATTTTCAATTACCTATCTCGCAGAACTGTACATTAAATTCAATATCGTCACGCATTTTTCTGATCCTACTGTATAAGAATGGACGACGTGCTGCTTGCGCGTCACTCCAGTCGCGACAGCTAGTGAGACGCGGAACATGTGACCGCGCCGCTTCAATATAATTCACTTACATTTTGTATTACAACGTTTTGAAGCGGCAAGAAGCCTTCACCTTACGCCGTTTCTGTATAATTCGCGCCTTAGGTTGTAAACCCTTTTACGTTTTCGTCGTATAAATAATGTTATTATTAATGTTTGCAAAAAACTCACGTTTTTTTCCATTCTGTATAGAGTTTAATTTAAGCAAATAGAAATTAGAGCAATTAGACTATTTAACAATTAGTAATGCAATGAAGTCATCGCATTCTATATGACCACGTACGTACGAATATGTGCGTGATGGTCGACGTTGTGAGTCATCATACCACATCATAAATGAACTTGCGTTAAAGTCCTTTATATCGAACGATGCGATACGATTTGTTAATGGATATCATTTTCTAAAAGTTAATTACTAATTAAAGCAAATATTTCTAAATGTAAATAAATAATGTTTAATTTATTTTTACATAGCTAAACAATTATTTGAGCTGTTTTTTTGTACAGCACATTAAAGTCTATTAAAAGGTAAACTCTTTTGCATCCCTCCCGCTCGCACAAACCAATATTTTCAAAGATTTTTCTAGTCTGAGTGCATTTTTGACAAATGTAGTCTATCAACTTTATAGGAAACTAGATAGCTTAGCTAGATAACTTTTGTTTTGTGTGAGTATTATTATTGATTTTTGTACTTTTATATATATTTTTGTGTTTCTTAATAAAGTGCTGAACATAATATTTTATATTGATTGTATTACTTCTATAAAATCATAAATTTAGTTTAACTACATAAGTAACACGACATTCAATGACTGTTAGGCGGTACGAAGTTCGCCGGATCAGCTAGTATGTAATAAGAGCGCTAGCGAAGTTTTAGGCTCCCGCTCGGTACCCTCTCGGTCGGTATGCCCCACAAATCAGCGCTGATGCGCGCCACTTATCTATATCTTCAGAATGCTGATGGGACTGCCTCGACGGAGCAGTGCATCGGGCATTTTTGCGGAGGCGCGTGTGGATGGATTTCCGGCCATAATCCTCGAAAAGGCAGCGTCGATACTGCGGAGAGTGAGAGACAGTGACAACAGCATTTTGAGGATGATATCGTCGCGCTTTGACAGCGCTTTTGTTAAGCGCTGGATTGGAGTTGTAACTAGGAATGTGTAAATTAAATATGTACAGCATTTGCGTAGTATAAATATCCCTACAGATATTTACGAATTAATATTAATTAAATTAAGTACTAGGTATTGTTATTATTATTATTATTTTTGCTGTTTGTTTTTGAGTTTTTAATTAATGTGTATACATACACACAAACATTAGTTTTGGACATATTTTTGATATGGACTGTTTGATAGCTGGAAGGAATGGTTGAGTAAAGGACCCGTTGAGGAAATTTTAGAATACGGATGTCATTGTTTTCCGCTGTTTTTTGTCAAAAAAATTGTAAACTTAGCTACTCTCGCCATTTAAGTGATAAAACCGACAGCAAATAAATACATTTACTATTTTATATAAACAGACAGGCCCACTACCTCCGTGACCTAGTGGTTAAGTCCGATTTAGACTTTGAGGTAACGTGTTCTATTGCTGGGTAGGTTAGGATAGGATAATTTATTCGTGATATTTGTTACGCTAGAGACAAACATAGTTGAGTTTTCCCTTTATCATAATTGGTATATAGTGAAATTGGCAAAATGTGAATTCTTAAGGCAATATGTAAAATCGTGGTCTCGTAAGCCATTGTTACTTACATAGATTGATGGCTATCGTATATTAACAAAAATGTATTGGTTTTATTATTATTATTATTTGAACTGTTCCACACATACGAATCGGTTATTATAAAAGGGCCTTTATAGGTACCCTAACTTATTTTACGAAGGGGAAAATATAAGGGTAGGTTCTGACGACAAATACGTATATTATAAAGTTAATTAAGAATTATTTGGGAGGGTTCGAAGTTTTATTTTTGGCGAAGCAAGATATTAGATTGCACGGGGGCGCCGGCTGTTGGTAAACGAGACCATAATCCTTCTAGGGTATCCTAGGTCATAGTACCCATGCTTTTTTTAAGGAGCGAGTTCACATTTAGCCAACTTAACTATAGCCCCATAATGACATGTGGGGCAAGCTAGTCAATGTCTTTAGCGTACCAGACACGAGAATTGTCACAAGATAATAATGTTTTCTGTTCTCGACAAGAAATCGAGGCTTAGAACAATGATGATATGCATTTGTCAAAATATACTCAATTTAATAGGTAGTAGGCCGACTGATGGTGAATTTGCCCAGTCTGCGGGCGGGAAGTATCCAGCGTTCGTGTCGATAAACCCAGTAAATACACCACACGTTTTTCGTCCTTCTTAACTTGTACCAGTTGTACCTTATACACGGACCAGGTCTGGTAGAGTGATAAGACCACCTCGAAGACTGGAAGTAACGATAGCTACGCAAAAAAAAAACCTCAAAATTCAAAATTATGACGTGTTCTAACAATTATTGATATTAGGATTCTTTGTTAAAGTTATGTAATTATTTTCTTAAAAACATTTATTTGCAAATATCTGCAGTATCATTAATTTAAAAGCTAAGACGCTTTAAATCGAATCTGGTACCTCCGAGTTTTCCAAGGACTTAACAGCTAGACCACGGAGGCAGTTAGTTTTTTAAATATATATATTTAATCAATGATCAATAGACTAATAATGTAACCATATACGAGTGTTACCTATAGTTTATCAGGTTTTTTATAGATAAGTTGTAATTACTTTAATTGGCTTTGAGCTTAAACCTAATTGAACATGTGTACGTATAGAAAAAAAATGCAAGTCATTGAGCTGCATAATAACCGGGCATTAAATTCAAGTTATTGGCCTCAACACTGATGTATGGAAGCGAGATGTGGATATGTCAGAATACGCATGAGAGTAGAGTTAATGCCTTGTGTCCCATATGTGGCATCACTAAACAGCAAAAATAGGGAAAGGCGTGCTCCGATGGTTCGGACATGTCGAAAGGATGGGTAAAGAACAGACACACAAGACACTCATAACTGATATCAGTCTCTAACACTATACCGGCTTGACTGGGCATGACGGCAATTCAAGCTTGATCCCGATATTTGTGGATACACTTTACAAGGTTTATCGGCACGAACAGAGGATACATCCCCGCCCCGTGGTAAATTACCACCATCAGTCCACCTATCACTTATTTATTGTTTTCGTAGAAAGTATGTGCCATTTGCAATGATGTCAAATGCCTTGGTGATATATATAAGAATAACACCACTTCAAACAAGATTCACCTATCACGACCAAAACAATAAAACACTAGCGGCATAGTCAAGAGGACATGTATGAAAAGGCTAATGCATGTTAAAGTGAATGAGGTATGTGGTAATAATAATAATAATAAATTCTTTATTGTACAGAACCAAAAATAGTGTGGGTACAAAGGCGAGCTTAATGCATTTTCTACCAACTAACCTTTGTGAATGGGGAGCCATTATAAGCATACTAATTAAATATATTTATTTATTTATTTATTTAACATTTGGAATACAAACGGAGATCATGGCTAAAGTAAGCATTTAACAACAGATATTAACATTATGTGAGCCAGATTCCATAAAAAGTACTCACCAAGAACATATAAATTTGTACATTGATTGGGGTGAGTTAGCAAAATTTAACAAACAATTCAAAGATTAAATTAAATAAAACTAAAACTAAACTAAAACTAAAAGCTTCAAGTTAACATATGGTCACAGTGGCCTGGTCTAAATGACAAACAACAATAAAAAAAAATATAAGTTCAACTGCAATGCTCGAAAAACTATCAGAGTTGTTGAAGTATGGAGCACACGCTTGACTTAAAAACTTCCTTTGAGCCGAAGAATAAATCAGCATCGCACAATAAGTCATCGAACGTCTCACACATCCTACGCAGTGGTTCACGAGCTCCATTTTTAGTTGAAGTAAAGTACAGGTAAAATAGTCGTCGCCGAGGCCTCAAGAACCGTCTTGGTGTAAAGTAGGTAATTTTTTCGACAAGTTTGGGGCAATTATAGTCACCACGACAAAGATTGCGCAACACCAACGAATCCGTAAGTATTCTTCGGTGTTTTAGTGACTGAATTTTATACTTAGTTAACAGGTCCTTATAGGACAAATAACCAAAGCCCATTGTGTAATTAAGTCGGCGTGCAAATTTCTTCTGCACCATTTCGATTTTGTCTGTATAAATTGCGTAACAGGGGTTCCATACGCAAGACGCGTACTCAAGGTGGGAACGTACAAGGGATTTATATAAAGTTAGATGTGTAGAACTATTTTTAAAGTAGGCTGTAGCACGAAATATAAATCCCAACATTTGGTATGCTTTATTGCAAATTTTTTGAGTGTGAATGTCGAACGTAAGTTTACTGTCAAAGTATACTCCCAGGTCACGTGTATTGGTTACAGAGCCTAATGAATGCCCACTTAGACTGTATTGAAACGTGACATTATTCTTTTTTCTGGTAAAAGTTATAGTTTGACATTTATCATGAGCAAGAAAAATGTTGTTAGTGGTACAATAATTATCCAAACGTTTAAGGTCATCCTGCATGTTGTGACAGTCGTCAATATTGTCTATAATTTTAAAAATTTTTAGATCGTTCTAAAATGTTTTAAAATTTATATACATGTGGTGATCGTGACATACAAGTATGTACAAACATTTTGGTGCAACTAAACAGTCGGGCGGGTCCAGAAGACCCCGAGAGATATTAAACATTATTTCAAGTTGGTCCTTAGAATTTGTTGTGAAAGTAAAAAAAAAATGATCTGGTGTTTAAACATAAGTTTAAACACTCAATGAAGGGTGCACGTTTATATTCAATTAAGTAATCTATCGAGGGTTACTTGTAATTATTATTAAGATAAAATATGTTAATTAAAATATTAATGTTGATTACAATGTATGTTACTTTATAATAGCAATAATTATAGTTTATTATATGAAATAAGTGTTTAACAATATGGTCCAGTTGTTAACAGAATAACTTATCAACATATTTAAAATTTTCATTGATTCAAGTGGTCAAATACCCCCACGTCTTTAATAAAAGTTATGCTCATTAAATGAAACTAATAATAGTATTTAGTAAATTGATATTATTATGTCCTGGAGGCATGTCGCCGCCGCCACCGCCTCGTGGTCTAGTGGTAACAAACGTTGCCGTGAACTCGGGAGGTCGTGGGTTCGATTCCCACCGGGGGCAAGTTGTACATTGTATAATTTGTCTCGGTCTGGGTGTTTATATGTATTATATGTATATATTTACAAAAAAAAAGTATAATATGTAGTTTATCAACCATCTAGTTTCCGTAACACAAGCTATGTAGCTTACCACGGAAACTGTGTGACCTGTCTGGAAAAAAAAAAAAAAAAAAAATGTAAATTTGTTAAGTCAAATATTTCAACAAAGTAAATAATGATGGCAAACGTTCCATTACTCACACATCCTTAGTAATCATCATTTCAGCCCCTAGAACACAGAGTTCTAGACCTCCACTGTTGGAGATGGGCCTTCCATTAATTTCTGGAAAATTGGGCCTACACTCGCCACGGCGCTGGCCAGAAGGGTTGGCGAGGATCCGATGTAAATTTTATAATGACATTTTTATTAATGATTCCACTAGTCTGTATTAGTGGAACCGGGACCGACGGCTTAAATTGCTCTCCGAGGCACGGGAACGGTGGTGTTATATATATATATAATCTGTGAAAAATGTACGGAGAGAAAGTTATGCCGTCGGTCCCGGTTCCATTAATACCAACTTGTGGAATCGTTAGTAAATTGTCATTGAAAAATGTCATCAGACCATCGCTAACCCCTCTGGCCAGCGTATTAGTGAGTGTAGGCCAAATTCTCCAGAAATTTCTGGTAGGCAAATCTCCAATCCAGGACTCTGTGTTCGAGGGGCTATGATGATGCAACTCTAAGAACCAGCCGCTATCCGAATTCTGATGCATTCTACCAGTGCAGTATAACATACATTAAAATTATTGTCAATTATTTCGCACTTCTATTAATATAGATTATTTCCATGATGTGCAGATGAATAGACAAGGGTCAGCGAAGCCTATAATCAACAGTGAAGAGATACAGGCTAAATTAATGAAAACAAGACATACAACAAAAAGTGAAACTTAAATAACACAACTGAGCCAAAGTGTGGCCTAAACTTTGATGTATGTGGGACATCACTCTAACCAGCAATCATCTGTTGCACGCAGATATTTAAGTATTGCATTACAATGTCATTAGTATCACTTACAATATCAACTAAACCTCCGATGCCTCGGGGCATACATTCTGGTAAACGATTTCGAAACCTTCAATTGAGGCCTTCAGACTGATTCGTAGAGCTGCGTATAGTAGTTCCCGACCGGAGCCCTCTGTTTAGTTCACTGCTCCTTAGTAAACTAGGTGGCTGTTTTAGTTCCTCAACTCCTAGCCCTGTCTCGAACCAAAGAATAGAAGCGCTCAGTTCGCTCACTTTACTAATAAACTATGTGAATGGGTTTTTTTTATATGTACTATTGGTTGTAAACATTTTACAACCAATAGGAAATTTGAGCCATAATGATGATGAAATTTTAACTGCTTTTGGTTCTCCTGAAGAATTTTGTAATATTTTTAGTTACAATGTTTTGTTTTTAACAGCCGAACTAAATGAACCAGAGATGCGCGTGAGCTATTGTGGCAAGTTCCCGCTCTCTCGTCATTACAATTCGGAACGAACCAAGGGAGATCCAGCAAAGTTAGTAGTAGTTCCTCTGTGGAAGCGCTCTATGGAACTAGTTCGTTCGCGAACTACACAAGCCTACTGATTCAAAATAATATTTGCATTTGCTAGGAAGTTGCCGATACGTAAAAAAAAATATCACTAAATGCCTAGTCGTGTGATCATTCTTAATGGCGCGAGCCATGTTACGTCATGTAATGAATTCCAGCTAGCCACTCAGGTTTAAGGTCTGGATCTACATGTTTCCACTACATGTTAACTGTACACTTTCCCGTCTCACGTCACGGTCTGACACCACCTTTTCGCCAAAACCAACAGGGACAAGATCCAAAGTCAGCAGAACATATCGCTCAGAGTGGTCTCCCGTGGCTCGTGCGTCATTCCGGCATAGCTCGAGATCTAGAGATGCCTAGAAGTTTATCGTCGGCTCGACTAGACTTATGTTTTATCGGGCTTACAACGGACACTTCAAGCATCTTCATAATATAAGAGATAGAGAAGTGGAAGCTAAACTTGTCGAACCTAGACCACCCTGAGTTCGTGAGTCCAGCACTAAAAGTGCATGAATTACTGGTTGCCCGCTGAGATTCTGTCGGGGAAAACTGGCCCCCCAGGGGAAAACTGGACGACCCAACTATATGTTTGTCCTTCTTAATTTCGATTATATTTGGAAGAGATGTCTTTCAAAAATTGGACATAGGCTAAATTGATCATGTGATGCCTGAAGATTTTTTCCGATTTATATTTTTAATACTCGTAATACCTACGATCATTTCAATTACTGATTTTTAAATGGCGTTATAATTTTAATGTGTGACTGGGTAGTACCTGAAACAAAAAAGTATTGTTTTAAAAATAAATATTTTTTTAAAATAAAACATAAAAAACGCACTGGCAGAGTAAATGAAAGCTTTCGATACATGTTCGGGGAGAATGGCGACGAGCGTTGAGACCACGTTTCTGCAATAAGAACCCTGTAAGTTTGTTTAATCTTAAGAGGACATGAAATACAAGACATGAAGACTATTGGAGAGCTCTAACATGAGTCATCATCACGATCAGTGGTGAGAAGTTAAGTAACTTGCAATGCAATGGTTTAGCTTTCTACCATAAATGTTATAGAATATGGTGTATTTTTTTTTTTTAATTGAGCACCAGGGGGTGGAAACTTAAAACTTTTTTTAAAACAAATTTCGATTTACATAGAAAATGGCGCCACCTAGTAGACGGTAGATGGTACTAAATTTAATGTTCATTCATTAATTCAATGAATGCCTCCAATCCACCTGGCTACGCTAGTGTTAGGGTGAACGAGAGTTTTTGCGTGAGTAGCCACTCTTTTCCCAATTAGTTATTATACTATTAGCTGAGCACGACATGTGACATCGCACCCACCTGTTGGTAAGCGGGACGGTCCAAGAATGGGAGTACTGACGCCAGCATCAGACGACCGACATCAGTCCCTAGATGCTTTTTCACACTTCGTCTGAAGGACTCTAGGTTATAGGATTAGGGAACACACAATGGCTGGATGGAAGAGTGCTCTTCAGCTTGCTACAAATGTAAGAGATCCAAATTGATATGTATGCGTAGGGATATGGTAGAGAATGACATTTTTTTAAAGAATAATAACAATACATTGTTTACTTTCCGGATACTAATGGCTCTTAGAAGTTTCAATTCTCTGTCTATTGAACATTCCAAACTTTTTGGCTCTAAAGCATTTAGTAACCAAACTATTCATTAATAATTATTTAATTTGTAATTTGAAGTCATATACAACCAGTATAAAAGAAATACAATATAAAAGCTACCTAAATAATAAAATTAAAAATAAACTAAACTATAAATAAAAAATGTCCTCTAAGAGATGTCCCATCCGAGATAGCCCCAAGGAGACTGGCAACATTTCCCCTCTGTATAGCGAGGTTAATACGTTGGCAAAAATAATTGCCAGATTTATATTATTATTATTATTTGTAATTAGGTGTAAATTGTTATTATTATTATTATCATGGTGTAGTAGGTATTTACTTTATTTTTTAGTTCATGCGTGCCGTGTACAATAGTGTTGTTTAATTTACTTTGAGTTTGACAGTTCTATTCAACGAGCGCAGTGACGTGCCGAGGCGTCCCTACGTTTGACAACTGGAAGAAATAATTGAGTGGCGGTGCCGTCGTGGAAGAATGCGGGTTTTATTTAATATTATTTGTTTTTTTTTTGTAGATAATCTTTAAATCTCATTAGTATAACAGTTTTGAGAGCAAGTCAGAAGATCACGTCGTGAACGATGTTTGAGAGCAATCACGGTGATTGCTATATTCTGGATGGACCGCCGCGGCTCGGGCCATAGATAAATTAAATAGATAAGGGAGCTGCGACGCCACCGGCCGCAATTTGGCCCAATTAGGGCTTACCAGAGACGTATGCCACGCAAAAAAGTGTCTTTAGATAGCTACCTAAAGACACTCTAAGCATTACAAGGTAACCGTTCCACCATGCAAGATGTAGTTGAGATGACTCCTCTTAATAAAAATCATAATTATTATATGGTCTAGCAAATCCTATCCACCACTGCAGCTTCGGGAACAGAACATTGATGATCAAATACTTCGCTGCGTTGACATGACGTTAACAATTGGTGAAATGGCCTGCCATGTCCTCAATCAGGCAAAGGCGGCCCGAGCCATGTTACGTCCAGTTACTCGTATAAATTCCAGCTTGCCGATTAGGTTGAAGTCTTACACATTGCCAGCCTGGCATCACCTTCTGGCAAAGACCAATAGGGACAAGATCCAAAGCCAGCAAAACATATCGCTCAGAGGGTCTCCCGAGCGCTGTGGTCTGTGCGTAATTTCATCATAGCAATGGAGATCTGGAGATGCCTACTATTGTGGAGTTTGTTGTCGGACTGCCGAGACAAAGTTCTATGAAAGAAAGAAACAGCCTCCTAATGGCACACCACGCTGAAGTAGTTTACGCTTAGTAGTACGCTTGCTACTTGTCATGATGGGCTTAGAGTAGAGTTGGCTAAACGTGAATCCGCTTCTTCAAAAGCGTAGTTTCTGACCACCCTGGAAGGGATACAGTCCTGATGATACTTTTCTTCTTTAATGTAAATTTACTTTTAGGGTGATCCTGTAGTTATATGTCTACGGGCTAAGCTATGGTCGGTGGAGAAAGCCACGATCCAATCCTATCTGCAATTGGTCTGCTTGCGGAAATACGCCAATCTTGTCCGCCGCTCGCTGATGGACCAGCAAAAAGGCACTAATCGGATCCTGGATTGTTTGTTACACTTGAATTTAAAAGCATCGTTCTTGAAATTATGTCACCTGATAGGTTTCGGTTTGGATCGCCTTTTAGTAGTGGCTACTGGTTGGATTGTAATAAAAAAAATATGTTGTTTAAAATAAAATTATTTTAGGACTTAGTTGTACCAACATGGAGTCTCTGTAAATTTAACGATTAAAGTTAAAAATGGAGTCGAATGAGTCAATTTTTTTTTTAGGTCAGCTGGTACAATCGACGTCATTTTTAACTTTAACCGTTAAGAAATTAAACTGTCATGATCATACAGAATTTAAACATTAAAACCAAATACTTTAAATAAATTTTAATTAGGAAACGCGAGTTGAAATTTTCAAACACGCTGTTTGCTCCGAACAATCAAGATTTTGGGCCTTTTTCCATACTGCCTCGCTCCACGGTGTTCACTTACAAAATAAACAAATTAAAACGGCCACAAAGTACACCATATTTAAATTCAAAAACCAAATCCTTGCGTTCGTGAATATTCGTGAGTCAACGGGCGCAATTACACTAGCAAGGCTAAAATTCTATAAACCATATCTTACAATTTATCTCAAAAGCAAAGACAAGGAAAAAAGTCCAGTCGCGTTCCTGAAATGCACAAAGAAACTAAAAAGGGGAAAAACAAGCCCAAAGATTCCGTTGCCAAAAAAGTTTAAGAACCGCTGAACTACACCATTTAAATAATTTTATTATTGATACACACATAAAATGAATAATAAAACCGATTCGATGATCAACATAATTCGTTGACTTATATATTGCTATATATTGTGGAAAATAATAAATATAAAAATATATATTTATAAGCCATTAAATTGCTACACCAATTAAATAATTTTATGATTGATGCACACATAAACACATTTTCACATAGATGACATTTTCTAATAGTTAACCTTTAGGATAGTGCGGTTGAAATTTGACAACTTGATCGTCAGCTCGTGACGTCAGTCGCGAACATTTTGGATGCGGTTTGCCGCAACAAATGTCATGTCATTGCATGCTCCAGAGTACCACAAAGCAACAAACATGGGCTGATAAACATATAACTAGAAGTAACGTATCATCACGACCTTTGGGGTAGTCAGAATACTTTTTTTAATTGAAGCGGATTCACGTGCATATACCAAACTCGAAAAAGAGTAATATCACAAATTAATTTTAAAAAATATTGTGTCCCGAGCAGGACTCGAACCCGGTACCTCCGAGTCTAAATCCACAGACTTTCACGCTAGACCACACATAACTTTTTAGTAAAATCTTGAATCATAATTAATAATAGTTGTGTTGGATTGTTTACTTTTTTCGCCAGTTTGTTTGGCATCGTGTGTACCAAACAGTACAAATGGCGGGTATTCTTTACAAAAAAACTGTTGAATTTTGCGGTTTATTTGAGCGACAACCTCTCGCAATTTACGAGGAAACGGGTTGCGACCGAGAACCGGTCGGTGAACCGTTCACTATAATTTTATATTGAGGAAACACTAAGAATAAGTGCTCCATATTCCATAGGCAAGTTAACAGCCACTATGGTCCCATATCTCGAAGTATTTATGAGCTTTTAACAACAAAATAGATACTTTGGAAAGTGGATATCAACTTTGTCTCTTTACGCGACATATTTACGCGCGCTTTTCTCTTTCTTAGATTAAAGCAAAAGGGGATAGAAGACAAATTTCTAGGCATTCCATGGATTCACTATGCGGGTGCCGGGTCCATCGTGTGTGGGTGAGATGAGAAGAATGGTGTCTCGGGCTTGGTACCGACAATAGGCTGGTTTAAAAAGAAGGCAGTAACTACCTCACTTTTTGTGTTCTGGAAAACATATCAAAGTACATACCAGTACTATGTAAGGCGGAGATAAGTCTCACGAAAATCATTATTTGACGACTTTTTTTACAAATATTTATTATAATGTCCAAAAAAAGGTTATATTATAGTAGTTTATGAAACTGTTGCATAATAAGGGGTATTATACACGAGTGTGTGTTTAATAGTAACACGAGTGTTATAATACCTAGTTATGTGCAGTTTCATACACTAATTTATCTACTCTCAAACATTGGGATTGAACCTACTAAATAAAAGATAAAAATTAAAAGAGTAAGAAATAGACGTATTAAATGGCGCCAATTTTTATTTTTAATCTTTTTAAATGACCATGGTACAGAATACATAAGTCCTAAACAATGAAATGGCGTCAAAACCTAGCTTATGACCGCGCACGCGCTATTGCGGGCGCTGCCATAGACAAGTAAAAATTGGTATCAAAACCTTTTTGTAATGGAACCTTTGCCTTGTGTTATATAATATGTATGATTATATTTTTAAAATGAAATATAACATTATTTTCTTAGAGATAAAGTGTTATAATGTAATTCTATTTTTAAATTTCAGCAGTATGTTTATAAAGTATGTCAATATAAATTCGTTTTGAAGTTTGTAATTCGCATTTTACGATATGAGAGTAGATAAAATGTTATATTTATTACTTTTTAGCGTTTTCGTAATGATATAACAGACAATTATTTTACAAAGAAATATCGTTCGCGTTTACTTTGCTTTTTGCATTTTGAACGACTGTTTGGATTGGTTTAAAGCCTCAGCGATTTAAAGTAACAAATTTCCTAGTCGAACACTTTTTTTTTAGTATTCGTTATTATTATTATTACAAAGTAACAATATGGCGCATGCCATATCTTCTTGTTTTGTTTTAATATTATATAAGTTTTTCTTACTAATATTAAATAATAGCGAAAGAAACTTTTTTGTCAATCACCGCCTTTACCTTTATACTGCTACAAAACTTACAGAATTGTTACTTGGAACTTTTTACAATTACATTACTTTGTCACAAACAAGTTCTTATCATAATGGTAGCGTCTGACTCAGCAAAATGTTTGTTGTGTTTTTTAAGTCCAAAACACATTAGTGCCGGATCGATTTGGAATGTTATTATTATTTATTTATTTTTCCTTATATCATAACATTTAAATACAACATTATTCTGCCAACTATAAAATAGTTTATCGACAGATAGCTCTCATCACAATTATAATATATTACCACAGTTTAGTTCAAATAAAATACAACTATAATAAATTAAGTAGCAGTTAAATACCAAAAATAAATATAGGTTGTATCTTTCTAATCGCACACAATCTATCGATTTTGCTACTCAGTTGTTCTTTCTTAATTTTGTTTTTATATGTCATCTTGGAAAGTTTGTTTGTTCTTATTTCTTAAGATAGACTATTTAGTATTCTGAATGCAAAGCGGGCCGCCGCGCGTGTTTATTCGTATAGGACTATCACATGTAAAGACTATCACATCTGTCGCACGCTGAAGATGTGGAATGCTCTCCCAGCCAGTGTGTTTCCCCACTCTTATAACCTGGAGTCCTTCAAGCGAAGTGTGAAAAAGCATCTTGTTAGGCCGGCATAGTGGTAGAGACTGATGTCGGTCGTGGTGACCGGCGTCAGTTGCTCCCATTCTTGGACCTCGCGTACTGCTTACCATCAGGTGGGCGCGATGTCACATGTCGTGTTCAGTATAAAAAAAAAGTGCATAAAACGCAAAAACAATAAAAAATGTTTAGGAGTCATAAACATAAGTACCTTGCAGTCAAAAGAGGGATTTTTTAGTCACAACGGGTCTAGGTCCAATCTTCAAGTACGTGATAAGGCGACATTTTGAATCATAAACCTTGAAAAACACAATGTCGAGAATATAGGCTTTTTTAAATTTAGATATATATAGGGGAATGTTAAAGATATCATGGAAGGGCGGAGTAAACAACGAAAGCGTCTTGCTAACAAAGACGTGGAACTCTTTAAAATAATAAAGCGAAGGAAGTTAGGATATTTAGGACACATCATGCGCAATAAAAAGTTTAGTTTGCTGCAGCACATCATGCAAGAAAAGATATAAGACTCCAGAAGACTGGGGAGAAGACGCACGTCCTGGCTCAAGAAGGGAGTGTTCGAGACAAGCATCCGATCCTTGTACTGGACAGCGGCCAACAAAAATAAAATCGCCATAATAATAGAAGCCCTTCGATAGGGGATGGCACCTTAAGAAGAAGATCAATATGTACCCCATGATATTTAACCAACATGATATTTATTAAAAAACATGTCAATATGTATACAAAAAAACTAGTTTCACGCAATATTGCATCCCACACTATCGCTATTGCTTGAGAATTTCCTACAGTAGCCAAACCACTGATATGTTTGAGGCAAGAGATGGCAAAGAGAGACATGGAATGTCATAGGTTTGTTTACACCAAAATTTAAAATTATTTCGTTACGCGACTGGGACTGAGGAGTCCGGCATCCATCCGTCTTCTGTGTGATACGCGCATATCTTTATCGTTTTGAACACTATCTCCAAGCACATGTTAATGAGGCCGGGGATTTCCAGTTAAACCACTGAGACAATTGAGGTAAGAGTTAGCCATGATAGGCTCATTTAGTCATCATAGGCTTTCATCACGACAAAAAAAAATTGGATATTGAAATATTAATTGATAACTTTGAGATCTTTTGATGTCTTAAGTGTGTATGTCATATAAATAGTGAAAAAATTCCTCCCCTAGCGAATTCCATAAACCCCCTTGCACATTCGTGCGCTTCTAATGTGCTAGCGCACCATTGGTAACATAGTGGAATTAAAAACATGGATGTTTTTTTTCTTTACTATTGCTTTTAATTTAATAGAGATAAGAATAATAATTTTTGACTAATTAGGTAGATGGATGTACGAACTAGTCGTATTGAGGCCGTTTTACAGCGGCAAAACAGAATTTGGTGGCAACTAGATTTTTTTTTGTAATAACGCACGCCTGGTATTGTCCGTGCTGAAAGGGTTAAATTAAATTTATAATAATAATTTCATCTCGCTTCTGGGCCTGTAGTCTGGCGGCGTCCGTCCGTTTCTGCTTGACTCGCGCTTAACACTATCAGTTAGAAAAATATCTCCCAGCATGGTAATGAGGCAGGGGACTTCCAGTAGCCAAACCAGTTCGAAACAATGGAACAATTTACAAACTGTTGTCTTGTAAAAAATTGAAACTATTACCAATCCCAATTGTGATCTATTGAGTTTGAAACCAAAGATCTTGAAATCATAGATACCGGATTAGGTGAAAAATTAAATTGTAAATAGGTTCCTCAGCGATTATACGCATCTGGAAATATTATTGTAAAGTATGGTAAATACTCGTAGATTACTGCCTAAGACTTTTAGTAGCTATGATACTAGGATATGTTGCGTCAAATATAAGGTACGGCATATTATTGTGGGGCAATGCAGTGGAAATAAATAGAATCTTTATTACAAAAACAATGCATTCGTGCTATTTGTAACACACCTCCTATGACTTCCTGTCGTCCTTTATTTATAAAACTAAAATTACTGACTGTTCTTTCTATCTATATACTTGGATGCTGTTTATTTGTAAAAAGCCACCCGGAACTTTTTAATACTCTTGGGGATAATTGCAATTTTAAAATGCTTTATCCTAGTAGAATAATTATTCCAGCTCATAAAAGTACTCAATATAGCCGAAATTGTTATGCAATGGTAACAAAGATATTTAATAAGCTTCCAGTTACTACTGTGATATAATTACATATAATAATTCCCTGTTCCTACCATGTTTCTGACAAATAAATTATTTAATTTCATTTCATAAGTAGAAACTTTTGATGATTTACAGATAGTCCACTGGGCTTGGCTAAAGAGAGCATGTGATCAAGGACTGCCTCAGTCTGTCTACACCCATATTGAACTTCCTCTAGCTGCGAGGACTCTTTCAGAGGTCGACCTTCCTGGAATAGATAGGATGACTCCGTTGACTGGGCCCAAGTTACGCACAATGGTCTCCCAGATTCCAAAACAGTCCGATTATTCCTGGACATTACATTATCTTTGAACAAAAAAAACACGTTACTAAAGCATAATTACTTATTCGCAAAACCAGTAAAAAGTGCCTACAGCACCAATTTCAAAAGACTACAATCAACAAAAACTTGAATTGATTTCTCATAAATTTGATTGTAACGTAACAAATGCTGAATAATAGGTTCTGTGTACATGGTGTGATGTTTTATCGAGGTCATTGACATTTCACCGAAGCTTTAGCCATAGAAAAACACATACTAACGATTATTAATAATATTAACGATTTCAATATAACATTGAAATTAAAAACAAATAATTACGTAACTGATTTTTTTTTTCCTGGTCCAACTGAGTTTGGTAAAAGAGATTGCCCAAAACCAGGCCCCAACTTTTTTGCAGCGTGCTTCAACTCAATTCAATAATCATAACAATTTAATTACAACATCTCTTTTACCCCAGCCTTAAAATATAATTAAATTAAATAGTCAATTGGTTAAAATTTATGTGTGAAATAGTTGCAAATCACTATTTATACGATTAGGTTCTTTATTGACCAGGTACTTTATTATAGATAAAACATTGGACTTCAAATCGGCGGGATCAAAACTAGTTTTTGTCAATTGTCGTTATGCTAGGGTAAAAAAATAATAATAATTACTGATTATGAAAACACAACATATTAACTATCAAATAAAAAAGAAATCATTATAGCACGAGAACATTTTACTGGGCCCATTTCTCTAAGAAAAATGGGCATTCTCATTTACATGAATTCAATTCGATTGCGTTGACAAAAACGAAGTCTATTAATATGAACGCAATGCGTTTAGTATTTGCAACAGGTCAAAGCGACCTGCAGCCCTATCCGTTACTTAGTCGCGAACGTTATCAGTGGATTTCGTTATTTAATGATAAATATTATTCAATTCTCAACTCTATAAGCGCTCGACCTTGACAGCGGCCGTGCAACTATCAACTTTAATAGCGTGATATAGATATAGTTAACGGATTCCATTATATAACGTTTGCGCTTAAGTAACAGAATAGGGCTACTGCTATAATAAATTTAAATTTTCGTGTCTAAAACTTAGATAGGAATTTATTTTATTTTATCAAAATCGTGCACGTCCATTTCAGATTTCTTTTTCTCGTAGTTCAGAAAATAGCCACTTTAATTTCGCCCCAAAAATCCCTGAACATATTTCGTTGTTGTTGCTTTTGTAATCATCAAAGAATTTTCATAGTTATTTCATTCGTATACTTGATCGGTGAAGGTCGTAATATACATATACTATATATACGTCTTTATTCGGTGTGCACAGGTCTTTGATTAAAGTTTTTTTTCTATTTAAATTGCCAGAGTGTAAAATTAAAGTGTTCGATTATGTGCTGGCAGTTATTTTCCATCGAGTTCTTTGAAGTGACCAGATCAAAAAGTAGTTGACTGTAACACATTATTATTATTTTACAACGTAATATAAAAACGTAACAGAGTGCCTGCTAGTTTTTTTTTAATAACGGTTAGTCATCACCGCAGTTATTATTGGGACCAAAATGAAACAAGTCACTAGGTACATACTTTTACTACATTCCTACAAAAACCGAATAACATTATTATTGTTATTAAAATACTAGGAGACAAATTTCTAAGCATTCCATGGATTCACCGTGCGGGTGCCGGGTCCATCGTGTGTGGGTAAGAGATGAGAAGAATGGTGTCTCGGGCTTGCGACCGACAATTGGCTGGTTTAAGAAAAGGAGGCCTCCTTTTTTTTCTATTGCGCGATAATACGCTCACCATCCACCATATTACTTCTCTCCCTACCCAACCAAATACTGTATGATTCCGTTAATGCCGTCTTGGAAGCTCGTTCCATAAATGTATTGACGGCAGACCTGCTTAGGCCCAATTCTTTCAGTAAGTGATGCAAAGATTTTGCTGGAACTCCTCTTGCACCAACTTCCACTGCGTAAAGCTGAGTCTTGAACCCGTTCCTGATCATTTCTTCTGTGAGATCATAATACTTATTCGACTTCATGTTGTGGTCTTTTGGAATATTTGATTCCCACGGAACGGTAAGTTCAATAAGGATAACTTTTTTCAAGTTCCGAGAAAACACTAAGATGTCTGGCCTATAGGCTGATACAGCTAGTTCATGTTGCACTTTACTTAAAAGTATGTAAAAAGGCGATCTTAAAGCCATTTCAGGTTTTTCTACCAGCTATCCTTTGAGTCAGTGAGACAATATGTGGGGTGCCATTCAAACCAATAAACTACATAAATAGTATGTATACATAAACTATATAAATACCTATTAATATAACATTAGAAAGTAGAAATTTATGAAGTTAAAACATATTTTTCTGATTCAATAATAAGCTGTCATTTTGATATTTTTATCGTACAATCTTGTCACACACGCTAAAATTTGTAATTACTAAAGCAGCTGTCTTGGAAATTATCTCACTCTAATAATAATTTTATTTGCCAATTCTCATTGAAATTTCCGTAAAAAAACCGTACTAAACGCACTAAAAATGAACATAGGCGACGGGTTTAATGGTCACTCATTTTCTAACAACCAACCTTTGGGAGTGTGGAACAAATATGCATTTTACTATGATAATCTACTTACTAATAATACATAAAATAAATATATACAGACATATAACTATAAAATATTAAAACAAGCCTACATACAAATAAATAGTACAGAAGAAAAAAAGAAGCTCTCAACTGCGAAGGCCCGCTGCTCTCTAGACCAGAGCATGATGGCAACTAACTGGAGGGAGAAACAAACTTGGGAACTTCCCCCTCCAGATGCGCCCCCTCTTGCCCCTCTACCCGCCCAACTCACCGCGCGGGAATTTTTTCAAATAAGTAAGTTTCTCTGGCGCACCCGTTAAATTATATATCATAAAAATAAGAAAAAATGTAATATTGATTTAGACGACACTATTTTACTTGTTTACATAGAAGGTGGTATAAGTAAGCGTTGTATGCAGAAGTCAAAAATGTCACTTCTGAGATATGGTTTCTTAGGAAACGTTGCTTGTTTCTATCAATAGAATAACATATTAATCTAAAGTAAGAGTATATAAAGTTACATAGTATAAATAAATGCGATAAACAGCTTTTGTATTTTTAAAGTTAGCTGTCCTAACTAAATAGCTTTAATCATCAAGTCGTAGTGAATTACTTCAATACTACAATAATTAATTCATGGTATCATCGCCTGATATTACTCTATCCAAAATCAATTATTATTCGATTAGAAAAAAAGTGCTACATTTTTGTCAAAGAAAAATGGCAGCTTTGACTAACCGTTAACAGATAAATTATAGTCTGCCTTGACAAGTGGACGGTCGTTAGTTAGTTTATACAATAGTAAGCCTTATACCATTAAGATAAAGTTCTTTATTGAATCTTCATTCAAAACAAAAAACTATTTCTTAATACATGCAAAAAATACAACAATTGCGTTTATTTACAATTGTATATTTATCTTCTTAGTCTAACCCTGTATTTGATTTGTTGTTTTAAGCGCTTTTTTTCACTTTATTTTTTTTAAACCAACGCAACATGTAACCTTGCGCCCACTTGATGGTAAGTGGCGCGCAAGGTCCATAAATGTTAGCAACTGGAATTCGACACTCATGACAGACATCAGTCCCTAACACGATATAATTCGAGCCTGACCCCTAACCGTGTGGATACACTTTACTGGGTTTATCGGCGAACGGTGGATATGCCGCCCCGGCAGAATGGGCAAATCCGTCTACCACCTACTGAAACCATATGTCGGAAGTGACAAAAGAGATTGCCCAAAACCAGGCCCTAACTTTTTTGCAGCGTGCCTCAACTAAATACAATTTAATAATCACAACAATTAATTGTGTTTTTTTTTTTAATTCAACATTTCTTTTACTCCTGCATTAAAAAATAATTAAATTAAATAGTCAATTGGTTAAAATTTATGTATAAAGTAGTTACAAAGCACTATTTATACAATTAGGTTCTTTATTATGAACAGGTACTTTATTATAGATAAAACACTGGATTTCAAATCGGCAGGATCGAAACTATGTAATTATTAACGTAAAAAAAAGTTTTTGTCAATTGTCGTTATGCTAGGGTAAAATAAATAAAATATATTACAAATTATGAAAACACAAACTATCGAATAAAAAAGAAATCTTTGAAATTGCACGAAAACATTTGATTGGGCCCATTTCTCTATGAAAAATGGGCATACAAAATCACGCGGTACTAAACGGTAATAAAACAAGGTAATGGATTGCCTAACGAAATGGACAAGACTATTTTTATATTTTATTTTACATGTTATTTTAAATATTATTTACTAAAAACGGTAAATAGGAAATACGTTATCTGACTACACTTAAGTGTAAATTTTTTTTATCGAGCGTACGCTATAAATTTAGTTAACGACCTGCTAACGAATGGTTAGATTAAATTTAATTACGTCGTAAAACTAATATTTCAAAACACATATCAATTTAAGTATATTATGGTCTATTCTTCAAATATTTACATACATCCAATACAAAGCAATTTAATTATTTTATTTATTTACTATAGGCACATAAACAGATCACAATCGATACAGTTCACATTTTACAGCAATTTCTCAAGTTCTAGATTGCAATCCAAAAGCAGTGTACATCATCATCATCAGCCGGTGTCTCTCCACTGCTGGAT
Source organism: Tinea semifulvella (assembly GCA_910589645.1). NCBI lineage: Eukaryota > Metazoa > Arthropoda > Insecta > Lepidoptera > Tineidae > Tinea > Tinea semifulvella. The sequence continues at coordinate 3,572,599 of OU342585.1, read as the reverse complement.
ATAGGCGACCTTCCTCAGGTCATCCGTCCATCTAGCAGAGGGTCGACCCACTCTGCGTCTTCCTGCGTGTACACAGCATGCTTATTGTGATTTAGCCATGACATTGTCATTTCAATTAAATTATTTCATTTCAAAAAGAAAATAATAATAAAAAAATGCTATGTCAAAGAAAAACAATAAGGTAGTAAATCAATAATAAAAAATAAAAAAAAGCAATGAACATTTAAAATATAAATAATAATGTCACTTAATTAAAATAATAATAATAAAATAATATAACAATCATAAATATATAAAAAAATAAAATCCAGAACAGAACAAACAGTATGTATTACATCATTCATACGTCACAAACCCTCAAAGAGTTCTAGACCTCTACTGATAAAATAAATTCAAATGTCAAAAAATGACAAATTTTAAATTAAATTATAATATTTTTACAGAAATGATGTAATTTTTTTGCGGCTATAAAAGGACCTTGTCAGTCTTACCTAATAGTTAATACTAATTAAATAATATTGTCAAATGCTTAGTGCAAAAAATAAATTAAAAAACAATGAATAAATGTCTTATGCTATGTCATCTTGCTAATTTTATCCTATTATGTTAGCCCTTTGTACTTTTGTACAATAAACTTTTTAAATAAATAAATAAATATCTATCTAGATAAATTCTTTATTGCACAGAAAATAAAATATTTTACAGTACATAGGCGAGCTTAATGTCTAAAAACATTATCTAACAGTTTAGGAGAAGTGAGCAGGGATTGTGGGTTGTGATATTCGTGACCATTATTATGACATCGCTTGTCATGATGGATATATGGTAAAGTTGTCTAAATGTGAACCCGCAAAAAAGCGTGGTTTTTTATTTCGGCAAGGAATTACGGTCGTGAAGCTACCTATAATAAACTATTGATTTTTATCATCACATTTTTGCAATAATTAACTATACAATAGACCAATTAAGACTTTCCAAATAGTTTCAACGTATTTATCAAAAGTCACAGAGCAATTTTTTAAAACAAAGGCATTGTCTTTCACACACATCCAACAAAAAACATAACGTTGTAGAGTAAAATAATTTAATGGTGGTGATGTACGTACACCAAACAATTCTAAGCTTGTTCTCTTCGCTCGCCATACAACAATCAATTAAAAATTTCGACACATTCTTCCAGCAGATGTTCAGATTCTTTTACAGTACACGCACAGGTCAGAATATGCACCCACATACCGTACTCACCATCCTTTCGCGTACCCATAAATTTGATGACTACATCTGTCGCACAATAAAGATGTGAAATGCTCTTCCAGCCTCTGCGTTTCCACTTTCCTATAACCTGGAGTCCTTCAAGCGAAGTGTGAAAAGGCATCTAGTCAAGCCGGCATAGTGTTAGGGACTGATGTCGGACATAAGTGTCTGATTCCAGTTGCTAACATTCATGGACCATGCGCGCCACTTACGATCAGGTGGGCGCAAGGTCACATGTCGTGCTAGTATATAAAAAAAAAGTATCAGCAGCTCGCCAGCGAAACCGGCTTTTACTTAACGTTCGAAAAGCACAATCACTTAAGTGTTTTAAACATTTACTCACATACGGAACAGACGGGAGATCGACTCTGTCGCTGCTATCGACGAGTTACCTTCCCATTGGGATGACACCGGATTCAAGGCCTTTAGGATTCGTGTGCGGTCAGAGCACCTCAAAATATTCCTGAAGAAGGAATTCTGGCCGCTCGGTGTTGTGTACCGCAAATACATTCGTGGATTTGCTTCACGCAGCACCAACGATGTTCCTGGGCCCCGCGCAGCACCTACTCCCTCTGCACCACCCCCAGCAGGGACGCCGGCACCGTCCACTGAAGCTTCTAGTACTCCTCAGAAGGTGGTCAGTACCTGATGGGTACTTCTATGACCACAAGAAGATGAAGATACGGAAGCTTTAGATTAATTAATTTTAATGTTATATTTATATGTATTTTAGTTATTTATCTATGGGCCATTTGTTGCCTGATAATAATAAACAAATTATTATTATTATTAAACCTTTACAAAAAGCAAGACGAGTCCACATAACTTCTCTAAATTAGTATAATTTTGTATGGATATAATATTGTTTTATTGCGGCGGGCGGTGGTGTGGATCGGTTGTACGAACGCTTTCCTAAACATACTATATAAAAGTTGGGTTCAAACCCTGACATGTACCAATGCGAAATGCATTTTTCTTACGTACATTTGTTCTAGATTTACAACACCACCGTTTTCGTCCCCTGGACAGCACGTTAAGTTCCACTAATACCAACTTGTGGAATCGTTAATAAATTGTCATTAAAAAATTACATTAGACCCTCGCCAACCCGTCTGACCAGAGTATGGCGAGTGTAGGCCAAAGTTTCCAGAAATTTCTTCCTTCTTCCAGAAATATATATAATTAGCCATTGATCTCACAATTTCTTTGTTTGGGCTACAATACCACCAAGTGATTCCAAGAAAAGCATCAAATCTGCAACATCTAAGATATATTACGACAGACTTGGCTGTATGGGCTAGACCCTTTGCCTTAAAAAAAATATTTGCACCTTTAGCTTTAGTGTTATCCATCCTGTTTTTTATGATATCACTGATGGGTGTTTTATATATTCCCGGTTCCACGTTGACTTATAAGACATCCTGTATTTACAGACTGATAATAATAACTTTAAGGCCCCTTTATTGTGTAAGTTAGTTAATTTAAAACTTAAAAAATGTCTGATGGCACTTAGTGTCAAAAGGTACTTAATATATGTGTCAATGCAAATACACTCCATCAAAGTACCACATTAATATGTTTAGACAAATATATGATATTCAAATAAGGTTGTTACGCGTTACAAAATAATAATAAACGCCCACGGTTTTTTTTAAAGGGCCATGGGCGAATTCACATATCGAGGTCAGATTTCAAATGCCACTAAGGGCTATGGGCTATAAATCAAATACATATCATTATTGTATGTAATTTGTTCTCGACTTATCAGCTTCACATCAACCGTGAACGATTTGCGTTCATCTAATTAAAATCAAATTAAGTACAGAACAAAGTAAAGGGCTAGGGCGATAAGAATGCAGCTTCGTGTAAGCTCAGCGTTGTTAATATTGTTATTTTAAAATCTCAATTAAAATGTCAGAATTGTCACTTTGTAGAACATTGAGAGCATCTGTGAGGTACTTGGCGGAACCATCCCAAAGGTGAGAACAGTATTCTACGCATGATGCTTAGTACAGCAACAGTCTGATTGAAGACGAAAAAAACCGCTTCACCTTGTACCTTTGTGCAATACCTTATGATTTTTGACTTTTGCGGTGTTGGCACGGTTCTAAGAACGCTTTCCTTAAAATCCTACAATTGTCGGTTCTAACAGTTTTCTTACGTACGGTTGTAGATTTAAAACACCGCCGTTCCCGTGCCTCGGATAGCACATTAAGCCGTCCCGGTTACACTAATACCAACTTGTGGGATCGTTTATAAGTTGTCATTAAAATTGACATCAGATCCTCGCCAACCCGTCTGGCCAGCATGGCGAGTGTAGGCCAAATTCTCCAGATATATGTTCTGGAATGCACATCTTTAGCAGTGGATGTCGAGGAGGCTATGTTCTAGGGGCTGTAATGATAAATGAATTAACTTTACCTTACATAATATCCGGGCAATAAAATTATACGTGTATACCTACATGAACCAATAAGTCATAATTTAAAAGTTCTTACTAATAGTGACGATATATAAGAATAAGGTTAACCGAAGATAGTAATTAAAAGATTTTAAATAAAAGAATTCGGTGTGGTTAGGCCCAACCATTAATATGTAACCACTTAGTTTATTATTTATAAATATGACTAAGGCACTAGTAGTAGTTTATGCATCATGAATTGATAAGGCAATGTCACTGGATCCATTACTCTACTTTCTGTACATCAACGCCTAATATAGAAGTCGCTAACGCTTACGCTTATGGATATCGCTAGGTTTATGTAAATCTGGTGCGTTTTCTAACTTATTTAGATTGAGGCTGTGGCCACTTAACCTTATTCTACAACAATGCACTTAAAGTAGGTACCTACAACACGAATTTTAGTACGAGTACAAAGAAATGAAAATGTTTACAAACACCTAATTAATCTTGATTGATTGTTGCACGTGAAATCAAAGGTGATTGCTAGTTGATAGCGCACGAGTGTTAGAAATGGCGCCCAGCACCAAGGGCGCGCGCGTGTAGCTTTTAAGACTGATATTTTAAAGCGTTATTGTATTTGGACTAGATAATACAATAACAAGATCCCAAATCCCAAGCTCCTGGCCGTTTTCTGGCCCGGAAAAACCCGGGACTGTGCTTGGTTAATCTCGGGGTTTTCAACTATTCTTTGCGTCGCGCAGTCGACTAATAAAATTACAAATTATCAATAACAAAAATCGCACTATCCAAAATATGACAGCAGAATGATAACACTATTAGTATTTATCCGCCTGAACAGATAAGTCGGTGGCACTATAATTAATTATTGGCTCAAATAAAAAAAATATAATGAGGCAAATTTTAATACGATACAACACGGTTTTCATGTCTTTAATTTTATGTTTTATATTTAAGTTAGTTATAGTTTATTATTATTATTTTTTTAGACACGAACACGGGAACGTAAGCGGTTTTAATTCAAACATATAGACTATACAATAATTTTATGAAGCTCAATTTTATAAAAAGTGTTTCGCAATAATAATATTAAATAACAGTTACTATCCTAAGATAAATAAACTAAATAAAAACAGGAAAGCTTAGGCGTTCGACCGAAATGTTTATTTGAATCATATTATCTATTTTTAAATACACAAAGCGGGTTTTCATACATTTTATAAAGGTGTAAAACTGTTTATTGGGCATACCTCGAATATATTTGTAGTTTAAAGTAAATATTTATATGAGAGATAATGTTTAGAAGGATATAAACATGGCCCCATATTCATCAGAGAGCCACTAAAAGTGATGTGATACAACGTTTTGTCGATTTATCGATAATTTTATTATTCTAGTTCCTGCTCTTTGTTAATAGGCAATAAAAGTTGTGCGCTTGAATAAGATATAAACTTTATTAATTTAATTATGGGCCTACATAGAGCTATATAATTTGATTTTATAGTTCATTTGTAGGTGTATTTAAAAATGACAATTCATATAGAAATATCGTTGACTTAGCGATGAGATATCGATGTTTATCTTATGTAACGTTATTTATAAAAAGCAATCCAAGGACATTTTGCTTTTTAGCCAACACGGCGTTTAATTGTCAAGTTAGTGAATTCCTTTGTTTACTGTTAGTTTTAGCGCGAGTTTAGCCAAATTTACACTATATTATATGATTATCGACTCGTTAAAAACGTTTGACACTGACAGAGTCTCAAAGTCTGATAGAACGAGTAATTAGCTGCTTTGTAGACTAAATTGTGTCTATGTATAAAGATATATTAGTCTCTCTCACTCGTTTAGCGAATCACTTCTGAATACCTTCACGTCTTGCCCGATGTTTTTTCTGAACTTTTTCAAGTGTCTACGCGTAGATAGATCTTTTTTGGCAGCAGACGGGAGCTCGAACATTCCATGAAGGTGGCCCCGGGCGACAAAGCGACTTTGACAACAAAATGATGCTAACAAAAAGTGTTTCCTGAGTTGAGCGCACACAATAGTTCGCTTTCGGCCACAATGCCTTGTAATTACGTCTGTCAGTCACAAGACTTTTAATAACATTAAATGTGACCAGATACCAGAGACCAAAGACGTACAGTGAGACAAATTGGCGCTGGCTCATTATGAATATCATCGCGTAACACAGAGCAAGCTGCGATAACGTTAAAAAGGCGGTCTAAACGGTATGTAATTTCAAAAAAACAAAGCAAAGAATCATCACAACCGTAATTCTTCCAAGTTGGACAAAAACCAACCTTTTTTACACATTTAGCCAACTTTACTATAGGCCCATCTTGACAAATGGCAAGCTCGTCGATGTCTCTAGCATACCAAACTCGAGAAATATCATAAATAAATTAAATAATTATGTAAATCTACGGTCTTAAGCGTTAAACCTCGGCCGTCATAAACAAATAATAAGGTAATCAAAAAGAACGTTGCAGTGCATCGGAATTACTCATCTTTAGGAGGGTCAACATACTGTAAATATGGATTTTTCATCTCCTTCGATCCTTTAACTTATAAAGACATAACTATTTACAGGGTCAAACGCTGTCAAGGTCAAACGACACAATCAAAATATATTTATTCACATAATGCCTATTAGAGGCATTTATGACTTGTCATAAACGCCAGAAAAGGAGCATGTATTACTAACAAAGAAATTAAATATATAGTATAACAAGATAGGACAAGAAACAAAACGGTATAAGATTTACTGTTAGAACAAGCGTATCAGAATTGGTTTTGGTTGTGTTCTGCAATTGGATTTTGTTTTTCACTAACAATATGTTGACATGCGTGCTACAAAATTGTAAAACACTTCTTCGACGAGAGAAGAAGAACATCGTAGATGGCGTTAAAAATAATGTAACAAACGTTTTGTATGAAAATAACAACCAATGCTCTATCTTATATTTGATCTCTTTTAATAATAATCAGGTTCTTCTAATATGAATTTAATTATGTCTGTGTTTACCGATTATTTGTTAACAATCTGGGCGGGCTGCTTTTTATGTTGTCAATTAAAATTAAATTTTAATTTAAATCTCGTTACGTCGTAATTAATGTTCGATGACCTTGCATTACATTTAATTCAATTCATAAACATTTTTCACTCTATAACTCATACCAAATACTTTCTTAATTGCTTTGCCCATTTGTCATCGAGGTCAATCAACTGGACACACTTATCTAATATTGCAACGTTATTGGTTTATAATGACCTATAAAACTAGTGTAAATATACTTACTATAGAGTGAATTGTGTGTGTGAATGGCTAAATCTGAAACTACGAGAATTTCAAATGTTTTTGTTCTGTTTGAAGTCTGGCTAAAGTAATACTTTAAATTTAATAATTGTCGTTTGAAATCTAATAATGACTGCCTCCGTGTTCTAACCGTTAAGACCGTAGATTGAATTTCGGTTCGACTTTTAAACACAAAAAAAGTGACATTTCTCGGGTCTGGTACTCTAGAGACATTGACGAGCTTGCCACTTGTCACGATATGCCTATAGTAAAGTTGGCTAAATGTGAACCTTATAAAACCGTGGTTTCCGACTACTAGCAAGGGATACGGTCGTGATGATACTCTACTTTTAATTTTAAAATGTGGATTTTATCAAATCGGTACCGAGACTTATTTGTCCTTTTTTTGACTTGTATTATCAGATTTTTCTAGTAAAAAAGTATAGTAAAATATCATCACAAACGTTTCCCTTTATTTATTTATTTATTATAAACTTTATTGCACAAAGTACTAAGGCGGACCTAATGCCGCTAGACCCTTTCGGGGTGGTCAGAAACCACGCTTCTAAAGAAGCGTACCAAACTCAAGAAATATCACAAATAAATTAAATATTAATTAAATGTATTTAGTTACATTAATAATATTTTTGTGTCCCGACCAGGAATCGAACCCGGTACCTCCGAGTCTAAATCCACGGACTTAACCGCTAGACCACGAAGGCACTTCTTCTAGTACACTTGTAAAATAACTAGTAGATAGATAGTTGTGAATATTTAAAAATAAAACTGTATGTACAATAATTTAAGATTGTTTAATGTAAATGTACAAAGGGCCAGGGTTAATTAAAAGAGGTCCGCGGTGTGGGAGGTTGCATACACACGACCAACTGACCTTCACTCCAGGGTGTCTACTGCTAACATTCGAGCTATGCGAAGCTATTCCATATCTCATCTACAACCAATTTATTATTCAGTAAAATTTGTCATTAGACAGAGGATAAATTTACCCCACTAATTTGGAAAATAAAGACGTCTATTTTGAAGCTTGAGGTTAAATAATTAAACCGACAACTAGTCAACCAGCATTGCGCTTTGTTAATTAATTATGACAATGCTTAATTTGTGTCACGTCTTTCTGGGAGCGGCTACGCTCTTCAACAAATCGCATTCTGAGAGCGGTTTGCGACGGGATCCCCAGTAAAATACACTCACATTGGCTGTCTGTGCAGCAGAACCCGAACCGTAAATGAACTTTAGTCGATGTTTGGCAAATATTTTATTATATTTTATAATTGTAATACTTTCACTGTAAATTTTATTTGATATGGGTGTATACCTGAAATAAAACTTCATTTATTTATTTATTTTTATTTATTTTAACTGTAGCGGATCAAAGGGTTTGTATTTTTTGTAAGTTCATATTAGACCTCTTGTTCACCACGTAACCCGAAGGATGTAATCTAATGAGGTACACCTTTTTTATCGACATGGGATTTAAATAATGTAGGTAATTATAATTAGTCGCAGATAAAAGAAATACTAATTCATTTATTTAGGTAAATACATAGTCTGGGCTGTTACATAAATAATAATAATAATATTACATATGAATTTGGAACTTGTCATTCTCATTTTTATTTATTATCGTGCCAATCTTTGTTAAATATTCTTTTGACTTTTAAATGGAGTGATGAATGGACCGAATTGCAGTAATAGCATAAGTAGGTATAAAACCAAATGTAACTTTTGAAACTCTCCACCCGTTTGGTATTAGTCGAATAATTGTGTACTGGGATATTGATAGGTATAATGACACAATTCACGCTTTGACATAGTAAATATCGTATATGTGTACGTTTATTTAATTGTTTATTTATGTACTTATTGTATTATATTATTTTTATTACTATTTTATATAAGTATTTGTTTGCATAATAATTATTATAAGTAAATTTCTCATATAATTAAGAAATTTTGTCTGAAAGCAAAAGATTTTATATAGGAAACAATAATATGGTAACAATATATATGGCAAGACTATGTAGTACACGCAGCAGAAACAATATAATTACAACTTATCCAATATACATATGTACCATTTAGGTGTCAATGGGGTGTATCAGGCAAAGCTTTTTTATAGATGTCGCTAGCGGCACTGGTACCTTGTTTACACCTATGTCGGATAACTTTTTAAATGTTTTTGTAGTTTTTATTTTTATAACAGAAATACAAATTTTAACTTAACGTTACCTACCTTAACATACGAATTAGGAAAGCAAACACCGTATTTAAAAAGAAAAAAAGGTTTAATTAATAGAAGGGCAATTTTGAGATCACCATGTCATTGATTTCGCTTGGAAAACTCGATTTGTACACTTAAAAGCTGCTCACTTCGGCAATATAACCAGAAATTAATAAATTTCGTAATAAAAATACAAGTTTTATATGCAACTGACAGATCTATTGGGTACCGTCTATCATGCGCCATCTATCGTGATAAAAAGTTAGTGACACACCCCATTAGGCATTATCAAAAAAATATTAAAATAATAAATATAACAAAACATTTTAAATGACGAACGAAGAGACCTTTCATGAAGTGAGGAGAGAAAAGCGATATATTATAATATTTGGCAGCGTTTAAGTTTATACGATAAATATTTGATGTTACAATTATTTTAATTAACAACTTAAAAAACGATGCTTTTACTTTTATCGATATGTTAAGCGCACAACACTAAAACCTGGTAGATATGCAAGCGTCCGTAACCTCGGGCTGGTCAGTGAGATAATCAACAAAATATTGCATTAAGTTATTTGCAAAAATACACTTGTTTTTATAATTTAAAAACTATACAACCAACGAGAATTTAAGTCCTGCACCTAATAGTATTTTTTAAAAACTATTTTCGCACATTAAGACTGCCTCCGTGGTGGTTACAAATACTGATTTTAACGCCGCGTAACTCCGCGGGTTCGATTTATTTTATTTGTGATATTTCTACCAATGTATAGTGGAACTTGGTGAAGTGGGTCCTACAACCCTGTTCTGTTACTTAGTCGCAAACGTTAAATTGTCAAAATAGTGAATTCTATTATTTAATATCACTTTTTATTTATTTATTTATTAAGAAAATCATGCCAAACCAAAGGATTTCACCGTTTAAAATACATTTATAATCTGATCTACAAGTAAATTACATTTTGAATCGAATTTAACATTAAATTAAATACAAACATAAATAACAAATTATTAAACATAAACTGAAATAAAAATTACGTCCAAAAAATATATAATAATAATAATGAAACAAAACAAATAAAGAATCAAAATGTCACAAATTGCCATAAACACATCAAGTACTATGTGAAATAATATGAATGAGTGTGTAAAGTGTATAGTGTGTATGTGAATGTATTACATTATCATTATATATTTATAATCAATAAAAATAAAATAAAAAGAATTAATAGGAAATAATAATAAATAAGAAAAAGGAAAAAAAAAAAGGAAGAGGAAGGAAGGCGGTATGACACCATTTGCATTATTCAAGTTCAAGTTCCCTAACTGACCCCCTGTCCTCGCCCCCCAGTTTTAGCACCAGTTTCTCCGATCATAGTCGACCTTACGTCAAATTAGCGTTTTCCACTATTTCAAAGGTCACCCATTTTTTTTTTTTATTTTTTTATTTATTTATTAAAAACTTTATTGCACAAAGTACAAAGGCGGACTTAATGCCCGTAGACATTTTCTGACAGCCAAACCTTAGGGACAAATTAGAACATTTATAGGTGCAATGAAATAAATATTAATAGTAGGATAAATTCAATATAATTATATATACTTACATAATATACTTTAACATATACTGTAATATCAATATACTAAATACTAATACATACACAAAAATATACATATATACACATATTAACATTGTTGGGAGCTATTTAGAAAGTGTAGATAGACGAGTTTTTTGAACGAAGATCTGGTAGACGCTTGCCTTATGTTTACAGGGAGATTGTTTCATAAATTTGTGGCAACAACTGTAAAAGAATTTGAAACAAATCCAGAATGATGCAAGGGAACAGAAAGAAGTTAGTTGTGAGAAGAACGAAGGGATTTGTCGTGAAACGAAGAAAGATAGGCAAATTTATCCTTGAGGTATTTAGGTGTCCGCAGGCTCGTTTTGAACAGAAAAAAGGAGACAGAGAACTCTTAGATTTCTGCGACAACGAATTGGCAGCCACTTCAACTTAGCACGATATTCAGAGATATGATCGTATTTACGTAAACAGAAGATGAACCGGATACAAGCGTTAAGTAACCGTTCCATTTTGTTGAGCAACATCTCTGACAGATCAATGCTGCAAACATCACCATAGTCGAGGAGAGGAAGGAGAAGGCTTTGAACTAGGGTTATTTTAGCTTTTAACGGCAGAAAATTTTTAAGCTTATTAAGAGAGTGCAGGGAAGCAAAAACTTTACTACTAGTTTTGGTAACATGCGTAGTCCAACTCATATTAGAATCTAGATATACACCCAGATTCTTCACCTCGCCGGAATACGCTATAGGGACGTTGTCAAACCGAACAGGGTCAATACTGTTAATGTCTATTTTACTTAAAAGCCGTGAGCTCCCAAATACGATTGCTTGACACTTATTCGGATTGACAACGACCCCAAACCGTTTCGACCATGTGTTTCGACTATTAAATAAAAAGAGAAAAAAAAACCTGTACATTTGGGAAATTGGGTAAATGAAAAACCTCTATAAATTAAAAATACAGGTCCCTTGAGATCCCAGTTAACCAGGTTTCACGTTATTCTCGCATGCCATTCATTCGACTCTTGTCCGAGCCAAAAGCGCAGCAAGAATGAACAGAATTAAATTGTAAAATTCGTTACAGAAATAATTTGCGATCACAAGCGCGCGATGTGCTATCACCTTAAGCAACCTTTTTCTTAAATCTTACAATGTATTCGAAGTAGTTTATAGCTAAGACTGTAAGTAAGCTGGTGCAATTCGTCCTTGTGGTTTTGATCACGATTTACTCCATCCACCTGCACTATTATTCATACCTATCTTACAAATATTGCATTATTTATTCCTTTAAATACCTACTGACTTAGTATAATTACGCATAGAACGATAGTTATGTATAAATAAACTGAAAACTTTGAGGCTATATATGACTCGTATAGAACCAAAAGCGTTTTTCGACAGAAATGAGTTCTTGGTATATATTATGACAACAGTGAGAATGTAAAATTCAAGTATTTAGCTATAGTATTTGCAAAAAAGGTAAAAAAAGTATTTATCGGTCTAAACGTTTTTCTTTAATACCTACAAATTGAAAGTCACATTGGCGAATTTGATTTTATACGACTCATATGATAGTTTATGTGCGTAAGCCAATATGTTAATAATAATAAATGCGTTTCTTTAAGAAGTACACTGGTAATAAATTTAAAATACATATAAATGGTACAGAACAGGTTAGTCTTATAGGTGAGTTGCACCACTCAATATTTAGCAGTGAGATCCAGTTTACTATATGGTATTTTTGATCGTCTCTGTTGATCTCAACGTTAAACACCCAGTGTACGTACTAAGCACTGCACCAAAGTTATGTGTCGCAACGGTCGGGGATGCCCTGCTAGTCAATTCAAGTAAATGTTATACTTAAGATGATACCTATACAATTAAAATTATATTAGAACATTTATGATTTTTGAATGCATTGTGTGACACCCATTAATTGTACAAAAACAGTCATGATCAAATAAAAATGCTGAGAGATGTTAGCAGGAAGATTTAACCTTAAGACTGATTCAGTAACCGTGCAGGCTCAGTAAAACTTACCTCACTTAACGTGAGCGTATTTTGTTTCTAGGCGTTATTATATATAGCCTACTGACTCATATTCTTTTTATATAAGAAGGTAATTTTGAGAATAAATAAAAGCTGAGGGAGCTAATATCATTGTTATTTTAGGTATTGTTGATTGTTTTATAAGTATTGCCACATCACAAAAAGGCATCTAAACTATATAATATATTTTTGTTTTATAAAGTTTATTGTTTTATACAGAAGGATAATTAATGCCGTAATTCCCTTAAAACCAAAGTAACTAAAAATATCAATAAATAAGTACATAAGAGTAGTTTTAAGTAAAACGATAATTAAATTAAAAACCAATAGTCTAGCGGTTAAGACGATAGATTTAGACGCGGAGGTACCGGGTTCGATTCCTGGTCCAGACACAATATATTTTTGTTTAATATTTGTGATATTACTCGTGTCATGTCATGATGGGCCTACAGTAAAGTTCGCTAAATGTGAATTCGCTTCTGTAAAAGCGTGGTTTCTGAGCAGCCCGCAAGGGATACGGTCGTGATGATAGTTTTACTTTATGATGATTAAAACCCTAGCACGATATGGTACAAAATAAAATCTAATTCGTGACCAACGTCTGAGTATTTAAGGAACAAAAAAACGAAAAAAAAAAAAGAAATTCACGAGCACGCTAATAAAATTTAATCATCGTCCGTCCAACAAACACGCTTTAACAAATAATTAAAAATAAATTATTAGAGTTATTGCAATTTAGTTATTATTATTATTTCTTAACTTATTGATATAAATATAAATGTTTTTAATTAAAACTAATCTGTATTTAATATATTACTGTTTATGACTTTTACATTTATTATTAACTAATTCCATTTATGGAACGAGCTTCAAAGACGGCATTAACGGAATCATACAGTATTTGGTTGGGTAGGGAGAGGAGTAGAATGGTGGATGGTGAGCGTATTATCGCACAATAAAATAAAAACTGGTGGCATCCTTTTCTTAAACCAGCCTATTGTCGGTCGCAAGCCGGAGACACCAAGCAATTGGTGCAGTTTAAAATCGTTTTTAAAAATGTTACCCTTCTCGATTCAAAACCATCAAGAAGGCAAAGAAATGTGCGAAGAGAATATTGCTGCTGCAGCACGAAGTTTAAAAGACGCCGAAATGTCGATTCGTCGCAAAGTAGTGAAAAATTGGACTGAACTATGTAACTCGTAGCCGCTATGTAACTAGCTGCGGACATATGCCGGAAAACATATTTAAAAAATAAATGCCATGAAATTAGTTTCAGTATCATCATCACAACCGTTTCCCTTTCGGGGTGGTCAGAAACCACTTATAAATAAGCGGATTCACATTTAGCCAACTTTACTATAGGCCAATCATGACAAGTGGCAAGCTCGTCGATGTCTCCATCGTACCAAACTCGAGAAATATCACAAATAAATTAAATATTAATTAAATGTATTTATTTACATTAATAAATATTTTTGTGTCCCGACCAGGAATCGAACCCGGTACCTCCGATTCTTAATCCACGGACTTAACCGCTAGACCACGGAGGCAGTTGCCATGAAATTATCTACCAGATTATAATAATAAAAAAACATTTCTACAATACATGGATTAACAATTCTCGAAATTCTTACCTGTATAGATTCTGTAAAGAGAATCCAGAAGTCCCTGCATCATCTTGGTTTCTACGACACTGGTTTCTGCATTGATCAAAGTTTTGAGCACTGAATGAACACTAAAAGGCACTAAACACTACACTAAAAAAACCACTGCTTCAAAATAAAGCATAAAAGGCAACCCAGTGAAGAATTCAACTACAAAGTACAGTATGATATTATTTGAAGGTCAGAATGTTTTAGGCCAGATCAATAAGATTAGCGATACGAATACAGATAATAAGCACTCTATATATCTAAATGATACAAAAGCAGATATCTTAACCTTTTCATTAGCACTTCTTCTATCTCGTAAGTCTTTTTTCAAGCAGTGTTATTTTTATACATAATATATATATCACATGGCAAGCTTACAAAATTAGTTCTCCTTAAAAGTAAAAATTGGCATTTGACATCATTGCAAATGGCACATACTTTCAACGAGACCAACAAATAGGTGGTAGGCAAACAGAAGGTGGTAATTTGCCCAGTCTGCCGGGGCGGGGAAGTTCGTGCCAATAATCCCAGTAAGCGGGATCAGGCTCGAATAGCTGTCATGACGAGTCAAGCCAGGTATAGTGTTAGGGACAGATGCCACTCTTGAGTATCTAATGTCAGTTGCTAACATTCATGGACCTCGCGCGCTACTTACCGTCAGGTGGGCGCAAGGTCATGTTATAAAAAAAAACAAATCAGTTGACGACATGCAGTAGCCATGGATTTATAGTGTTAAAGAGTATCTTGAACATTATTGAGTACAACACATGTTAATTAATAATAAATGAAATGAAATATCGTTTATTTGCAATAAATACAGTACAGTGGTCACAAAACTTTAGTCAGGTCTACTCACATATATTCGACCTGCAAATCTTTACTTAAATACATTAGTAATCACAACTACATTAAAACAAAAAACAATATTAATTAACCTGTTTTGTTTTTTGTTTGTTAATGTAATTGTGATTATGATATTATTAGGTGGGTAAAGATTTGCACGCCTGCTTGCAGGCAGAATATATCGCCAGGTTAGAGCGAAAAGCAACTAACTTATTTATTTTAGTAAATTCACTTATTTACACCAGTCGTTTAAAAAACTCTTTAATTTATATATAAATACACTTAAAGTTCATAAAATTTGCTACACAACTACCTACATCTCAACATGTCTTGACAAATATTTGAGATACACAAACATTCAAAACGCATTTTCTCAAAGTATTATTTGGTTTTTATTCTAACACGGCGATATATGAGTAGACCTAACAAAATTATTGCAAATAAACGATTGAAGGTATAGTTAATTTGAATCGATCTCGATTATATGTAAAAAAATTGGCCATACTCGCGAAAGGGTTAACAAATGAAATGTTAAAAGGTGAACAACCTAACAAAGCACAAGATGGTCAGCATTACGGTGGCCAAATTGAAGTAACGGTAGTAGAGTCGTTATCATCGATCAGATTTGCGTAACTATTAACAATTACACAGTACATTTGAACTCTAGGCTTCAGTAGGCAAGTGGGATTAACACGCCGTTATAACACTTGAAATTAAACCATCTTTAAGAAGATACACAAATGTGAAAAAAAAAAACAGAAAAAGTTTTATTTTAAATACTGATCATGACATGTGGGCACGGCAACTTCATGGTAAGCGATACCAAAATCTGAAGAATAAAAAACACTGATGGCTGAAATTAGTCTTTAAGTACCATTATACCGGCTTTGTCAGATACATGTTCATACTTGAAGGACTGTAGGTTACAGATATGAAAGAACGCAAACGTATGAGAGAGCTTGGATGTCAGTCTCAAAATGTAGGTGCATTACGCGCAGGGATAGTGGCCACGATATATGTCATATTTAATACTACAATGAATATTCAATAACAAAAATACGTACAAAAGAAACGGAAATTGGTTTAGTGATTAGGGAAGACTTCAGGCGTGATAATAGATTGAAGACCAATGTAGTGCCAAAATGAAACAAATCATTGAATTTTGTATTTTTTCAAGAGTAACCTAATATTAAATGTTTTAATGAAAATTGACTTATAGATAACAATAACTTTGTTTCAGTGCCACAATTCGAACACAATAACAAGTAACAGAGCGATAAAGTAGACAGTTTCTAGAGGGAAGACCATGTACAGATAGACGCAGAGTGGGACTAGATAGATGGATGCCCTAAGAGGATCGCCAGTGGAAGTTGAATTAGAGCGTCAAAATATCGCATGCAAGGGAAAGGAAAAGAGAAGGAGATATCAAACAGAGCAAGAGAAAGATTAACGGTACCTTAACACTTATTATCAATAAATTAGATTTAAATATGTTGTACAACAAGTAGATGACTTATTTAAGTCTCTAAAACATAATGTTGTCATCTGTCAATATCAAGCTTTCGACAAAATGTCTTATAATGTAGTGAAATTTAATATACATATTTGTTTTACCGCATTAGATCTGTTATTTAGTCTTTATTTCTCACAAAGTTTATAAATTATTAATAATTGAATTTATGTTATTTTAAATTTTAGTCACCTTCTTGTTCATTTCTATTCCCTATTGAGTTAAACATTAACTCGTGATGTGCAAGGTGGGGAATATGTTGTGGGACAAGTACTCGTAGATGATGACGTTATTTAAATCTTAGAAGTCTCTATTGATCTAAAATATATATAGAGATTTGGCAAAATGTAATCCTGTTGTGATTTTTAAATATAATTTATTAACACATTCAATCTAGTTTATTCAGTTTTTATCTCTTCACACAAATGCGAAAGAAAATTTATTTTAGTAAATAGAAGAGTCTACAAAGAAATAGTAATTAAAAATTAATATTTATCAAACAATGTTGTACATATGAATGGAACATAATAAAGCATTAACTTACGGGTAATCTATAAGTTAAATATAATAATAGCACACAAAAAGATAATAAATTACAAAACAAAATATTCCACAGTTCAAGGTTGATAATGACATAACAGACCATGTTATTAAACAATAATCATAAACCCACCAACTTTATAATCGGTAAGACAAAATATTTTATGTAGTGGGTTTACATTATTCATATACTGGACATATTAAATTAATCCATATTATCCGCGGGACAGCGCATAAAGCGGGGGCCGCGGCGGAAAATGCGGAGCCCGGCAAGTGGAGGAAGTATGTAAGTAAAAAGATTACATATTTGTGCTGTAGAAACTCTGGGCCTATGGAATCCAAGCGCAAATAAGTTCAACACCGCTTGTCGTCTCCTCCGGTGACAAGAGGGCTGGCTCTTTCTTCGCCCAGAGACTCAGTATTGCAATTTAGCGGGGAAATGCAGCCAGCGCTCTTGCCACCATTCCTCGCGGACGGGACTTATATCCCTATCCGTTGTATTACCAATTATTATCATAATTTTTTTTCGAATAAATTATCTTAAAGTCCATATTTAACAATGATTGGTAGTTAGCTTATCTGTTATTTCACCCAATCACGAGCCCTGGGAAAATTTAAACATGGTCATAAGGTTTTTAATATTCCGCTACTAAATTTCCTTCCCGTTTAATTTATCTTGTCAATTTAAAATAATCTACGCTTAATATAGTTTGTTAAAATAATTTTAGCCGAGTTCTGAATAATGTCTTGGCACTACTTCTCCATCTGTCAAGTAGTCAATGAGCGTTTCCGTAAATCATTTGTCATTTTTATACAGCAATTGGAAACTACAAATAGTCAAATTATGTCTACAATACATACGAGTGTGTGATGTTATTATCTAAAACTGAGAATGATTGAGTTTGTTGTTGATGCTTGTGTTCCTCAAAAGTCGTTGTTAGTCTGGTGTGACGTGTCCGGTAGTAAGCACTTCCTTAGAAGGCCATTGCAAAGGTGGTACATGTGTCAGTTTCAAGTCTGTACCCTAAGGGTATGGCTGAGCAGAAGGATGCGATATGTTCATGATCCGGTGCTGCTGTCAAGGCCTGGGACCTCAACCGAACACGTTCTATTTATTGTTTTTAAATAGCAAAAGTTTTCATACATAATCGATAAGTTTGCAAAAACTATCAAAGCTCTAAAATAACCCATTTACCACAAACAAAATTCTATGTTGAACGATTCATAGATCTCAACTTTGGCTGTAGACAAAATAACTAAAACAAGCAGTAAAGAACAACAACACTAACAAGTAGTAAATTACTAAAACAGATATTTAAAAGAAATAACACAGACATTAAAATTGCAATAAAACTTGGTCATAAACAATGAAACGGCATTTCGTTCCAGAGAGAAAGACGCGATTGATTGGGTTGCAAAGGTCTACATGCAATTAACGCTAAACCTAGACGTAACCACTAGAATTAAGACGTTCGCGTCAGTCGCATAAAACCGAGGGAAATTTAAAAATAGTCCTGACAATAACAATTCTTACGAGCTAAAGACACTAATGAGACGTCTCGAAGAACGAAGTAAAATTAGCCAATCGTCAGTTACGAAACCGAACGAAATAAAAATTTGCGAACAAAAAGATTTTATTGTCTTACGATAAACATCACGTACGTACAATATTGTTTGTGTTAAACACTTTGGCTAAATTTATGTTTTAAAATTTCGCTTTTATCTTTACATTACATACTGAAAAGTGTACTTTTGACAAATGTAGTCTATCAACTTTCTAGGACATAAATTTACGGTCATTTTGGACATATTTCCACTTTCATATACTTAATTTTAGACAGAGAAAAATTTACAACTAGAATTACTAAAATCTATCAATAAAGAGAAGACAAATTTCTAAGATTCACCGTGCGGGTGCCGGGTCCATCGTGTGTAGGTAATAGATGAGAAGAATGGTGTCGCGGGCTTGTGACCGACAATAGGCTGGTTTAAAAAAGGAGGCCTCCTTTTTTATTTTATTGCGCGATAATTCGCTCACCATCCACCATTCTACTCCTCTCCCTACCCAATCAAATACTGTATGATTCCGTTAATGCCGTCTTGGAAGCTCGTTCCATAAATGTATTGACGGCAGACCTGCTTAGGCCCAACTCTTTCAGTAAGTGATGCAAAGATTTAGCTGGAACTCCTTTCGCACCAACTTCCACTGTGTAAAGCAGAGTCTTGAACCCGTTCCTGATCATTTCATCTGTGAGATCATAATATTTATTCGACTTCATGCTGTGGTCTTTTGGAATATTTGATTCCCACGGAACGGTAAGTTCGTAATCTTTAAAATTCCCGTAATTCTATTTCCTAGAAATTGATAAGACTACATTTCTCAAAAATCCACTTGGACATGAAAAATCTACAAAAATATTGGATTGTGCGAGCGAGAGAGATGTAATAGTGTTGAACCATCTTAAGCTTTGATGATCCTTTGAAACTACTTTATACAATAAGAAAGTGCAGGCAGTTTATATTAACAGCAGAGTTTAATTTGTACACATTTATATATTAACCAGCACTAGTGAATACGTTTGAAATGAACTGAATGTACACTGACACAATTAGAACAGCAAACACTAGCAACTATTGAAAAATCAATGTTAGCGTGTATAAATTCATGCTATAATACATAACATAATTGAATTGATCACGAATTCTGGCTAGTTCGTCAGATTGGTCGCGGAACGCGTCCGCGCCGTCCGCGGGTTCACGCGCCGCGGCCGTCACTGAACATCCAGATTATTTATAAGTCGGCAGAGGGTCGTAGAATTTTGCACGGCGACGTCCCGCGGTATGTGCAACTGTCTGCTGACGCCGGAAACGGTATTTCACGGCACCCTGAACTTGGGTAAACTCGACCAAAACAAAACGATTAGAGTTCCATTTTTAACTAATTCAGTTTACCCTTTTTCTTGTTTTAGTTTGCCCTTTGATGGTTCTTTTAGTGGATTGATGCGATTGGATTACCCAGCATTATGGTTACAATTCTACAGGGCATCTAGATGGATCATATATTGCGAGTGTATTTTTTTTTAATTATGATATTCGAACACTAACGGCCAGTTACAGAAAGGATAATCTACGATCAATATTTAGATATACGCCGCGTGATTGGTAGTTAGCTCGTCACTTTGGTTATTTCAGCCTATGACGTTCCTCTTAGGCATAGGTACATTAATCATGCCAAAAGATAATTAGCCTTCCTGCAATTGGCCAAAGTTTTATTAAATCTTTAAGCCAGCAGCAGGCAGTAAGCATTTCGGTTGCAAGCTGAGTTGAACCAGCATCAGTTTCAATTTTGATTCCATAAGCTAAATAGTATCTTTGTCTAACATACTTTCTTTAGTTTATCTAGAATATACTTCGCTAGGTTTAATTTAATAGTAGTAATAAGCTGCAAGTCTCAGGGGTCGAAAAAAGTTTATAGTTAAAAAAAATATATTTATTTAAAATATATCTTTTTAAAGTTACTTTAACTAACAATTTAAATAAAGTAAATCAGAAAAAAAGTATAATAATTATTGTAATATTTATTTTTGTTTTATTTTTATGTCAACTACAAATGCCAATTCGATTACTTTTTGATGTATTTTTGATTGTATGTGATTTTTATCGACTTTTAGCCACGAGTATTTCGATTTTATCTATAAAAGAATGCCTAGCGGCATTAAGTCCGCCTGTGCCTAGTGCTTAAAGTTTTTAAATAAATAAAAAAACAATATCAATTTTTTTTCGTTTCACTTACTAAAAGGCATGCATTACCATTAAATACAGGAACTACTAGTGTTGTCTTTGAATAATATCTTTTAGCGGACTATTTTTAACATCTTCATTCGTTTACCTGCCTTACTTGTATAAAATAAAATAAAATAAACTAACAGTTTCGTAAAAACTGTTATTTTCTGACCAATATAACAAAACTGACAAATTTGCCCTTGGAGTCTTCTGATAACAGCTTACTCCTTGGATCGCTTTGTTGATTAGTCTTCTACAAGCAGGGCAGAATTATCTAACACAAATGCGTGTAACTAATAGGTTTACGTGAATATAGATATTTTGACTTTCAATGTTATCGTCAACTAGAATATTCGTGATATTTGTGGCATCCAATATCCGACCCTGACGGCGCTACCCACGTTAACAGGTGCTCCAAGTATTCGCTGATTACCTGCTGGCCGATGTAACATTTCGCATGCACCGTGGGCGATAGGTTAAAAATATATTACAACTATATCTGATGGTCATTAATATTTATTATGCGTGAGATTAGCGTTGAGATTAATGAAGGTATTAACTGTTTAGGTCATCGATCAAAAATCAAAGAACCGGCTAAATCCTGTCCAAAGCAAAAGTTGACTCAGAAAAAGGTACTGGTGAGTGTTTGGCAGACCAGTACTGTCATTCACTACAGCTTCTTAAGATCTGGCCAGACCATTACGGCAGATCTGTATTCTTAAGACTACCCTAGTCTTGGTCTTGTCCAAGAGTCTCGCAAGACTCTTTTCCAAATTTTGCTAGTGTTTACTTTTTTGGGGTTAGGTTTTTGTTTTCAATAAATTTTAATTGCATCGTGTCCGTAATTAATATATTTTGTTCCTAAGGAAAAAAAATACGTTTAGGTATTTGGAACTTGGGAGCTCGTTTGCAAATAATTTCATTTTAGTATACCTAAATCCTACCTATACCTAATGCCTCCGAGGTCTAGCGGTTAATTCCGTGGATTCGGACTTGATTCCTGGTCGGGACACAATAAATTATTTAATTTATTTGTGATATTTCTCAAGTTTGGTACCCTAAAGACATCGCGGAGAGAGCTTTCCTTAGTACAATTACAAAATATGTTTTTTATTGAGTCAGAGTAAGAGTCTTGCGAGACTCTTGCGCAAGACCAAGACCACCTATTCTGATTCAAGACCAAGACCAAGACCAAGCCTGGCAAAGTCTTCTAACAATTGCAAACCATGATGGATAATCTCGCTATTCAACAACCGAGACTGGTCAATTGCTCTAACCTCTAACCCACTGCTGCTTCAGTATAACCTAGACCTCACATTTACCGACAGACGGTGGAGCAGACCAAACAGCCTTCATAGATTTTATTGATTCTCACTCCCATAATTTTTTCAGCAATATAATCAATGGAACAGACTCCCACTGACGATCAGACAGGCTCCCTCTGTCCATATTTTTAAACGTTTACTTTCTAAACAAGCAAAACAGTGTTTTTTAAATTAATATTACATTTTATTTTTGTGTTAATTTTTATTTTTATGATTTATCATTTACTGTTTATTAGTGTGTAGGCTTATTTTTAGTATGTTATAGTTATATGTATGTATTGACTGCCTCCGTGGTCTAGCGGTTAAGTCCGTGGATTTAGACTCGGAGGTACCGGGTTCGATTCCTGGTCGGGACACAAAAATATTTATTAATGTAAATAAATACATTTGATTAATATTTAATTTAATTGCGAAATTTCTCGAGTTTGGTACGCTGGAGACATCGACGAGCTTGCCACTTGTCATGATTGGCCTATAGTAAAGTTGGCTAAATGTGAATCCGCTTATTTATAACCTGACCACCTCGAAAGGGAAACGGTCGTGATGATACTTTACTTTACTTCTATATGTATGTATTCATGTATTTATTTATTCTTATATGTATTATTAGTATAATAATAAATTTGCACCCATACATAGTTTTTCCACACTTTAACAAATGCCTGGCCATTAAGCCCGCCTATGTACAATTTTAGTGCAATAAAGTATTTAAAATAAATAAAATGGACTACTAAAATGGCGAGAGTGGATACTCGCAGATTATAATGGTAAATATTTCAATTGATAAAAAATATATTTTCATTTATTTGTTTTCGATTTACTTGTTCCATATATAACGTTAATTTGATTATATATTATTATGTACGAGTATGTCTAATATTTTACTTCAACAAATACAATTATAAACGCTTTCTTGTCCAACACATGTTACGAACCGGACGCGTCCTTTGTATACGTTACCCAAACTGATAAACTATTAGACAGCGGTTGCCAAACTTTACGATGGGTAAATAATAATAATAATAAATACGTTTATTTAAGAAGTACACTGGTAATACAAAAATTGATACAAAATAGGTTAGTCTATAGAGGATTAAGGTTAGTTTGCATTATTCAACATATAGCAGTAAGACCCAGCTTACTATATAGTATTTCGATCGTCTCTGTTGATTTCAAAGTTAAACACCCAGTGTACCTACTAAGGATTGGACTTTAGTTAACGTCCCAGCCACTGCACCAAAGTGATGTGTCGCAGCGGTCGGGGGTGTGCTGATTGTCAATTCAAATAAAGATATGTATTGTAAGGTGCTAATTAAAATTATTTACAATTTAAAACTAAAATAAATAATATATTTCTGTAGGGCAACTACTAGAAGGTCAGACTTTTGCCGACAAAGGCAAAGTTATTCTTCTCTCAATGTTTGAACATAAGAAATATTTTATTATTTATTTCTTATAAAAAATATTTACTAAATATAAAATCTCCTGGCCAAGGAGTTGTCAAAGCGGCTGACGAAAGGTCTAGAGACAGGAACAGGCTGGCAATTGTTTCTGCCAACGTATTAGCCTCGCTATACAGAAGAGAAATTTTGCCAGTCTCTTTGAGACTATCTCGAATGGGACGTCTCAATAGGTCATTTTTTTATTTATAGTTTAGTTTATTTTTAATTTTATTTTTATTAATTAGGTAGCTTTTAATTTAAGTCAAAGTCAAAATATCTTTATCCACGTAAACCTATTACATCATCATCATCAAGTGGCGTATATTAAAATATTGGTCATAGATTATTTTAATCATCAACTGGCCGTAAGCAACAAATCTGTTAAATTAGCTAAATTAATATGCCTTCTGTAACTTTCACTTTGGAACAAAAGTGACAAGAATCTTGTTTAGGCTATGGGAATATTAGGGAAACATCCGAGAACAGAGATACGATTATCTAAGTTTGAGAATCACAGCGTAAGGATATTGGGGTACAGACAGCAAACAAAAACTAATGATTCATCACAAATATGTTGTTGGCAAGACAAGATGTTCGAACATATAGATATAGTGAGAGAATAGTTTTACTTGAGAATTTTTTGCTAAAATTAGACAATTAGGAGCCTGGGCAAAAACACAAAATTAGCGCACTGTAGCACGTTGACGATGAAAATATATGTACATATGTATGTGCTATCGTCCAATGCATTGTGGGTGACATAACGAAACACGCGTGGCCTTAGGGCATAGTCACGATTGTTTTGATTCTTAAAAAAAAAAAAAGGAATTATAGTGAATTATTTTAAACTAATAAATAAAATTTTGCCCTAACCCATCTACGAGTATACTATGCGTTGTTATTTTTATATAAATATCACCATGGCAACTACTCGTACTTTCAACGAGAGCAACAAATAGGGCGGGCTGATGGTGGTAATTTTCCAGTCTGCCGGGTCGAAGAAGTATCCACCGTTCGTGCCGATAAACCCAGTAAACTGTATCCACACGTTTCGGGATCAGGCTCGAATTGCCGTCAATCCCAGTCAAGCCGACAGTTTTAGGGACTGATGTCCCTTCCAGTTGCTAACATTCATGGACCTTGCGCTCCACTTAGATAGATAGGCGCAAGGTCACATGTCGTGTTAGTATATTTTTTTTTTAACTAAAGCGGCAGTAATGGCCGCGAATCTAAATAATAGATCACCCTTTATGATAATGGTATATTCACATTACTTAAACAGCTAGCTTTACTTTTAGATTCACAATAGTCTGTTAGATATTAATTTTCTCCGTCTAGAAATAGAACAGAAAACACTAGATACGCTGGATCGGTTTACAGACATCGACATAGTTGTGCAACGTCTCGACTACTCTCGACCATAGATTATAGACTTATCTTACGACATATTTAATACATTTTCGCATAGATTAATATTATTAAGATTTTTTAACGATAGTATTAAAACCATCGATGTTCCAGCTCTTCTAGAGCCTTTTGGAGTTATCCGAGATGATGGCAAGAGACCCGATGGTATCCCATCCCCTGGGAACAGGAACGTGCTCTGGTGTGGGACGCCACGTACGTGGACACCCTCGCTGCGTCGGGGACAGCGCATAAAGCGGGAGCCGCGGCGGAAAATGCGGAGTCCAGCAAGCGGCGCAAGTATGTAAGTATCTTAAAAGATTACATATTTGTGCCGTTTGCTGTAGAAACTCCGGGCCCATGGAGTCCAAGCGCAAAAAGTTTTTAAAAGACATAACACCGCGTCTTGTCATCTCCTCCGGTGACAAGAGGGCTGGCTCTTTCTTCGCCCAAAGAATCAGTATTGCAATTCAGTGGGGAAATGCAGCCAGCGTTCTTGCCACCATTCCACGCGGACGGGACTTATATCCCTATCCTTAGTATTAATATTAAATTGGTAAATATTTTTTTTGCATTTTTTTTTTCTTATTCTTAATAAAAAGTCCTAGTCCTCATCTGGTGAAGATGGACCGTTCTCACCACCCGGCCCTTGTCATGCCGGCATAGTGTTAGGGACTGATTTCAGTCATGAGTGTTTGATTCTAGTTGCTAACATTCATGGACCTTGCGCGCCACTTGCCATTAGGTGGGAGAAAGGTCACATGTCGTGCTAGTATAAAAATAAACAAACACAACTACTAGTCTATCAACAATTAACAGAATCAAATTAAA
Source organism: Tinea semifulvella (assembly GCA_910589645.1). Classification (NCBI taxonomy): domain Eukaryota; kingdom Metazoa; phylum Arthropoda; class Insecta; order Lepidoptera; family Tineidae; genus Tinea; species Tinea semifulvella. Next base: position 3,546,421 of record OU342585.1, on the reverse strand, counting down.
TTAAAGATGCAACAAAACATGTCGACTAATTATTTTTTTATTAACTTTTGTACATTTCGCCATGACTGTGCCCAAATTTGAGCTTAACGATGGGTTATTAATCACTTGCGGTAGAAAGTCAGAACTTTGACCCTAACAGTGTATTTCTTTCCCGAAATAAATGCGTATACAAATCAAAGATAATGTTGTTACAATTGACTTTTATGTAAGGACGGGCAAAATCTGTTCGAAAACGTACAACCCACCATAACGCTTGAATAGTAATATGTAGTTATGAAATGTGTTACATGAAGTAAAGTAAAGTAAAGTAAGTAAAAAATTCTTTATTGCACAATAAATATCTAAAATAAAATATAGTACATAGGCGAGCTTAATACCTTCAAGGTATTCTCTAACAGCTAACCTTTGGGAGAACGACAAAAGATATTGTGGGATGCAGAGTTAAAAGGAAAAATGTATAATAACTAATAATAGCAATAAATATATACTTAAATATACACATTATAAATACATACACATAAATATAAATATATTTATATACAATACTTACATAAATAACAATCCATGTTAAGTTTAGAAATTATATCTCATTTTGCTTTTTAAGAAAATAAGAAGTTAGTAGATGCCTAAATATGTTCAACGACGGTGCCAGTCTGATTGACAATGGAAGTTTGTTCCATTCACGAGCTGCAGAAACAGTGAGAGATTCTGAATATCTGCTTGAAGAGTGCGATTTGAGTTCGAAACATTCGCGCACATTCATAACAGTTTTTATAATTTTAACGGGTCTTTACGCGATTTACCTTAGAGACATATTTCTCCCGACGTGACCACGGCCAATGGAACTTGGCTGAAACGTCTATTTAATATTTATTAGCTTGTCAAGGAAAAATTAGGATAGCCCGTGCTTCTGCTGCATACTGTTTAGTTTATTGGCCGTGCCGAGCATAGTTTGGCCGATAACGTATTAGGTGTACGCGAGTAGTAAGTCGCACCAGATTGGTCGATACGCAAAGCGCCTCCACTCAATTTCTCAATTCGTACTGCGCCTCTTGGTATGTGGTAAGCGGCACGTACGCTGCGTTTTGTATTGAATTGGCTTACCTACGAGTATGTTATAAAAAAGGTTTTTTTTGCGGTGGTCGACAAAATTTATTTCACAGAAAATCGATCGTCCAAAATTTTAAAAAGAAGACCATCGAAAATGCAGTCGTTACACAATAACTGATCCCTAATAACGTATACAAGTTGTATTGCATAGATTAAAAAAAATATGATTATTAATAAGACAAATTTCTAAGTATTCCATGGATTCACCGTGCGGTTGCCGAGTCCATCGTGTGTGGGAGATGAGAAGAATGGTGTCGCGGGCTAGCGACCAACAATAGGCCGGTTTAAAAAAGGGGCCTCCCTTTTTTGTTTTATTGCGCGATAATACGCTCACCATCCACCATTCTACTCATCTCCCTACCCAACCAAATTAAAAACTATAAAAATCATAAATAAATAGACTAGAACTAGACTGGAAACATTTTCCCTCTGTATAGCGAAGCAGAAATAATTGCCAGCTGTCCTGTCTCCAGACTTTTCCATTAGCCGTTTGGACAACTCTTAGACAGACGCTTGGCTGAGAGAGTATAACATAGGTTATTGTAAATGCCCGGTCAATATATATAATTCAATGTTTTTGTAACTTAAACATTTACTTACAACGCGGCCTTATACCTGTCTACCTTATATTACAGCTAACACTTTCATTGAAAATGAAACCTTAGTAAGAAGGTGAATAAAACTCTATAGGTAGTTAATATTTAATCGACAGTAAAAGCTGACTGGCTGGTTAAATATAGTGGAATTGTTTACAAATGAAACTTTTAAGTGAAAAAGAACATCAATCAGTGACGAAGATAAACCGTGGTTAACACGTGTTCCGGAATGTTGGTGCAATCTGCCTTCACTTTCTTATCGAATACCAAAACTGCATTGTTAAGCTTTGGTCACTCACTGGCAAAGTTACCTACCTACCTACTTAAACTGCGTTTCAAATCTTCAATTCATGGTTTTTCTGGCAGATTTTTTTTTTGGTTTTACCTATTACTTGTTTTTTTTATGTACATAGATACATATCTTCACGCCAGAACCCTTGCGGGGTAGGCAGAGACAATTGACTGAAATTTATTGAGCGCCATTTGACACGATCACGACATACTTCTTTCGCTTCGTCGACATTCATTAACCTCTTCATACATGCCCTTTGGTTTAGACTTTTTAATGCACCCTCAGTCAGTGTTTTATTTATTTGATCGTGATATGTGAGTCTCGGTCTGCCAGGGCATCTTTCACCCACAACTTTCGCATTATATATCTGGTTCCGAACCATCGTAGCATGCCTTTCCTTATTTTTGTCCCTATGCTTTCCTTCATACCAACCCTTTTCCGTATTTCGACGTTACGTATGCGGTCCGCCAAAGTGACACATATCCGCCGCAACGACCGCATTTCTACTGCATTAATCCTACTCTCATGCGTATTCTGACGTATTTATAGCAAAATCATATAACTGCCTCCGTGGTCTAGCGGTTAAATTCGTGGATTTAGAAGCAGAGGGTTCGATTCCTTTTTAGAACAACTTATTTGTTGTATTACACAAATTTCGTTGCGCATTATATTGATTTTGCTATAACTCCTAAGGTATTTAATTTGCATGGTGTGAAGGCAAAAAATTATCTTCATGAGATGCTCAAGCCAACAACCGTATTTAAAATGATAAGGATTAATACCGTATTTGTGTAAATAGCTTTTTAATTACCGTTTTATAATTTTTATAATTTGCTTATTGGGACATGTATTTTTGTGCCGTTTGGAGTTGAAACTCTCGGGCCGTGGGGACCAAGTGCACATGAAATTTTCAAGGCGTTGTCAAAACAGCTTGTCAACACCTCGGGAGACAAAAGGGCTGGACAATATTGCCATTCAACGTGGCAATGCTGCCAGTGTCCTTGGCACTTCGCCCATTGGCAGCGATTTGGAGCAAATTTTTTATTTATAATATTTTTTATTATCTTTATTTTAGATTTTAGGTGTATTTTTATTAATTTATTAAGATTAGAAGTAGATTTTATTTAAATAATAGTTATTTATGTAAAATATAAGTTTTAGGATTTTTTTTTTAAATTCATTTTTAAAGAATTAAAATGGATATAGTATGGTATCCTTAAGAGATAGACATATGCCATCGCTGACTTTTCTGTAGACCTATATAAGATACACAATTCCACCATACATTATTGCGTTATATCTCGAAGGGTTTAGGCAGCGTTTGCGGTGAAAGCTCCCAGACGGCTTATTTTTTTCCGACATCACAAATAAATATCGTTAACGTATACAACAACTTCAGATTTTATACTAAGGCCGCGTTCGTTTTAAGAAATGTTAGCATGAAAATACCACTTTTTTAGCACAAGTGCTTTAATAAAAATTCTAACATTTGATGCTAATTTCGTATGTCAGTACCGTGTTGAAAGGAGGGGGTTATTGATGTTACTTTTTGACAGATGTCTTTTAACATAAGAAATAGTTTGCTTACATTGTTGTATACTTTATAGTTTATATTATATTTGTTTAAAATGTATTTTAAATGATTTTATGTAATAAATTCAAAGACCTGTAATAAATTCAAAGACCATAATACATTGTTCATTGATTTGTTATTATTTGTTACTTGTCATACTTGTCAAAAAGTAGCCTCACCGCTCGTTTTTTTCTAATGTTAGCATTGTTAAAAAAAGTGGTAATTCTTAACAAAAACGACATTTCGTGCTAGTTTATGAAGTTGCTACGAGATGTTGGAAATGCTATAAGACGAACGCGGGGTAAAACCTTCATACCACTCTTATCTATAAGTAAAAACAGCATAAAAAACTGCAGTAGGTTTTGTGTTTATCGCGACAGACAGACAGACGCCGCGGAGGATTTTCTTTTATAATATGTAGTGTTAGTAAAGTACCTACACAAGTATTAGCATTTTGGACTGAAGCGCTAGAATTGACCTATTTGAAGCTACAAGTTTCACAATAGTAAATGTTTATACGGATGGGCACAATTATGGGCGACTCTACAATTTATGCTCGCCGACAGAAATAGTACATTTCCTCGATGATCTCATATGAAATTATGTCACCAAAACAATACCTAACTAAGCCCGTGCCTACGCTTTTACCGTGCTATATAAATGTATATCATACCAACGCATTAGCTTAGCTATACACAGGGGAAATATTGCCAGTCTTCTTGGGACTATCACTAGAGGTCTCTAGAGGACATTTTTTACTTATAGTTTTTTTTATTAGGTTTACTTTATATTTATATTTTTTTTTACTTTTAAATAGTTTTAATTATTTATACTTTTTAAATAAATAAATATAATCAATAAATAAATAGCCAAAAATATTTTACATTATATTAACTTATATTTTTTCTTCCATGCTAATATCACAAATGTGAAAAAAAGGTTTGCCCGTGTGTCTTTATGTATGTTTGTCTCACCTTTACGTTATTTATAAACCGATTTTGGCATTAATATTGGGAGATTATAGTCTTTTAAAATATTTGGCAAATTGTTATTATATCGGTCAAGTAGTAAAGGCGAATTTAACAAAAAACTAAGAAATAGCGTGGTGTTACATGTTGTGGTCAGATAATGATAACATACTCGTATCTGCCAAATTTTATCAAACTGCCTCCGTGGCTAGCGGTTATGTCTGTGGATTTACGACGCGGAGGTACCAGGTTCGATTCCTGGATGGGACACTATAATTTATTTAAATATTATATATTTATTTGAATTTTCTTGAGTTTGGTACGCTAGAGTCATCGTCGACTTGCCGCATGATGGGCCTATAGTAAGGTTGGTAAATTTAAATCCGCTTCTTAAAAAAAGCGTTCTTTCGTGATAATACTTTATTTTATCATCAAAATCAGTTCAGTAAAATAGGCGTAAAAGGGACAGAAACATACATATGTACATACTCACACACACACACACACACACGCGTTTTTTAGATTTATAGTAATATTGATTTTGTGAAAAACCGCACAATAATTTTGTATTTCTAGGAAATTATTTCATTACAAGTTTTGGTCATTTAATCCCAAAACGGCAATTTAGTGGTTGCCTCCAGGATACGTCTTTATTAGCTGACTCATAAACTATCGAAATAGATTGACTACCCAGCTTGATACAATCGCCTAACTGCACCTGAGACCACCTTTAAAACAACTTACATGCTCTTTTTTGTTACCAATTCAATTGAATTAGAAGCCCAGTTTTACCTGAAACAAAATATTTAAATACATAAAATACTTTATTTATTATTGACAATATTATTTTCCATTCTTAAAAATAAAATATATACATTAGGTACGGTCAAGTAATTTAATTTCTTCCTACCCATTTCGTTGAAATGTCGTTAGACATTCGCAATGCATTAAGGTCGAAAATTATATTTCAGTAATAGAAATGTTAATACGTTTTATTTGTCACATATGCATGATATACATATAAAGTAACGTCATGCTCTTATGGTGAGTTTACTCGTATAGCAAACGATATTGAACCTTAGGTGGTGTTGGTCATCACGAACGTATTCCTTGCGAGGTAAAAAAAAAAAAAAAAAAAATGTTTTACAAATAAAAATTGACATTTGCTTTGAACCTTATCTCCCGAAAAAGTAGTCTGTGTATCAGGAGATATGTACTTAGGTGGCCAGAAACCACGCTTATAAAGAAGCGGATTCACATTTAGCCAACTTTACTATAGGCCAATCATGACAATTGGCAAGCTTATCGATGTCTCTAGCATACCAAACCTGAGAAATTTATTTATTTACATAAATATTATTGTATCCCGACCAGGAATTGAACCCGGTACCTCCGAGTCTAAATCCACGGACTTAACCGCTAGACCACGGACGCAGTTAGACATTACAATTTATTTATTTATTTAAATAGTTACTTTATTGCACTTAAAAACCTACATGGGCGAACTATAACGCCATAAGGCATTCTTTACCAGCTAACCTTGAGCATCACGAAAGGCAGGATGTAGAAAAATATTAAAATAACTTTAATTACTAAAATAACATACTAACGCATTTATAGCAATGCATTAAGGTCGTAAATTATATTTCAGTACCTAATAGTATTAAAATGTCAATACGTATTATTTGTCACATATGCATGATATATGTAGTAACGTCGTGCACTTATGGTGACATATTGCTATACGATATTGAACCTTAGTGGGTTGTAAATTAAATTAGACTTATAAAATCAAAATCAGACTCTATTGCAATGTCCATAAATCTCATTAGCTATCATACTGGTGTCAGTTTCTACGAATTTCATTATTAAACCTTTAAAAAGAGATTTCCATCAACATTAAACTGCGCCATTTCCTCCCGTCAACGATCAATAAATATGTTATCCCAAGATTAAATATAGCTGTCTCATTCGTTATTGCATTCTCGACGCAAGTGTAAAAGAGACGAGTTGCGTGTCTGCAACAGATAAGCTGGTATTTGCGTGACAAACTTATCTGAGTAGGTCACTTTGATAGTTGACTTGTGTTGCACAGGACTGGGCTATTTTTACTATACCAATAGTTACCATAATACACAAACAGCCCAATTCTACTAATAGTTTTATTTCCATTCTATTTTGATTTAACGTTAAATGCTGTCAATACATGTTTTGGTTCATTCACCTACCGATTCAATTTCCATAAGTGGAAATAAAATAGAACCTTTGACAATACCGTATTATTCGTTTTTTTTTTCTTTTTTGCACCTAGGCGAGTTTGGAATGCCTGCATTCTCTGACAACTCCCAAAGGTTTTTGGGATGGTGAGAGATTATGGGCAGGGTGCAACAATATTGGTCTGCTGGCGAGCAGCCGATACGGTGATTAAGCATTATATAATGTAAATATTTTTAAATACAAAGAACAATAAAATAGTCACCTTATATATGTATACTTTAACCAAAATTACTAACCTAATGAATAAAATTTGGCTCAGTTCCAATAACATTTAGCTAATGATGGTAAATTTAAACGACTACTTCAACATCCGATATGGTCTAGTGGCTAGGATACCTGGCTCTCACCCAGGAGGCTCGGGTTCGATTCCCGGTATCGGAATATTTTTTTGTTTATTTTTATTACATTTTATTTATTCGAATTGTTTTTTTATTTTTTTTATTTCTACAAGTACACTATTTTAATTTTGTGTATTTTTAAGCGTCCTAGAACTCCATTGTTGGAGTCTTCCAGAACAAAAATGGAGAGTTTGGTCTACACTTCCCAGGCGGGTTGCCGAGGGTCTGATGTCATTTTAATAACAATTTATTAACGATTCCACAAGTTGGTATTATGGGCACCGGTTTCGCAACGGCTTTACGCTCTCCGAGGCACGGCAACAGCGTTGGTAATCTATGACAAATGTACGTGAGATAAGTATTTCTTATTGGTACAAGACGAGCTTTTTTGTACCAAAAGCAAGAACTGATATGTTAGCAAGACCAATACCAGGTCTCACCCTACCCAGACATTTTTTCTTAATTATGACTTTTAAAGAAAATGTTATGATAACTTTTTTTATTGTAACTGCGTCATTTATATCTTTTGTGTGCAATAAAGAATTTTATTATTATTAAACAATATACCTAGTAGTTTTAACCCTAGAATACCAAGCTATTTTTTTTACTATACATCGCATGGCCTATACAATACCTGCCACTTCACAAGAACCGTGAGCTTCCTGAATAAATTGGCGTAAAACCACCCAGAAGCTACTGCAATAATTCACATCCAAAGTCGACAACTTTTGTTAGCTCCATTGCGTCTTGAGAATGTATCTTAGAACTTCAAACTGATGCTGAAAACGCAATATACCTTACATAACTAATTGATGCATAAACAAGTCAGTTTCCGACTGCAACAGACTAGTAAAATACATTGAAAATCAATATTTACTAACATTGGGATGGTGCAACTGCTAAGTACTTATTAATTCTAAAATTGTACATGTTTTATATAACATAAACAAGCAAATACACCCGGCACATGTAGATTTATTACTGCAAACATTATACTTGCAATTTATCAAGCAAATGCTAAATACAAATATTGATTTTTAGATATGATACGAACATATCAACGTGATCGTTCGTAAATATCCTATAGTAGCTAGATTATTTTGATATATCGTTATTTAGGTAAGATATCCTCCAAATATTAAAATTACCTACTCGTACATGCAAATTTAAGTATTAAGATCCACTGAAAAATTTGCACGCCTTTGCTTGCACGGTGCTCTGATTATGAAGTACTTCAGAGCCTCTGAAGTACTTCATAACCTCGTCGCTTCCTTGGACTTGGCTTGGCTTTCTCCTCATTCCACAACGTAACCACGGCATGGACTCCAAAACCGCTGTCATTATCCCTATTTATCGTATCGTTTGCTAGAACAGTCGAACATGCTCTGCTTAGCATGTATTCTTCTTACAAAGTCCTTTAAGCAAAATGAGATAAAAAATATATTTAAAACAGCAAAATGGTAGAAGTTAGCAAAATGCTAGGTTGGGCAAAATATTAAAACGGGTACTGTTCAACACAGTTTTTTTTAAATAGTTAGAGGTCCACGTGATTCACATAGATTTTATTGATGAAGAGATTAATATTCTTATATAAACTTAAACAATTTAATACACAACTAGTCCAGCGCCATCTATGTGCAGTGTGCTAGGGGGGCAGATGTCATGTGTTTACATCAGCGATCTTATGACTTATAAGTTCGCTGGTTTTCATTTAGAAATTACTACTTTAATAGTGATAACTGAAAAAAAGATATCCTAATATACACATATAGAAATAAATAGGTACATACGATTATTAAGTAAAAAAATATATATTTTGAACAAATTGTAAATCAGTGACTAAATTTTGTATAATGTACTCGTAAGCTATAGCTAGCTATAGCCCGCAATCGAATGTTGAAACTATAAAACACCTCAATTAAACAACCTTACCGCTAATAAAAACGTTGCATAGCTAACATATGCACTCAATGGAAACATTATAACATCAAACACAACACATAGGAAAGAAATTTTCTGATAAATATTTAAATTTTATAAAAGGTTTTTTTTTTAGCTGAATTGTAGCTCCCATGATTTGAATCGCGCAAGGTCCATGAATGGTAGCAACTGGAATCAAAAACTCATGACTGACATCAGTCTCTAACATTATGCCGGCTCGACTGGGCATGACGGTAACTCGAGCCTGATCCCGAAACTGGGTTTATCGCCATGAACGGTGGGTACTTCCCCGCCCCGGTAGACTGGGCAAATTACCACCATCAGTCCGCCTACCACCTATTTGTTATTCTCGTTGAAAGTGTGTGCCATTTGCAATGATGTCAAATGCCAATTTTTACTTTCCAGGAGAATCAATATTGTTAAATTATTCAAAATTCTTTATTGTATAGATTGCTTATTCTAATTACAGTTGTAAGTACATGTCATGATGATGCAATCTGCCCATATTATGGGCATACAATATGCTTATGTCAATAGATATTTATTTGTATATAGTTAACATTTAATATTGTTTTTGTCAATTTATTGGAATACAATGTTAATGTCAAAATTTGCATGCTAAAATTTTTTTTATTGAGTAAATACAGTTGTCAATAAGAATTTTCTTTAACTCAATAGTTTTATAGGTAACTCTCGTATCTCTCCAGGAAGTTTATTATACGAGTATACTCTAATGCAAATTATGTGGCAGTTTCGGCTATAATATTCACTTACACATCTTGGGTAGATTGGTATAATCTCTAGGTACAAATTTGTTACAAGTATTATATTTTTTAAAGAGATTAGAATGTTTACTGACAAATATTCCTATTTCAAGGATACACATTGAAGCCAATGTCAATAATTTTAGCTTTTTAAATAAGGGTCTACAGGAGTCAAATGGTTGGACCACAGATAGCCCGAACACACTTCTTTTGAGTGATAGAATACTGTTCTCACCTTTGGGATGGTTCCGCCAAGTATCTCACAGATGCTCTCAATGTCCTACAGACGCGAGCTGTTCGAATTGTGGACGATGCCACAATGGAACTCTCGAATCCCTGCAGCCTCGCCGAGATGTGGCTTCTCTGAGCGTGTTCTACCGGCTATACTATGGTGAATGCTCCGAAGAACCTAATCCCTCCCTCTCCATTCCGCAACCGAACAACACGCACAGGTCAGAATATGCACCCACATACCGTAGTCATTATCTCTTCGCTTACGTATAAATTTGGGGACTCATACATCTGTCGTACGATAAAGATGTGGAATGCTCTTCCAACCTCTGTGTTTCCACTTTCCTATAACTTGGAGTCCTTCAAGCGAAGTGTGAAAAAGCATCTAGTCAAGCCGGCACTGTGTCGTGCTAGTATAAAAAATAAAAAGAAAAACTTTATTGACATCGGTTCAGTTACCCCATACAATTAGTCCATACCTCAAGACCGAACCAACATAGCCCTGATATGCCGAAAGAGCTGTACCTTCGTTACTTACTCTTTTTAGTTTGCCATGGTAATATTTATATAAAAACATCACCGCTTGAAACAAGACTTACTAAAAGTTAAAGCCTTTCGGATTCTTTAATATACGTATGAGCCTTGCTTCTTGTAATTGGTTGTCGTTGTCAGCAATAAAGTCATTTAAGCATATAAAATGTTCTTAAAACACGTTTGAGAAAGAAATTAATCAGCTTCCGAATATCGGCCATGGACGCGCCTGTTTAACAGTTAAATCCTACATCAAAATTTAAACCGATAATGTAATTCGAGTAGCCGCCATGTTCCGCCGGAGGCTATATTTTTGCGAGGATATCTTTAAAAACTCTATATTATTAAGGTTGATTTTTGAATAGTCAGCATTTAGAAAACTAATAATTCGCACCGTTAGTAATACAAGGGAATAATAAGAAAAAGTTATTATTTGGGAAATTACGTTTAAAGATTTTGATAAGAACGGGAGACGCGCGGGGAGAGTGTGAAAGAGACACAAATACAGTTACCGAGTCATTATTGTCCTTTTTCTCTCTTTGTCAGCGCTGCTGGTAGATAATTGCATCTTGTGCCCATAGCATTATACTTTATTTTTATACATTAGCTTAGCTTTTATTAGCTCGGGGCAAGATACTATATTTCCTAACTAAAAGGCGATGTTGAAAGTTGCATAGAATTGTTAAACTACGCTAACCGATGTTGTTTTGTTACATTAAGATATAAAATGAAGAATTCCGAGAACGCAGCGAATTAACATGTTGAAAATAAAATTAGCATGATTAATCTTGAACAAAGCGGTAACTATAAAACAACTGGTGGAATAAATAGAACTGTGGTTTTGCTTACAACCAGATTCAAATCCATCTCTTTCTGCTTTGACATATAACTAGTGTAGATTTTATAAACCAATAAAATAGAGAAATTCGCGGGACATACTTCAAAAGTAAGAACTAAACTTGCAGGTTATTGATTTCGTAGTTGGTAGGAATATGGAGTTTAAATGAATGCGCGTGGCTGCGTCCGCACGCATAGTTGCAGACGCGTAAAGAAAGAAGGAGCGGGAGAGAGCGAGAGAGGCAACGGCTATCCACGCGGCGCGCGCCTGTCGGCCCCTCTTCCCCTTCCCCGCCGCGCTGTTTCGAAAGGAAGAAAAAAAGAGAAAGAAGGAGCGGGAGAAAGCGAGTGAGGCAGCGGCTATACGCGCGCGCCTATCCGCCCCTCTTCCCGTTCCCCGCCCCGCTGTTTTCCCTTGAGTGCTCTTCTGACGTACGGACGTAAGTTCAACGAAATAGGTCCCCAAAAAAGCGCGCGCAATAAAGTTCTCACTTTAAAAAATAATAATAAAGAGGTATGTCGTGACCGTGATTGTGATTGTGATTTCGATGGCTTTTCCGCACTTAGTCTCCATTGGACCATTGTGCGTGACCGTGACAAGTGGGGCTCAATTATCTCTGCCTATGTATGTAACAATGAGACCCTCCGCCAATTTGTGTGGTCAGCGTGGGTCTAGACGAAATGCTCCAGAAACATGTTCGAAAGCGAGGGAGATTTAGGTGTATCTGTGTTTTAAGGGACATAATGTTTAAAATAATTCTCATTAATTTGCATCATCATAAATTTATGTTTGTAAAATTAATATTGTGTTAATATAATATTTCTTTGACAAATTTGAATTTCAAATGTAGAGATTTGCATTAAAAGCAACCTTAACTTACATGCATGTGGCCTTGAGTTATAAAATTGTAGATTTTTTTATGGTTTAATCAAAACTTGTGTAGGTCAGAGCAGTGTGGGTTGGTCAAAATACAAACAATATGCACACACATAAACCGTAGCTGCGAGTGCCTTCACTCCGTAGCCACGACTCAGACTTAGCTGTTAAGACACGCAGGGCCAACAGTGAAAGAGAGACAATTTATAGGGTTTTAGTCCGTAGGTAGGATGTGGAAGACTGTGTTAAGTATTTGAGTTCAAACCCCCCCGGCATGTACGAATGAGAAACACACTTTTCTTACGTACATTTGTTTATAGATTTACAAAACCACCGTTCCCGTGCCTCGGAGAGCACGTTAAGCCGTCGGTCCCGGTTCCACTTTTACGACTTGTGGAATCGTTAATAAATTGTCATTAAAAATTGACATCATATCCTCGCCAAGCCGTCTGGCCAGCGTGGCGAGTGTAGGCCAAATTCTCCAGATATATATTCATCTCCAACGGTAGAGGTCTAGGACGCTGTGTTCTAGGGGCTGTAATAAATAAATAAAATACTTAACAAATCACACGTGTTATATCATACGGAAAAATTAAGTACAATGAATTTTATTATATATTATTATTAGGTAAATAAAATTCAGTTACCGAAGTAGGTAATTATTCTCCTGATGAAGTAAAATTTTAATTTAGTTCTGAGTATTTTATTCCAATATTGGCGTGATATTACTTATTACAATATATTATATAAATATTTTTAGTTTAGTTTTATTTATAATTAGTTTTTTAATCTATTTTATTTTAATATTTTTGTATCTACTTCGAATAAATTCTTAAAACCATGAGTTAAAAAAATATATATATATTTATATATTTGATATTATATATATATATAATATCAAGCCTACCACTTGGTAACTTGTTATCTAGTGGTTGGAAGTAATAGACAAGCGCAAATCAGTCAAACACCTTAAGTTTATCAATTACATAGATAATATATTTACGATTGAGTTTCAAGATCACGCAAAAAAATAGAATATGATACGAGGTGTTTACCCGATTGCGGGTTATTTGCCAATCTGGTCACCAAACAAGTGGTCCGATTTGATGATCCTCGCGTCAATCAATTAGTCTTACACCCGTGTTCTTAGACATTTCCTCAAGGGCTCCTTTACGCAATTATTCCATCCAGCTGTCAAACGGATGGACGCCTCGGCAAGTCACTACACTCGGGGAATACAACTGTCAAATTATTTAGGACTTATGTATTCTGTGCCATGTCCTTAAATAAATAAAAAAATACAACTGTCAAACTCAAGGTACATCGAGAGTCTTTCGCGCCATTTTGCGCGGAGATGTCAATTGCAAGTTATCATCACGACCGTTTCCCTTTCGGGGTGGTCAGAAAATAAGCGGATTCACATTTAGCCAACTTTAGGCCAATCATGACAAGTGGCAAGCTCGTCGATGTCTCCAGCGTACGAAACTCTAAAAATATCACAAATAAATTAAATATTATTTAAATGTATAAATTTACATTAATAAATATTTTTGTGTCCCGACCAGGAATCCAACCCGGTACCTCCGAGTCTAAATCCACGGACTTAACCGCTCGGCCACGGAGGCAGTGATGTGAGTGTTTCCAAATTTATTTCTTTCCTTTCTATTACATAATTTCAGATCATCATATTGGTTTATTCAAACAGGATAACGATTGCTTCTATTAACAGTAAGCATTGAGCATCCAAAACTCACTTCCTCAAATACAAAAGCCGTTTGAACCTGAACTTTGGAGACAATGTTCTATAAATAAACTCTATAAAATAACACAATCATTGACCTTTATGTTGCTGGGCATTCATTACAACTTATTGGTCACTAACTGCCACGCGATGTTTTGATAGTGCCTTAATGCTGTGTTGCATCATTGAGTTCATATTATAATCCATTGACAGGGCGCTTAAATACATTTTCATTGGAGCAGTGTTGTGCAAAAAAATAATATTTATGTTATTTTATGTATAGCATGACCGCTAGACACGTCAGCGACAGTCTGTTTACTTAAATTCAAATGTTAAATTAACAAAATAGTGAGTTCCTTTATTTACTGACAGTTTTAACGCGAGTTTAGCCAAGCATAGCCGAGTATACGTCAAAATTACAAATTATTATATGAATATTAGGTCTAATAGCGATTAACATTGACAGTTTCTGTTAGTTAAAATATTTCATTATAATAATTAATTTAATACAATTTTGCAGCTACCTTTCAATTAAGTGCTCAAGTTGTCCCAATGGTTGGCTACGATAGAATGTCCAGCGGCATTATAAGGCCGCCATTGTGCAATAAAAATAATTAAATAAATATTTTAAAGATTTTATCATATTATTTAAGTAATAACGTTTAGTAAGCTTAGAAAGAGAATCCTTAGAAAGTCAAAAAAGTAGTGTGCCGTTTGTATAGCTCGCACAGCGCTGACCAAGCTAAGGTCTTTATAATTAAAAAATATTTAATCACCGCCCAAAAATTGCCTAGCCAATTGTGTGAAATTTCTTACATAATTTTCTTTATACAGAGCAAAACTAGCGTATCTATATTCGTGATTCCCGCGATGATAACAGGCAAATAAAAGTACATCTACATATTTAGATAGACTACGTATAAAGTTAAAGATGCTGATCCAAACAAAAAAACGTGTCTTAACTTGATGAAAGTGTGCTATAACATTATGTCGTTTGACATTTTTTTGTTGTTTAGACACAATTTCTGTTCGCGGTCGCAATGAGTGTAGGTGAGTGACTATGCATTTGTTGCTGCGACATCACAGCATAGCACTAACATCTAGTTCTTGGTGTCGGCTCTAGTAATATCAGTTCACTGCAACTACACCACCGCGTCGTGCTTTGGCAAAATTAAATTATTGACAAGTTTTTATATATTTCCCTAAAATAGCCCAGTCCATTAAGTACAGGTCAATGGAAACAATGGTACAATTTAAGCTTCGATTGAAGCTCAAACTTAAATCATATTGATAGCTCTTTCATGGGCACAAGTGGCCAATTCACGTCCAATATCGGACGAAGACCTTTGTATTCGAAAGGAAACATTTTTGTCGACGCGTCACCGTTTAAAAAATGAAGATGTATATTATTATAATTATTCGTGCTGTATTCGTATATAGTATTTATTTATTCATCAAAACCTTTATTGCACAATATATACAAGGGGCGGACTTAATGTCGCTAGAAATTCTCTGACAGCCAACCTTAGAAACAATGTGTATTATAGACATCAGGTAGGTGCAATAATAGGCATGGCCAAGAACGCTATGAGACAGATGAAAGTAATTTGGAGGGATCAAAACACCACTATCAGGACCAAAACAAGACTTGTCCGCAGTAACGTTTTCTCCATATTCCTGTATGCTGCCGAAACCTGGACTTCTAGAGCCAATGACTGAAGCCGCGTCTACGCTTTCGAAATGTGGTACTAAAGGCGTATGCTGCGCGTTCCGTGACAGCGCGGAGAACAAACATATCAATGCTCATGGAGCTCAAAGTCACCACCAGGCTCTCTTCTATCTGCCTGCAACGGGTCATTGAGTATTTTGGTCATATACCACGTAAAAGCTCTGTCAATCTGGAAAGACTGGTAATCAAGGGCAAGATTGAAGGCAAGAGATCCCGTGGCGTGGTCAGACCAGATCCGCACCGCACTACACACCCAAGTGCACGAAGCCTGAACGCGCGCCGCCGTGACCAGACCGGGATGGCGCAGCATCGTCCAGGACAAAGTGATCCTCAGCATTGAGGAAAACGACGCAAGAACCCCCTCCTAGGAAGGTGCAATTAGAAAATACGTATTATACATATATGCGATATTATCTAAACCAGATACTACAATAATAAACTAAATAGTAATAATACATACACAAAACATTTTATTAATACATTACATAATATTAATATATACATTACATATTATAGTACACTTTATGGAGCTATTATAAAAACTAATTAAAACTTAATAAATAAAATTACGACTATTTGATGGGCGTAGTGTGCCGAGGACACTCGCTCGTTCCCCCATTGAACAGCGAGTCTGACCCTTTGAACAAGATATTCTCTACTCAAAGGGTCACCCGTCGCCAAGTGGAGTTTCTCACCAAGCTCGCGGGAGAACACAAGAGCCTCCTCGGACCACGGGCCGGTCCATCGTTTCAACTGCAAATGGAATGAAATGGTGATTGATGATGATCTCCGCGTACTTGTTGCGCTTAAGGCGTGCGGCTGATTCTGCAGCGGCCCCAGATTTCTTATGGCTGGATGTCATATGTGACTGACAGAGTGTGTCAACACATGTGGCATCCCAAACCAGTGCGCGGCCTCTAGTATATGGAATTAATGACATCCCGTCCGGACGCCTACCATCATTTCTAACTATCCCCGAAGGTTCGAGGATGCAGGGGATGTTAGCAGTTGTAAACGCCCTTGGAGCTATTTAAATATTTTTTACATTATTTATTACACTATCTACTA
This sequence comes from Tinea semifulvella, assembly GCA_910589645.1. Taxonomy (NCBI): domain Eukaryota; kingdom Metazoa; phylum Arthropoda; class Insecta; order Lepidoptera; family Tineidae; genus Tinea; species Tinea semifulvella. The sequence goes on along the minus strand of OU342585.1, from coordinate 3,529,548 downwards.
TGTTCTTCTTGTCTTGTCAGAGAAGAATGTGTTTTACACTTCCGTACCATGCAAGTCGCCATATTGTCAGTTAATTTTAATTAATCCTGAGACGATGGCAGCTTTAATTCTTATACTCTTTGGCTTCTTGCCCTATCTTGTTATTACATATTTATTGTCTTTTCTTACAGAGCAGCGGTCAAGAATTAACGTAAACTTGAACCATAAAAAGAATAAAGAAGTACAGTATCATCACAACCATATCCCTTAATATATAGATATACCTCCTGCCATCAGGTGGGCGCAAGGTCACATGTCGTGTATGAAAAAAAAAACGAGGTATAATATGTCAAAAGCTATATATCGCACGTGACCTTAGAGCCACCTGAAGGCATAGTTGTATTGTAGTAAATGAAAAAAAAAAAGTCAACTGCACAATTACAAAATAAAGGATTGATTAGTGAGCAGCCTATAGATAGACCGTTATCGTAAATTACTTTGGGTACATGTAACAATATATAGTCCAAAATAGCCACGGCATTCCCGCCCTTAACAACAGTACCATAGGTACAAGAATCGTATGCAAGATTTATGATTGTGACGCCCTAGGAATATGTTGTGTTACCGTTAGAATGGAGGACTAAGAAGTATGATTTAAGGACCGGCCTAAACGAAATTATTAAGTTAGATAGCTCTTATTTTCGGATGGTACCTATACTGAGAAGAAAAAAAATGATGGTTGAAAATGTTTGGTTAATAGATATTTTTTAAGTTTTACGCCAATAATATTTCGAATACGATGCACAAAGTATTTGGATTCATTTTTGTTATGTAATTTGTATTTCTTGGCACCAAAAACTGAAGTCGTTGTTAGTGCCGGAAAATACTTGTATATTTACTGTTACGTGACGTCATTCAGCAGCCATTTGCAACTGCAGCGTTACTGAGTGAAAAACACGATAATTTAAAGTATTATTAAGATTTTAAAGCAATTTCGACCCCAAGTATTTCTCCAGTTAACCGTATGTTTTGAAAAATTTACAATTATACTTTATAGATAATTATACTGTCGAATGTTAAGAGCGCTTAAAGCTTGTATTTACCGAGAGAATCGCCAAATACAGCATTTCTAAAGATTTTTTAAGTATGTACTTTTGTGAAATGTAGTCTATTAACTTTCTAGGAAATAAAATTGCGGACACTTTAGACATATTTCTACTTTATTATACCTAATATCTAATACAGACAAAGACAGCAAATAAATAGACAGAGAAAAATAGCAAATACATTCATGACTATTTAACCCCATTTTACTAAAAACAATTCTATGAAAGAGAAGACAAATTTCTAAGCATTCCATGGATTCACTTTGCGGGTGCCGGGTCCATGTGGGTAACAGATGAGAAGAATAGTGTCTCGAGCTTGCGACCTGACAATAGGCTGGTTTAAAAAGTTCTACACTACAACACGTACGTTCTGCAGAGGAGGAAACGCTCCAGAGACCGCTCGCAGCCACTCACAACTCCACGCCAAAGAAGTGCAAGGCGAAGCTGGAGAAGCCGAAGACTACCAGGCCAGTCGTTTCCCTTAACCTATCAGGTCAATAAACATCTTCCGGGCTGTACAATAATAGGCTAATTACAGATATCAGTTCTAAAAGCTGGTTTTATTGAACCTCTACCCTAGTCTGTCGCAACCCCTACGCGACAGTGGCTTCTTATCAAACCAGCCTATTGTCGGTGACCATCCACTTTCTACTCCTGTCCCTACCCAATCAAATACTGTATGATTCCGTTAATGCCGTCTTGAAAGCTCTTAATATATGTCTAAATTGTCCGTCATTTTATGGCCTAGAAAGTCTACATTTCTTAAGTTTATTATTATTATTATTAATCGTTTATTTCCAATAAAATCCTATGTACACGTTTTTCTATTAGAGAAGACTAGACACTAGAAAGGCCGGTATTGTGGGGTCTCAATTACACTAAATCTAAAATTTACATAAATTCAAATTAAATTAAAATTAAATTAAAAAAATAATTAAATTCTAAATACAAATCCAAAAAAAAAAAAGTAAACTCGGACTTGAATAATCTTTAAAAATGCTAAACGCTTTTAACGCCTACACATGCTGATCGTCAAAAATCAAGCAACTCTGTAGGCAAAGATGCTGGTCCTTATATGTTTGTCCTTGGTCGTCAAAGTACTGTGTTCGTATTACGACTTAATTGAGCTTTTAGTGTTGACATGAAAAATAATGTGAGCGGAGATAGGCGTCGTCGAAACAAGACAAATCGAACGACCTACTTAGAATCGGGAACAGACTGTCTTTGGCAGTTCTTTCTTTGATTCGTCACGTGGATTTATATTTTGTCGTCGATGACCGTATTCCCTTATAGTCGAAGGCTGGGTATTACCAAAATGCAATTGTAACTGTTACGATTAAAGTTTTATATATTTTTATTTAGATTAGATTAGATGCTTTGAACATCTTGTAGAACCGGACCTTTAACCTGAGCGGCAACCTGGATTTCATAACATGGCTCGACCCTTTATGTAAGCAGGTAGGTAAGAAAAAAAAATTGGATGCCGGTCTCATTGGCGTACAGCCCAATTTTACAAATTTTGTGTCGATTAAACTTAAGTTCTTTTCCGATTCCACGTTAGTTAATGTCGTACGGTATAATATATTTATTTTTAGTTATATATATTTATTTTTAGTTATAGTTTATTGACATTTTATATTCGAATATAGTTTTTAACTACTATTTATGAAAATACCCGACGAGGCACCTTTACAACCACAAACTAGACCTAAATTATTATATATTATGATAAATATTAGGCTCAGAAGTGGAAGAGATAGAGATAATAATAATAAAATAACAATAATGGAAATTGGGGCTGTTCCTTGCCATACTGTATCACCATATCTGGCCAGGTATTTTGTTTAGCATTGTTTTTTAGAAAAATTGACTTAACCAAGCGTTCCGATAAATATATAAATAAAAAAATAAAAAAAATCTATTTTAACTACAAAGTGGAACTTAAGTTGCATTGAAAACAAATTGAATGGAATAATTGTGGAAAAAATATTTTATGAGGCAATATTATATGTTACAAATTATTTTAAAGCCTAAACCATTTTAAAATAATATTTTTGTATAAAACAAATATCTAATTAAAGCGTAAATTAAAACAGTATTATAACTAATAAGGTTACAAATTAATAACGATATTAAAATGTTTGCCACGTCACTAGTTTATTTTAAACCTATTACAAAAAAAAAACTAAACTAACAGCTAAACTGTAGCGAATAGTAGAATATGGATTTGTCTATTTTATTTCTTAAGGAAATTGAATCGGTAGGTGAATATCAAAACATGTTTTGACAGCATTATAGAATGGAAACTATTAAGTAGAATTGGTACTAAATACTCATAATCAAATTGAACTGAATTCAAATAAAATAGTGTAAATAAGGTTTTTAGTCAGCATGATGATGATGACACAAGGCGATATGTTATGATGAATTGGCAATTGACAATATTCCTTGTACGGCGTGCCTTATCACCAAGGTCAGGCGAGCGCGTGAGTGGTTCTCGCAACAGCTTATAGCCGCTGTACACATTCGCTGAGATACTTAGGTACAGAACAATAATTACTGCCTCCGTGGTCTAGCGGTTAACACCGTAGATTTGGACTTCGAGGTACCGGCTTCGATTACTGGTCAGGACACAATCAATTATTTAATTTATTTGTGATATTTTTCGAGTTTCGCACGCTTGCAACTTGTCATGATGGGCCTATAGTAAAGTTGGCTAAATATAAAACTTCTTCCTTAAAAAAAAAGCGTGGTAACTGACTTCCTACTAAGGTCGTACGGTCGTGATAATACTACTTTTAATCTTTTCTAAGACTTGGTTGTGACATCTTTCATTTTGACATTTGACGCTAAATAATTACGCGATGGAAATACATTATGCACTATATCTGTATATAAATACTTAGATACGATGTGTACAAATGTGTATGCTAGAATAAGCAAAAGTTTCCTTAGTGTTGAATGTAAGTATCGGAATACGCAAATATCATAGTAAAGTTTTTTACGTTAAAATTTAAATATTTTATTAACTACATGTCACAAAGTATTTTATTATTTAAAGTAATATACAATAAATATAAATTAAAAGCTATCTAAATAATAAAAAATAAACCAAACTATAAATAAAAAATATCCTCTAGAGACGTCCCATCCGATATAGTCCCAAGGAGACTGGCAATAATTCCCCTCTGTATAGCAAGGCTAATACGCTGGCAGAAATAATTGCCAGCCTTCCTGTCTCTAGACCTTTCCGGCAGAATTACAAAAGTACAATTACATATATGACACCCTGTAGTAGGGGCCTATTTATTTATTTAAGGAGTAGAAAACAATATTATGCCTAAAAACATATTATTACAGTGATTAATAGCTATAAAATATAACCTAATACCTTAAGGATTACCCACTTAGATTTAGTAAGTATTAAATTATTTAACAAATAAATATATTAAATTACTTTAAATTAAAATTATAACATATTATAATAACTTAACTACTTATATATTTATTGTATATACTTGCAGATATAGCATGCATTTAGTTCTTGTTACTGTTGCTTTTGTTAGCATTACTTAGTGTATAAAAAGTCTCAGACGTATGGTAGACTATTGGCTAAGTTACATTCTCAAAATTAATTTGCAAACATATAGGTTGTCACTGTCATCAGTTGTAAATTTTGGACAGCCGATATCTCAATAACTTATCCGCAGTTTAGTTAAACCTAGAACTTGCAATTAATTAATTTATTTATTTATTTATTCGTGGGTAAATTTACAGCCTTTACAATATTATGTATACAAAAATAATCTTAAAGCCTTACAAATTTTCACTGTTAGCTATAATGAAAAATAATAAAAATAAGTACCAACAAAATCAGTACGATAACAATGAGATATGAAATAACAATTGCATTTGTATACTGATCCCGTTTTACAACTTAAGAATCATACAATATAATAAATGTAATTAAGTGTAACAACAAGTATTAGTAACAATAAGTAGGTACTCAAACAACACTTTACAAATTTTGACAAGAAACATAAATGAAACATAAGTAATAGAAAACATATAAAACAAAAAAAAAACTAAAACAAGGATCAAATAAATAATGTACGATCTAATTGAGGCTTAGGCATCATTGTAAAATTTAGTTAAAGCTACTAACTTATTTTCATCATTCATTCATTACAGCCCCTAAACACATAGTCCTAGTCACTGTTGAAGCCATCTCATGGCCCATGCCTTCCAGAAATTTGGAGAATTTGACCTACACTGCCAGGCCAAACGGGTTGTGTACTACTAACTTATTATTCAGTTGAAAAACAATCAACAACAGATATTTCTGACTTGTTTGATTGATTTGTGATTTCTGATCGTTTTCGTAATGGAATATTTAATAAAAAAAAATGGCAGCACACTTAATGTTCGCGAAAGACTACTCGTAGATGTCCGAGAGTGTGCAGCCGACATTATGAACTCTGCATACTTTAAAACTAACAAAGATAAACTCATTTGGGATGTACGAGTAAAGGCACAGTATTCAATAGACAGACGTCCATTGTGTAAAAATATTACTAAGTAAGTAACACTGCGCAAATGTTTTAAGTGATCTATTATTTGTCTAGCTGAAGACTTTATTATTTGAATAGAAAAATAACGAGTTCCTAAACAATATTATGTTGTTCAAAGACATTAATTATAGAAAAAGATGGGACAAGAAGCGAAACGATACGAGTATTAATGCTCTCAACCGTCTCAGAATTCACAATACGGAAGAATGCCAGAGCCACCTCGGACCACGAACCTAGTTAACCGCAACCCATTTGAACTGCTGTGATTGAGTATAATCTACGCGTACTTGTTGCGCTGAGTCGGCAGCGGCCCGGGGTTTCTTATGGCTGGATGTCAAGCAAATTCACGCAATGTAATTTTTTTTTTTTTAATAATAATATTCATTTATTTCTTCACAAAAAATTGCCTTATAACTAGTTACATTAATGTATATTAAGTGTTAACAGGATATGATCTACAATTTATTACAGGCAATTAACAAATTATTGGAACCCTAACCCCTGTATAGAAAGTATAATATAAGTACATACATACATACAAATTTGGACAACAATTTTTTATTATATTATTTTATTTTATTTAAAATCAAATATACACATGCAAAGTGGTTAGTAATAAATAAAACATAAAATAATAATAATAGAGTTTAGATACAATATGTAGGATTATAGGGTGTATAAGTAGGTGAAAAAGTGTGTGTGAAAAATAGCCGAGTCGAGTCGAGCCAAGTGTATTTAGATAAGAAACTGACAAAAGTCAGACAGACAGTGGGGTTGGATGGGTAATGAGCCTGGGTTGGCGATGAGGTCATTACTTCTTTTTTGCACATTCAATTAATTCGTGCACATTCAGCCCACGTGGCTCACGAAACTAATCCAGGTTCGACTATTTCAGCTCTAACACAGCTCCCGCGACTACCAAAGTTTAAGTTAGTATAAGTGCAAATAAGTATTTATTAATAAATAAATATTCTGTGGGTCTGGTCCACAAGTTGAAGGTAGCTCAGCGAGATATGGTAAGAGCTACGTTCGGTATTTCTCTGATAGATCTGATAGAGTCCGAAATGTTGACATCCGTCAGAAAACCAAATTTACTATAAATTTATTTATTATAAAATTAGTAAGTTGAAGTGGCAATCCGGACTAAAGAGGGTCGCTGGTGGGGGTTTCATGAGGGTGGCAAAAGATCGTGCGAAATGGCAAGCCTTGGGGAAAGACTGAGGCTGATGATAATGATGAAATATTCTGAAGATGCACTGACAATTCCGCATAAAACCTGCACTAAACCCACATTTCATTTGCTTTTATCTAACTAGTTTAATCTGGAATCTGACCCCAGTCCACTGTTGCGGTCATATTTGCAATGAATATTGATTGAGATCACTTTGATATCGACGACCTTAATTACACATGTTTACTATCGTCATACTGTAGCCATGTTTAATTATAAAAGATTGTGCACACCAGGGGCGTACTCGTACATGCACATAATACTAGTATGTACAGAAACTTTATGAAAGACTGCATACCGCTTGCACATTTTCATTCAATACAGCACAGGGTCCTAGACCTCTACTGTTAAAGATGGTCTTCCAGAACATATATCTGGAGAATTTGGTCTACACTCGCCACGCGCTGGCCAGACGGGTTGGCGAGTGAGACAGAAAAAGGAGAGGGGATATGCTATTTATTCATACATTAATTAATAATAATATAATACCTAAAAGATCGTTTCCAATTTCTGTGCGATACAGAAAGTTGTTCTCTTCGCTCTTCCTCTAATAATCAATTAAAAATCCCGCCACATTCGTCCAGCAGATGTTCAGATTCTTATACAGTATCAGCAGCTCGCCAGTGGAACTGACTCCCTCTTCATATTCGTCAAGCACAATGAGTTATATGTTTTAAAAATTTGCTCACTAAACACTTTCACAAAAAGCAAGACGAGTCTACATAACTTGACTAAATCGGTATATTATTGTATATATAAATATAGTATGTAACCAGTATATGTATGTGTTATCTATGTATTGTATGTATTTATATTATAGATTTAATATCGTTCTTTTTATAGTTATAAGTTTTTAACTCAATAAATCTCTTAATATTAATTAATATTAAATTTATTTGTGATATTTCTCGAGTTTGGTAGGCTGGAGACATCGACGAGCTTGCCACTTGTCATGATTGGCCTATAGTAAAGTTGGCTAAATGTGAATCCGCTTATTTATAAGCGTGGTTTCTGACCACCCCGAAAGGGAAACGGTCGTGATGATACTTTACTTTACTATTAACGGTCATGCACCTTACAATCCCTGCTCACATCTCCCAAAGGTTAGCTGTTAGAAAATGATTTTAGACATTAAGCTCGCCTATGTAAAATGTATTATTTTCTGTGCAATTAAGAATTTATCTATCTATCTATATATAAACTTAAGAGTGGTGATGGCTTGGTCACTAATACCAACTTGTTGAATCGTTAATAAATTGTCATTTAAATAGACATCAGACCCTCGCCAACCTGTCTGGCCAGCGTGGCAAGTGTAGGCCAAACTCTCCAAAAATCTGTTCTGTTCGTTCTAGACCTACTGTAATAAAATACATACCTTAGTATGGAATGCCATCTGTGTGGACACCCTGGCGCCTTCCCACCTGCCCTTGACCTCTAAGAACCCAGGCGCTGCTGCATTACAAGCAGAGAAGCTCAAACGGAGGAAATACACCCAGCTTATTGGAAGATGTGTTCTTGTGTCATTTGAAGTCAAAACTCTCGGGCCGTGGGGACCGCACAGGAAATTTTCCAGGTGTTGTCAAAACAGCTCATCAACACCTCGGGAGAGAAGAGGGCTGGGCAATATTTGGGCCAAAGGATGACAGTATCCTTGGCATTTTGCCCATTGGCAGCGATTTGGAGCCTTTTTTAATATGAATATTATTTTATTATTTCTATTTTATTTTTGTTTTAGTACTTAGTAGTAGTTTTAATTATAAAGTAGTTTTTATTATAATTAGTAATTTATGTTTTAAAAATTTAGTGTTTAGTTTCTTTATTGGTCAAATTCAAAACACAAAACAAGAAAAAAATACTTGAATAATTAAACATGAAACTGTACCTACTCATGTTTGTCTCCCATGAGTATAAAAACTGTCGCCCTAGATAATAGTGGTAAATATAGTAATTTGCCTAGCATATTTGCACTCCTTCCAAATATTAGCGAGTAAAGTATGTGGCCTAACGGATGTTGCCAGTCTTTAAAATGGCAACCTGTTTTGACGTCTTTGTGAACTAATGATAGACAGGCAAAGGAACTAATGATATTAAAATAACGTTTTGATTTTTACCATTATCATTCTTTGAGCCCCTAGAACAAAGAGTGAGACCTTAACTGCTGACGAATATAAGGGTTGTGAATGATCTTTTTTTTTTTGAAGTAAAAGAAAAGTGGGCGCCTGTTGATACTTGTAAATTAATATTTGGAATATGCTGGCAACCCTATTTACAGACCTATCCCCCACGGACGCAATAATACAATTTCCAAAAACTCATGATGATTACTTAGCGCGTTTATACGAACTGCCTTCGAGGTCTAGGGGTTAAGTCCGTGGATTTAGACTTGGTACCGGGTTCGATTCCTGGTCGGGACACAAAAATATTTATTAATGTAAATAAATACATTTAATTTATTCGTGATATTTCTCGAGTTTGGTACGCTGGAGACATCGATGAGCTTGCCACTTGTCATAATTGGCCTATAGTAAAGTTGGGTAAATGTGAATACGCTTATTTATAAGCGTGGTTTCTGACCACCCCGAAAGGGAAACGGTCGTAATGATACTTTAGGTATGTAGTTAGAAACTGATTAGGTGTGGTGAAACTGGAGGTGCTGGCAAACAAGCCAATAAAAATAATTCCATGAAATTATTATACATTTTTTGTCAGCACAATCAGTGAAGCATCGTGATTGGTCAACACATTATGACTCACAGTGATGTCATCATACGAGTCTTTACAATTTAGGGGGTAAAAGAAGGTGAATTTTAAAATAATGTATCATCACGAGCGTAACCTTATGTGGGATGGGCAGTAACAACATGTAGCCACAAATAAAAAAATAGCAGCAGTAAAAAAAAAGATATGAATTTAAAAAAAACGGGTGCGTCGCTGTGTTGCTCGAACCGGAATATACCGGTTCCTTTCCGAATAATACACCTGTCGCACAATAAAGATGTGGAATGCTCTTCCAGCTTCTGTGTTTCCACTTTCCTAGTCCATCAAGCGAAGAGTGAAAAGTCATCTAGTCAAGCCGGCATAGTATTAGGGACTGATGTCGGACATAAGTGTCTGATTCCAGTTGCTAACATTCATGGACCATGCGCGCCACTTACGATCAGGTGGGCGCAAGGTCACATGTCGTGCTAATATAAAAATAAAATAAATATTTTTTAAAAAAAGCACCGTAATTCCCGGTTCTCAAAAACATAACCCGTTCCGGAAACCCTAGTAAGTATGACCGCCTCTAGTGGTCTAGTGGTAACAAACGTTGCCGTGAACTCGGGAGGTCGTGGGTTCGATTCCCACCGGGGGCAGGTTGTACATTATATAATTTGTCTCGGTCTGGGTGTTTATATGTATAATATGTATATATTTACAAAAAAAAAAAGTATAATATGTAGTTTATCAACCATCTAGTTTCCGTAACACAAGCCTTGTTGCTTACCACGGAAACTAGATGGCGCTGTGTGACCTGTCTGGAAATATTTATTTATTTATGTAGGTACATACCTAATATCATTTCTTTAACTGCTTATTTAACAAAACTGTTTATTCCTTGCTATAGTTTGTGGACGTTCCTTAAATTTCCAGACAAATTATAGCCACTTACCCAAGATTGCGTTATCTTAATCTTTTGAGGCCTTTTATTATATCGCAAGTGGGAATGAAAATCCGGCTTTCGAGCATAACATCTTTACTTGGGAAGTGTTTTATATACATTTTTTACAACTACTATAAGAGTAAAGCTTGGTCAATCCACTATAATATTAAAGGTTCATGCACCCTCTCAGTCACGTCAAAGTCAAGTGGCCGATCAGTCACGTCAAGGCCAGGGATATTTATCACTTCCTTGGTGGCTGCGTACACTTCAGTGGTACGTTTGTTACCCAAACAAATTTCTTAATTTAAGAGTCTTATGGAAATGTTAAATTACCGGCCCTAATATTATAGTATGCTATTTCTTTAGTATATGGGAAAAATGTCGGTGGATCAATTGAGTTTTTAAAATATTTAATAATCTTATAAAATTAAAGTAATTGAGGTGGTCAGAAACTATGTTTTTTTAAGGTAGCAGATTTACATTTAGCCAACTTTACTATAGACCAATCATGACAAGTGGCAAGCTCGTCGTAGTGCACCAAACTCGAGAAAAATGACAAATAAATTTAATCATTGCGTCCCGACTAGGAATCGAACCTGGTACCTTCACGTCTAAATCCACAGACTTAACCGCTAGACAACGTTAATCTTATGTGGCACAATTAATAAAATATTAAAAATACTCGTTTCTAGCCTTGTAGTTTTAAAGATAATGCTAGTTGAGCGGTGGTCGCCTGGTTGCAAGAATGCTTTCCTTAAAATCGAAAAAGGTCGCGGTTCTAATCCCGGCATGTAAAAAAATACACGTTTCCTAGAGGAAGACAAATTTTCAAAGCATTCCATGGATTCCCGTGCGGGTGCCGGGTCCATCGTGTGTGGGTAAGAGATGAGAAGAATGGTGTCTCGGGCTTGCGACCGACAATAGGCTGGATTAAGAAAAGGAGGCCTCTTTACCATTCTTCTCCTCTCCCTACCCAACCAAATACTGTATGATTCCGTTAATGCCATATTGGAAGCTCGTTCCATAAATGTATTGACGGCAGACCTGCATAGGCCCAATTCTTTTAGTAAGTGATGCAAAGATTTAGCTGGAACTCCTGGTGAGTGAAGGTCAAATTCTCCAGAAATATGTTTTTAAGGTCGATCTCAAACAGTGGAGGTCTAAGGAGTGTAATGATGATATGCTAGTAAATTATATAGGAAACATATTAAATTTTGTTTTATTTTAGGCTGACTCAGGCTGATATCAGGAAGTACGTGATTAATGGTTTGTACCAATATTGTTATTTTCTATTTAAATGTTGCCTTGGTATTATTAATTATGTTCTATTATCGTTAAATGACCTTTAAAACAAATAATATTACTAGTGTTAGATTATTATTTCCGAATGCATCGATTATGGTATTTCAATTGATACACCAACAATGCTACCGATTGTAATTGGGGACATCACTACGGCTGTCATCTTGCCCGCCTTACGCTTGGTTTTCGTGTGCGAAGTAGGTATCTTCACGAGGTCAAATATTTAATACAAAATGTTTGTTACATGATTGTGTACGCCACCTAACCTACTACTGAACTCTACTCCTAAGTATGGGCGTTCCAGAAGACCTTTCTGGAGAATTTGGTTTTTTCTCACCACGCAAGCTCCATCAGTTAGATATTATCAAACTAAGTAAACGTTACCTCGCTTTTTAATTACCTACCTAAAAATCTTTTATGAAAGGGTCTCCAAAAAAAGGTTTTAAGACGGTCAATGACCCATTCTTGGGCCTGTGTTAAATGTTCAATAAAGGCTTGTTATGCTAAATTTTACTGGTGCAATGCTCCGTTGCTGGGCGAATGCAACGTGTGGGTAATTAAGGGTCATCGGCCTAAGCTACACAAAGGAGCCTAGTGCGAAAATTTAGCCTATAATAGGCCACGCTTGTATGCTGCCAGTTCCTCGAACAGTTCTTCGTTTCAAATTAACCTTTCGTTTCTAGAGCCCAAGATCTTTCGTAGGAGTAAATTATTTTAAATTGATGGAGCACACATTATTAGGTAAGTACCTACTTAAGAATAAATTTATTGTATTAATTGAGGTTGTTACAAAACATCTTGAACAAAAACTAAGCGCAAGCCCGAAAAATTAACAGACGTAGTGACGTCCCCAAGTGCCCACTGAGTAGTGTTGTAGTCTTTGACTAATTGAATTGTTATTATTAATATAAATTGAATAAAAGTTTTTGTGTTTGTTTTTAATATATATATTAACGCAAGGTGGCACAAATCGGATAAATAACAAAAGAATTAGTCATTCCATTATCGTTTGTTTTAGTAAGAAATTAATTTGGGAATGGCAACTAAATTTATATGAATTAACTTGGCTATTTTGTTACTTACTACCTTTGAGTGTTGTGTTCCTTTATTAAGAAATGATAAAACCCCGATGTAAAATACTTTTTAACTAAAAAAAAAACAGGTCGTTTAACAATTACAAAATTACAATGGCCGCACTGGACCGGGTTCCTAATTTGGCAGGATTTTTTTTCCAGTATAGTCCAACATCAACATTATGGAATGTTACTAAAAACAGGAAATATTATTTATTTTATTTATTTATTTAAAAACTTTATTGCACTATGTACAAAGGCGGACTTAATGCCGCTAGGCATTCTCTGACAGCCAAACCTTTAGGACATTTAGACAGTATAGATGGTAGGTGCAATCATTAATTAAGTTATTCTTAACAGTATACTTCTCTATCTTAATACATACATAACAATATTACATACTAATACATATACAAATACGTAATATATAAATATATACATATATGACTGCCTCCATGGTCTAGCGGTTAAGTCCGTGGATTTAGACTCGGAGGTACCGGGTTCGATTCCTGGTCGGGACACAAAAATATTTATTAATGTAAATAAATACATTTAATTAATATTTAATTTATTTGTGATATTTCCCGAGTTTGGTACGCTGGAGACATCGACGAGCTTGCCACTTGTCATGATTGGCCTATATTAAAGTTGGCTAAATGTGAATCCGCTTATTTATAAGCGTGGTTTCTGACCACCCCGAAAGGTAAATGGTCGTGATGATACTATACTATATACATATATATAAACATAAATTACATCATAAATAAACAATAATATAAAAATAAAACTACTTACATGAGGGAATTGAAATATGATGTTGCTGCAATTGATATTACTTAAGTTGCTTTGTCTATGAGAAGGCATGACATTTTACCTACAGCGGACTCGTACGGAGCTGAAACGTGGACACTGACACTGTCCATAAATATAAGTTCGCTCGCTTTACTCACTTATTCGAGCTATGGAGAGAGCTACGCTTTGTATTTCTATGATGAATAGAATTAGAAACGTGATATTGGACAGAGAATCAATGCAAGCTGAACGGGCAATGGGACACAGCTGCCGCAGAACCGACGACCAATAAGGCAAACGGTTATAGAGTGACGACCACGTACGGGACGACACAGCGTGAGACGATCCTCCTATAGATGGACGGATAATCTAAAGAAGGTTGCTGGTGGGGGTTATAAATGGCCTACATCCAGCATTGGAAAGACGGGCTGATGATGGTTCACAGATACACATAATTAATTAATATAAAATATTGTATTATTTTTTGTGCGCCTGAATATTTTATTTAATGTTGGCGTATGCCGTGAGAAGAGTTGTATGGTGTGTCGAAGAATTTACTACCGCATTTGGTATGATGGTTCGACGAACAGGTTGCCGTCGCGTCACAATGTCTCACGTATTGTGACAAAAAGCGGTTAGCAACAGGGACACTCTGAGAAGTACCTACTTGTATTAAACTTGAGGACAATTATCTGGCGTTTCCTACACTGGGTGGTAATTCGTAAATTGATAAAATAGGGGATTATTTTAGGCGTCGCGTCGTCCTAATTAATCGTAAATACGCGATCATCGCAGGGTCGCGCGAATATCCGCTCTATAAAGCTGCCGCAGACCATCAAACGACACGGAACGTGGTATCGCTGTCTTTTGTTCATTTCAACATGAATCCGCCAATTATAACTGCAAAATAAACGAATTATATGAATTTATAATTTACAAATATGTATATTCCACTAATACCAACTTGTGGAATCGTTAATAAAGGGCAGTCGCCACGGCACTGCCGCGCTGTAGCGTTGCGAGTATAGGCCGAATTCTCCGAAGTTCTGAAAGGGGCCGTCCAAACACGTGATGTTTTATTTTTTTTAGCATTTTTAACCCCTCCTCCCCTTCCCCTTGATAATGGGGTATAAGATTACCCCTAAAGTCACGTGTTTTTTTTAGTACCTACAAAGAATCCTATTTTTTTTAGAATATTATTTTTAAATACAGGTATAAGATATAGGTAATTAAGAATATTGAGGACCATAATAAAAATGTTTGGACAGAAAGGTTGCAGGTTGTTTGACGAAAAAATAAATACACGTGAGATTTTACTACACCCCCCTTGTGATATTTGCCGAACCCCCTCCCCCCTTTTCTCCTTTTACGTGATTAATGCACGGCCCCAAACGCCCATCTCTAACAGTGGAGGTCTGACCCTGAGTTCTAGGGTCTGTAATGATGAAATAAACAAAGTGTGACTAAGTTTTGGTTTTCCTTATTTTAAGTGCCTTAGAGAATTTAGTAAACCTGCTTTTAGGTAAATATTAAATTTGAGCTTCGAATATTTGCCGAACTCGTGATCATATATTATTATTTAATCGGCGGCGATCAAGTTTAAGTGTTGTGTCAATTTTGAACGCTATCTATCTATAGTAGTTTTATTTCACAGAACTCTGATCAGAGTAATGGAATCCGTATAATGTATAATGTGTGTGTGTAGGAGTAAATTACAAAAATACCCGCAAAATTGACAGACGTAGGGACGTACCCAAGTGCCCCTGAGTAGTGTTGTAGTCTTTGACTAATTGAATTGTTATTATTAATATAAATTGAATAAAAGTTTTTGTATTTGTCTTTAATATTTATATTAACGCAAGGTGGCACAAATCGGATAAATAACAAAAGAATTAGTCATTCCATTATCGTTTGGTTTAGTAAGAAATTAATTTGGGAATGCCTACTAAATTTATATGAATTAACTTGGCCATTTTGTTACTACCTTTTGAGCGTTGTGTTTGTGAGCGCCATTTTAAACGGACAAGTTTTTGTTTTGTAAATTACTTTACTGTGGATATTGATAAACAAAAGTGGTGTTGTTTTGTTTAATAATGTGCTACAATATGAATAATTATAGAAAACGATAAATTTGACTTTATATATGAGACACAAGTTGCAGTTTATTTTTTGGCGGTTTTACTATAACTATATGTTTGAGCTATAATGCCGCGTGTGACTCGAAGAAAAGCATCAAATTCTACAATATCTGGAATTTGATGATAATCTCATTAACTCATAAATTACGTTAAACTTAGCTTCCCTATACAAAGAACTTATATTTCAATGTTGCCTAACTGTAAATCCGCTTCTTTTAAATCTGCTGGCGTCCCTTTGACAGATGCAAGAAATAATAAAGTGGAGCCATTGAGCAAATGACTAAGAATACGGGTGATAGTCGCTACACTCTTGGCAGAGTGGTCGTGGCACTTGAGTGCCGGTGGCACCCTTAACAATCCGTTGCCACTCCTCTCGAAATGCATCCATCCTAGCATGTAGGGGGTAATCAATTAATTAACATTAACCGGCATTAACCTCACCGGAGAACTACCACGCATCCTCTTGCCATCGACTTTACCCAGAACTACCAGGCGCTCAATAGAGGTATCGTATCGCGTCGCGGCGTTCTCCACGCAATTGTAGGTTTAAGGATAGGCGCGGTCTTATTACCAGTTCCTCCAGGATGGATTTATTGGTTCTGAACTCTGTCCATGATATGTCTTACATTCTCGGCCAAAACCACATCTCTAGAGCAATAATCTTTTTTTGTAAACTTTGGTTACGTTCTATGAATATGTCAAATGTTAAAACCTGAGTGGAAATAGTATACTCGTAATAGCTTCAAAACATGTGCTAAATGCAAATAGATAGCACCACGATGCTGCATCATGTAAAATCATTACTTTAATTATTCATAATGTAGTTAATATTTAATTAGTACTGATTGCCATTTGGTTCTCGGCGCCATGCGTCACTGCCTGACTCAATATTATAGATCCGATATAGGTATCGGGTGCAGACACGTTCTCTTATTATCAAGGGTGTTTATTTTTTATACCAAATATATAACGCCTTTTTTAGATTTAACATGAGAATTTAACCACTATTTAGCATTTGAGTAGCAGTCATACATATAGATGATCATCATTTATATTTAACTGACTTTTATACGAGAAGAGTTAAGGCGCTCACATACTTAATCACTAAAGCGCTCGCATACTCAATTTCTATGCGATTCGCACAGTCGCCCACTTCGCTCTTCTCAGAACAACCAACTTCCATCCCTTGACAGTCTTCAAGCAAATATTTAGATTCTGTCATTGTTTCGGCTGCTCGCCAGTGGAATAAGCTTGCGCTAGTAATCAGACAAGCTCCTTCTATTTCCATCTTTAAAAACTTGGCCTACAGTCATTTCCTTAAATTGAAAAATGACAGTAAATATTGTATATGTGTGTGTACGTTTATTTAATTGTTTATTTATGTACTTATTATATTATTATTAGTATTTTATATAAGTATTTGTTTGCATTATTATTATAAGTATTTCACATATAATTTAATAATTAATCTCATAAGTATTTATTTATATCTTTATTCATGTATCTATACTATTATTATTTCCAATCTCAATCGTAGAGAAAATCTGGTAGAGAATGTCTTCGGCATTAAGTTCGCCCATTATTATTATTATTATTATTATTATTAAGAAACGTGCTTGAAACGTATCTTCCGTCGTACGAGCATAACCTAATTATGGGGGATTTTAACACCTGCCTTCTGAAGGACAATCCACGCACTAGGAAGTTAAAAAACATTATCTCATCCTTAAACGTCTCCCTTCTTCCTTTAAATACTACTTTTCACGTGAATGACTATAGCAGTCTTCTTGATCTTATCCTTACCTCTAACCCTGGGCGAATTACCTTACATGGTCAATATCTAGCGCCTGGTTTCTCTCACCATGACCTGCTTTATTGCTCCTACAAAATTAAAACTCCAAAGTACAAGCCCAGGGTCTTTCTTCAACGTAACTTCGCCAAAATGAACCTTGATCGGCTTTTGACGGATGCAGCTGGTGCAAACTGGCATGATATCATACTGGAAGACACGGTGGATGGAAAAATAATGGTTTTTAATGAAATTATCCTAAAACTATATGATAAACACGCACCCATTCGACCGGTTCGGATGAAAAGACCTCCTGCTCCCTGGCTCGATGAATCAATCCGAAAAGCTATGAGGTGGAGGGATTCATTAAAGAGAAAACACAAGAGGTCTCGAAGTGATGAGCATTGGAATAGCTTTAAAAAGGCAAGAAATCGTGTTAATTTGATGTGTAGGAACGCAAAACGCCAATACATTCACATGTCCATTGAAAATTGTACTTCTCAAAATATTTGGAAATTTCTGCGTACTCTTGGTTTAGGAAAAACTAAGTCGGATTCAACAATCTCTGTGGATATTGACAGTCTTAATCAGCATTTCACCTCTCTTCCTATAACTATTGACCCTGCACTTAAGACTGTTACTATCACACAGATAAATTCCAAAATAATTCCTAGAATAAACCCTTTTCAATTTCAACCTGTGTCGAGCGATGAAATCAAGAGAATAATTATTTCTGTAACCAGTAGGGCTGTTGGTTTTGACTGTGTGGGTCGTGTACTCCTTATTCCTATCATCGATATTATTCTCCCACTCATTACACACATTGTTAATTCCTCTCTTTTGTCCGGGTATTTTCCCACATTGAAAATCCACTCCCACTGACTTTAATCATCTACGCCCTATATCAATCTTACCCTTTTTATCCAAAATACTAGAGCGAGTAGTTCATAAACAATTTGTAGCATTCCTTGACCAAAATAACCTAATGAACCCTCTTCAATCCGGCTTTCGTCCATCACACAGTACCACCACAGCTCTTATTAAAATTACAGATGACATCCGACTAGCTATGGATGATAAAAAACTAACTCTTCTAACCCTACTGGATTTCAGCAATGCCTTTAATTGTGTCGACCACGACATACTTATGGCCGTACTTTGCTCTCTCGGTATTTCGCAGTCGGTGACACAATGGTTTAACTCCTATCTTCGCGGACGCCAACAGCGCATACGAATGGACGATGTCTTTTCTGGCTGGTGTCCGATAACTGCTGGCGTGCCGCAGGGCGGCATTTTATCTCCTCTACTCTTCTCGCTGTTTATAAACACGATCGTCAAAGTCATACATTTCTGTTCCTACCATCTATACGCCGATGACTTGCAGTTGTCTCTGCATTTTCATCCTAGCAACATTAACGAAGCTATCTTTAAAATGAACGCGGATCTGGAGGCCTTGCGTGTTTGCTCTCTCAGTTTCGGACTCCTGCTCAACCCCAACAAGACTCAAGTTATGATTCTAGGTACGAGGGGCATGTTGGACAGACTGGATTGGGACTCTTTCTCGCCATTATCTTTCAATAATACACCTCTCCCCTTCTGCCAATGTGCTAAAAACCTCGGCCTTTTTATGACAAATGATTTGTCATGGGTCTACCAGGTGTCCGAGATCAGTAGGAAAATATTTGCCAGTATGCATTTGTTAAGACGATTACAGAATTTCATTCCGTTCAAGGCGAAGCTTACGTTAGTCACTTCCTTGTTACTCCCTATAATAGACTATGCTGATATTTGCTACCCTGATCTCACTGAAGAGCTACTAAATAAACTGGATCGCCTTCTCAACTTATGCATTCGCTATGTATTTGGCTTGCGTAAGTATGATCATGTTTCTCATCTTCGAAAACAGTTAAAATGGCTCAATATCCGATTTCGCAGGTCTACTCATCTTCTTGTCTTGCTATACTCCGTCCTTTATAACTCAAAAACACCTTCGTATTTAAAAACACAATTTGAATTTCTTTGTGACTCGCACGACCGCCCTCTCCGTTCCTCTCATAACAATCAACTTAAAATCCCACCCCACACTTCTAGCAGGTATTCGGATTCTTTCACCGTATCTGCTGCTCGCCAGTGGAACAAGCTCCCACTGACCATCAGACAAGTTCCCTCCGTTCACATCTTTAAACAATTACTCACAACCTTTTTTCTAAACAAGCAGAATAGTGTCTCCTAGTTCATTATATGAATCACTTATGTTATGTATTTTATCCTTATCATTATTATTATTCTAAATCAACTGTTACTTTAACCATGTGTGTACTAATTTAACTTAATTATAATATATATAGATATGTAGGTATTTATGTATATATTTATTCAGTATATGTAATATTAGTATGTAAGTCTATTATAATAAATTGCACCCTTCGTTGTTACCTCTCCACACTCCCAAAGGTTGGTTGTTAGAAAATGCTTAGTCATTAAGCCCGCCTATGTACAATATTTTTTAGTGCAATAAAGAATTTAAAAAAAAAAAAAAAAAAAAAAAAAAAAAAAAAAGGGACGACGACACCTTACTCCTAAGGTTCCTTAAAGCTGTGGGGCTAGCAAGCAAACTATAGTATACTCGTAGTGTCTAAGCGTCTTCTCATTTAGCAAACTTTACTATAGGCCCATAATGACAAGTGACAATTTCGTCGATGTCTCTAGCGCACCAAACTCGAGTTATAACACAAATAAATGATTGTGTCCCGACCAGGATCGAAATCCACTAACTTAACCGCTAGACCACGGAGGATTGTTATTAATTTTAAACTATGTGGAAGAAAAGAAAACCTTATTTTATATTTAAATTTTTATATAGTTATATTATATTCTGAAAACATACCTCTATGTCTATCTTTAGCCTGTATCCGCCTGTATAAGAGAATCGAGTGTTTAGAGCCGGAAGTCATCAAGCTTTATCCTTCTAGTTCGTGATTAATCTCCACGTCCACTGCTTGCTTAGCATCAAAAAGAGCGAACTCGTTATATTAGGCTGAATCTATAAAGCGTCATTTGCCTCAGCATCATCACAGCCACCAGAACAGAGTGCTAGACCTGCTGAATATGGGCGTTACGGAACAATTTTTTTAAGAACGAGATATGTTCAATGTTTAAAATTTTTAGTTTACCGTATTGTCGATTGAATATAAAAAATATATACATACATATTTTGATATATCAATTAGTTTCCGAGATCATATAATTTTAAAATAGGTGTGCAACGGGTATTGTTATGTTATATTATAAGATTTAATCAACTTTACTATCTAGGCCTATCATCACAAGTTGTGCAAGCACGTCTCTAGCGTCGTCCAGAAATGTCACAAATAAATTCTCGACCAGAAATCGAACCCGGTACGGATGTATATTAGGATTGTCCGACCTGATCTGTACTGTCGATGTTTGTATCATCGCAAACAGCGGGATGGACATTATAATAAACCTAGCTCGTTTTGTTGGCTTGGACTACCATATTTCCTAAAATACTTGATTCGACACTGGATCGATCCAAAAAATCGTAAGCCCGCATCAAACATCCCTATAAAAGCTACGGTCCTAACGACTAGACAGAGGCAGTCAAACAGGTATTCCTAGTTAGTTAACGAATAGCAAACTACCCAATTCCATTGATCTCTAATCCTTGCAAGATCATTGGTATTAAAATACTTGTAACCAGATCTCAGGAACCGGTCCAGACGGAAGCTGGGTGCAGATTTAATTTACCGTGTCCGCTTGGCACCTGAACAGGAACCTCAGAACCTGTGTAAGAAGTTGTGAGATGATGCTGGAATTTAAAAAAAACGACATGGTCACGACTTGAAGTCTTGGGGCCGGTAACTGAATCTTTCGCTGGTGGCATTATTTTACTATTTTTTTAAATGGTTTTACAAAAACACAGAATACATATTTGGTGATAAGAACTTCGTTATACAGTAGCCAGAATGGTATTTATTTTATTAACAGCACTTAAATTAAAATTAAATCAAAACAAATTAAAATTAAATTAATAGCTAGTATTTCAAAATCGGCTTTAAACTTGCCCTATGTTAATTTGCTTAAGATAAAATTATTAGCTGCAATATTAATCAGTAATTAAATACTATACAATTATTGCTATCGTGCTGTAATTTATTTAAGTAAGTGTTAAATTATCTTTATAATGGTGAGATGGACAAACAACTTGTTATTAATGGAAAATAGTTTAGTTCATCAAATAATTTATTTTCTTTAGGATAGCAAAACACTTGGACATTGTCAATGTATTTAATTTTTATTATTACATAATTCATTTAACAAAAAAATTGTACTAGATTATAAACTAAATAACCCAAGTGAAGTTATTAATTCATTCGTGGTTGTGAAGAGGCCGTGGCAGTTTATAAACTAAATAAATAACCCAATTCAGGTTAATAATTAATTCGTGGCTGTAAAGAGTCCGTGTCAGCTTATAAAATAAATAATGAACCCAAGTCAAGTTAATAATTAATTCGTGGCTGTAAAGAGTCCGTGTCAGCTTATAAAATAAATAATGAACCCAAGTCAAGTTAATAATTAATTCGTGGCTGTAAAGAAGCAGAGGCAGCTTATAAACTAAACAAATTACCCAAGTCAAGTCAATAATTAATTTGTGGCTGTAAAGAGGCCGTGTCAGCTTATAAACTAAATAAATTACCTAAGTCAAGTTAATTAATAATTAATTTGTGGCTGTAAAGAGGCCATGTCAGCTTATAAACTAAATAAATTACCAAGTCAAGTTAACAATTAATTCATGGCTGTAAAGGAGCTGTGGCATCTTACAATGAAAAATAAATAAAAATACATTATAACTATAATATTTATATCAATATATATATAATATATATTTTAATAGTTCAGTAAATTATTTATGTCCACGAAATTATTATTTATTGATATAAATATTATAGTTTTGATTTATTTTTGATTGTAAGATGCCACAGCTTCTTTACAGCCATGAATTAATTGTTAACTGTATCATTTATTACTGCCCCTAAAAAACGGAGCTCTCGACCTTCATTGCTGGAGATGGGCTTTCCCATCATCATACATATCAGTTCTTGAAAATTTGCCCTATATACTTGAATAATATACCTATATAGTATTAGAAGTACAGTCAGTTAAGAAAATGGTCTACCAGTTGACAAAACCTATTAAATGAAAATAGGTACTCACCTATTAAGATTACGTAACCACAAATAATGACGTGGACAACATTAATCATTGTCGAATTATTTTTAAAATAGACCTTATTAATATATGACTTTCAAATAAAATCAACCTGGATTGTAGACCACTTTTTCGACCAACTGTACAAGGATTTCTTCTAGTTTTATATAATTGCCTTCGACGACCGACTAGATTCAAAGCCATGCCAGTTTATTGGCAGGATAAACGCTTCAAGAGCCTTACATTATCTGCCACTGTGGCTATTTTCCTGTTGCTACGAGTAGTTCTAGTAAGCCGGTTAAATCCTGATTTAAATTGATCTTGTGTGTTTTTTTTATTTTAAACGAAGCATGGTAAAGCTATTATATATCAATCCTCTTAAAATGGCCACCTGTTGTAGTTTGATCGAATGTGTCAAAGGGAAGGCAAAGGGATCTAGCCCATACAGCCATGTTTGAGTAATATATCTTTCTTTTGTAAGTTGATCATCAGGTGTTGCAGAATTTTATGTTTTTTTTGCGGTCACTCGCGGCATTATCGCCCAAATATGTCAAGTTTAATAATATAAAATATGAATATTTATTAATATAGCGAAAAAAACGCAAAAATAAACTGCAACTTGTGTATTACATTTTACGTACCATTTATCGTTTTCCATAATTACTGAAGCATTATTAAATTAAAGAAAACAACAGCACTTTCGATGTTAGTCAAATTATCCACAGTAAAGTAATTTACAAAACAAAAACCTGCACTTGACATGTCCGTGCATAATGGCTTTGTATTTATTCACATTTAAATTTTTGGTATTTTCAAATATTAATAATACCAATTTTCTTGGTATTATTTTTTTAGTCTGGCAAACTTGACACGATTCTTTGTCGGTAACTTTTTTTTCTTGTTCCTGACTCCGTTAAGTTAACGTGTCGCTTGCCGAAGACATGGTAAGATTCAATCAAACAGGCTTTTTATTGATGGTCGCTTAGGATGGTCGATTAGTTGTAAAGGTTTTATTAAATGTATTGTATAGAAATAGCTAATAGCCATTTAATAATGACTTCCCGGGTTTATCCAAAGGAAAGCAGGAGCGAGGTAACGGTGGTGCGCGCAATAATAACTGTAAGCTCCGAGTTTATAGCATTTGGTATTGACGTCGATTATTTTAATGGTATTTAGTTCTATTTCTATTACTTTTAAGCAAACTTTAAAGCCGTGTATGTATGTTGAATTTATCCTAAAGTTAACCTTGCTTTTATTACAATTCTAAAACGTAGCTAAAATTAATTTAAAACATAAAAAATCCTATTCATGGAAGTACCTACCTGAGTACACGTTTTTTACGTACAGATGTTGGCCTAGTACCTAGTTTTTGTATCGATTTTTTTGTTAGTGTGTACAGTGTACCTTTTTTAGTAGATAAGTATATTCTTTTGTTATAGATAAAATCAATGGAAATTAGGTGTTAATAATGCCTTTTGTGCGTTAATGTGCTGATTAGTAGATATACAACCATATTGCTTGTTGTTGTGGACAGAATGGAAAGGAACAGTTTTTTTTTATACACAACATTAGACTCCGCACCCACTTGACGACAGGAGCTCGGGAGCCAAAGCATGAGAGTTTTTGTCTTGTAGATTGTCAGTACTGGTTTGGCAATGTACAACTTTGACTAAGCACTTGTTAAGCTAACACGTAATATCTTTGCCAGAACTAGCAGCTCAGGCTGTTAGCAGTTAAAAATAATTTAAAGATAATAAATGAATTATCTTTTAATTTGTAAAACGTACCTATCGACGATAAAATAGTTCAATAACATTTTTTTAATATATAATAAGGTTTTTTTATGACAGTAGTATTCGAGTATAAATAACCGATAATCAGTAATCAATTAGGTATAAACATATTTTTGACAACACTGCGCCATTTAAAAAAAGTTTTAATTGTGTTGCAAAGTTAGAGAGATATTATATTATTATTAAAAACATGAGTTGTTATTTGTATTTTATTTTAAATGTGACTAAGTTATTGGTATGTATTGCGTGTATTATAAAATCAACTAACATTTACTTGGAATGGCACATTGGCGCCAAAATGACGACACCTTCATAGGTACTAGGTAGGTAGGTATATGCAAACCACATTATTTAACAAAGTTATCAATGACCTACGAGTTTTTAATGAATAAATATAATAAATAAATGTCTGGATAAATTAAAACATATCATATCGTGTAAATTTTGATGCAATTTCTAGGGTTTATTGGATCCGATATGTTTTATTTGCTTATCCAACATAATAGTAAGGTTCATTTTTAAAATAATTTCCTATGAGTATTTTTGTCTGATGATGAGACTTCTTCGAAACAAACAAGACTAGTATTGTGTTATAAAATTGTTCATCGTTGTTTAATTACATGATATTATAACGACAGAAGAAAGGATGTGCCCAATATACGACGCGCCTGTTATACATTCCGTTGATTCAGTTTATTAGACTTTGTGGGTCCTGCAGACCTGCATTCCCGCGCTCCTCCCCGCGCGCCAGACGGCCCACTCAATTACACTGCACTATACCAAATCTAACCTCTTTCATTATTTACTATAAAACAAATTAAATGCTTATTGTAACATACATAAATACATCTAGGTATAAGTCATCCATTATTGACATAAAACTAGGCCAAACTGATAATATTGTTTGTATCAATGTAAATAACTGTCAAAGTCTCAACTAACCTTTATTTCTCGGCGCACTGGCTCACCATCCAAGCTGCATGCTAACCTCGGGCAGCACCGGGTCCACTGTCACGAAGCACCAAGGTCACGGTTATGTTTCGTTGCATAATAACACAAAGCCTAGTCACCGGCTATCGCATGGGGTTTACGAAAACAATACACGATCGAGAATTTCGTTAACCTGCTATCAAAAGCAGTATAAACACTAATGCACTGTTCGTTGCACGTTTATTTTAGTAACAAACGACGCGAATCTTTGCTTTAAAATCCATAAAATTGCATATTTAAAAACAACTATGTTATAGAAGCACCAGAAAAATACTCGATTTCATTTATGCAATTTACGATAAAACATGTTACAGCAGCCGCGCACTGCACTCCGCCGGGCCCGACGAATATGGCGGATGTATTCGATATTTCAAACTACGCTTGCGTGCGGCACTGGACAGGTACAAAAACATAATCAACAACGTGGTCGACGGAGGCTCGCTCTCGCGTCAGCAGCCCGAACCTCCAAGGTTGCAAGCGTACACGATAGATAACGTTCTATTAGTTACCGCAAGAAACCGTAAGATGGCGCTGCGTTGTTATTCAACTTTACGACCATGATTGTTACTTAAGTTCGTGAGCTACACGGGCGCATCTTAAGTAACGGCAGTATAAATTACCCACCCATCCGGGCCTGGACGATCCCACTGTCTGACTGTCTAAGGATGTATTGATTTTCTGCCTGGGAAAACGTGGGAAATTCCCCATCCTTATGCCCACCCATCATTCGGGCCTGGACGATCCCAATGACACTTACAAGTGCAGATTACTTTACAGGAATGTTAAAAATACTACTGTCTCTCGCAATCAAAATATGATTGATATATTTTGACTGCGTCACTCGATCAAAATTATTTTCCTAAAATGGATGTTATTATATAGTATTTTTCCTTTTTAATACATTTATAGTTATTTTGATAACTAACCGTATTTTATTTACAATGCCCAAGTGACTTAACACTTAACAAGGAATGCCCTAGCTCCTGGAAATATTTATTTTATTTATTTATTATAAACTTTATTGCACAAAGTACAAAGGCCTAATGCCGCTAGACATTCTATACTGGTCAAACCTTTGGGACAACTAAAGCAGTTACGACAAGATAAGGCAGGTGCTATCAAAACTAATAGAAAAATATTAGACTTCAATATATACTAGTGAATAAATACTTATTTACATACTAATACATACACAAATACATACAAATAAAACTACATACATACGTTCTATGAATATACATAAATATAATATACCTACTATATGATGACTATAATGAGAGAAATAAATATAGCAGAGAGTGTATTAAGCTTATGGTAAATTTAAATAGTGCGCATAGACCAGTTTCTTAAATAGTGTTCTATTTGGAGCTTGACGGATGTCCACCGGTAACTGGTTCCAAAGATGCACAGCCACCACCGCAAACGACTTGGAAACGAATGCGGTGTGATGTGTGGGGAAGGAGAGCGTGGAGTTAGAAGAAGAACGAAATATCTCAATCTTTAAACCCAAATACCGAGTTCTTAAGCCGAGTACCGAGTAATGGTGTATTTTTTATGCATATGGGTGTTATGTTATAGTGGGTGAATATAGTGTGATAGTGAAGTTTCGGAAACGCAACGTTATTTTACTAAATTAATGATTTACTTTGCTTTATGAAAAAAAACACAAAACACAACGTTACGTATTTGGAAAATAAACTTTAATACCACACTAGGCATACTAAATAGACATAGGTACTTACTTAAACATTAAGCTCGCCTATGTACTGTAAAATGTATTATTTTCTGTGCAATAAAGAATTTATCTATCTATCTATCTATATTTCGGGTTCTATCTTTATTTTTGGACCCAATCTATAATAAGGGTTTACGGATTCGGTAAGTGTCAAATTAAAATAATACACAATTAACATATAACAATATATTTACAGCACTCGACATAGGTAATAAAATAAACAAGTTCATACATAATTATATAAGTGGAAACATTAAACAAAGATTAATTATTATAAAGTAATATTGACATAACATTATTTTCGTCTCGTCCGGTGTCGTAAAGCTAATAGTGCCAATAAATGAAAACATGCATACAAAATAACTAATGCTGTAATGTTCGACCATAAATGACTTATTTCAAAGTCATATTCGGATAAAACATCTTCACCCGTACTTAGACACGTAGCATTATTACCAGTGATAGAACAAGCTGAAATGAGAAAACAATTTATAAATATCCCGAGTATAATATTTTTTAAATAAAAATAATTCAACGAATTCTGACTGAATGATGACCTATTGTGGACTAGATTGATGGTCGCCAATGGTTGGCGTCAGTCGCTCTTAATATTGAACATTGCGTACCATCATCAGTTGGGCGCCGTTGGTACATGTCAAGCACAGTAAAATATACAAACTTATATAATTAGATTAATACTTACTAATATTTTGTACTCCATTCCATTGTACTATGCTCATAGCTTCATTTGAATACATCAACCAAGACATATATCTTATCCAAGAAATATATTTAGGCAGAGAACTAAAAAAAAAAAAACTTTAAATATTTTTTTGAAAATAATTAGACTACTGATATATTTTGAAATTTATGTGTCTTTATAATCGTTTAATATAACATAAGTAATATACGAGTAGAATTAAGTTGAGCACTCTGATACATCTAACTAACCACCGGAGGCAGTATCAAGACAACTCTTATCCCGGACTAACTTTACAAATACACTTCGCTTGCTAATATACGAACACTACTATACACGTATATATAGTATAATTTTGCTCCTGCCTCTCATTCATTCATTTTGTCTTAGGTAAATAATCATTAACCTATTGGTTTTCACTTATTTATTATTATTATTATTATTTTACTTTTGCTAGTCACAATTCAATTGCACTATTAATTTAAATCTAATAACTATATTTTACTCTTATTTCTGTTTTAATTGTATTGTCTAAATAATATAAAATCTCTTTGGCTTGTGTTCCACTATTGCTACTCTGTCTATATGTTTAATATAATAAGCTGTGATTTTTTCTAAAATAAATAAGCTCGTAAGCAGTTTTTTTAACTTTACGAATTTAAACATTAGGTACCTTAATCTAACAAAAAGTCCCGAAGTCATCATCAAAGCATAATCAAAGGGTACAAGATAAGCAATTGCCACTGGCATTGATCCAAAAGCACAAGAGAAGAACGAGCCTGAAACATTAAAAAGTGATATAGTCAAATTACTATTATAAAACAGTTTAAGAGCTATAGTGTAATTTAATATATCTTACCACAAGCAATAGCAACATTAAGCACCAATATTGAAAGAGCGACTGTGAAACCAAACGCATAGACAGTTGCTCTTAATCCAGCTATCCAGTACACCACTAAAGTGAAAAGAGTTGGCTCCACGATCAAACCTGGAAACTGATTATATTTATTTAATAACCGACAATTTGTGAAAAGATGAACTAAACTGCTTTAACCACAAAGTAGGACGATAGACAAGATGGGTGTTTAATCTTAAAAAGATATACTTACAAGTGCAATCATCCTAGCCATATAGTAAATTGGAGTTGAATACAATCCAGCTCTAAATTCTCTATGAAACAACGGAAATTCTTCTGGAAACATGTGCAAAACTGAATACATTGGAGAGAAAGTGTTTTCTGCTATAATAATAAAGAGGGCTCCTTGAACAGCTTGAATACCTGCTTGAGTTAGCTGAATTGTACCTACAAAGCATAGACCAGCTGTTAATGCTATAGCCTGAAATAGAAAAAAAACTACTATGAATTATATTAATAGAACATGGTCATACTAGAATCTATCGCCAGAAGTTAAGAAAAGTGACTAAAAATTATGTGCATCAATTCTGGTAGCGGCTACTTGACCTATTATTTTATCGCTAAATAAATTAAAAGGCAAAATTAATTAAGTCGCTGATCCCCTGGGAGCGGGGACGGACCTTAGTGTGTGATGCCACTTGTGTCGACACTTTGGCTTTGCCACACCTTAGGGGAACAGCGTTATAAGCGGGAGCCGCAGTTGAAAGCGCAAAGTCTGGCAAGCAGCGCAAATACGTATCTATAATCAAGACTACGTGTTTGTGCCGTTTTCTGTAGCGACTTTAGGCGCGTGGGTTCAAAGCACTAAAACATTTTTAAAAAACATCACCCCTCGTCTAATTGTCTGCTCTGGTGACAAGAGGGCTGGTTCTTTCCTCGCCCAGAGAATCAGCATAGCTGATACCATTTATATTTATTTTTGTAAGTAGGATTTTTATTGTTTTATTTTATTTTTTATATTAAATTTAATCGTAACATTTAAAAAAAAGAAAAATGAAAATTACCTAAAAATTAAAAGTATTTTTTAAATTATTATTATAATGTATATGACATGTTAATGTTTTACTCTCACGATAATAATGTTAAGATTAAACTTACCAGTTTCTGTGCTATCCGGATAAATTTAACTCTTGGATCTCGTATAATTATCAGAAAATATCTATACACCAACCAGAAAAGTTTTGTACAGAAGAACGGTGCTTTAAATTTTTGCCTTGAATTGCTTCTTGTATCCATTACCTGAAGTGTGAAGTATTATAATAAATTAACCTACTTCTTGAGAAATACCTACGGAAACATGAATACAATGTAATGGAACTTGGCAAATACTACTTTTAACAAAGTTTTATCGATCCCCGTTATAAGTTTTAGGTAGTTTGCGTAAACTGTCAGATTCATACATTTAATTTACGAATGTAGAATTTAAAGGTGAAGGTATTATTATTACCGAAATAACGTTAATAAATCGTCGGTCACATTCTTTACCCCAACATCTCCAAAATCCCTGTTTTGAGTTATGTAGTGAATTGCAAACTTATTTACTTATTATTTATGTTTGACAAAAAAACTTCTGTTATTAAAATTGTATACTTTGAAATGTTCCATTACTATTTTTGATCAACAAAATCTTAGAATAGCATATGTATTTAAATTGAAGTACTTAAACCATGAAGTTTATAGTGGAGAAGAACTATTAATAAATATTAGTTAATTTACGTCTTCGTTGTCTATTAAATGTAGCTCCAAGTGGACTTCCATGTCCAATTCCTTTGCAGCATCGCTAACTGCGAATCGGTCACAAATGTTTTTGATTGCATGTCGAGAGGCA
The DNA here is from genome assembly GCA_910589645.1 of Tinea semifulvella. Taxonomy (NCBI): domain Eukaryota; kingdom Metazoa; phylum Arthropoda; class Insecta; order Lepidoptera; family Tineidae; genus Tinea; species Tinea semifulvella. The sequence goes on along the minus strand of OU342585.1, from coordinate 3,498,733 downwards.
CCTTCAGATCCAGGAGTCAGAGCTAAGACTTTTATGAAGAAATCTGTCGGATTATACGTCAAAGGACAGTGGTATCCTAAGCTGAAAAATAAATATTTTTTTATTGGGTTAGGAAAACAGTCTAATCTGTCTTAAATGAGCAATCTATAACAAGTCATCAAAATACAGATGTCTTTTTGAATCCACGGTAAAAAATATTTTTCAACCTGTATTAAATAGCTTGGACGCGAAGGTATTATAAACCTTAAATGTGTGGATGACATAGATTAAAGAAAAATTTACCTTTCAAAAAAGTTTAAAGCTCCAGAGGCATTACCAGCATAAGCAACTCTTCCTTCAGCTAAAAGTACAAGTTTATCAAACATTGCTACCAGCTCTGAAGACGGCTGGTGTATGGTACAAATTATAGTCTTCCCTTGTGCTGCATTAGCTCGTAGTAAACTCACTAACTTTTGCGCTGAGAACGAATCCAATCCGGTCGTTGGTTCATCGCAAAAGAGTAACGATGGATCAGTCAATAACTGAAAAAAAGAAATAAATTACTTACCAAACTTTCGCGCACAAGCATATTAGTTTTTATAATTAAACGGTTCTTTACTCGATTTACCTAGATTGGGCAACACTAAAATAAATATACATTAAAGATAAACTAAAAGCTACCTAAATAATAAAATTAAAAATAAACTAAACTATAATTAAAAAATGTCCTCTAGAGACCGTCCGAGATAGTCCCAAGGAGACTGGCAACATTTCCCCTCTGTATAGCGAGGCTAATACGTTGGCAGAAATAATTGCCAGCCTTCCTGTCTCCAGACCTTTCTGTCAGCCGCTTTGACAACTCCTTGAGCAAGCGCCTCCCTGACGGTCTCAATGGGCCCATCGTCTCGACCCTAAACGGCGCAAATTCGTAACCGGTACCAAGGTTGGCGCATTTGCGCAATTTTCTTTCGTTCTCCGCAGAAAACGCCGCTCTCTCCGCGCCTGGTCGCCTGGATGTGAGATGGAGCTAATGTGTCTACACACGTCGCATCCCACACTAGAGACGTGCCAAGTTTCCACGGCCCAACAGTCATTCCGTCAGGTCACTTGCCGTCGCTTCGCACAATCCCAGATGCTTCTAAGATTCCGAGTACACCAGCAGTGATAAGAGCCCTAAAGAGATAAGGATGATGTCGTTGAGAGCCGCGTGACAAGGAATGCGGCTAGCACTTCTAGCACAAGAAAGCCCGTGGTGTCTGAGATGATCGACACTTCGACACTGGTGCGGGTGGTCAGTCCGGACTCCGAGACGAAGGCACACCGTCATAGTGAGTGTATTTTGACCAAGGAGTGTGCCAACCGATGCTGAGGGAAAAGCCTGCAACCAAAGACCCGACTCTCTAGTGGAAACGGCCATGAACCGAACCCTCTCTTTCATATTACTGGCAGATAAAATATCTTCCTGTACCAGTTTGAGGAGTAGGTTAAATAGTTACGGATAATTAATTTATACTTACTAAAAATATTGATCTGTTTAAAATAAATTATAAGAAGGAAAGCTTCAAACCTCAGTAGCAAATGCTAGTCTTTTCCGTTCGCCTCCAGATAATGTTTTATGACCATCCAAACCACCAATTCTTGTGAATCGGACTCCGTATAGGGAAAGTTGTCTAAGCAATTGATTAACTCGTCTGGTCCTTACAATCCTTGGCGTACGTCGATCCATTCTTAATTGAGCCTACAATGCAGACAAATTCATTCATTTAATTAGACTGATACTATAGTTTGGGGACCAGTCTTTAATGTATAATGAAAGGAGAATAGGATGGAAGAAATTGTATGTGCGCCCATCCTCCTATGCCGGCCTTATTCTCCTGAAATATGTTTTAATGACCCATCTCCAGCAGTGTTGACTTTGTGTTCTCGGGGTTGTGATTATTTATTATTATTATAATGGGAAAGTTTGAGTCTAAACTCAGTTATACTCAGCAACAAATATCTAAGTGCTTAAACGCATAGTTACCATAACAGAAAGATGTTCAATAACAGTCAAGTGTTCAACAAAAAGATCATCTTGATGCATGTATCCACTTTTGTGATGCATGAAGTCACCAACTGGTCTTCCATTCATTGTTATTTCACCATCAATTAATGTGCCCCCTGTAACATTGATAATAATAATTAGAAGTCTACTTTCAATAAATTACTATTTAGCATCATTAGTTGCCTTGGTTGGTTTTGGTTTATAAAGCATGATACAGATAGATAGATAAATTCTTTATTGCACAATAAACAAATATACATTAAAATGTACATAGGCAAACTTAATGTCTTCTGACATTTTCAAACAGCTAACCTTTGGGATAGTGAGCAGTGATTGTGGGTGCATTAAATCTTTAATTTAATATCGGAAATTAAAAAAAACAAAATCTTGAACTATTATTAGCAACTAAAGCATATTAAAACTGATAATCAAATGTATTTAAAACAAATATTTAAACATGTTAAGTATAGAAATAAAACCTGTTATTGCCATGCTATTTTGTTTTTTTAATAATAATAATAATGCGTTTATAGAGTAATAGAATACACTGGTAATCACTATATAAAATTGGGATACAAAATGTTTTAAGGGTTGATTCCCCAACCGTCAAGCAGAGGTGCCCTCCGCCAACCCGCACCAAGAACTGCTAAAATAATGATATTTTCTCCATACATGCTAACTGTATGACAGCTTCACCCCACGATCGGAAAATCAACTTCAAGAAGAATTTGGATAAGTTACATTGTTCAACATTAACGCCTGCTAAATGGAATTCAAAGCTGACGTTTCGAAAGCCTCTTTGATTCCTTAATTATACAATATTTAATTTATGATAAAACTTATTATTTATACATACTGTAGCTTCGACACGCCAAAACTGACATAAGCGTAGTTTTGCCAGCACCACTGAAAATTGAGAAAAATTTAAGCTAAACCAAGAAACTGAAAATAGAAAGTGCATAAGATGCTAACGGTATCATAAAGACCAATGGGAGAGACGAAATCTGATATGCTTTACATATTTTCACTTCAATGCATCGTCGCCTAGCTGTATTTGATACTGTTATACAAACCATATCAATGTCCTTGATAAAAGCTTTCTCCCGTGCGGGTATTCTGATTCAGACTATTAGTTAGAAAGAAAGAAGAAGACGAAGTAAAGTATTATATCATCACGACCATATCCCTTAAGAGTAGACGGAAACTACGCTGATAAAGAAGCGGGTTCACATTTAGTCCCATCATGACAAGTGGCAAGCTTGTGGATGTCTGTAGCGTATCAAACTCGGGAATAATTACAAATAAATTAAATATTAATTTAATTAAATATATAATTAAATAATAATTCAGCCTTCTTGTCACCAGAGAGGACGACAAACTGTTTTTATAAAACTTTTAAACTATTAAAAAAATATAGTAATAAGAGTAAACAACGGAATCCACTATTTTGAGAATTTTACGATCGCGCTTAATAAAGAGACTAGGACCACAGTTCATAACATTATTACTCACCTTGGACCCATCAGCGCGACTAACGAACCAGGTTTTGCTATACCACTAACTGAAACAAAGAATCATTTTACATATTAAGTTTAACAGACATATGAAAAAACTACCCTGAGTAAAGCAGGTATTGACGACCAAAACTGGACAAAACCACTTCTAAACAGTTTACAATGTAAAATATTAGATATATTTAAATTCGATAATTAGCAATCAATATTTAACAACTAATTAAAGGATATCGTAGGAAAATTTAACTCGCTAGATAGTAAAATCAATAGAAGACAAATTACTCAGCAAATAAAACCATATGTTATATATATATAACAAGTTGTCTTTAAAATGCTGGATTGGAGAAACTGCGGCATGAAAGTTATTGGAGTAATACATCTCGTACTTCCAATTCGTGGGTGACACAGTCATAATGGCTAGCTCGCTGGAGGATCTTAGCAGAATGATCTTAGTAGAATGCTAAACGGCTTAAATGTGGCATACCAGCGGGTTTGTCTTTGCATGAACTTGGACAAGACACGAGTCATGTGCAACAAGCATGTCATACCGAGACCAATCTGCGTGGGAAACCTTAGGCAGACCATCCAATTAGGTCTATCTAACTTCAAAAAAGACGCTAATAGACGCATCCTAGGATGGGCTGCATTTGGGAAGTTACGTCACATCTTCCTATCAAACCTACCACAGTGTTTGAAGACTAATGTTTTCAACCAGCGCTTTCTTTCTGTAATGTCTTCTTATAGAGCAGAGACGTCGACACTGACAGTGTATCTGATGCACAAGTTCAAATTCGCTCAGCGAGCTATAGAGAGAGATATGCTTGGCATTTCTCTGTAGGATAAATTCCGAAACGTTGACATCCTTCAGAGAACCAAATTTACATACATTGATTAAAAAATTAGGAAGCTGAAATGGCAATGGGCCCAGAAATCCCAGAACCGATGAGCGATTGAGTTCGACGGGTTCTGGAGTGGAGACCGCGTACTGGAAGACGTAGAGTGGGACGACCCCTCGAGAATGCATGAGGGTGGCAGGAGATCGTTTGAAATGGCGAGGCCTACGAGTATATCCAGCAGTGGATAGATACAGGCAGACATGATGATGATGAAAACCATACCTATTTAAAGAATAAAAACTTACCACCATTGACAAGACGCTTCAGCTTTTCTCCTCTCATCTTAACATGCACTGTAAGGTCCCTCCACACTAGAGTTGCAGGTCGTGATGTGTGAAAGCCCCCTAAGACTTCCTCGACCTCAGGGTATAAAGGATCAAATTTACTTTGATTGTCATCTTTGCCTATTTCTCTTTGATCTCCCGATCCCAATTCCTGAAATAAATATAACAACTTTAAAAAAAAACCTGTTTGTAATTTATTGACAATAATAGATTCGATAATTTTATTAATAAGATCAATGTTATTTTTACTACGAGTGTATATTAATTATTACGCATTTTTATAAGAGAAGGGTTAATGCAGTAGAAATGAGGTCGTTGCATCGGATATGCGGCGTCACTTTGGCGTCACGTAACGTTGGTATAAAGGAAAGTATAGGGATAAAAATAAGGAAAGGCATGCTACGATGGTTCGGGCATGTTGAAAGGATGAGCGAAGAAAGATTGGCGAACCAGATATATAATGCGAAAGTTGTGGGTGAAAGAGGCCCTGGCAGACCGAGACTCACATATCACGATCAAATAAATAAAACACTGACTGAAGGTGCATTAAAAAGCCTTCGTAACAAAAGGGCATGTATGAAGAGGTTAATGAATGTCGACGTAGCGAAAGAGGTATGTCGTGATCGTGTCAAATGGCGCTCAATTGTCTCTGCCTACCCCGCAAGGGACCTGGCGTGAAGATATGTATGTATATTAATTACTGTGCATTTAAGTTATTTGGAAAATTAAATATGAAGTTTTCGTATCAATCAAGTCCTTTAGTACTAGAGCTGTCATGATCTATTCTATGCTAGAATAATTTATCTAAAATGAATACCATTTAGCCAAAATCTCCATACAAAATGAATGATGTTCATTACAACAACGCCATTTATTTCGCGGGAACACATTTTTATTTAATATGGGACCTCCGTCTCATGGCAAGAACATATCAATTTTTTCAGAAATGCGACTATATTCTGGAGGGCTCTTCTCAGCAGTGGTCTCTGTGGTCTAGGGGCTATAATTAATGTACTTACTTAATCAAGATTATATCAAAATTAATTCTTTAATAAGAATTAAATTTTGGACTTTTAAAGCTATCTAAAATATAGTGGTTAAGTCCGTGGATTTAGACGCGGAGGTACCGGGTTCGTTTCCTGGTCGGAACACAATAATTATTTTATTTGTGATATTTCTCAAGTTGTGTACGCTAGAGACATCGACGAGCTTGCCACTTGTCATGATGGGCCTATAGTAAAGTTGACGGTCGTGATGATACTGTATTTTTTACTTAAGCCAAAGTAACAATTGTTCGGCAGAAATATATTAGCAACCCTTCTATTAAAGTTTCACAAAAAAACAAATGATTATTTAAACAGTTACTTACAATCGTTTCTGAAAATGAAGACGATGCTTTTGGCGAACTTTTCGACGAACTTCCGCTACTTCTGGACACTTTCCCTGATTCACGTTTTTTAGGCATTTTCCAATCTTAACTGACTAATTATTTTATTAATTAATTTTTACTCCACAATTTGTGTATAAAGTTTCATTTTGCCGCGTTTTTGAACCTTATTCTATTACACTACGCACGCGTCAATCCTCTAACGCACCCTACTTGCATTGCCATTGGACGATGTGTTGAAACAAGACAGGCCGATGTTATGAAAGAGATAACCACTGATTTGTCGCTTCAACTTAATGTCAGCGAGATGCCTAATGGAAAAGAAAATTATTATAATGTAAACCTGTAAGAACTCAGAGCGTTAGATGCCATTTTGTTTGCAGAAGACTGATCACATGTAAGTTACGTCTGTTTTAAAAGATGTGTCATTACTTTGTGAAGACAAGAGTAGCAATTTTGAAGATCCTAATGTTTCTTCATTTCAATTACGCATACTATAAAACTTATCTCTAAACTCCAAAGTAAATAATTACATCTGTACTCAGTATTCATTACTCAAATTTACATTTCAAAATCTCAATGACCCATTTTTTGAATCTTCAAAAACATGTTTATCAAAAAATGTAAGGTGCAATGACTCTTTCCTCATTGTATCACTCAGGGTGACAACCACATACTAATATACTAATCCTGAGGCTTAATACCCAACAACAGCATTACTCGGATGAATAGGCACCCTAGTGTTTTATTGGTGGAATATTGGGTTGCTGTGAATGTTTGTTGGCTTCAGTTTGACTAGGTAGACTAGGGATATTCGACAACGTCAATGCCGGGTCATCAAGCAATTTACTCGTAGAGCTTCCGTATTAGAAACATTATCAAATAGAACCTAAATTATGTCACTAGCTTTAATTTACCAATGTTATTTAGAGATACAAATATTCCTTTTAATTGATCGTTGTGGTGTAGTTCTGTATATGTTTTATTTTGTAAATCTGATATAACTGAGTTTTCCTTGAGTTTTCTCAGTCAGATTAAACATTAACAGGTCACTGGAATCTGCTAAGCTGCTGGTCTTCTGCTAACAGCTTACTTATTAGACCACTTAGTCTTCTACTAGCAGGAGTAGAATCATTCAAAAGAATTACATTATTAATAATAATAATAATAAATTACGTTTCATAAGTGCCTGTAATAGGTTTACGTGAATAAAGATATTTTGACTTTGACTTCCTGTTTTCTCTGTATGTTTTCTTTGAGGCCGTTAATTTATTAATGAAGACGATTTTTGTCAGTTTTTACTACTAATCAAAGGTGAAAATTAATACATATTATCAACATAGTTTTGGTTTAAAGTTTTAAAACTTAAAATTTGTGTACTTAACTAATACAGATACTTCATATAAGCCAACTACATACACAAATATAATTATGCTAAAATATCTATATTATTATCTTGATGAGGTTAACTCCTGTTTATTTAGAAATAATGTAGTTTGGTGAATGAAACAGTAAAATAAAATCTTTAAGATTAGATTATATTAAAATAGTACCTACTATTTTATTTATTTATTTAATATTTATTGCACAAAGACAAAGGCGGGTTATAATGCCGCAAGAAACTTGCACTTTACAGAAAAGTAATGCCATTATGTAATCTTAACGATTTTGATTAGTCCATGAGCTTAAAACTTACTCGGAAAGTGGATCTGCCACTGGCATAATCCTAACTATGCGCATTTTTGCATTCTTACGTAAGAACTCTCGTGACTTTATTGCACATAGACAAAGGCGGGTTATAATGCCGCAAGAAACTTGCACTTTACAGAAAAGTAATGCCATTATGTAATCTTAACGATTTTGATTAGTCCATGAGCTTAAAACTTACTCGGAAAGTGGATCTGCCACTGGCATAATCCTAACTATGCGCATTTTTGCATTCTTACGTAAGAACTCTCGTGACTTTATTGCACAAAGACAAAGGCGGGTTATAATGCCGCAAGAAACTTGCACTTTACAGAAAAGTAATGCCATTATGTAATCTTAATGATTTTGATTAGTCCATGAGCTTAAAACTTACTCGGAAAGTGGATCTGCCACTGGCATAATCCTAACTATGCGCATTTTTGCATTCTTACGTAAGAACTCTCGTGACTCCCTTGTAAGAATTTTGTAAGATAAATAAGACATGGTCCCATTGCGCCCATCTGATGTTTGTTATGTGGCGCGCGAGGTCCAGGAATGTTAGTAACAATGAATACAATTTAGCCTGATCCTGAAACGTATGGATACACTTTACTGGGCTTATCGGCACAAACGGTGTATAGTTCGCCCGGCAGACTGGGCAAATTACCACCATCATTCCGCCTACCACGAATTTGTTGTTCTCGTTAAAAATATGTGCCATTTGGAATGATGTCAAATGCCAATTTTTGCCCTAAAGGAGAACTAATATTGTAAGCTTACCATAGTGATAAGACTTACTGATAATTCTCATACGCATATTATGTTACGTTAATTCGTTTAACCACATGTCTAATGTTTATAAAACTTTTTAGTATTGCAATACATATAAAATTCAAAGTTCTTTAAATGTATAATTATTTATTTATTTACTTAATCCTATACACAACAGATTTTCATCAAAATAAAACATATGTTACATGAATTTACATGGATCAACCAACACTCAATTCCTCTTCACTCCTCCAGCAGATATTCAGATTTACTAACTGTTTCTGCAGCCCGTCAATGGAACAGGCTGTCGTTATTTATCCGACAGGCACCGTCTCTAAATATATTTAAAAAAACTCTTAATTTCTCACCTTCTTGAAAAACAAAATGCATCTTAATCTCCTCTCTTTGACATATAGGTATTATTATGTATTATTTTAATATGCATGTATTTTATTTATTATTTATACACAGTATATATTTATTATCATCTTAGATGTTTAAATATATTTACCTACGTAACCATATATTTATTGATTTTATTTATTATAATATTTTGATCTTTTTGTGTTAATTTTTCTTACTCTGCACCCATAATATTCTTCTCTCACTCTCCCAAAGGTTAGCTGGTAGAGAATACCTTTATGGTATTATGCTCGCCTATGTACATGTTTTTATATTTTATATTTTGTGTGCAATAAAGAATTTTATTATTATTATTATTATTATCAACTATAATGGCTCCAAGTAGGTACTTTAAGACAACCTGTTTGCTTGCTGCATCTATATATATTTTAATAATGGTACCCTAACAATATAATTTTGTTTGTAAGTATAAGATCTTCATTGCCAATTTCCTGCTTAGAGCGTCAATAGGAATTCTTCCTATCTAGGTCATCTAGATCGGGTAGCCCATTATTTACTGAGACGTCGAATGTAGAACATCCTTTATTAGTAGCTAGGGCATGCCAATCATAATCTAATGATGTGTCATGCTGATACTTAAGGGACTATGCAAATTTTCCTAATAGTCTTAAGATACGTAGAAAAGTGACCTTTACGAATCTGTTCCGAATGAAATCCACTTTTTATATCGCACACCTAGATCTAAAGGGAGTTAACTCAAAAACAAAATTTTAGAGTTATTAACACTATCGAATTCCTTATCTTACTACCTACCTACCTAGGATACAGTAAACACTTTCGCCTTTTCCGAAAAAGTTTTATTTTGAGTTAATGCTGTTTAGATCTAGGTGTGCGATATTATAAAATACGCTAACAAAACCGATAGTGATATTTTGAACATATAAAAACATCCTGTTTTAGTACACTAGCTTATATTGTCGTTTATATATATGTGTATATGTATAAACGACACACATGTATATATATATATAATATGTATATACAGCTGTATTCTTAGACGTTTCCTCAACGGCTCCTTCTTTCCAGCTGTCAAACAGAGAGGCACCAAAATTCGTGACAGATAAATATCCATAATACAAAAGGGACAGCCTTATAAATTTTAAAAGTGCTACAGAATGTAGTACTTTTGACCAAATGAATATTTAAAATACGGGAACGCATTTCGCTAGGCTCCAGATTGTTAACAGCCATTTGTGAATGTGGATTAGACGTCGAGGATCTGAACCAAATCTTTTTTTCTTGTCCTTTATATAATCGCATTTTACTGATCTCCTCCCTAATATCCATTCGAGTTCCGTTCCCTACCAATATTCAAAGTTTACTTATATATAATAAACGTAGTAAATTTATATATAATATCATCGCTTCTTTTATAATAGATAATAAGATTAAAATATAACTGCAAATAATTATATTTTATTTTTTATATTTTTGTATATACCTAATATGTATTTTGAAATTAACTTTATTTTTGCTCCTTATACCTATACTCCTCTGATCCTATTCGTAATTCGAATCCTATTTATTTAACCCTTTTTTCACAAACTTTGACACTGGCAAATTGTTACTAATGCCATATACAAAAAAAAAAAAAAACTAAGAATACCGATTTCAAGGATACCTCGAGGAAACCAGTTTGACAGCTGGAAGGAACAATGGAGTGGAGGGGCCGTTAAGGATACGTCTAAGAATAGGGTTGTGATAAGCTACACTATAAGGATGTTTCGATTTGATCAAAATAACATTAATAAATAGTGTTCGTTTGCAACCCATCACCATCGGTTTTGTTATAAAATATATAAAAAGTATTACATGAATAGAGGTATTTTCTCTGATACAAATTCGTAAAAGAGCTGGGTAAACGAGTTTATCAAGAGTGAGGCGACCCAAAAACCATAATTATCTAAAACAAAATATTTTTATTTCAACAAGGAATGCGGTAAGCATTTTAGGTACCCTCCCAGATGCTAAGCCCTTAGTTTATTTTGTAGACAAGTTTTAATTTCATAGGCATTTTTAATTTAGTTTTATTTATAATTAATTTTTAATCTATTTTGTGTCAATTGTATTTTACTATAATTCTTTTGACCTTGACTTTGACTAGAAACATTTGCGCCCAAAGTAATGGAATACAGTTGCTGGAAAGGCTATAGGTAACAAATAAAACATGGTAGGCATTAGAGTGAATATTTTATTAAAATTAAATATATATATTTTTGCATTACATAAATAATATCATTAACAATTATTTAGGACGACGAGTCCGCAGAACTAAGGCTATATAGGCGAGCAGTCTGAAGCCGATGAATAGAAGAACCATGTTTACAACGTCCATCGTGAAATCGTTCTGAAATAAAAACAATAATTTATTATTTACATTCTGGCACATCATCAGCAGTCTACTTGATTGATTGGGCCGCCAGTTTCAGGAATTGAAGCAACTGAAAATCCCTATTTATTCTTATTATACTGTTTTTTTTTTCATTGCATGCAGCCCCTAGACTTCCACTACTAGAGATAGGCCTTCCAGAACTAAAAGTAAAGTAGTATCTCGTATCGCTTTCGGGGTGGTCAGAAACCACGCTTTATAAAGAAGCGGATTTACATTTAGCCACCTTTACTATAGGCCATCATGACAAATGGCACTCTCGTTCAAATCCTGTGAAGCGATTCTAATATTTTTTTCGGTTTTAAACGGTTATATTTCGCCAAAGGCGTATTTATTTAGTATACCACTTTACGAAAACCCAAAAAAAAAAAAAATATAATTAATTTAGAAATAAAAAACCCGACTGTGTGAGAACACAACTTTAATAAAAAGCTGAAAAGAATAAAACAAGTCCGAGGGTTTCGTCGACAAAAAGTTAGATAACCGCTTAACTACACGGTACACCATTGTTTTATTTGGTATTATTAATTTTAAAATAATTATTGTATTTATATATATTTATTTTCTTTAAAATAATACCCAGTCATTCTAACAAATAAGTATGTCAATTTAAAAATAATAATATTATGGTCATATTAATAATTAGACCAGGTTCAACTTACTTCAGAAAAGCTGAGGGTGTCCAAAACGACTTGGCCTGAAGCTGGGCAGGTAAAATTTTCTCTTGTGCACGCAATCTTGTCGACTCCAGACCATTGATTGACCAGGAGGGCTTCGTTACCATAACGGAACCAGGATAAATAGGAAATCCAACCTAGGTAAGGTGGAACGGATCTGGCAAAAAAAAAAACAACATATAGCTTCACTGGTCGCGTATCCTAATAAAATAAAATCCGCTAAGAAAAACAACCCATTGTACCCAAACAATTAACTATATCAAATTTTTAAAAATGTTAGCTAAATATCTGGCAAACGGCTATATTCAATTGTATTTTTATTTATTAAGTAGGTTTATTTTTATGAATACTAATTTATGTTTTAAAATATATATTTTTTTATTTAATTTAGTTTTTTTGATAAAATTAATTCAGATATAACGAATAAATAAATACTTTTTTTTTTAAACAAAACCAATTTACTTAAAAGTATAGTCAGTCAGAAATTAACTTATTGTTATTCAATAAATCATATATTTATAAGAATTTTCGGACCAATTAAAGTTGGACTACTAGTTTATTAGAAATCTAAAATAAATTTAAAATTATGATATTTACCCAGAATTAAGGAAGAAACCTCCGAAGAGCATGAATGGTATGATGATAGGTGGTCCCACTGATGCTGCCATACTTACACTGCTGCTCGCACATGAGATCAGATATCCTATAAATGAAATAGGTTTTATTGCCAAAGAAATAAAGAAAATAGTTTTATTAACGTCAAAGACAAAAGTTTACACAGAGGGTACGTGTTTATTGCCGCAATTACTACGTAATTACGACAATAAACAAGTACAGACCTATTTTAAACAGAGAGACAAATGTAGAGATAAATAGGTAATGTTTAAATTGAAACCTTCTATTTTTTTTTAAAGCATTATTTGTTCAATTCAATTCGTTTATTTTGCAAGTAGGCATAGGACAAAAAGATATGTATTCTGCACTTTTACACGTCAATTTTAACAATATTGATATAAAACAATATCATTTTATAGTACATATTAGTGAATCTGGAGCAGTACATGATAACCATCATTTGGAAAGAGAAACAATAAAATAACAAAATTATAAATACAGAATAACGCTTAACATTATAGCTGCTGTAGATAGGCATTGTCACACTATAAGCTAAGACAGACACAATTATAAAAATAAAAATATAAATGTCAGTTAAGATAATAGGTACTGTAAAGAGGCATTGTCATACTATAAGCTAGGACAAATAATTATAAAAAAGGTAACTTAAAATTATAGCTGCTGTATAAAGGTATTGTCATACTAAACTAGACTATAACTAAATACAAATTGTATAATAAATGAATGTCCTTTATTACTATTAGCTTGTATTTATTTTATACTATATAGTCATATCAATAACTAATTATTCTCAGTTAAAGTTTTATCAGTATTTTTTAACATGTACCTATGACAAAATTTTAGCAAAAAACCACCATCAAGAAACTACAGCTAAAAGGATATAATATCATGATATCTGAGAAGTTGCGGTTTTATAGAATTTGCGAGGCGCTGTCAAATGAAAACTAATACCTGTGGCTAACACTAAATGAGGCAATGGAGGAAGGAAATTCTCGAGAAAGTCAACTACTGGAAAAATGCAGGTCAATGTAACCACAGACCAATAGAATAACGTATTTGATTCTTTAGAATCTGGTTAAAGTTTTGGAAAAACCTTAAGCTAGCGTAGAAGGTTCTACAGGTTGCATTAAAGGATAGAACCGAATATGTATAGATTATAAAACTAGGCGTAGAAGATATCAATGTGAAGTTAACTAATCTAAAAATAAACTGCTAAAACAACTTGCCCACAATTTATAAGTCAATTTTATGTGTTTTAAAATATTTTTTTTTTTAAATAATTAAAATTTTATTTATTTTACTTTTTTACTTGAAGTAGGTAATATATTTGAAGGAATTGTATGTTTATTATACATATATATATTAAATTGTTTCAGCTTTGGTTTTTCGAATAATATTTAGTTTTTGTATACTTATTGAAAATTGTATAATATTGTTATATTTTATAGGCTATAAAGGCTACTGTGGTAATGTGGTGGTCGCCTATAATAGGTGCAACATCTAACTTCTGATTGAGTGTTAAGTACAAATAAGTGTGTGATGTTAGCACTGCACGGCTACCACCCTATTATAAATAAATAAATAAAGTTACGTCCCGTGCAAGGCGATCTTAATCATTCATTTCATCTATTTTTTTTTGGAAACATCCGATATTCGTATTGTGAACATAAAGTTTATTTTTAATTAGCTATTAATCAAATAGCAACCAAAAAATGATTTTAAAAAAAAACACAACTTACCAAAAGACGTAGCTACATTAGTAATAAGTGCTGCCAATCCTGAAGCAATGAAGAATCTCTCAGGGGACGGATTTAGACCGATCATATAATATGCTAAAGTTGTAAAAATCAAAGGTATAGTTGCAAACACTGGTGCTTCTGCCAAAGTTTTTGATAAAAAATATACGTCAGCTCGATACATTCCAGATTGATGTTCTCTGATGAATATAGGAAGCTCAGAACAAAATACCTGCAGAAACAAAATCAATAGTAATAATGAAAATTATCCGATTTGCAGACCTCTAAATGATGTCTACCATTCTAATTTCATATGAGTACGTACTAATGCGATGATGGCTAGCTAGCTCACTGCAAATTGATATAGAACTAACACAAACAAATAAAGAAAAGCATAATTATAAAAATAAATAATTAAATGATTTTGAAGACCATCATCCCAAAAATATTTAAAAAAATAGGATTATGATTCAAATTCAAATTTCAAAATCGTTTATTAACTAATACAAGATAATAAAATTAGATAAACCTTACATTAATAACGGCAAAGATGTTTTGAAATGTCATGTTTGTAAGGAACATAAAGATTGCTCCGTTGATATTCATTACGCCATCTTGATCCAAATTTTGCCCGAAATAAATTACACCTATTAATATTGACACCATCTAGGAATAAGAAATAAAACCATAAACTCAATAAAACTTAAATTACAATCCAAAAGTTTTGTTTACATTTTAAGTCATTATCATTGCATTATTTTATAACACCTGATCATCTCCACTGATGACTGAAGATGAGCCTTCCTATTGATAGAGAAATTCTCTTCATTATTCGTCCTTTTTTTGCCACGATGACCAGACGAGTTGTCAAACACAATAGTTTATAGTAATTTCTTAGTTAAATTAAACTTGCAATAATTTGTAGAAATCTGACTTGAGTAAATAAAACTCACAATATTTTTTAGAAATCTGACTTCAGTTAACTAAACTCACAATAGTTTTTAGAAATCTGACTTACGTAAATTAAACTAATAGTGTTTCCTAAAAATATGACTTGGTTAAAGTTGCAGTTAGTTAAGTACAAACAAAAGTTTGTAGAAATCTGACTTTGGTAAATATGTCCAACGCAATTATGCAAAAAGGAACCAATCCACAACTTTTTAGAAATTTTGTTATGAATTTTAATCAGGTCCTTAGGATGATATCTTAAATATCAAAAACGATTCGAATAAAAATACCGTTTTTGACATATTCTAAATATATTAAATGTTGAAATAAACCATCGATGCACTAATCTAATATCCAATTATTACGGAGGAATTACTGTCAATAGTAAAATAGGAATGCGATAATAACAAAGTATGAAAAGTTTGCACAACCTCTTACACAAACTCACACACTTACATCATACACAAAAAGAGGATCTCGACCACACAAATTTTATTTATTTTTCTTTTTGTGTACATTTTGTTTCTTTTTTATTTTGTAATGAAAAGTAATAATATATTTAAAAGGGTGACTGGGCGTTGACTGCCGACGGACAGACCTATAAATATAGGCTTGGTTACTGCAAATGTCTATTTTCCTGTACATGCATAATGAAATATGTTATTGTTTTCATATCTTGTAACTTTACTGAATAAAGATATTAATATATATTATATTATAAGAGGATTGGATCCTTTTTGCATAACTACGTCCATTTTATAAAAATCTGACCATAGTAAATGTCATAATAGTTTATAAAAAGTTGGATTAGGTAAATCAAACTCACAATAGTTTGTAGAAATCTGACTTTGATCAACATGGGTTCCTTGGTAACTGATAGCCAGGATCTCCATAGCACTGCTCTAAATTGAGCCCACCAGCTCGCTTTGTACGGGGATCGATGTCTACTCGGAATATTGGCCCAAGTCAGTTCAGCCCATTTTTCTGATAGCTTGCGCTGTTTTAAAATAAAATAGAATTATTTAAATAATAATAATAAATATTTCCAGACAGGTCACACAGCGCCATCTAGTTTCCGTGGTAAGCTACGAGGCTTGTGTTACGGAAACTAGATGGTTGATAAACTACATATTATACTTTTTTTTTTGTAAATATATACATATTATACACATACCTAGGCCGAGACAAATTATACAATGTACAACTTGCCCCCGGTGGGAATCGAACCCACGACCTCCCGAGTTCACGGCAACGTTTGTTACCACTAGACCACGGAGGCGGTAATAAATAAAAGCATTATCGTTATCAACACATACGACATTCTTTTTGGCTTCTTCATACAGATTGGCTATTTTAAAATTAACAGTTTGTATGAAGAAGCCATTTTTTTTTTGTCATTTCCGACATATAGTTTCTTAGGAAATGTTGTTTATTTTTATTATTAGAATAACAAATTAATCTAACGTATATAATTTTTACATTATCCAGTATCCTAAGTTGGCTGTCCGAGAATGTCTAGCGGCATTAAGCCCGTCATGTACCTACATAATCCAATAAAGATTTAAATACATAATTAAGTATTAATTCAATATGTTTGAGTAAGTTTGGTTATAAAATAGCAAGCTGTATGTTCCAAATGACATCATTCATTTTGGGCTATTTTTGTACTACTTGTGTTTTGTGCAATGATAAAAAATGGAAATAGTTGAATCGATACTTTTATTAATAAGACTAATGTAGTTTGTACTATATCATCATTACAGCCCCTAGAACACATCGTCCCAGACCTCCACTACTGGAGATGGGCCTTCCAGAACATATATCTGGAGAATTTGGCCTACACTCGCCACGCTGCCCAGACGGCTTGGCGAGGATTTGATGTCAATTTATTAACGATTCTGTGGAAGTTAGTATTAGTGGAACCGGGACCGACGGCTTAACGTGCTCTCCGAGGCACGGGAACGGTGGTTTTGTAAATCTATGACAAATGTACGTAAGAAAAGTGTATTTCTTATTGGTACATGCCGGGGGGGTTTGAACCGACCTTTGTAGGATTTAAGGAACGCGTTCTTACAATCGAGCCACCATCGAGCTTATATATGACTGTACAATAAAGTTATTTGGAAAGTAAGTAGTTTTCGCGTGAATCAAGTCCTTTTGTACTAGTACAGTCCATAACGTGACGATAAAAATAAAAATTTAAACATTTTATGCACCTAAACTATATAAAATAAAGGTTTTTTCTACTTAAATTGTAATATTGTTAGAATAATTTATCTGAAAATGCATATAAAACTGTAAATACAATTTAGCCCATACCCACATACAAGATGGATGATGTTCTTTTGAGATGACGTCCAGAACTTAGTTGATTGTATGTATAAAAAATGACTGCATCTTGTTATGAGTATCAATTCAATTCAATTCGTTTATTTTCTGTAATTAGGCATAGGACAAAAAAAATGTATTTTGCACTTTTACATGTCAAATTTACAATAAGTATACTTTAATACTAGGCTACATAATTTCACAGCATTCTACCAGGTAGGACGCCATGAAACTACACAACCTTACTTGCAGTGCGTTACAATACAAACATAAAATAACATTTTTAAAAAACCTACGTGATTTATACACACAATAATAATTCCACACAAAACTACACTTATAATTATAGCTGCTGTAAAAAGGCATTGTCATCTTATCAAATAATATACAAATATAAAAAATATAAATGTCACTTAGGATTATCTGCTTGCATTGTCATTCTAGAAGCTAATCGAATTAATTCATAAAATAATATTTT
Organism: Tinea semifulvella; assembly: GCA_910589645.1. Lineage (NCBI taxonomy): Eukaryota > Metazoa > Arthropoda > Insecta > Lepidoptera > Tineidae > Tinea > Tinea semifulvella. The sequence continues at coordinate 3,480,557 of OU342585.1, read as the reverse complement.
TGTACTTACTTCATGTAACAAGGCGTTTTCAGCATCAGCTTGTATGCGGCATCCGATCTCAGATTTGGCAAAAGCAGTACAAACAGTGTCAATAGTATGTCGCGTGGCTTCTTCCCTTCCTGGTACACCAGCTAATAACTGGATGAAATGGTCAGCTGGGTTGTAATTGGCTGGACAGGCTGCACCCAAACTTAAATAGATATAGTGTCAGCGAAAAAACTTTTAGATGGTCGTAGGGTCACATGTTATATTTAGTTTTTAACATCTTATACCCCATATCTATTCCTGAATTTCAATGATTATTTTTACCCAATTTCATTAAAATCTAATCAGTAATAAAAACTGTATCCGTGGTCTAGCGGTTAAGTCCGTGGATTTAGACTCAGAGGTACCGGGTTCGATTCCTGGTCGGGACACAAATATATTTATTAATTTAAATCATATTTAATTTATTTGTGATATTTCTCGAGTTTGGTACGCTTGGGACATCGACGAGCTTGCCACTTGTCATGATTGGCCTATAGTAAAGTTGGGTAAATGTGAATCCGCTTATTTATAAACGTGGTTTCTGACCACCCCGAAAGGGAAACTGTCGTGATGATACGTTTCGTAATATTAACGTGATGCCAAAATAAAGGGCTGAGATAACGACATATGTTAGGGCTTATTTTTCCGACTGCTGCGAGCATTGCCGCTTTAAGAAACTTCATTATTTGAGCCAAACAAACAACAATAATAAAAATCAATTTCAATAGTCATTGAATAAAACTTACTCCCTAAAGAATCCGGTGGCCTGATCTGGTGATCCCAGAAAAGCGACGCGACCATCCGCCATGATCAGCAACTTGTCAAACATGGAGTACAGTTCGGAAGACGGTTGATGTATCGTACACACGACTGTTTTGCCTTTCTGAGCCAAACCTTTTAGTACCTGTTTTTAGTAAGTATACATTATTTTCATCAAATCATTTCATAATATTTATTATACTTGTATTTAACTGCCTATTTAATATATATTTAGGTATTTATAATTCAATAAATTTATTTTTTCAAGGTTAGTTGGTAGAAAATGCATTTACGGCATTAAGCTCGCCTAGGTACCTGCACTGGTTTTGGTTTTGTACAATAAATAATTTATTATTATTATAAATTGTTATTAAAAATTGACAACAGACCAACCCACCCGTCTGGCCAACGTGGCGAGTTTAGGCCAAATTCTCCAAAAAATACTGACAGGCCCATCTCCAACAGTGGAAGTCTAGAACTCTAAGTAAATACTAGGGGCTGTAATAAATGAAAAAAAAAATTACTAGCGTACCAAACTCGAGAAATGTTACAAACTATAATAGTCAAGAATAATAAATAAACGAAAAAAATATTTAAACAGTTAACTAAAAGAATAGATAATATATTTAATGGAAAATCGTCGTAAATTGTTTAAAAATAATTAAATAATAAAAGTAAAATTAAATGGAATAATATGTTAAACTGTAAATAGAGAGATAGTTCCAAGAAGACTGGCAACATTTCGCCTCTGTTAAGAGAACGAAGTGTTTTTTTTTAATTATTTCTTAAATAAAAATAAAACAAAAGAATTAACATTACTTCTTCTATTTTTATATAAATATCACCATGGCAAGCTTACAATATCAATATCTCATTGAAAATCAAAATTGGCATTTGACATCATTGCAAATGGCACATATTTTAAACGAGAACAACAAATATGTGGTAGGCGGACTGATGGTGGTAATTTGGCCAGTCTGTATCCACCGCCGATAAACCCAGTAAAGTGTATCCACACGTTTCGGGATCAGGCTCGAATTCTCGTTAAACCGGCATACAACTACACTGACTAACATCAGTCCCTAACACTACAAGTTTGCCAGTATAAATAATAAAAATATATATATAAAATCATCACGACCGTTTCTCTTTCGGGGTGGTCAGAAACCACGCTTATAAATAAGCGGATTCACATTTAGCCAACTTTACTATAGGCCAATCATGACAAGTAGCAAGCTCGTTGATGTCTCCAGCGTACCAAACTCGGGAAATATCACAAATAAATTAAATATTAATTAAATGTATTTATTTACATTAATAAATATTTTTGTGTCCCGACCAGGAATCGAACCCGGTACCTCCGAGTTTAAATCTAGAATTGCTAGACTAAGGAGGCAGTTTTTTTTTATATATAAAATAATATATGAATTGTTTCCTTGCAGTTTGTTGGCAATTAGGAACATCATTTTCTTTCTCAGTTCTCGAAATATTACCTGTAATACGTTCTGTGCCATGAATGAATCCAAGCCGGAAGTGGGTTCGTCACAGAACATGAGGGGAGGATCAGTCAAGACCTCGCTTGCGAATGACAGTCTTTTCATTTCTCCCCCCGAAATGCCCTTCAGTCTACCTGGTATACCAATCATTGTGTTCTGACATTTTGTTAACGCCAACTAAAAATGAACAGGAATTTATAAGAAGTCCAAGATTTACAGCTTTAACATACAAATTCTAAATTCTTGCCACCATACCACGCGGACGGGACTTAGTTAGTGGCTGGCGTCAGTAGCTCCCATTCTTGGACGCTTACCGCTTACCATCAGGTGGGCGCTGTCACAAGTCGTGTTCAGTATAAAAAAAAAACTTAAATTTTTATCTAAAATCTTGTTTGTAAAAAAAAACGAATAGGTGCCAAAACAAATAAAAAAATAATATAGCAAAGCCAAAAACATGTGTCCGCGACTGTAAATTCCGTTTCTGAATAATTTCCGGTCAGCGCTCTTTTTAACTGCCGGTAACTAAGTATACCTAGTGGAGATAGACTGGCTAGTCAAAATTAATGTGTTACTTACCTCTGAAATAACTTCTTGAACTCTACGCATTCTTTGAGCATATGGTATTTGCCGATCCATTCTTACTAAAGCCTGCATAATTAAAAGTAGGTATATAAGTACTAAATACAGTAAATTAATCAAGAGCTGTGGTGGCTCGGTCGTAAGAACGCTTTTCTTAGAATCTAAAAAGGACGCGGTTTGAACCCCAGCTTGTACCAATGAGAAATACACTTTTCTTACGTACATTTGTCATAGATTTACAATACAACACCACTGTTCCCGTGTCTGGTACAGCACGTTAAGTGATCCGGTTCCACTAATACCAACTTCTAGAATCGGCAATAAATTGTCATCAGACCGTCTCGCCACCCGTCTGCCTAGCGTGGCTAGTCTGTAGATATATACAAGTTTCACCTCAACAGTCTAGGGTCTAGGACTCTGTGTTCTAGGGGCTGTAATGATGATGCTGATGAATTAAAATTGAATCGCATGTTATAACGAAGTTCGAAATGCAACGAGTGGTTACAAGACGTCTCGTTTGGGGAATCCCAGAAAGCTCATGTCAATTGTTTTATTTTTCTATCCTTAACATTAACTACTAATTTCTCTATAACTTCGACTACGACTCTGATAAATCAAATTTTAATCTTCGGTTCCGGTAAACCCACCTCCGTAAAACTTCTGCTATGCAGTACCTAAAATCCTGCTAGTATTCTTCCCACACACACACAAGAACAAAATTATAGACGAATACAAAAAATTAAAGAAATAAACAAAAATACCTGAAAAACCAGATGTTCCCGAACAGTCAACGTCCCAATGAAGAGATCTTGTTGTTGTACGTACGCTGATAGCGCGGCTACTGCATCAGGATTAGCTGGCTGTCCGTTGAGTGCTCGCGTACCGTTCGCGACCACGCCGTTCGGCGTTCGGAACGTCAGCGTGTTAAGTAGTGTGGTTTTGCCAGCCCCGGATGATCCCATTATTGCCAGCAATTCCCCTGGATATGCTGCTCCGTTTACTGATAAATATTATATATAATCACTATATATTTTGTTATCAATTGTCGACTTTCATCACTTCCATCTAAGGCCCCGTTCCGTGAAAATATTAACAATAATTGCACCAACACCGGCATAATTAAAAAACACCCCGAGACCATTGCCTCATATAAGATTTATAAAGAAAACTATTTGTGCAACCAGCTCTAAGTTGGAACCATTGTCTTACCATTTCTCAAAAGTTGCTTTCGTTGCTGATACAGTGCATCAGAGGGGCTCCTCCAGAAAGGACAAAACCGCCTGGTGCGTGACCTAGATTCCGTAGCATATGCGTTGATATCCGACCAGGTATACGTCACCCTCTCAGCCCCGCCGATGCTGCCGTAGCTCTTCTGATGAGGAGACATGATCAGGGTCACTTCGTCCACGCTGTTCCTTGAGCTACTGTGAGGCGTCACTGTTTCCTATTAAGACAAATTTCTTAGCAATATATTCAGCGATCCATTGTGTCTGGGAAAGACTCCTATAAAGAGCTTCTATAGAGTGGTGTAGACGTGACTATTTTTCAATAGAAGCAAGGAAGAATGCTAAATAATGAGCTATAGAGATGCGTATATTTACCAATTATGTACCAAAATATTATTGTCTAAATTATGAAGCCAATATTTTTTTTAGCATTATAGGAATTAAAAATTAAATTTACAATTATAAATAAAATGTGGCAAACTTCGAAAGAGGACGGGGGCAAAAAGTTCGATTCCATAAACGGGCAAGGTTCTTGCCTAACCGACTAAAATATCACAAAAAAAAAAGTAAAATAAAAAGTATCATGGTCAAAACCACGCTTTCAAAGAAACGGATTCACATTTAGCCAACCTTACTTTAGGACCATTTTGACAACTCGTCGATGTCTCTAGCGTACCAAACTCGAGAAATATCAAATATAAAATAGATTATTGTGTCCCGATCAGGAAACAAATCCGGTACCTCCGCGTCTAAATCGACGGTCTTAACCGCTAGACCACGGAGGCAGAAAAAAGTCACTAATAAACGTCAGGACAATTCCTGTGGATGCAGTAAATTAAAACTTTACTAATATCATTACGATACTAGACAAATGCATCCAGAGAGACACGCTGTTTGTTATTGTACCTAACTGTCGCGCCTTGAGTAAGTAACAGATAAAAGTTATTAATAATATATTATACATTACATCTAAAACTATATAAATAAGCCCTAGATTTTGTAAATACTGAATTACAATTTAAACTAGTCTCTAACTGACTTTAATCATCGACTTCGTGTGCGACGGAAAGTTTGCAATATATAAATTAATAAAAATAAAAATCTACCTACCTGTGAAGAAGCATTATAAACAACTTGTCGATCTGCTGAAGAAATCAAAGCCTCACGCTCGTCACTGGCGCCCGTCATTATTTAAAAACAAAACAATCACGGAATTCCAAATTCAAATATATTCCTGTGCGTAGAAAACGCGCGCATCTGTCGCCCGCCGCTACGATATGCCATGTCGCCCCACTCACTAGCTGAGTAGCGGTAGAATAATGCCAATGCAAATATCCTTAACTCTTCGTTATCAGCCCAAGTAGTTACTTTAATTATGTGTAAATGAACTATTATTGCTGTACCTATACAAGTAAATGTAGGTATATGATTTTGTAAGTTTATCACGTGTCGCATAGTTTTGCAATGTAAATTTTCGTGACCGCAAACTTTTGTTTAATATTAAATGCAGTTTTATTATTAGTTAAAAGATTATATTTTGTAAACTAAAAATAAAGCGATCACGAAACGTATTCACCCTGTACTATTTAATGCGTGGATAAAACGAACTAATTGTAATACTTTTTTTAAAGCTCGAGAACTCCACTGACGTAAGCAGTGTTCGCGTAGTAAGCACAACGCGTTTCATTCACAAGACGCTACTTGAACGCATTATAAGCAATTTTCAGTAAATCGTTTAGAGCGCTAATGATGTCTGATACACCCGTATCAGGCAAATTTTTATAGATGTCACTAGCGGCAATGGTACCTTGCCTTGTTTACACCCATAACGCATCATTTTAAAATGTTTTTTTTATTTTTATAACAGAAAAATGTATTTTTAACTACCTTAAACGACGAATTAGCAAAGCGAACACCGTCTTTAAAATGAAAAAAAGTTTAATTAATGGAACGGCAATTTTGAGATCAACATATCTTTGATTTCGATTTGTACACTTAAAAGCTGCTCACTTCTGCATAATATCTAGAAAATAACAAATTTCGTAATAAAAATACAATATTTTTATGCAACTGACAGTTCTATTAGGTACCATCTATCATGGGCTAACTATCGTGATTAAAAGTTAGTGATACACCCCATTCGAACGCGGCTATAATGTCGCTCTACGTTTCTGAACGTTTGATTAGGGAGCAGCTCTTCGACTTGAAAGCAAAGCTCACTTTTTTTAAGTCCTTCGCGCCATTTTGCGCGGACATGTCAAGTGCAAGTTTTTGTTTTGTAAATTAATTTACTGCGGATATTATTGGTCAAAAGTGGTGTTGCTTGGTTTAATAATGTGCTACAATGTGAATAATTATGGAAAACGATAAATTGGACTTTAAATGTAGGGCACAAGTTGCAGTTTATTTTTGCGGTTTTCCCGCGCTGTCAACTCCCATATTTTACCCGACGTGTTTGAGCAGTGGATGGTTCCGCGAGTGACTCCAAGAAAAGCATAAAATTCTGCAGCATCTGGAATTTGATGATGACCTCATTAACTCATTAAAAAGAAAGATATATTACGTCAGACTTGGCTGTATGGGCTAGACCCTTTGCCTTCCCTATCATCTCATTCATCATCCAAAAAGCTCACTTTTTTTTTACTGAAATTTGACTAAAGTGCATGAAAACCATAGAGCAACGCCAAGTCAAATGACTTTCAAAGCGAAGTAAACTGAAAAAAAAAGCGCTTAAAGCGTAAAGTCAAACACAAGGTTTAACCAGCTGTAAAAATGTTTTTTTTTTAAGACTAGCACGACATGTGACCTTGGGCCCACCTGATGGTAAGTGGCGCGCGAGCGCGAGGTCCATGAATGTTAGCAACTGAAGTCAGACACTCTTCCATCAGTCCCTAACACTATGCCGGCTTGACTAGATGCTTTTTCACACTTCGCTTGAAGGACTCCAGGTTATAGGAAAGTGGTAACACAGAGGCTGGAAGAGCATTCCACATCTTTATCGTACGACAGATGTATGAGTCCTCAAATTTTTACGTACGCGAATTTATTTGGGTAAATGAAACAAAGATGCATTCTATTAGTTTTTAATTAAACGTTTATTCATGAAAAAAAAAACATGTTTGAGCTTAGCAAATAATTATTCGGTAATTTATACAAAAAAATAAATGTATTTACTTTAACTCGTATGAATATAAAATGACACATGACAAAGGAACTATTGTAGAAATGTATAATGTAGGTACCTTAATATATAATAGTACAAGTATGATTATCCTATCAATCATAAATTATATACAGCGTGTAATTTAAGTGTGAAATAGATAATTGTAGAATACTGGGGTAGCTAGTGCAGCTGGGGCCTAAGACACAAGACGAAAATTCCTGGTTTGGGCTCCAACGTGCACCATTTTTTTTTTTTTTTTTGCAATTTTAATCCCCCCTTCCCCCTTTTTATACGTGGTGAGGTTTAAGACTAAGGTTTACCACACAAAATCACGTGTATTTTATAGTACCTAAACAGAAACAGAAAAGTTGCAGGTTGTTTGACGAAAAAAGATGATACTCGTATTTTACTAAACCCCCCTCCCCCCCTTCGAGCCTCACGTGATTAATGGACTATTGCAGCTATACTCTAAGTGTGTTCCGCGGAACCATAGGGTTCCACGATTCCCCTGTAGGGGTTCCGCAAGTACTTAGAAAAAAAAATCAAAACACCTCTCTCTGGTCGAACGTTTTGACTCCGCCAGCCGCGCGTATACTTTGATAAAAGCCGCGTCTGAATTAGACGCTATAGTTGTAAACAAGCGACTTTCGACTCTAACTTCAAAACATAAAGTAAAGAATACACTTTTAAAAACTATTGTTTTATTGTAGGTTCCATCAAGTATTTTGCTTTCCAAAAGGGTTCCGTCACCAAAAAAGTTTGAGAACCGCTGGACTATTGTTTTTACAATGTAACTAAGTTATACTGTTTGAATAAATATATTTATAATATATTCTCTGATCGGCTGTGCAATTAAACTCACCACTACCTAACTTTAAGACAGCCTTACCTATACGGGAGACTTTATTCTCCTAAGTTGCATGCACACGCTCATAACACGATATAAGCGAATTAGCTATATGTATATATATCAAATCAAATCATTTATTTCCCTAGGTACACAACACTTGGATATTGTCAATATATATATTTTTATACAATACAAGATATATATATATATATAGGCTTCAGAATGTCATTAATAGAACCTGTATTTGAAATAAAAAATGTTTTTTTTTTAAGAAACCTTATGTCGCAATTGGCATTTATTTTTTCGCTTCTTCATACAAATTGGCTATCTTAATATTAACTGTTTGTATGAAGAACCCATTTTTCTGTCATTTCAGACTATGTTTCCTTGGGAAAAGTCGTTTGTTTCTATCAAGAGAATAACATATTAATCTAACGTAATACAAAATCACGCGGTATATAATTAATATATAATATACTTAAATTACACGCGTACAATGTAAATCTTACAAACTAACTTCACAATGACATTGCGCTAGATAGAAATAAGTTTCATTTGGAGAATTAATTTTTATCATAAATTCAAGAAATAGTACAGATTTTAATTCCATACAATACACGATATTTAGTGTATTTTCCTAATAATTTAGGGCCGGCGAATTATCATAATGCTTCCCTTACAAATAGCCAGCAGCTGTATTCCACTACTTACAGCGCAAACATTATTAGTGGATTCCATTATTTGCGTCACAATTATAAAATACTATAAAATGTTTAACTTGTTAGCTTGTGCAAATATTAATTTAGATAGTGGTTCGGTTGTATGAACGCTTTCCTCAAAATTAAAATCCTTGAAATCGCGGTTCGAACCCCTGTAGGGGTTGTGAGCCAATGAGAAATTCACTCTTCTTACGTAAGGTTTGTCATAGATTTACACACCACTATCCCGCGCCACGGAGAGCACGTTAAGCCGTCGGAATACCAACTTTTGGAATGGTTAATAAATAAACATCAGATCCTCTCCAGCATCGTGGCGAGTGTAGGCTTGGGCCCCAAATATGGCGCGCTAGCATTGGAAATATATAGCATTGGTTATTGAAAATAAAGACATATAGTCATGTTAACTTAAAATTCGAACCTGATGAATTTAAAAACTATCCCAGAACGGACAGACGCTAGAAATAAACTGACTCGACCTGCACAGGTGACCGAAGTACTTGCACACACGCACAGTCACTGGAAATAATTGATTTTTGATCTTGCGCCGGTCGCCTGCGCAGGTTTAATATACTGCACAGCGGGGTGAGGCGGACTGCGCAATCGTCCAAAAACGAAACGTCTGTCAGAAATGTCAAACGATGCGTTTTCGGGCAATTGTGCATTCCGCCTCACCATGCAGGTCTGTTCCCACACACGCTCCGGACTACCTGCACAGGCTGACTTCGGTGGTCCGTAGTGTGTCTGGCCGCCATAAGCCAATACTGGCTCGCCGCTTTTAGGAACCAGAGCCACACTATATACAATTTTTATCAATTAACTTTTTATTTATTGTTTTATTTTGAGGGTCGGTCGTTCCACACAAAATAGTTAATTTAAACAATTATAACACATTCTTAGTCAGATTAAACATTAACAGGTCACTGGATTCTGCTAAGCTGGTGGTCTTCTGCTAACAGCTTAGTCTTCCACTAACACGAGTAGAATAATTAAACACAAATTTCATTACAGATATAGTATTTCCATAGAAAAACTCGGCTCTCAATCGGAATACGACGGAACGACCACCCAAAGTTATCACCTTAAACTGACAGTATATAATAAAGGAATACACTATTTGACAATGTAATGTTTGCGATTAAACAAGTAATTTACGGCCGCAGGAAGACGTTTATCCCTAGAAAGATAAGGTGCGCCTCAGAGGCGCCCACGAAACAGATATATCGCTTCTATTTTTTAACCAACGCGCTTAAAAACTTGCGTTTCCGAAACAACTCAGTTACAATCAACACATCCAAAATGATGATCGCGTTTGTTTGGTAAGTACAACAGTTTCTTTGCTATAGCGACGTGTAGCTAGTTTAGTTTGACATGTTGTGGTCACCTATTGGGCTACCGTTCGCTTATGATTTTTGCTTCTTCTAATATAATTAGATTTGTTGTGTACTCTGTTAGTGATCATAAATAAATAGCGCTCAACAGGCGCATGTTTATTGCATAAATTTTCTCTAATTATTGATTTTTTTTTTGTTATAAATTTGGTAATTAATAAGAATAAGAACAAATACTGTAACTGTAACATATTTTTGTTTTTTATAAAAAATACAGAACACTTCAATTTTTTGATCTTTCTGGTTTTATTTTTAGAAATAAAAAATAATTCAATACATTTGTGTTGATTTACTAGTGAATAACACTACATTGTGTTACACACTGTAACACGATGTCCGAAAGTCTATAATATGTCTCGTACTACCGCTCCCCCCGCGTCTGTGCACAGCGCCGCGCGGGCGCCACCGGAGCCCGAGCGCTCTGACAATAGCAACGTCTCGACAATACAGTCAGCGATAGACCATAGAGACGTGAGCATTCGTCGGCGCCCCTCGCGATACCAATAAGTAGTAGTACATATACATGTAGTTTTAATACTCTGTGCGAATAAATATAAGAACATAAAAGTGAGTTTTCATTCAAGACAGACTTGCCGTTATACAAATTAAAATGATTTATTTAAATTTATAAAACAAATCTGTTTTTATAATTGTGCGCCTCTCAGGCGCCTAGTTATCTTTTCAGTACTATAAAATATATTTATCTTTCTAGGGTTAAATAAACTATCATTGTATTTGTATGACTGGTTTTGATTTCACTATATCTTAAGTTCCTAATTGTGATAATTTCAAAAATATTGTAATAAGTTAACCTAACTCTAAAACTGTATCAAAAAAAAGTGTAAATTAATAATATCTTATAATACAACTAGACGAAACTTAAAACGAATTTCTTGTAACAATAATTATTTTAATATTGCAACTGTATTATAATATTTACAAAAAAAAGCATTTAAATCTAAATCGTGTTTGGTTGCTATTAAATCAAAGACGTGCGAGAAAAAATATAATATTTAAATTTGTTGTATTCAAACCACGGAATAAATAAGTGGAAGTGCGCATATCACATGTGTCATCCTTATGCGATTTCCCGCAAAGGTAATCATTTTAGCGGATAAATTTGTTTAATTGTATTTTATTAGACCTATGTGGAAAATCACAAACAGTTGGCGCACTTTTATTACACCTATATTTGTTATTCGTAAGGTTTGGCTGTCAGAAAATGATTAGGTACGGCTGAATGCATTTCTACTTTGTGCAATAAATAGTACGGATATATTCCTCGAGCAACGCTCTTTTTCCTCGCACATCTCTGGTAAAAAGCAGTATAACTAAAGCGTTCTTAATCAACTAAAGTCCATAACATACCGCCGCTTCAAGAGACAATCCAAAGTTTTGATTTTTAACTGTCGAGAAGCAGCAATATGTCATGTTTTCATGACAAAATAAATAGGAATTTCTTTATTTTATAAGCTTATAAATAAAAGTTGAATATTTAATAGTAGTTACTTAATCGAAAGCTAAATGTACCTATAGTCTGTTAGCCGGAGTTGATAAATATTATGATAACGTCTCGGAATACGACTGTCGCTTAACTATCGCAAACTGTATGACGGGCGTCGATTATCGCCGCGCATACTAAGTATTTATTTATTTATTTTAAATACTTTATTGCACTAAAATTGTACATAGGCGGGCTTAATGGCCAGGCATTTTCTAACAACCAACCTTTGGGAGTGTGGAGAAACTAAGCGTGGGTGCAAATTTATTATTATAAACTACATACTAATAATACATATAAGAATAAATAAATACATGAATACATACATATAACTATAAAAAGCTATATATAAGTATCGTGGTACGAGGAGCGCAGTTGTTGTCAAGCGCGGGGCCGAGCGTGTCATTGGTAAAAATAATTCACATTACAGCCCAGAGTCCTAGAGCTCCACTGGGCCTTTCAGAAATATCTCGACAATTTGGCCTACACTTGCCATGCTGCACTGGGTTGGTCTGATGTATTTTTTAAAATTTCTCTTATGCAACCTTACATTACCACATTGTACTGCCTGTGGAGTTTTTTGGAACTTTAGGTAAGAACAGAACTGGTTAATGTAGTGTTAAGAGTAACACCAACGCAAAACAAAATACAAATTAAAAAAATAAATTAAATGCGATTTATTATTAGTTAAACCGGGACCGACAGCCTAATGTGATTTCCGAGGTACAGGAACGGTAATGTTATAAATCTATGACAAATTTACGTAAGAAAAGTGCATTTATTTTCAACGGACCCTATTAGATTTTTATTGAAAGCGTTCTTACAACCGCGGCTTTAAATAATTAGCGAGCCGCAATTTGTAATGAGTTAGGAACCCCTGATATCGTTTTATCAACTCTCAGCGAACAGACTATAGTTAGGTATGAATTTAGAAAATATTTACTAATTCCGTGAGAGCTATAATGTACTTAATTTAATTTGAATATTTAATATATTTTTTGTAAATGTATATTTTGGCTAACTTCTGCGAGTACAGGTTCTATTATAAAATTATGTTTTATGTAAATTAATCTATGAAAATATATTTAGGTTTGAGGAAGCTGTCGATTTCTGGAAGGGTTTCGGGAACTATATCGCACACCATAGATCTAAACAGCACTAACTCAAAAGAGCACTTTTCCGGAAAAGGCGAAAGTGTGCTGCAGAAGATTTCTGTATAGATCTCTCCAATTTGTATGCGGCGGGCACGATTTAATAAATAAACCACTGGCCGAAGGTGCATTAGAAAGCCTTCGTAACAAAAGGGCATGTATGAAAAGGTTGATGAATGTTGACGAAGCGAAAGAGGTATGTCGTGATCGTGTCAGGTGGCGCTCAATTGTCTCTGCCAACCCCGCAAGGGATCTGGCGTGAAGATGAATGTATTTGCGCACCTAAAATATTTTAAAATCTCTTTTATTAGTCGGTAGGTAGTGAGAATAAGGAATTCGATGGTGTAATAAATACATGTTGTTTTTTAAGGCCGCGTTCGTTTTAAGAAATGTAAGCACGAAAATACCACTTTTTAGCACAAGTCGTTCGTTCAATGAAAATTCTAACATTTGATGCAAATTTCGTATGTCAGTACCGTGTTGAAAGGAGGGTTATTGATGTTACTTTTTGACAGATGTCATTAACATATAAAATGGTTTTTTTACCATTTTTATATACTTTATAGTTTTCTATTATATTTGTTAAAAGGGTTCAAATTCAAAGACCGTAATAATATCATGTGTGTTGGATGCTATGGTATGATAAAACATGAACGAAAACACGTGTCAAAAAGTAGCCTCACCGCTCGTTTTATTTAAGAAATGTTAGCATTGTTAAAAAAGTGGTATTTCTTAACAAAAACGACATTTCGCGCTGGTTTATGAAGTTGCTACGAAATGTTGGAAATGCTATAAAACGAACGCGGCCTAAGTTAACCTTTGGATCTAGATGTGCGATATAATAGTCATAAATCAAATTAGTTTAGAATTTATCCATTTGCAACATTTTGTTATACGTCACGTAATTAATTGAGCCAATCACGTAATAACGAATTATGCATTATTATCATTTAATGATATTAGTGTAAACTATACAATGATTGGCGTAAGCATAGTAAATGGCACCATGAGTTAGGTATGATCAATGCCTAACGTTTAAAATATGATTGAGGGTTGTAAAGATTTTAACAAAAAAATGTATTAATAATTTGTAAACAAAAAAAAACTAATATCTTCAATAAAATGTCACAGTGCCAATCATTGGCCAACGACACTATAGTTTACCCTATATATAGTTAATATAATTATTTAGAAAAACTCTAGAGCGCCCTGCAGCCCTATTCAAAACGTCAAACGAAAATTTAGTTTCTGTAATAGTTACGATTAAAGTTAAAAATAGAGCCGAGCCGAAAGTTGTATTTTAAAGGTCAGCCTTAACCTGGTGCATTAGACGCCATTTTTTATTTTATTATTATTATTTATTATTCCGTTGAGAAAATGTCTTGAATACGGGTGTTTTTCGCAAACGTAATTAATGGATTTCAAAAATTTAAAATATTACGCCATTTTTATTTTTTTTATTATTATTATTTTTTATTATTCCGTTGAGGAAATGTCTTAGAATACGAGTGTTTTTCGCAAACGTAATTAGTGGATTTCAAAAATTTAAAATATTATTCAATTCTCAACTCTGTAAGCGCTCGACTTTGAAAGCGGCCGTGCAAATATCAACTTCAATAGCGTGATATATATACGAGGGGCGTTCAAAATATTCTCGGTATGTGGATAAAAACAAACAAGTACGAAAAGTTTGATATTTTTATTTTTCAATATACTCCCCCCCTATGTTCATACACTTATAAGATCGATCAATTATTTTTTTTAATCCCTCATAAAAATATTTTTTATCTTTGGTGTAAAAATGCTCCTCCACGGCCGTCTTCAACGCTTCATCGTCAGAAAATTTATTTCCACGCAGATCCTTTTTAAGATTGGGAAACAAAAAGAAGTCGCTTGGGGCTAAGTCCGGACTATAGGGTGGATGAGTAACAGTTTCAAACCCACATTCAACAATAGCTGCCTTGGCAATATGAGCAGTATGGACAGGGGCGTTGTCATGCAGAAGCAGAACACCTTTGGTTAACTTTCCTCGCCTCTTTTCTTTGATCGCATCTCTTAATTGACGTATAACGTTAGCGTAGTACTGCCCTGTGATATTTACACCTTTTTCTTTATAATCGATAAGCAAAACTCCTTCACAATCCCAAAATATTGTGGCCATGACCTTGCCAGCTGACGGGATTACCTTGAACTTCTTGGGATGAGCTGAACCCTTAATGTGCCACTGCATGGACTCCTGTTTGCTCTCTGGGTCATAATGATGAACCCAGGTTTCATCTCCAGTAACTATTTTTTGCAGAACCTCATCGGGATTTTCACCACACAGGTCGATAAAATCTGAACAGCAAGCCACACGCATATCCTTTTGAAGAAGCGTCAGCATTCGCGGAACCCATCTTGCACTTACTTTTGACATATTAAGATGGTCATGTATAATGTCATGTACGGTACCAATAGAGAGATTGGTTACTTGAGCTATAGATTTTACCTTCACTCGGCCGTCTTCCAATATAAGTTTTTCCACTTTATCAATATTTTCTTGTGAGGTAGCCACTACAGGCCGGCCAGGTCTAGGGTCATCTTCAATACTCTCCCTTCCACGCTTAAATTCGCTTGACCATTTTTGAATAGTAGATAAAGAAGGAGCAGACTCACGGTAAACACAATCCATTTCCTCTTTTATGGTTTTTTGATTTTTACCCTGTTTTGTCAAGAATTTTATGACGGATCGGTGCTCTAATTTCGTTAAAATTGTTAATTCGCTCATGGTGTTCATGTTTGTTCGGCAATTGCAGAAAAACAAAAGAACATCTCGGTTCCAATTTTACTTTTTTTTAATGTCAATGGATGAATCTTAGCGGCCAGTAACAAATATATATATAAAAGAGGTTGTAACGTATCAATACCGAGAATATTTTGAACGCCCCTCGTATATAGTTAACGGATTCCATTATATAACGTTTGCGCTTAAGAAACAGAATAGGGCTACAGGTGTCGATATATACTGACATAATTAATATTTTTTTATTTCCAAACGCAGCCTAGATAAATAAGTAGCATTGCGTTTCTGTATTAAACACATCCTGACAGAGTGACTACTCGATCAAAAACTTTTGACAGCTATAAGTCTGTCACTCTCAAGATGAATATTCATTTGACAGGTTTTTTTTTTAAATTTAGAATAAAAAAAAATTATACAGTTGTCAGTTCAGCTTTAAATAAACTGTGAGTGTGTATTTTCTATTATATTAGATAAGAATAATAACAGAAATTTACGACTACTATGAATATTTATGTAGGTATAAAAAGCTAATAAAAATGCAATGTGACGTAGAAGGTGAATATATCGGTATATAATATGAGAGTTAAGGTTAAAATAAATGAACGAATATTGTAATAAAAAAGTACCTAATTTACCAACAATATTTAGGAAGGAATTCCCGCCTTTTCCACGGACATGTCAAGTGCAAGTTTTTTTAAATAATTTTACTGTGGATATTTTTAGTCCAATAATAATAAATTCGATATGGGGTACAAGTTAGAGTTTATGCGCTGTGAACTCCCTCATATACCCGACATGTTTGACCGAATCCCTTCGCGTACCTATAAATTTGGTGACTCATACATCTGTCGCACAATAGAGATGTAGAATGCTCTGAGTTTCCACTTTCCTATAACCTGGAGTCCTTCAAGCGAAGTGTGAAAAGGCATCTAGTCAAATCGGCATAATGTTAGGGACTGATGTCGGACATAAGTGTCTGATTCTAGTTGCTAACATTCATGGACCCTGCGCGCCACTTACCATCAGGTGGGCTCAGGGTCACATGTCGTGCTAGTATAAAAAAAAAAAAAAAAAAACCTCAAGAAAAGCATTAATTTCCAAGTATTAAAAAAATATATATGCTTTTCTTGGTGAACCCGGCAATATCACGCCGGAAATATGGGGAGTTCAAAGCGCATGAAAACCGCAAAAAATATATTCTGACTTCATATATCGCGTGATTTTATTGTGTATGCCCTTACTCTTAGACTTATATATTATTCTATTGATAGATACAAACAACTAAAAAAACATATTTCAGAAATAATAAAAAAAATTGGCTCCATACTTGGCCGTAAAAAAATTGTCACTTCCGACATATGATTACTCGTATTTAGAAAAAGTAAGGGCATACAAAGTCACCCCGTATAGAGTAAAATTTAACGTTTTTCATAATAATTCACATTATTCAACAAAATAACACCACTTTTGACTATATCACACACACACACACAATATCCACAGTAATTTACAAAACAAAAGCACCTGACATGTTCGTGCAAAAGCGCGGGAATGACTCTACCCACAAATATAATTAGTAAATATTGTGTTTAGGACTGACGAATTCTCTACAATAACCTTTATTTAAAAAAAAAAAACGATAAATAAATTTTAGATTTATTTTGAGATGAACATCCGAACCTCTGTGTTTGTTTGGCAGTGAAGTTTGTTTTGGTTGTATAATAAAAATATTGTGATATGTCAATCAATATTCGAGGCGATATACCGATTTATGTTGTTATATAGGCAGTTAGTTGTCCATACAAAATTATTTTTAGTTTTCTCGATATTTATAAATTAATGGAGCATTTCTTATCTTTTATATAATATTTAAGTTATTGCAGTATCTTTGTTTGTATGTACTTTTTCCTTTACATTACTTTATTATAATGCGTGGAATTCACTAAATAGCAATTTTTTTAATATTATAATATAGAATAAAAACAACGAACTACGTATGTTTAATTTTACAGTAGAACAATAAGGTTTGAAATAAAAAAAGGTTTTTTTTTTAAGATAAAAAATATTATCCGAAAATCACGATATCTATTGTGATAAATACCTAAAGGCTGGGCAGTGTTATTATTAATTCATATCGCCCACAGCCGAGAGACGAAATAGAGAGAGAAAGAATTACTTAAGTCAACTTTCGCGCGATCGTAGACTTTTCGCTACCTACTTACTTGATTAGCCTATGTATGAATGGCGATATTTTTAGGAAAAAATCTCTGCACCGTAACTTAAGATTTTATTACTGAATAGTTGAAATAAAAAGTACGTATTTCTTTATTTTTATTTTAGATTATAATATAAATAGATTTGCTTGTTAATAAATTCCATGCAATATATATATGATATTTATGTTTTAATATTTCGATTTTTTTTATAGAAATGTACTGAATATTATGTGATTTTATGAGTGATATAGCTTATATGTAGCAACATATATAATAAATAATAGTATTTAACACGTAATGGTGGTATCAAGGACACGTAAGTTAACAAGATAGGCTGGTATTATTTCAGTTCATAGAGGGCAGATAGCCTTTGGTCGCGAGCAAATATATAAGACATGGAACAGCGAAAGCATGATGTCTCTGTTTACACAAAATTAATTCGCTCGTTTGGTCTAACCACCTTCACATTGATAGTTCTTGTAAAGAATGACAGTTTGCGAGTGACTTTACAAAAAGGCGTATTACCATTTTTAAACGGTTTGTACATTTTAAATAAATACATAGAAATAAAAACTATTCGTTAAGAAAAATCCGTCTCCGAGATATTAAACAGTAATTATTGAATAAAAACAATATAAACCACGTACAAGAATAAAAGAGAAAATAGGTGAATTTAGTTTTTTTTCATGTGGCAATAAGCCCTTTTGAATAATCACTTATAAGTTATAAACACCTGTTACCGTTGAACATGACAACTCTGCCCAAAAGGTGTGACTTTGCCCGGGTTTGTATTAATAAGTTAACTGGAACAATTAGGGAAAATATTGCCATCGAAATATTAAATTGTCTAACATAGATTAAAAAAAACGTAAAGTACAATATGGCAAAGTCGCCATGATCAACGGTAGCTGGCATTTCTAACGGTTGTAAAAAACTTTAGCTAAAATCAGATAAAAATAAGCTAGGAATAGTATAAGTTATTATCAATTATCGGATAGATGCGGTGCGTCCGCGAGGTAGTCTGACGTTTATATGACATGAAATATGGAGTTTATTAAATAGCAACACTGGATTTACCGGTAACTATTTGATAGTACACAAAATACAAATGAGTTCGGAATTTTCATGACAAAATGAAATGTGTTTTATTTGTACAAACATTGTAATTAGTTCAAAGATAACGTGCAATGCATAATGAAAGATTAAGAACGCAGGGGCAGCAGTCTCGACAGTTGATAACGATAGCGATTTAAGATGGCCATTGACGGGCCTTCCAACAGACCAAATGGCGTGGCCACGTTCCAAAATCTGTTCTTGATTGTCAGAAATCGTATATTGTTTTGTAACTCGGTCTCAGACTTGGATTAAGCCTACGTCCATTTTCACGTCAGCTTGATAATCATGTTCAGACTAATAAATTGTGGATGCGTCAATTGATCTTCAGTTATCTTAATAATGGGGTGTATCACTAACTTTTTATCACGATAGATGGCGCATGATAGACGGTACCCAATAGAACTGTCAGTTGCATATAAAACTTGTATTTTTATTACGAAATTTATAATTTTCTGGTTATATTGCCGAAGTGAGCAGCTTTTAAGTGTACAAATCGAGATTTCCAAGCGAAATCAAAAATATGGTGATCTCAAAATTGCTGTTCTATTAATTAATCGTGTGTTATAAATAAAAAAAAAAACTACAAAAACATTAAAAAAATTATCCATCATAGCTGTAAGCAAGGTACCAGTGCCGCTAGCGACATCTACAAAAAGCTTTCCGTTTGGATGTATGTTCAGTGCCTACCTTTAGTAATAAAGATGTCGGAATCGTATTGAATTCATTTGTCAAATCAGCGATTTAGCAACGGAATTTGACAGCCCGAAAAGTTATCGATACAGCCGGCTGACATTTAAGCATTTGCTTCTAGTGTTGCAAAATAATAAATATTGTCCAGTAATATAATACAGATACTAGGGCATAAAAAATAGTTAATATGAATCTGCCTGAGTTCTTGATGACATAAGTTCTCATAGCAAATTCACAATAACAAATTTCACTTTATAGACATCATTGCCTCGACTGCAGGTGCTTTTAGGAAGTCTATTTTGGACATACTAAAACCATAATCTGTTTATTGTTGTCTACTTTTTTTTTTCTTCTTATTTATTATATTTTTCTTTTTTTACTAATTGTTGTTTAATTTCACTATCTGACGTTACCTATTTATTCGCCATATTTAGACCGCCTCCGTGGTCTAGTGGTAACAAACGTTGCCGTGAACTCGGGAGGTCGTGGGTTCGATTCCCACCGGGGGCAAGTTGTACATTGTATAATTTGTCTCGGTCTGGTTGTTTATATGTATAATATGTATATATTTACAAAAAAAAAAGTATAATATGTAGTTTATCAACCATCTAGATTCCGTAACACAAGCCTCGTAGCTTACCACGGAAACTAGATGGCGCTGTGTGACCTGTCTGGAAGTATTTATTTATTTATATTATATAATCTGTGGTTTACGTCGTTGGTAATATACTTAACAATTTGTTTATTTAAATGTAATTATATATGTGTGTGTTACTGTTTGTAAACCTAAATAAATAAATAAAAATGCACAATATTACCGTCTTTGGAACTAATGATATTGATCAAATCAGTTTTTAGATTTTGTAAGTGGCAACTTTTTTTTTTCATAACTAATGGGCCAAATTCGCTGAGATAGCTATCGCCGACACTTTTGCCCCTGACCCGTGGTGCAACGTTATTTCTTTATTAATAAGTTTTTTTGATAGCAACATTGACTATATGATTATACCAGCGATATTACGGTTAAAAGGAGACCAGACTAAAAAATCCATGTTTTAAATTGTACGCTCCAACAATATTTAATTATCGTTTGACGAGTATGAAGAAATCTATTAATTCTGTTATAATACTGAGAATTAAGATAATTGTCTTCCTAATTTAATGAAAAGTTGTGGCCGGATAAGTTCTTAAAGACCCAGTAAAATAGGCCATTATGATTCCTGTTAAATTTTAAGAAATAATAGCAATTAGGAATAGTTCAATAATTACTTTTTATTAGATTAAGTTATTGTAATAGTACACAGAGCCCAAAATAAAGTACATTTAAATGTGGATTCACATTTAGCCAACTTTACTATAGGCCCATCATGACAAGTGGCAAGCTCGTCGATGTCTCTAGCGAACCAAACTCGAGAAATATTACAAATAAATTATTATAACTGTATGTACAGTAATTTTTGTTTTTTTTTAAATCTGACACGACATATAACCTTTAGCTACTGGAATCAGACACGCATGACCGACATCAGTCCCTAAAACTATGCCGTCTTGACTGGGCATGACGGCAATTCGAGCCTGATTCCGAAACGTGTGGATACACTTTACTGGGTTTATCGGCACAAACGGTGGATACTTCCCCGCCCCGACAGACTGGACAAATAACCACCATCCACCTTGACAATAATTTAGTCAAATAAATCTCAAAAAGGTATTTAATTTTGTACTATTACAAATGGACGTAGTTATGCAAAAAGGATCCAATCCAAAAAATCTAAATAAAATAAATAATTTGCATTAACTATATCCGTCCACTACAATATCAATGCAATTTAAGACTAAGTGCAAATAGTTATACAAATTGTATTAATTAAATCTAAAGATTTTGCAATTGAGAGCGTATTTATTCATCTAATATAATTCGTATGGGATATATAAAGTTACGGATTAGGGGCCTTATTCTCGCGCTAACAAAATAATCAGATTTTATTTTATCTTTATTAACCCATATGTGCTCAACTTTGGTTTTAAATGCAAAGTTACACACTAAACTGCATATTTATATACTTAGCAATATATATTTATTTTATTTATTTGTAAATATAATAAACAGCTTGATAATAAAAACAAATACGCACTTTTTGCTTGATGACATCTTGCAATCATGAAATTGTAAAATTGAAAATATTTTTGACAGCTAAAACGGCGTCAAATATTATACTGCAATAAAATAATAATGTGTCTTTGAGCTCATACGGGTTAAATTTATACTATATAAAACTGCGAAACGCTTCATTTACAGCGTTTTTATTCTATAAAATAATAATCAGTTTTTTTATTAGAAATAGTTGCAAAGAATAAGCCTGCATACATGGACACCACACCACACCAACAACCTTCCCAAACATCTAAAACTTAAAATAAATTAATTCTATTTTTAGTTATAATAATTTATGTTATTTAAAAAAAGTTCAAAAATCTCTTTCGCAATAGCAAGTTCTATTATCTAATTAATTTTAAAAATAGTTAATTTATTTATCGATATTTCTAATATTAGCTACACAATTAAAGTATTTCTTGTGATGATATGAGCATATATCGGGTGTCCCAATAAGAACGCCGTATTTAAATTTTCCGCCATTTTGTTAATACGAGTTTAACGGTGTTTTTTTTGACAGTTGTCACGTACAGATGTGATTTAATAATATGGAGAAGTATTTAAACCAACAACGTTTAATTATTTACGTTAAGTTTTCGGTTGCAATAATGCGCCAAACGAATCGACAGTGAGGCGTGTACATACAAAATATGAGAGGAACATTAAGCTCATGGATCATAACATAATTGTTCGTCGTCGTCCTTGGCACTCGAAAATATAGCCACAGTAAGGGAATCTGTAGCGGTAAATTTCTTTGGGAACTTCCATTCAGAATCGTCGTTAAGATTTGAACAATTTTGGTAAAAGCTCTGCATTTGCATGCGTACAAGGTTCAAGTGGTGCAAGAAATCGAGCCAAATTTATCTTTAAAATCAAACCCGGCGCTCTTGTTGGGACACCCTATACTATGTAAAACCGTATAGCGCCTTTTGACGTTCTTTTTCACGAGGTTTTTTGTTTTACGATAAAAATAATTACACTAGTGTTGATTAAGAACGCAAGGCCGGCTTAAAGGGATCAAATCATATTTGACATTTGTACTAACGCAAATTATATACTACTTTAGCAGAATGTAACATATACATCGCTTTTATTATTATTACGACAGTTTTAGAAACGCATTATTAAATTAATGATTAAATTAAGAGGGTTTAAGGTATTTGCATCCATCGCTCTCAAAGAACTTAAGGTAGTCACTAGTTCCGAATATCTATAGCTCTCGTAAACTTAAGGTAAGTACTAGTTCCGAATATATACCGCTCCCGAAAAACTTAAGGTAGGTACAAGCTCCGAATATCTTTAGCTCTCGAAGAACTTAAGGTACGTACGAGTTCCGAATATCTATAGCTCTCGAAGAACTTAAGGTACGTACTAGTTCCGAATATCTATAGCTCTCGAAGAACTTAAGGTAAGTACTAGTTCCGAATATCTATAGCTCTCGAAGAACTTAAGGTAGGTACTAGTTCCGAATATCTACCGCTCCCGAAGAACTTAAGGTAGGTACTAGTTCTGAAAATCTATAGCTCTCGAAGAACTTAAGGTACGTACTACTTTCGAATATCTATAGCTCTCGAAGAACTTAAGGTACGTACTAGTTTCGAATATCTATAGCTCTCGAAGAACTTAAAACATGGATTACTTTAATCATCTTTTTGTAAATTTGCAGTAAGCATTCTTCGGCAATAAACCTCATATTTGTATTAATTATCCATACTTATTTAAAATTATTATACTATAATAGAAAAATCGTCTTTATAACAAGGTCTAAATTTGGTTTAAAATACCTCATTTTTGGCAATTTTCAACCAACTCCAGTTATTCCTACTTTCAACCAGATTTATTCTGTTTAAACCTACACCAAGATCACAGCCAAAATAAACATGTGTCCACGTTTCATTCGAATTCCCTTTTAACTAATAACAGTATTCCCTATACTAAAGGTTATAAGGTTAATTATATACCAAATCATTTATAACCTTCAAAATTATATTAGTATTAATCATCAATTTTCATTTTGTTTATTTTTTATTATTTTTAGATTTTGCCAATCTTATCGCCCCTCTAATTGAAATATGTTCAATATTTTTTTCTGTACCTCATACATCGATGTATAAGCCTATTGAATATAAAACAAAAATAAAAAACATGCCACTTGCCACATACCAACATTGGGAGCCGCAGTACGAATCGACCAATCAGGCGTGACTACAACTAATAGACTTTTATTTCAGATTAGTTTCGTAGGAACGTTTTTAAATCGGTAAGGTCCTATGTCCCAATACAATAAATATTTGTATAGCTTTACAAGTATTATTTCAATTAAGTACTATAAGGTGAATAAATAAAATGTATATACTTAATGCCAAAATAAAACAAAGGGAATACGCCATTATAACTCCGTAACTTTATATACCAATAACTATAATATAATAGTTTAAATACTAAATTAACATGAACTTAAAATTAAAAATGTCTTTCCACCATATGTTGGCGAATTTATACACAAGAAATTCATTTATTTTTGTGTTTCACTGATAAATATACAAAATTAAGCTATGTCGTTCTCTGATTGGTTGACGCAGCGAAAAAGTCAGAGAAAGCTTTTTATTGGTTGATGTGATATCAGCCAATCAGAGCCGTTTAAATCCGCCTAGTCATGGTGGAGACAAACGGGCCATTGCCTGAGTATTACCTATCAGTCTTTAGGCAATGCCGCTTCACAAATTACACATATATTTAATAAATAGAAAGATTTTACATTTTATATACTTTGCCAAACGGATTTAAAAACTTAATGAGCAAATGTAGCCTTATCTAACTACTAAAGTGTGAAAGAGACAAAATATATTATTAGCTTTTTCGTTATTTTATTAACATTTAAGAAACTGTGAATAATGTCGTTTAGTTTACAGATAAAGCAACAAAATCGTCTGACAAGTATATAAATTACTTAACTCAGGCTAAATATGTTTTTAAGGTAAGCAAAATGAATTTACTAGTAAAGTTTGGACATACAAAGTGTCCCTAAACTAAGGTCCACTTTTTAATATCAAATTGAAACCCAATTTCTTAACAGACATAGTTGAACTTAATGCCCAATATACTTTTTTGCGATTATTATTCTTATTTCCGTTTGGTCTGAACCCACCTTAAGGGGGAAAAAAATACTTGATTAATTATACCGGTATTCTTTGACGTTTCCTAACTCAATAATTCCTCCCAGCTGCCAAAAGAGGGTCGCCTCGGAATGTCACTATATCGCGTATAGGTAGGTAGATATTTATATTTAATATAGGTACAGTATTCCCAAATTAATAATGCACATACAGATCTTCGCTAATTGTCGTATTCCCGGAAACACCCGAATCATTGAATCGTAAGAGCCTAAACATTGCACTTGCATTTTGCACCTTGTTCGAAAGAAATAGAAGTCAATATCATGTGTACACAATCGAAAACAATTCGGGCAGTGTTTTTTTGTTTTTGTTTTTTGGCGGTGACTGCACGTGTTCTCTCTTTGTGAAATTATATAGAGCTGCTATTACACACACACCCTTCTTGGTTTTGTTTTCAAAGGTGAATTTAATTTCAACTTTAATTATCTTATTTAAATAGTTTATTTGACAATTACTTGTCTGTCTGACACAGGCAGAGATTTTATATTTAAAGGAGGTCACTACAGTACTATAAAATTTTCGAAGTAAATCAATCCAACAAAGATTGTAGCATATTCTCAATCGTGTGGTTTTCCTCGCTATTTACTTACATGGAATTATCGAATCAAATTTTGTTACTGATAAATCAATATTTATCTCTTTTAGCACAAAACACATAATTCTACTAAATTATGCATGAAGAAAATGCACTTAACCACTCTATATACATATCGTCTTCCGACGCTCGGGGAATACGACCGTTGCCGAACAGTGACGAAGATTTCTATGCGCATTATCACTTTGGGAGAACTGTACCTATATTTTTGGTTATTTTTTGTTATTGTGTTGATGTTCCTATGACACTACCAGTTCTGCTTCTTGTCTTCACATTGCACTCTCCGGGCAAGACAGATATTTTAACGTTAAATATATATTGTGTACAATTTTGTTTAAATTATATTGACTTAACCAAATTCTGGTGGGAATGTACGGTGATACACTAAGAATAAAGAATATCGCAACATACCTTGTTTAAGTTTTGTAATATTATTTATTTAAACTAGTATTTATTTATTTATTATTAAAATTACCTAATATATTTATAATTTAGAATAATGTTGCCAGAAAAAAAAACCCTCAAAAGATTGGAAATATTTAAAATGGTAACATTTATACATTTCAAAGTTTGGAACAAAGTTTACAACTTAAAATACCTATCCTTTGATATTAGCAAGTTGTTACTAAAGTCATAAAAAAAAAAACGATTTTAAGGATTGTTAGAGCCAACCCTTTTGACAGCTAAGCAAAATCTTTGAGTGGAAGAGCCGTTGAGGAAACACGTCTTAGAATAGGTATGTTAGTGTTTTTAACATGAAATTACAATTGCAAGTTAATAATAAATAACATATTTGACATAATTTAATCCGAAGACACTGGAAAGTCCATAAAAATAAATCAAAGTATAATTACTGATGTTTGGGTTAATATAGGTGGTTAAATGGTATCGTGACGTCACTGCTTGTTGTGTTTGTCCATGTTGTGACAGGCCCAGTTGAAGGAGGCGGTCCACGCGTTGTTCATAGCATCATTAAATTTGTTACGGAAATGCTCCACGGCTTTTTCTTCTGTAAGGTCCAGCACCTAGTAAATAAATGTAGTATTAGTAAAGTATCATCCCGACCGTATGCCTTGCGGGGTAGTCATAAACCACGCTATTTTATTTATTTTTCAAAGATGCGAATTCACTATTTTATATAGGCCAGTCATTCATCATTATCATTAAAGCCCCTTGAACACAGCGTCCTAAACCTACACTGCTGGAGATGGGCCTTCCAGAACATATATCTGGAGAATTTGGCCTACACTCGCCATGCTGGCCAGACGGCTTGTCCATTTTATATGACAATTCATTAACGATTCCACAAGTTGGTATTAGTGAAACCCGGACCGAGCGACGGCTTAACGTGCTCTCCGAGACACGGGAACGGTGGTGTTGTAAATCTATGACAAATGTACGTAAGAAAAGTGTATTTCTCATTGGTACATGCCGGGGGGGTTTGAACCGACCTTTGTAGGATTTAAGGTACGCGTTCTTACAACCGAGCCACCACCGACTCACTATTGCCAATATTTAATTTTATTTTTGTTCTTTATTTTTATACCGTCTCACTCTTCCAAAGGTTAGCTGGTAGAAAAAGCCGAAATGGCTTTAAGTTCGACTTTGTACATACTTTTCAGTTAAAGTGCAATAAAATTTTATAATTGTATTATAGTTTAATTGTGAAATTTGACTGATATGGGTGTGACCATTTCTCATCAAATCAAATAATCTTTATTTTCAATCAGTTATACATGAATTTCAATCAGGGGCCTGAACAAGGGTCTCTGGGACGCCTGGATCTTTGGACGCCCTGCACTACCGGTCGCAAACAATATTGCAAAACATTAGGCGCTTGCAGATAGAAATACTTTTAACTAATTATTTATTTGAATTAATATTACAAATTATATAAAAAGAGAAGGTTTAAATGAGTTAGTGTGGATGTGTGTATGAGTGTGGTAGTGTTTTAGTGTGGGTGTGTGTATGAGTGTGGTAGTGTTTTGTGTATGTATGTATGAGTGCGTGTTTTGTGTGAGTGTGCTATAACGTGTGTTTATTTTTATTTTTTTATTATTATTATTATGTGAGGAAATAACATTGTTCGATTTGATTTTATATTAAATCTCCAAGAAATAAATAACAATTAGTTAGGTGTAACAAAACTTACAAGTGTGTCTCGTAAGTATTGCAGATCTTTCTCCGAGGTGATTTCTGGTAGTCCCGTGGAAATCATCATGGAGAACAACGACAGGAACAGGTGACCGTGTTTACGAAGAATCTTGAAAGCCTGGAATCATATTTATTTCAAAACTGTACTGCAGGACCAAACACTAGTGTGGGGGCCAACAAATGTCATTGTTGTTAACTGTTTTTTATCTGCCTAAATAAATATTTCATTTCATCATCTGCATAAAGTACAATGGCGGACTTACACACGATCTAAGACGTAACCTTTAAATCGGCCAAAAACACAAGTAAATCTGCTTAATTAAGTTGTTTTTTCCGAGTAATAGTTAAGTTAGTGTCGTAAATTAGTCGTTTATTTACTATTACGTGACGTCATCCGGCAGCCATTTGCAACTGCAGCGTTTCAGCGGAAAAATCAAACACGATATTTGAAAGTAGATTTTAAGCTGATATTCGATTAGTATTCTTAGTTATAAACTCTCCAAACCCCGAAAGTGAAATCAAAATATAAAAAAAAAGTTTATAAAGAGTTTTTTGATTTAAAAATGTTAAAATTGTGTTATTTTACTAAAATAAGTAATTAAACTAATTCATCATCATCACGACCGTTTCTCTTTCGGGGTGGTCAAAAACCACGCTTATAAATAAGCGGATTCACATTTAGCCAACTTTACTATAGGCCAATCATGACAAGTGACAAGCACGTCGATGTCTCCAGCGTACCAAACTCGAGAAATATCACAAATAAATTAAATATTAATTAAAGGTACAATTTATTTACATTAATAAATATTTTTTGTGTCCCAACCAGGAATCGAACCCGGTACCTCCGAGTGTAAATCCACGGAGGCAGTTATATTTATTATATATTAGTTATATTTTAAATGTTATTTACCGTTTCACAATGTTCCCTAAAGATCTGGAAGTAAAGTCGTTCCCTGGAGTTTCCCTGCTGCCTCTGCCCTCCCTTGGTGATGACGTGGATGAAGTCGTGAGTGAGCACAAACGGCACGCGCTCCCTTTTAAACCCGAACTTCTCCTTAAAGTGACCCAGGATATGGCCAAAGTCTATGTGGAACAACTGTAAAGATAAATAATTTCTGCTGTAAATATATCATACCCACAATATTATTTCTAAAACAGATGATTATACTATTTCAATTCCTTCATTTTACAATTCTCAAAACTTACTTGTAACATCACTCAGTAATCTGTTAAAACGTTTAATTAAATTAAGTCGATTGGTCTCTCGCGCCATTTTGCGCGGACATGTCAAGTGCAAGTTTTTGTTTTGTAAATTAGTTTACTGTGGATATTATTGGTCAAAAGTGGTGTTATTTTGTTTAATATTGTGCTACAATGTGAATGATTATAGAAAACAATAAATTGGACTATAAATATGGGGCACAAGTTGCAGTTTATTTTTTGCGGTTTTCCCGCGCTGTCAACTCTCATATTTTACCCGACGTGTTTGAGCTATGGTGCCGCGAGTGACTTCAAGAAAAGCATCAAATTCTGCAGCATCTGGAATTTGATGATGACCTCATTAACTCATAAAAAAGAAAGATATATTACGTCAGACTTGGCTGTATGGGCTAGACCCTTTGCCTTCCCTATCACCTCATTCATCATTCATCGGGAGACAGAACCAAAAAAAAAAAATAGAGTTTACACTGTATATGAAAGTGGATATACATATGTCTAAAATATCAGTAATATTATTTCCTAGAAAGTTAATAGACTACACTCATACTTTATTATTAAAAATGCTGTATATTACGAGCGAGGGTGGAGCACAAGCGATAAAGTGTTTTTGTTTATGTCTACAAAAAAAAAATTACCACAAGATTTCTATAAATATATAAATGTGACCCGCTCCTTTAAAAAGAGTTTGCAACCCATCCCGCAAGGGAGTAAGGTCGTGATGATACTAAAACTATGGTTTAAAAACTCACCTGTCCTGATCTGGTTAGCATAATATTATCAGAATGTCTGTCAGCGATTCCCAGGACATAAGTGGCCACACAATAGCCTGCACAACTCATTGTAAACTCCTCAATAGCCTTGTTGAACGAAGACTCAGTTGTGTTGTTCTTTTGAAGCCATTCTGTTTAAGAAAAATACATTCTCAGACCATATTTTTAGGATAGACGTGAATGCATTGAAAGGTACAATGTAAGTTCGAAATTATAAAACTAAATAATTATTAGGCGGATTCTGCATCCCTCTTTTTTAAATCATGTTTTTTTAAATTTTATATTCCTACAGCCCCTAGAACACATCGTCCTAGACCTCCACTGTTGGAGATGGGCCTTCCAGAACGTATACTCGTATCTGGAAAATTTAGCCTACATTCGCCATGCTGGCCAAGACGGTTTGGCAAAGATCTGATATACATTTTAATGACAATTTATTAACGATTCCACAGGTTGGTATTAGTGGAACCGAGTCCGCTTAACGTGCTCTTTTACATCCAATTAATTAAATAATTTAGGACACATCATGTAGGTGTTATTTTCAGGTTAATAAAGAGTGTGCGCAAGAAGAAAGAAAGGTGGTGGCTCGGTTTAAATTCCAAATAGCCAAATTCTCCAGATATACTCGTATATTCTGGAAGGTCCATCCCCAGCAATGGAGGTCTAGAGGCTTTAATGACAAAGAGTGTATCTGCTCCACAAGTTCAAGGTTGGTCAGCGAGATACGGAGAGAGCTATGCTCAGGATTTCTCTGAAGGATATAGTTTGAAACATTGACATCCGTCAGAGAACCAAAGTTACCGACATAGCTTTCAAAATTAGCAAGCTAAAGTAGCAATGGGCTGGACACATCTGTCCCAGAACCGATGAACGATGGAGTAGACCACATACTGAAATGGATGGACAGATGAGCTGAGGAAGGTCGTTGGTAGAGGATGTATGAGGGTGTAAAGTGGAAAGTCACAGGCTGATGATGATGATCATGATGATAAAAAGTGATAAACTCACGATACAAGCTTTCTTTAGCCAGTGTGGAAGTCGCGTTGAAGAGGGCCTTTTGTTTCTGAATGTTGGCAATGGTTTCCGCATCCTTCACCACTTCTATCATGCCAATCTCAAACTCCATAGATATGCAACTGTATAGGTTCATTCTGAAATTAAATAATTTTGATATATCCATATTAATTTTATTTTAAGCTGCCTCCGTGGTCTAGCGGTTAAGTCAGTGGATTTAGACTCGGAGGTACCGGGTTCGATTCCTGGTCGGGACACAAAAATATTTATTAATGGAAATACATGCATTTACTACATATACATGACCGCCTCCGTGGTCTAGTGGTAACAAACGTTGCCGTGAACTCGGGAGGCCGTGGGTTCGATTCCCACCGGGGGCAGGTTGTACATTGTATAATTTGTCTCGGTCTGAGTGTTTATATGTATATATTTACAACAATAAATAAATATAATATGTAGTTTCCGTAACACAAGCCTCGTAGCTTACCACGGAAACTAGATGGTGCTGTGTGACCTGTCTGGAAATATTTATTTATTTAGTTAATATTTAATTTATTTGTAGTATTGAGCTTGCCACCTGTCATGATTATCCTATAGTAAAGTTGGCTAAATGTAAATCCGCTTCTTTATAAGCGTGGTTTCTGACCACCCCGCAAGGAATATGGTCGTGATAATACTTTCCTTTCTTTCTATTGTGTTTTATGTCTGTCTCTCCGTGTTTTACGCAAATTTTGATGAAATTTAACAGAAATGTTCCTTGAACCCTATATGAGGTCATCATTTGCCCACGACATGTGACCCCACAGCCATATATCTGAGTGTTTAATTTGCTTTCATATCTTTATTAGTGAACTGATTTTAATGAAATTGTAAGAGTTGTCTTGCCTCATCTCTCAGCCCATGCACTGCTTGCATTTAAGTTAGAATTGTATAGGTCAAGTTAAATGAATTATTTGATTTTAAAAAATAATAATTTGCCCTATAATTATACCATTTCCATTCGTTTATTTTACTTTTGACAGTTCGAGTAATAATCAATTATTCATGTCCTAATATTTATTCTAGACTTTGGATACATAAAGGTTACGTTCCAAGGATGTGTCAAAATTAATATAGACAATGGAAAAAAGTCTAGTTGGTGGTTAAGCTATATACCTGAAATCATATCCTTCTTGTTTCCACATTTTGTCCATGATGCGTAGTATTTGTAAAGTAAACATGTCCTGTCTCAAGTCGTCTCCTATCTTCAGTATGATGAACACCCCCTCTCCGTGAGGGTCCATGTTCTCAAACTCGAGAAGCAATGGACGCATCTTGCTGTCCATTACGCGACATTTTAAAGGCCTAAAAATATACAATTAAATTCTTAAAATGTCCTGACTTATGGGGGACATACTATAATAAGTATAATAATGAACCATGTTCTCGAATTCGGAAAACAATGGACACATCTTGCTGTCCATTTTACGACAGTTTAATGGCCTAAAGATGAACAATCAAGTTTTAAAAATGTCCTGTCTCATGTCCCACTCCTATGTAATGTCCATGTCCTCTTTCCGTGAGGTTCGATGTTCTCATACTCAAAAAAACAATGGACGCATCTTGCTGTCTGTCCAATTTGCGTCATTTTAATGGCCTAAAGATAAACAATCAAGATTTAAAAATGTCCTGTCTCATGTTCCACTCCTATGTAATGTCCATGTTCTCTGTGAGGTTCGATGTTTTCGTAGTCAAAAAAATAATGGGCACATCTGCTGTCCATTTTGCGACATTTTAATGGCTTAAAGATAAATCTAAATCCTTCATAGTCTTATGTCCCACTCCTATCTTCAGTATAATGAACACCCCCTCTGCGTGAAGGTAAATTTTTATTTTAATAGTTTATATAGTATAACGGAGCAAACACCACAAAAATAAAATTAATAAACTTATTATTCTCGTAAAACTAAAATTAACTAAACAAAACAAATCTTATCTGAAATATGTCGTCTAAAATAAAATAATATCAATCATCTGTCAATATAAATAAGATGAAACGAAGTTGGAAAGTGCGTTTCGACATTGTGGCTCTGAGAGCAGCTTTATGAAGCGCGAGCTATTTATTTATTTATTCGAAGTAAGGTACAAATAACAGCTAACAAACAAAACAATTATTAAAATCATAGACAAATAATCCTGTCGGGTTTGCCAGCCTAAAAAAAATTGAATAATACAATAAAAAAATGGTAATAATATAAAATAAATGTTAATAGTAAAAAAATATATAAAACATGCAATTAAAAGTAAAACCTATATAAACTAAAAGTAATAACTAATAAGAATATAAAAGTAAACATAATGAGATATTAACATGAAACAAAATAACTTTTTCCTTCCTAACCCGTCCCACAGTTTATTATGCTATCTCCCTGTCTTGCTATATATAACCTTACTTACCTTTTAGGAGAAGTGAACAAATATAAAATAAAATAAAACTTACATGATTCCCTTGATCATGTAACTGGGATGTAGAGGTGAGACGAAGTTGGACAGTGCATCTCTACAATGTGGCTCTGAAAGCAGCTCTATCAAGGTTGACCTGGCACGGGCTATCTCCTTGTCTTGTTTTATAACCCCGCTTACCCCTGAGAAGAAATACATAGGCTTATAGACTTTTGCGCACAAACGTGTTTCTAAATATTTTTTTTCTTATAAATAAAATATTTAAATTAGAGGGTAGTTTTAAAAAATATATCGCCATATTAAAAAGGACTCTCGTCACCAACGAAAAATTCAACGACAAACTAGTAGAATTATGTATGTAAAGACCTGTTAAGTCATAAGTTAGGTTAAAAGCGGGTTTCAGGGACTCATGTAAACTCTTGTTTGAAGATCTCCCCATACTTCCATTGTCCATTACCCTGCATATATATTCAGGAAATATGCATTTTTGTTCGAAAATCATTCATCATTATTTCATCATTACAGCCCCTAGAACACAGCGTCCTAGACCTCCACTGCTGGAGATGGGCATTCCAGAACATATATCTGGAAAATTTAGCCTACACTCGCCACGCTGGCTGGCCAGACGGCTTGGCGAGGATATGATGTCAATTTATTATGACAATTTATTAACGATTCCACAAGTTGGTATTAGTGGAACCGGGACCGACGGCTTAACGTGCTCTCCGAGGCACGGGAACGGTGGTGTTGTAAATCTATGACAAATGTACTTAAGAAAAGTGTATTTCTCATTGGTACATGCCGGGTGGGTTTGAACCGACCTTTGTAGGATTTAAGGAACGCGTTCTTACAATCGAGCCACCACCGCGCCCTTTTCGAATTCTTCGTTCGAAAATACCCACACCTATTATAACCTACAAGAGCACAAATGGGTTGCAAAAGTGTACGCTATCATAAAGAACTACCAAGATCAAATTTAGTGGTCTTTAGTAATAATGTAGAAAGCATGTGTATTAAAGTTTATAACAAACTACCTGTTGAACTGAAATTGTTACCTGAAATGTCATTTAGACTATTTACTATCACATTTCTTTTATACAATTAACAAATACTTAAATGTTTAAAACATATTTATATTATGTAAATTAGACTGTATTGCTCTTTTTATTTTTCAATTTTATTGTTTTGTATATTATTTTTTAATTATATTTTGATAAAATTTGTTGAAAAAATATTTTGTAAATACAATTTTTACACAAATTCTAAAGCAACTAATTATTTATTTCTTTTTTCCTTTAACAAGTTTAAGAAAAAATGATATCAGACTTTTGCCAAATCGTCAGCGTGGCGAGGGAAAGTTTTTAGTGCCATAAAGTATTTTTTTTTAAATCTCCAGAAATATGTTCTGAAAGACTTGTATTCACTAATGGAGATCCATGTAAGGGCAGTTAATACTTACATTTGAGTTTATCCAGACAATCTATCTGTCTTTTAAGGTCGTAAATATGTTCCTGGCAGCCTCGGCAATATGCTTCCAAAACCAAACCAAATCTCACTGAAACCGACGATACGTGCATTTCCGCCCTGAATAACAACAAAGAACATTTATTTTAATAACAACAATAACATTTATTTTAATAACAATAAATAACAGTTATCTTAACAACAACAAATAACATTTATCTTAATAACAACAAATAACATTTATCTTAAGAACAACAAATAACATTTATCTTAATAACAACAAATAACATTTATCCTAATAACAACAAATAACATTTTACAGTTTCCGCATTTATTTTAATTACATTATAGATATACAGTGTAAACTCTATATAACGACACTGAAGAGACTAAATTTTATGGCGTTATAGAGAGTTGTCGTTAAATGAAGAGAAGAAAAGTCAGAATTTTTTCGACGCTTTAGGGAGTTTGGAGTTAAATAGAGTGACGTTACATGGAGTTTACATTGTATAATATATATATTAACTTCTGTGGTGGAAGCATCTAAAAGCTACCCATGTGTCAAGACAGGCCTCAAGAGTTGATTTTTGACTACAGTCACAATAATACTTCACCAAAATTATAATGCACTTACCTTAAATGCCAAAAGAGAAAATGTCCAATCTTCATATTTTTGAATGAGCGAGTAAGAAGAAATACAGCCAAGTCGCACATCAGATAGGATTCGTGCTTCAAAGCTTGGACTAACTGGAGCAAGTAAATAAGCAGATCTTCGTCACTATAAAGGAAAAAATAATTCAGATATTTTATACAGACAAAAGAGTAATTTGACGTGCCAAGGCGTTCCTCCATTTGACAGCTAGTCTTGTTCTTATACCTAAACGCTTTTCAAATAAATAAATAAAATATTTCCAGAAAGGTCACACAGCGCCATCTAGTTTCCGTGGTAAGCTACGAGGCTTGTGTTACGGAAACTAGATGGTTGATAAACTACATATTATACTTTTTTTTTTGTAAATATATACATATACATATAAACACCCAGACCGAGACAAATTATACAATGTACAGAAAATAACTGTACACAATGTACAAAGGTGCAGCCATAGGAACTGCTAGACACACGCTTGTAGGATGCGTTACTCTTCTAGAAAACGGTCTAGGTGTCTAGGGTCACATTCTCGCGCCGACATAACAAAGTCCTTGGTGTAAATAACATACCTGATATGCGCAAGACATTTGACAGCAAAACTTCGTACTGCGGCGTCGGCATAAGCATAGTCCAATAGCTCGAGGGCGCTTTCCACACACAAATTGGGCCAATTTTCTAACATACTGACGACACTGGCCGCCTCGGCTCGCTCCCCCCACTCCACACACAGGAGAAGTTTGGGAAGCAACTCTGGAGCAGACGCGCGGATAGCTTCCCTAAAAATAAAATGTTATTATCAAATAGTGTAGGATATCGATAACAAAAAATCTGAATTTGTCCTTTGGCAAATCACAATTTGGAGAATTTAAAACAAAATTATCATAAACTTATTTACTAAAAATAAAATATTACAAGATACAGCAGTTCTTAGCGCCATTTTGCACGGACATGTCAAGTCCAAGTTTTTTGTTGTGTTAATTAGTGTTATTTTGATTAATAATGTTTAATAATTGTGGAAAGATAATTTTGGCACAGCGGTTAAGTCCGTGTATTTAGACTCGAAGGTACCGGGTTCGATTCCTGATCAGGACACAATAATATTAATTTAAATAAATTCATTAAATTATTATTTTATTTAATTGTGATATTTACCGAGTTTGGTGCGCTAGAGACACGGACAAGCTTGATACTTAGTAAAGTATCATCTCCCTTTCAGGGTAGTCAGAAACCACGCTTATAAATAAGCGGATTCACATTTACCCAACTTTACTATAGGCCAATCATGACAAGTGGCAAGCTCGTCGATGTCTCCAGCGAACCAAACACAAATAAATTAAACATTAATTAAATGTATTTATTTACAGCGGTTAAGTTCGTGGATTTAGACGCGGAGGTACCGGGTTCGATTCCTGGTCGGGACAAAATAATTTCTGATTACCCCAAAAGAGATACGGCCGTGATGATACTTTACAAACATATATACATACAGACAAAATTTCTTTCACAATTATAATATAAGTATAGATAGCTTTACCTCGATGCCCAGATGTCCTTTCTGTCTTGCTCGTGCATCTCATAGATAGGGTCCTTTTCTGCCATGAGTCGGATTTGTTCAAAGTCCTTACTTAGTCGGTCCACAATGTCTGGAGAAGTCTTCTCCAGCTCCTCGGAGAATTCTTTCACCCTCTCATTAGTAGGAAACAGGATTGGGTGCTCACAGTTGTAGCTAAGACAAAAATATTAATTTTAAGATCAATTAAGCTTTAAACTACTCCGCATTTTTTTATACTAGCACATGTGGCCTTTCGCCCACCTTATGGTAAGCGGCGCGCAAGGTCCGTGAATGTTAGCAACTGGAAACAGACACTCATTACTGAAATCAGGCCCTAACACTATGCTGGCTTGACTAGATGCTTTATCACACTTTGTTTGAAGGACTCAAATAAAGTACACCAAAGAACGACTCATTGATTTCCTGGCAAATTAGTAGTGATTGATTACATTTCTAACGTACAAACACCACCATTCCCATGCCTCGGAGAGCATGTTAAGCCTTCAGCCCCAGTTCCACTAATAACGACTTGTGGAATTGTCATTAAAATTGACATCAGACTCTCGCTAATGAATCTGGCAAACGTGGCCACGCCAAATTCTCCAGAAATTGAAGGCATATATTCTGCAGTAAAGGTCTGCGACTCTGTCAGGGCTGTAATGAATGAAAAATATATAAAAATACTTACTTGGAAAATCTGAGTGTTAAAGCGGAACTGGAGTCGGTGATGGGATTGGACACGACAGTACCAAGTGGGTTTAGGAGGTCATCTCCCTGAGTATCTTCGGAGGCATATGTCCACATGAATAATGTCACCCCGTCTGTTTTCAACTGGTCCTTATAATCAAATATCATAGTGTTCGCCCAGGCTAACTTGTTTATGTATGAATCCTACAAAACAGCGGTGTTTTAATACACATTTCTAAGCATTCCATGGATTCACCGTGCGGGTGCCGGGTCCGTCGTGTGTGGGTAAGAGATGAGAATAATGGTGTCTCGGGCTTGCGACCGACAATAGGCTAGTTTGAAAAAGAGGCCTTTTTTATTTGTTTGCGCGACAATACGTTCACCATCCATCATTCCACTCCTCTACCTACCCAACCATATACTGTATGATTTCGTTAATGTAAAACAGGAAAGGCTTATACAGCAATACCTAAACTACACAGATACTGAACATTTGTTTAATGTACTGCAATAGTTTCAAAGGGTCGCATAGTCAGGTCTATCAAACCATACCTCTATGGAAGTCGTTTGTTAATGGGGTGTATCACTAACTTTTTCTCACGATAGATGGCGCATGATAGTTGGTACCTTATATAACTGTCAGTTGCATAGAAAGCTTGTATTTTTATTACGAAATTTATTATTTTCTGGATGTTATGTCGAAGTGAGCAGCTTTTAAGTGTACAAAATCGAGATTTCCAAGCGAAATCAAAGATATGGTGATCTCAAAATTGCCGTTCTATTAATTCAACCTTTTTTCTTTTTAAAGACGGTGTTCGCTTTCTTAATTCGTATATTAAGGTTAGTAACGTTAATTTAAAATACATTTTTCTGTTATAAAATTAAAAAACTACAAAAACATTTTAAAAAAGATGCGTCAAAAGGTGTAAACAAGGTACCAGTGCCGCTAGCGACATCTACAAACAGCTTTGCCAGATACACCCCATTGTGGGTATGTTGTGATTTGTCATACATAACTTCACGCCAAATATCTTGCGGGGTAGGCAGAGACAATTGAGCGCCACTTGTCACGGTCACGACATACCTCTTTCGCTTCTTCGACATCTTTTGCGTATTTCGTCATTACGTATGCGGTCCGTCAATGTGACGCCGCATATCCGACTCAACGATTTTATTTCTACTGCATTAACTCGACTCTCATGCGTATTCTGACATATCCACGTCTCGCTTTCATACATAAGTGTTGGTACCAGCATGGCATTGTGTATGGCGAGTCGAGCTTTGCCACTGACATTTCGACTGGCGATCGGTGACCCCAGGGCACCGTTGACACTATTTCTCGCATTCACTCTTCTTTCAACATCTCTAACATACTTCCCATCCGCAGTGAAAACACTGCCCACTTGTTCTAGAGTTTCATCATCAATCTTTATCGTCACAGTTGTCATCCTTCTTCTTTCAAACACTAGTCCTTGGTTTTTCTCGCATTCAAACGGAGTCCTTTTTCTGCACATCCTTCTTTCATCTGGGATAATGATGTTCAAATGTATCAATAAGAACTTTCCAGTCTGATGTGGCGCCAAGAATAGAGGTGGGCTTGATTGCAAGTATTATATATTTTCGTATGTTGTCCTTCATTTACAAATTAAGAAAAGTACACATGCCGGAGTTTGAACAGCGACGTTTTTGTATTTTAAGTAAAGCATTCTTACAAGTGATACCTCTGTCCATCAAACTAAAACTTACCTTGTTGGAATTTTTAAACCTTCTCGTTTTTCCTCGTGCAGTTTTAGATATTTCATATATGACCCAGCATAGTCGAGCCATTCTAGGTAAATTATTAACTTTAATAGGAAAAGTAAGTTCTTGATCCCACTGGGCGCACCCTCCAGTTGTCACTATTTTTTCTACCGTTTTTTGAGCCTCACATAATGGTTTTCCTCCATGGAATATACCAGCTTGTATTATAACCTAAAAAAGATGTTATAAATGGGTATTAATAAATTTCGAAAGCAATAAAGAGCGAATGAAATAATTATTAAATTAAATATATTCTATTTCAGGTACTTAAAAACCTGTAAAAAGTATCATCACGACCGTTTTCCTTTCAGGGTGGTCAGAAACCAAACTTTCGCATTTACGGATTCACATTTAGCCAACTTTACTATAGGCCAATCATGACAAGTGGGAAGCAAGCTCGTCGATGTTTTGATTGACGATGATTATTTTTAGTATTTTATAGTTATATGTATGTATTTATTTATTCTTATATGTATTATTAGTATGTAATTTATCATAATAAAAATGCACCCATACATAGTTTTTCTACACTCCCAAAGGTTAGTTGTTGGAAAATGCCTCGCCATTAAGCCCGCCTATGTACAATTTTAGTAGAATGAAGTATTTACAATAAAATAAAATGCCGATGCGACTGCCTAGACGCAGCAGTGCGACGGGGATTTTTGCGGAGGCTCGTGTGAATGGATTTCCAGTTATAATCCGAAGAAAGGCAGAGTCGATACTGCATAGAGTACGAGGTAGTGACAACGGCATCCTGAAGATGATATCGACGCGTTTCGACAGCGCTTTAGTTAAGCGAAATGGAAACGTGTAAATCTGTACAGCATAAATCATAACACAGTGTGTCGACAGCAGCCAATGTTATTAAGGTCGTATGAAGGGACGGCTGTGTGGTGAAAAATATTAATTTAAGTTAAATTACTTTTTATAAAAAAGAAAGCATAGGGACAAAAACAAGGAAGGGCATGCTACGATGGTTCGGGCATGTTGAAAGGATGAGCGATGAAAGATTGACGAACCAGATATATAATGCGAAAGTTATGTGTGAAACCCTGGCAGACCGAGACTCACATATCACGATCAAATAAATAAAACACTGACTGAAAGTACATTAAAAAGTCTTCGTAACCAAAGGGCATGTATGAGGAGGTTAATGAATGTCGACGAAGCGAAAGAGGTATGTCGTGATCGTGTCAGATGGCGCTCAATTGTCTCTGCCTACCCCGCAAGGTATCGGGCGTGATTATATGTATGTATGTATGTACTTTTGATTTTGCGCAGTTGTTCTTTTTATTTAATTAATGTGTATTCCTACTTTCTAAGTTAAATTGTTACTGACAAATATGGATTGAATCAGAAATTAATAAATTATTATTAACAGCTAGTTATTTCGATATTTATTTAGGGTTCGATTCTCACCGGGGGAAGTTGTACATTGTATAATTTGTCTCGGTCTGGGTGTTTATATGTATAATATGTATATATTTACAAAAAAAAAAAGTATATTATGTAGTTTATCAACCATCTAGTTTCCGTAACACAAGCCTCGTAGCTTACCACGGAAACCAGATGGCGCTGTGTGACCTGTCTGGAAATATTTATTTATTATTTATTTATTTGTAACTTTGTAATAGATAAGCAATATATCTAAGATTACACCTACCTCAACCTGTCTTCCTGTATCCACATTAAGGCCTCCTATACAGACAACACTGCACGAGAAATAGCTATCAATATTCCAAGCACATTCATATGTGTTCTTCTTCTTACGAATGGTGTTACAGTTGTCAGGGGCTACCATACGACCAGGCGGTGGGTATATTGATGGTTCGCGGTGAACTGTTAACAAATAATAATTTCATTTAATATCTGAGTTTTAAACAGAGACAAACAAATGTCGGTTCAAACATACCCGACATATACCAATGAGAAATACACTTTTCTTAGGTACATTTGTCATAGATTTACAACACCACCATTCCTGTGCCCCGGAGAGCACGTTAAGCCGTCGGTCACGGTTCCACTAATACCAACTTGTGGAATCGTTAATAAATTGTCATTAAAAATTGACATCATATCCTCGCCAAGCCGTCTGGCTAGCGTGGCCAGTGAAGGCCAAATTCTCCAGATATATGTTCTTGAAGGCCCATCTCCAACAGTGTAGAACGCAGTGTTCCAGGGGCTGTAATGATAATAGTGATAACTGTAAATTTTATGAACTTTACACCAGTGCTTGATATTGTTGTATTAGCAACGCGCTAGTCTATTAATCAATAATAATAATAACTCAAGTATAAGCAAAAGTTTATGAAATAGTGGAATAAATCTGAGTGTAAAAGGAATGCAGCCGGTAAAAAACTTTATTGGACACAATATGTGACATCGCGACCACCTGATAAGCGGTATGCGAGCTTCAAGAATGGGAACTGACGCAAGCTAGTAACAATCGACATCAGACTCTCACACTTCCCTTAAAGGATACAAAATGCGGAAATAAGCTGGCTAGAAGGGCATTCCATATCTTCAGCATGCAACAGATGTAAGCCTCCAAATGTAGGGATAGTGACTACGGTATGCAAATGCATATTTTGGCCTGTGCTTGGTTCGGTTGTGGAATAGACGGGATAAGGTTATGGTGCTCTTCAGAACACGGTCAGAGACGCAACTTTGAGTCATTCAGGCAATAATAAAAAAAAAACTTACGTGGTAATTTTTCGACATTCACCAGCATAACCGTAGGGACTCCTTCAGTAGCCAATTTCTCTTGAACGTAAAGGTACTGAATCAAAGGATAATCCCCAATCAGGTATTCTTCTTGGCCGCAAATTTTCAAAACATAGTTTTTCGGAAGGTCCACACGTAGATTTAGAGAATTTGCCATTTTTGTTAGCACTGAATCTATTAGGTGGAGCGGCGACCAATTTATATATACATTTGTTGATAACGCCGTCTAATAAAAAAGAGAACTCACATTGTAAAATCAATATTATCATTAGCCTGTCTATCCACTGCCGGAAATAGGCCTCGTATTTGTAACACACCTCCTATGACTTCCTGTCGTCCTTTATTTATAAAACTAAAATAATTGACTGTTCCTTCTATCTATATACTTGAATGCTGTTTATTTGTAAAAAGCCACCCGGAACTTTTTAAAACTCTTGGGGATAATTGCAATTTTAAAACGCGGTATCCTAGTAGAATAATTGTTCCAGCGCATAAAAGTACCCAATATAGCCGAAATTGTTATGCAATGGCAACAAATATATTTAATAATCTTCCAGTTACTATATAAGAGAGCTGCCACTAAAACTGTTCAAATTAAGAGTCATACAAATGCTAGTTAATAAATGTTTTTATTCGACAAAAGAATACCTAGACACTAAGCTCGACAAAGTCATCGTGACTAAATAAATATTTGTATACGAAGCATGTGATATAATTACATATAATA
The DNA here is from genome assembly GCA_910589645.1 of Tinea semifulvella. Taxonomy (NCBI): domain Eukaryota; kingdom Metazoa; phylum Arthropoda; class Insecta; order Lepidoptera; family Tineidae; genus Tinea; species Tinea semifulvella. Next base: position 3,437,758 of record OU342585.1, on the reverse strand, counting down.
ATTTACATCCCTGTACCTACCATGTTTCTGACAAATAAATTATTTCATTTTTTTCGTACTCTTTCAAGCAAACATTTATCACCTTTATGCAACCCTTCAGCGACCTAACTAAAGAAGGACATGTTCCATCTGGCGGATGTTGGTTCAACTTTGCGTCGTAACAATATTGTTAAAAGGATATGACGCTTTGCATCGCTCTCGCTCGCACAATCCAACATTTTCAAAGAATTTTGAAATGTACTTTTGAGAAATGTAGTCTATCAACTTACTAGGGAATGAAATTACGATCATTTTTCGGGATATATTAATCAAAGATTTGTTTTTAGTAAAATAGTTGTTTTTGCAATTTTTCTCTGTCGTAAAATTAGGTATATAATAATAATAATAATAATATATTCCTCCTCCGTGGTCTAGCGATTAAATCCGTGGATTTAGACTCGGAGGTAACGGGTCGGGACACAAAAATATTTATGAATGTAAATAAATACATTTAATTTGTATTTAATTTATTTGTGATATTTTTCGAGTTTGGTCGCGCTGGAGACATCGACGAGCTTGCCACTTGTCATGATTGGCCTATAGAAAAGTTGGCTAAATGTGAATCCGCTTATTTATAAGCGTGGTTTCTGACCACCCCGAAAGGGAAACGGTCGTGATGATGATACTTTACTAATAATATATTCCTAGAAAGTTAATAGACTACATTTCTGAAAAGTACAGTCAGTTGAATGTATTTTAAAATGTTGTAGGTATATGTTTTTAATTAAAGTTATTTTTTAATAACTCCATTGGAGTGCCCGTAAATATGTAGTTTTTTTAGCACTGTACGATCGAAGGTCCAAGTATTATATATAATGGTAATCTATGATATGTTGAACGCTTTGTTTCGTTGTTTGCAAGATACAGTCCTATACTTAAAAAAAAAACCTGTTTAAAAATCCGTTAATGACAATTAGCTTAATTTCTTTAGCATTTATTGTTTAACAAAACTAAAAGTCAATATGTCATATTTGACATTAAAAGACATTATTTTATAAACATCGAATTTGGTTTCTTTCGTTTAATAAAACCTCTATATAACGTAAATCAAAAGCATAAAAAAATGGCGAAAAGGTCTACGTTAAAATCGCATTTTAAAATACAACGTGAAGAATTGGAGGAGGAAGAAAAGGCAGCAGTGGCTGATGAAAGTGCAGTAGCAGATGAAGCGACGGCGCTAGATGAATCTGCTGTAGGTGAAGATGTACCAACAGAGAAGGAACCTTACAAACGAGTGCTTAATAAATCTGAAGTCAGTGTAAGATTATCCTGTTTGGGGAAAATTGCTACTGGTGATGCGTAAGTCTTTGCTCAATATACAATTTACACAGAAGAAATGTTCAGGAAATGGCTCAGCCTTACGCAGTGAAAGTTGGTGTGGGAAGAATTGTAACAAAATCTCCACCACTTTCTGAATGAATGAAAAAAAATCAAGCTGGCATCATTTATGGAGCGAGCTTCCAACACGGCACTTGCGAAATCACACAGTAATAGTGGATGGTGAGCATCTTATTTCGCATTAAAAAGAAGGCGACTCCTATTCTTATTCTCTCTTCCCCAACACACAAATGACCCGACATAATACGGTGAATCCAAGGAATGCTAAGAAAATTGCCCTAAATCTCCTTCACATAGTCAATATAACGAGCTTCTGAGACAGCATTCGCTAAATCTTACAGTTGGTTAGATAGAGAAAGGGTCCAAGAATAGTGGATAGTGTGTCATTGCGCGATAAAAGAGGCCTCTTAACCCAGCCTATCTGGAAACAAGCCCCACACACGATGGACCAGTAAAACTATTGATTTCTAATAAATGTGTTCTGTTCTCAATTTTTAAATAGATTTCATAAACAAAGCGTCATTCATTACATTATGACGTTGTTGCAACGGGAGTACGATGTGTATAATTATAAATTTTATGAATAAACAATGTATTGAGAGGATATTATTGATTGTGTAGTTGTGATTGCCAATGACGAAATAAATCCATTTGTATGTAAAAAAGAAAAACAAGTATGAATCAGATCATTCATTATAAATAAACATGTTTCAGATACACATATTTGAAAGCCACATGCACCAACATGAGCTTAACTGAAATTCGCGCAATTGTTAACTTTAAACATCTCCAATTTGTCGATGTTTCCAACAATAAACTGACATTAGAAAACTTACAAGCAGTAACAGAGTTGCCATATTTATTGCTATTGCAAGCTGATCATAATCTATTAGACTCTGCAGCACTAAAAAAGTGTAAATACCTTCAAGTGATCATAATGAATAACAATGAAATTAAGTCTTGTCATGATGTGTTTCACCCTAACCTAAGTACGTTGGAATTGGGTTATAATAAAATAACGAAAGTAACATTTGATAGAAAAATGGCTGACCTAAAATGTCTAGATTTTAGATACAACCTAATAAATGAAATAAACGATTGGCACTTTCCAAACTTAGTCTGTCTATATTTAGCTGGTAACAACATAAGAAAACTTGATGGTATTGAAAAACTACCAAACTTGAGAATTCTGCATTTGCGAAACAACCCAATTAAGAAACTTGATAAATTTCATGAGAATATGAAACTGTTTTATATTAATCTCAGAAGTTGTAAGGTTAAAAGTTTGGTAGAGATTAAGAAACTAAAGGTGAGTCAACTATTGATTGATAGTTAATAATTAAATTGTTTGCATGACAATGTAAAGATTATCTTATAAATATTTTGACATTGAAGTTGGTCAACGATCTCTTGATACACAAGTTTTCGAGGATTAAAAGTAGATAAGACATAGATACAAATACTATAGTAAGATCAAACGTAAACAACAGTACATTAGTAGTTACTCAAAATAAAATAATCTAAACATTCCTTAGCTTAGATAAAAGTATTTGTTAGGCTGTAGAATTTTGATGAAACATACATTATAGGTAAAAATAGATTTACCATTTAAAAATATTTACAGGATATAAATTTGTCTTCTGCTAGTTTGTTCCACAGTCACACTCTGTTTCCAATAAGTAATTATATCACAATAAAACGATTAATATTACAGTCAGACTTTGACCTACAGGTGTTGCCAGAACTAACAACCCTGATATTGAAAGGTACTCCTTTCATGGGTGGCTCAGGAACCGAAAATGACCAGGCTGAGGAAGATGAAGAAGTAAGAGTTCAAATAGCAGCAGCCTTACCAAAATTAGGAAGAATCAATAAAATACCTCTCAGTGAGTTGGAAAGGTATGTTTTAGTAGATTTATGTTATATAAAAATGCTATCGGAACTGAACCGCAACTAACTATGACTGTAAAACACCCTTCTAAGACCATGAATGTAGTCAACTTAACATCATAAGTGGCAAGCAAGATAAATGCAAAAATAATGTCTCAGGCTACTAAGCGTAAGTACAATTAAAAGTGCCTACCAGTAGTCAAATTCAGTGCTGCATGTAAGGGCAGGACTCCCACAAGCATTTTTTTTTTCTCACATTTAGTCTACGGGTTTGTATAAAAGTGCGCGCACGTAGAGACGCGATTTTTGCTGTTTTTCAAAAAGGCAGCGACAGAAACAAAACAGTTTCTGTGGAAGTCAGTTGTTTGTGGGCGTAACTAAATAACTAGATTTTGTAATAATATCACAAAAAGACACTCAGATTTAATAATACAATTTTAGTTATATTTACTTTTTTATATATATTTATATTTACTTGTAATAATACTTGAATTAATTCAGTATAATGTTTGCTTTCAGGGCTGAAGCTAAAGAGCTGATGATGCAGTGGATAGTAGAAGATAATAAAGAAGTGGAGGAAGAGGAAGAGGAAGACGAAGAAACAAATGTAGTAGATGACAATTAATCCAATGGTTTTAAATTGGCTTAACTTATAACATAAATTTATGCAAAAAGCAAATCAAAGTTTTTAATTTAATTTAATCATAAAATAAAATGGTAATTATTGTTTAAAAATAATATAAAATAATTTAAAATATATATTATTGACATGACTAAGCTACAGTAAATAAAAATCAACTAATAAAATGGTTTTCAAGTTTCAAAGTAACAGCTAACTTTAAATCTAACAAATGTGGTGGTAGTCAAAGTATATTAAGACAATCACATTCAGACATGTGTATCTTTTTCTAATGTGCTTTAATTTATTTATAGGAAAATATTTTTACTTACCTCAGGATTTTCTACTTTAGTGACAATAATATAACTATTAGGATTTGAGAGATGCAGTGTAGGTGGTACTCCAGGGTAGTCAGCTAATCGAGGTGGGTAGCGATGCCATAGTTTTTCTAAAAGAGTACCTCTTGACCTTTTCGAAGCACTTTCTTCGGCCAAACATTGCATTCTCATTCGAAAATCATTGATCTCTGAACTTCGCAACAAATCAAATTCATTTAGACCTAAAAAAATATAGATAGTTATTATGAGATTTTTAAAACACACATCAACCATTTAGTGAATATTTTTCCTTATGTATAAGAACAACATCTTAGGTTGTCAGGTCCATTGTTATTGGGGATTGTTACAGAGCAGAAGAGTAGTGTCTTGAGCTTGAGAATGACTAATATAGGCTGAGTTAAAAAAGTGGAATATTTTGTTAGAATTCCTTTTGTACTAGCAACCAATATTTGGTAAACGTATATGTACATCAATAGCATGGTTGTTTTTTTTTAACATTAAAAGCACACAAAGTGTACTGCCTGTCCGAAATTTTAGGCATAATGAATCAGGTAGGTAATGATGTCAGTCGCCCTTATTTTTGGACATCGCATAGCTCTATTTGCAGGTCACAAGTAAAAAAACATGGTACCTACCTAAAATATTAATTCATTAATAATATAAATTATTAATTAACAATGTTATCGCTACCTTGGGGTACAAAGGTCGTAAAGTAAAGCCTTAAACCCTACATTACAGGACTAACAAAAAACAAAATTTTTAAAACATTTTGGCTAATGACTGTTTTGTTCTTATATGAATATTTGACCCGATTAAGTGAGACTTGATATATTTTTATGTTCTTTTCTTTGCAATGGAAAACCTTATTTTATTGTACAAAAATCAATTAATAGAGTGGAAAATTATGAATAAGACTGCATTCTTAACTCATTTTGGGTAAAATGTTTTATACGACCTTTCCACCCCAAGGTGTTGATATAATAAAAGTCAATTGCCATACATAAGTCTCACAAAAACTCGAAAATTTATTAGTAAAAAGTTATTTTTTGTTTTGTTCGCCTCAAAACAGGTTGTTTTAGGAAAATAAATGTGAGAAACCCAAAGGAACAGTAAAAAAACAAAAACATTTTTGGCAAGTATTGCCACTATGATAATTGTTGTCCATATGTCTATACTACTAGACATATTTAGAAATAAAATGATAGATATATTACTTAACAGGCTATATGATAACATTTGATGACATGGTGGAATCCACAACTATTTAACTTGATGTCTAAAAATTAATTTTAGGTAGTACAAAGGTCATCTATTTAACTTTATGTCTAAAAATTAATTTTAGGTAGTACAAAGGTCATCTAGTTAACTTTTATATTTTATGCTAATATATTCTACTTATAACTTTTTGTTTGTCTTTTATTTTCTAGGAAATCCCAAAACTTAGTTAACAAAAAAGTGCACATTTTCCTGTTTTCATTAGATTGTGACATTGTCAAATATAACATTATCATTTCAATGGAATGATTCAGCATAATAATATGAGTGCCATATCAGCAGTCCCTATATATAATATGTTGTTTTTGTAAAATATGAGCAATGAAATTCTTTAAGCAATAATTTGTAAGTAAATAATACAATTATTGAGGTTGTTTTTGCAACTATTAGATAATGTTCTATTTTTGAATTGTATAGAAATCTCATGATTTTGATAATGTCTGTAGGAATTGTAGCTATTGATTAAAAAAATATAATATAGGTATTGAAATTTGTCAAGTAACAATAAAATTTATTCAAATTCAATTAATATATATATAATGTAAATTAAAAGCTACTTAAATAATAAAATAAAATAAAACTATACTATATATAAATAATGTCCTCTAGAGACGTCCCATCCGCGATAGTCCCAAGGAGACTGGCAACATTTCCCCTCTGTATAACATTGGCAGAAATAATTGCCAGCCTTTGTGTCTCCAGCCTATCTGTTTGCCAAGCTGGCAAATTTGTCATTTTCCAGGACCCTATTTTCTATAGGAACAGAGCATAAATAAATTATATTGTAGATATAATATATAGGGTTTAACATATAAACTATATCTTGTGAATCTCCTCTAGCCCCCATTTTACAGATAAGGCAAGATAAGTAAGAACAAAATTGGCTATTTTTTCACAGTTGAAATGTCAAAAAAATATACATTTACATATAGCATGTAACTTATGTTGAGAGAATCAATTGGAGAATTCTTATCATGACATATTTATGGCAATTTTTTCAGGATTAAACTACAAACTTTGACAATAAAAAACATAGTTGTTGGATTACACCCATAGGCATAAGAATTTCCTAAGATTATCCTTGATCTATTACCTACAAATTATATAGCTCAGATCATATTGTGGAATACAACTTACCTTTTCCTATTAAATTACTTATATGTGTATTGAGGAGGTGTTCCCCAGCATGGTCACTTCTCCGGACCACAATCTTTAGGACTCCGCACACTGGTTTCACATCTCTCAGCCTCTTGGTCTCATCATCCACCTCCTCAAGAGCGGCCAACGAGTTCACAAATTGAAATACATACACCGACATGTGGTGTAGCATGCCATAAAGTGGCATTTTGGCTGCCTTCTCCCATAATTCCTAAAATAAAATATATAAATTTTACTTTTACTCCAGATTAAATATATTTATTTATTAATATTACATGAAGATACCTATATTTTTATCTGAATTTATGAAAACATACAAGTATTGAAAATTAGCATTACTATGAATAGTTGATAATGTGATACATTGACCTACATTTGGGAGCTAAAGTGCTAAAAAAACAAAATAGTAAGTGAGCTGCATGAGTCATGCCATGCTCTTGCAGGATGTATGCTTTCTCTTACTCTCACCTCTTTGACATCTTGCAGTGTAGCATCCCAGTTGGCCACCAATGCAATGTAGCACGAATTGGGCATAAGACATGTTAACTCTACGAGTTCTGACGGAGAACTCCCCCAATAATCCCACAAAAGGGGGCACGTAGGTGCTGGAACCATTGTTTTGATCAGCCTCGAACCTGATTACACAAACTTCCACGACATTATAACCACTTTCACTGCCAGTTCACAGAGAGCGCTCGGTACGCCCGACAGCTGAAAATAATGCACGATTCGAATTACTCATTATTATTGAAATCGCGGCGTTGAATCATAGCGTTTCCTGGTATTTTTATGAGGCCTAATCGCCATTTGAAACAAAACTGTCAGTGATAACATTACACAAACAACATCAAGCCAATAACTTCGGACGTGAGATTATTTGTTACCTTAGTGGAAAATATTTACATAATTATAAATCTTATCACAATAACCCACTGAAAATAATCAAATACGTTTAATTTTGTAAATAAAGATTACGTGCAACAGCCCTAAAGTGTAAGTTATCTATGGATGTTTACTTTTTAAAATATAAAAAAAAAGTAGCATAGCCCATAGGTGAAAAATTATCATCAACTTTTACAAGCTATTAATTCTTGTCGTACATTACGTGCTATTCTTAATATAATTAATTTCTGCGTTCCCAAAATAATCAATGTACATCATATTTTTAAATTGAAACAAAACTTACGCATTTAGTAAGCACTATGGAATTTGTAGATTTTTTTTGTGTATGGCAAATGTCTTATCTTTTCCCGCGCGACCTGCACTTTCTTCAACTTTTATTATTTTGATAAGCGTCCTAGACCTCCACTGTTGGAGATGGGCCTTCCCAGAGCGTGATATCAATTCGGAACGGTCTAAATCACATTTTCATTTATAAATGTTAGTTTTTTTTTTAAATACATGGATGATAAATTGCGGATTTCATATCTTTGAGTATGAATACTAACAAATATACATCTCTCGGATTAATTATCTTTATATGTGTAAAGTTTAATATTATTAACTTATTTTGGTAATTTAAAATAACTTGCCGTGTTACAGACATTTTTTTTCACTTCCTACTTTAATATTAATTATAGATTTGTTTAAGAAGTAATATAGAAACAGTATAAACGCATTACAATATAACAAATATACATCTCTCGGTTTATTCATCTTTATATGTGTAAAGTTTAATATTATTAACTTATTTTGGTCTTTTAAAATAACTTGCCGTGTTACAGACATTTTTTTTTTCACTTCCTACTTAAATATTAATTATAGATTTGTTTTAGAAGTAATATACAAACAGTATAAAATTTAGTATTACAATATTAAATAATTTAAAAGAAAACCTAATATTAAATAAAAACTTGAAAATGGCGCGCGACATAATGACAAAAAACTGACAGCGCTCAGAGCGATCTACCTCGATATCGTGAGCAGTCTAAGCGCGAGAAATGATGTCGTTTGTGACGTCACACAGCTTTCGCAAAACAGTTTAAGCGCGTATCGGAACACCTATAAGCGTGCTTAGGTTACTATTATCGCGTATCGGAACGATAGGAATGTGTTTCTTTCTCCTCATTCCGAATTGCGCTCAGAGCGCTTAGAACGATTATGACACTGACCGTGTCGTTCCGAATCAAATATCGCGATTCGGATGCTCAGCTCAGCGCGTGATATCAATTAGGAACGGTCGAAATCACATTTTCATTCATAAAATGTTAGTTTTTTTTTAAATGTATGAAAGATAAATTGCGGATTCCATATCTTTGAGTATAAATACTAACAAATATACATCTCACGGTTTATTCATCTTAATATGTGTAAAGTTTAATATTATTAACTTATTTTGATCTTTTAAAATAAATTGCCGTGTTACAGACATTTTTTTTCCACTTCCTACTTTAATATTAATTATAGATTTGTTTTAGAAGTAACATACAAAGAGTATGAACGAATTACAATATTCAATAATTTAAAAGAAAACCTAATATTAAATAAACTTGAAAATGGCGCTCGACATAATGACAAAAAACTGACAGCGCTCAGAGCGATATACCTTGATATCGTGAGCAGTCTAAGCGCGAGAAATGATGTCGTTTGTGACGTCACATAGCTTTGGCAAAACAGTTTAAGCGCGTATCGGAACACCTTTAAGAGTGCTTAGGTTACTATTATCGCATATCGGAACGATAGCTTTATTGCATTTCTATTTAAGGCTGAGTTACACCAAAATGATGTCTCAGTGATTGTAACGATTAAAGTTTAAAATGGCGTCGAATGTACAATTTTATTTTGAAGGTCGGCCGTCAGCTGGTACGATTGACGCTATTCTTCACTGTTATCGTTACATTTACAGAGGCTTCATTTTGGTGCAACTCAGCCTAAGGGTGTTGCATTACTAGCTGGTTTACCGGTACAGACAAGTCGGTACCCACCCATGTTATCTTATGCTCTCCCACATAAAAAACAGGTTAAAACTTACTAAGCCTGAGTTGCACCAAAATGAAGTGTCAATCGAAACTATTAAACTTAATAATGGCGTCGAATATAAGATTTTATTGAATTTTTGCCTATTATTATAGCCAAACTTGCAATAACACGCAATATAAAACAAAAAAACGTAACTACAGCAGTTACGTTTTCCGAAACTTGCATTTTACACTAAGCACACTGGTGCAATGGACGTAATTTTTAACACTAATCGTTTTTTTGGTACAATACAGATACCTACTCTTTTTACATAGTTACGACGAGGCTTGCCATAGGATAGTTTGTAGCAAAACGCACGGGTATGTCACTATCTATCTACCGTATGTTGGACTGGTCGCTTTAAGCGCTTTGAAAGTCTTACGACTGGCGTTGCTCTATTTTTACATACACTTTAAGCAAACTTCGGTAAAAAAACAAGATATGCTTTGCATTCAAGTCGAACATAGCACATGTAAAAAAAAGATTTTCTTGTCTGTGACTCTAACCTCATTTTTTGACATTTGTCTCGTGATAAATATCGAACCATCGATCGAACCGATCTTCCGATGTGGAAATTAGAAATACCAAGTTCTTTGTAAAAAAATGTTTGAGCATTCTGTTAAGGTACCGAGGCATTACAAAATAGCTGCTGATATTTTAAAGAGAGTCCTAACTGAAGGTGGAAGCATTAAAACCATTTTGTACGACAACAAACTTCGTCACTTTGTAAGTATATTGCATTGCAGTTATTATTTGTTTAAAATGTGATTTCTGAAAGTTGGGATATGTAGTTTTTCACCTGTATAATGTATTAATTCCAGAGGACAGATGTGCTTTTTGCATTGGTAACTGAAACTATTAAAAATGCGTCAATTATTGATAGTTTATTTGAGTGCACTGAGATTTTGCAAAAAGAGTCCCGTTTAAATCCCTGGTTGGCTAAGATTCTTACTACTGAGCTTATTTTTGGCAAAAAGTGTCTTCCAGGCCAGAGCAAGCCAGAGTTGACTGTGTTGTCTTACCAAGAGCAATTTGAGAATTGGAGAACTAAGAATCCAGATGTTTTCAAGACTTCAGGTAAATATTTATTTTCTTTGATTTCAGACATAAGTAAGATTATTGACAATGGCTGAGACTACTACAGCGGTCCGAGGACAGACCCAGCGGACAGGTGTAGTACTGGCGTACCTGTTCCTCTACAGTATTGCCATGTTCTCCTTTCCGTTCTTGGCATTTTTTGCTGTTCGGCACATTTTGACGGACTATTACCCAGTGGATCATTTTACTAAGACTGTGTGGTCAGTTATAGCTGCAGTTGTAGCAGTTAACATTATTATAATCTCATATGCCTATAAAGCTTATCATGAGAAAGAATATGACGAGCATGGTAATGAAATAGACCAGCATTCTTATACTGCACCTACTACTGATAAGAGTGACCTAAACCTAAAAGAAGATTAAATATCTATAGGGTGTAAATAAGTTGACGAAGCTATAGTGTTAAATAATTAATTGTAACTTGAACTATTGATTGTCAAACCATAAGTGCTATGAAACTAAATAAAAGCATTGCAATAATATTAAGGTGTGTTTGTCCTACTTTATTAATAACTAATGATATAAATAATATTGTCAGTCATACTTAAAAACCACATAATCTACAATGGCTAATAATGCAGATGTAGGAAAGTAGCAAATTTGAAATGCTCATATTGGGAAATAACCTTGATTGGCTTGGATGAATATTAATTTATTTTAAATCTTAAAAAAAACAAATGTTTAGTAAAATAGTTACAATACAATTAACAAATTACATGCCCACCCAAAGGATTTCACTGTTTACATAAAATTTATAATCTGATTCACAAAAATATAATTGTAATTTTAAATCATATTTTTTACATTATTTAAAATTAAATACAAACAGAACTAAAGTTTAAGTCCAATTTTTTTTAAATAATAATAGAGAATCAAATTACAAAAGAATCAAAATTGCCCTAAACACAACAATTACTATGTACGAATGAAAGTGTGTTAGTGTGTATTCAAATGTATTCTATTATAATGATATATTGATCAATAGTTAATTTAAAAAAAAGGAATTAATAGGTTAAAGAATAACAGATAATAATATAATTTCATATGTATATTATTATTATTTTATGTATGCACTGTACATAATGTATACATTGTAAAACTAAAAACAGTTTTTAAATATCATCTTACATTCTTTGTATGTATGTCTATATTCCCATATTCCATAAAGGGTCTGTATAGCCTTATGTCTAGGGATATAAAGTAAGGGATAAAAATGAAATGAATATTAAACAAAGGAATAAATAAATTATTCTATTTTCAATTGTCAACTTATTTACATCTTTTATGTCAAAGATACCTACAGATACCGGCACAAGTTATATGCTGTTATTTTGTAGTCAGCTAACAGTACCATCAATATATAATTTACCACCATACTACCTACTCTTTTTTAATGTTTATCAGTCTTAGCTCATGCTGGTATCTGTAATAACATTCCTTTTCAAATTTAGTTTTATTATTTTATTTATACTATTTGAGGGTGTTTTGGCAGAAGCGAGTAAGTTACTAATTAAAAAAATATATTGCATAGGTAAGTTTTTTTTTCTAGCAAAAACATAGGTAACTGCAGAAGCTATGTAAAGCTGTTATAGAGTATTGTTTCTATAAACATAAGAGCAAACAGTGATTTAATCAGTCTTATCTCATTTTATCGTTTTGAGAACTTATTCGGTCCTGTCAGAATACCCTCGAAATACCATTTTATGTGTGTGGCAGTATTACAAAGAATAAATTGTATCTAATTTAATGTAGATTAAAGTAAAATAAATACTATTTTATAATTGTAATTGTTTAATTTTGTGTTGTTTCCAATTTATTACAATAGTATTATTATAATTACCTTAAGTCACTACCAACAAAAAAAAAACAGGATTACAAGTACCAAGTACACTGGCTGCCTTTTGACTTTGCATTACTATAGAAATTTATTGTTTTAAATATTTTAAATTTTAGTTTAGACATTTCTCGAGTTTGGTACGGCTGGAGACATCGACGAGTTTGCCATTTGTCATGATTGGCCTATAGTAAAGTTGGCTAAATGTGAATCCGCTTATTTATAAGCGTGGTTTCTGACCACCCCGAAAGGGAAACGGTCGTGATGATACTTTAGTTTATACTTTACTTAAATATAAATTGAAAGCTACCTAAATAATAAACTAAACTATAAATAAAAAATGTCCTCTTGCCAACCTTCCTGTCTACAGACCTTTCTGTCAGCCGCTAAAAGACTTATATACAAGATCGTCCGATCACGCCTCATCTATGCCGCCCCGGCGTGGCACCACATGCTGGCTCCAACCATGAAGGCCAGGATACAGGCCCAGCAGAACATCTCCTTAGGCGCGACCGTCGGGGCTCCCTGGTTCGTGCGCAACACCGTCCTCCACGATGACCTGAAGATGGAGACCATCGAGCAGTTTGTGGCCAGGCTCTCGAAGTCCATGTTCGATCGTGCCGACCACAGCCGCTTCGACCATCTTCGGGGAATCGCGCCTCTCCACGCACGGCCACCGGAAGGCCGCCGCCTGCCCCGGGAGATCCTGAGGACCGAGGCGTAGCCTGCGCCGTTGTTATCATACAGACACCTTTCGTAGCCCCTTCCTTGGCCCATCCGTAGGCCGGGGTAAAAATAGAAGCCGGCGGGTTGTTGCCCACTGAGACAAACTGCAGCCGAACGGGGCCACCATAGGCTTCCGTACGCTAGCGCGTGCGATGAAACAAAAAAAAAAGACTTGAATATTTATTGTTTTGCTGGACCAATGCTCGTAGAGTCAATATGTGTTGCAGCTAAAGAGTAAAATTTTAGGTCGAAGTAAAAAACATATAGGTACTTTTAAAATTTCGTTTATTGACAAAATTTTTACACCATTTTTATTTTGAGTCATTACGCCACAAATAACAATACATAACATAATATTAAATAATAAAAAATTAGAAACTACAGTGTCCATGTAACGTCACTCAATTTAACGATAAACTCCCTAAAGCGTCGAAATCATTGGCTTTGGTTGGTTTAGCGTGTCTTCCATACAATGAATCCATCTCCATTTAATACAGTCCTTTCATTGTCGTTATATAGAGTTTACACTGTATTTGCCAGTTCACAAACGAACGATATACGGCGAAGATGTATCGGTTTTGTAGAGCATTCTGTCGCACAATTCGATAATGGTTAATAAAATATAATGCTGAACATAACTGAAATCGACCGCATTTTTCAACTTGTTCCCGATATGCTATATACTGTAACTTGGGGTGCACAATCTAGTATGCCAGAGACAATAACAAACTTATTATACCCCAGTTATTATTATCCCTGTGCTTGACTTGTCGCTTATTTCGCTTCAAAAGGCGTTCGACTTGGCGTTGCTCTATGGTTTTCATACAAAAATCGGTAAAAAAATGATGATAATGATTTAGGTAAATACATACATACATACATGTATGTCCTGTATAAGTATTTCATTTTTTGACCACTTTCGATGAATTTTTCCTTGGAACCCAGTGACAGAGATAGATCCGTGACGTCATCCGACCACGACACATGATCTCGCTGCCATGACTGCCTTTCTGTTTATTTTGCCTTCACGCTTCTTTTATATTACTGGAGCGATTTAAATGTTTTTTGCAAGAATGCTTTTTTTTTAATCCTAATAAAAGTACCAATGAGAAATACATGTTTCTAACGTACATGTCATAGATTTACAACACCACCGTTCCCGTGCCTCAGAAAGGACGTTAAGCCGTCGGTCCCTGTTCCACTAATATCAATATAATAATAATTTACATCAGACCCTCGCCAATCCGTCTGGCCAGCGCGACAAATGAGGCATTTTTTTCCAGAAATATCTGGAAAGCCCATCTCCAACAGTGATGATCTAGGACCGTGTGCTCTATGGGGCGACGATATGATTTAATTAATTATTATTGTCTACAGATGTACGGCGTCCTCGCTACCTCAGAGTCAACACCACATTGCTGTCTACTTCCGACATGATAGACAATTTCAAACAAGAGGGCTTTCGATTCATTCGGTGTACTTCCGGCTCCTACGACGACTACCTACAGCAGATCCGACAGTTGACGCCGGAAACCTTCGTCCAAGACTACCACGTGAAGACGGTCTTCGCCTTTCATCACACCATCAGCTTTTGGGCACATAGTCTTTATGATGAACATAAAATCATCCTGCAGGACAGGGTATGTTATAAAACTTCAGGGTAATTATCGTGGAAAATATGCTCCAATGATCTTAATCGATAATATCAGTTGACTTGTGTAACTATTTTTTAATACAAAATCCAAGTCCAAGGATAGGAGCAACTGAAGGACGACATCTGTCCCTACAATTATGCCGGCCTATCAAGGTGATTTATCACACTTCGCTTGAAAGTATACATTAATTTTTAATCCGTTAATATCTGGACAATCATTCAATAGTTCCTTCTATTTAATAATTATGAAATATAGCCAAATGTCCAGCGTATCAAGAGTTGGTCATATTCTCCCGAAATATGTTCTGGAAGGCTAATCTCCAGCAGTGGCTGTAAGAACGCTTTCCTGAAAATTCTACAATGATCGGCTCGAATCCACCCACACTTTTCTTACGTACCTACATTTGTCATAGATTCCCAACATCACCGTTTCCGTGTCACGGAGAGCACGTTAAGCCGTCGGTCTCGGATCCACTAATACCAACTTGTGGAATCGTTAATAAATTGTCATTAAAAATTGACATCAGATCCTCGCCAACCTAAACAGGTTAGCCAGACGGCTAGCGTGGCGAGTGTAGGCCAAATTCTCCAGATATATGTTCTGGAAGGCCCATCTTCAACAGTGGAGGTCTAGGACGCTGTGTTCTAGGGGCTGTAATGATGAATGAAAAATAATATATATATATATATATTCTTTTTTATTTTATATTGAAGTGCTCGCCTTGCCTTATAGCTTGTACAATATATGTTAAAATCATAATCACACAAAAGCTCATCAAATAGACTGCAGGCTCTCCAGTTGTACGAGTCCCGACATTAGCTTGTGTCTGCGTGTAGTAGTAAGCCGAAGGTCGTGTTGAGACTATTAGTATTGCTAAAAGAGATCATCGTTTTACAGTCGACATCAATGGCTGTACACCTCCTGGCTCCCCCCTCAGGCAGCACGGTGCTGGACATGTGTGCTGCTCCAGGAATGAAGACCACCCATATGGCGGCTTACATGGGAAACAAGGTATCTTTATTTATTTATTCAAAGTGGTGGTCACGGGTTGACTGCCACTAATGTCAACTACCACGGCCAATGCAACTTGGCTTAAACGTCTGGAGAAATATGTCTCTAAGGTAAATCGCGTAAAGACCCGTTAAAATTTTGTTTTATATATTAGGATAATTAGTTTATACCTATACAGTGACAAAACATGTATGCAATAAGTCTCCTTGTTCACCTCACAAGAAAGGATAAACAATTTCAGTTAAGCCAACTATCAGTTAGCCACTGCTGTGTTTACTGCCAGAATTTATGTAGTTGCTTTTTTCACCTATTAATGATTTTCTTGGTTTCCTATATAGTAAAAGCATCGTCACGTCACACATCAGATAGTAATATGATAGGTAATAATAATAATTAAGCAGATTTACTTTTGTAGCAATTTACAATATTTACTATTAAGTGACGTCACTAACGCTGACTAATGTTTTGAGGTAACGTTCAAATATCTCTAAAATAATGTATTTATTTTATTAAAATATAAATGAATTCGTTAATCAAAACGAAAATCAATGTGATTAAATAAAAATGAAATGTGAATCAATGAATCAATATTCAATTTTATTTCTAAAAGGAACCTTAATTTCAGGGTAAAATCTACGCCGTAGAGCGCAATGAAGAGCGATACAAGACCTTGTGCAAATTTGTTAGCAACACCAATAGCCATTGTGTCACTACCATGAACAAGGATGTCCTGGAGATAAAGAGAGGGGAACTAGATGATGTAGAGTACATACTGCTGGACCCCAGTTGTTCGGGATCTGGTAAGTTAACATAAGTTATTTAAGTTTAAAGTATTTAAGTCGACACTTAAAATTCATTACTAGAGGCATCGATAAAGCCTATAGTAAAGTTAACTAAATGTAAATCCGCGTCTTTAAAATACATGGTTTCTGACCATCCAGCAAAGGTCGTGATGATACTTTATTTTAAATAAAAACAGGGCCGGCCGAAAATTGCTCAGAACCCGAATTTTGGCTCCCATATAACTTAATATCGACCAACATTGATAGTCTTTCAAGCGTCAAATAACTGATAGTGGTAAATGAGAATTGTCGTCTCTACCACTTTTTTTTACTGAACATGTCATATGACATTAACGGTAGCCACTGACGGCCGGCATTAGTCCCTACCATTATGCCGGCACACTTAGCTTGAAGGACCCCAGGTTATAGAAATGGAAAAAAAAACGCTGGCTTGGAGAGCATAGCTTGCGACAGATGCAGAGTCTTCAAATGTATATGACGCGTAGGGATTGTGGCTACGGTATGGAGATGTATATGTTGGCTTGTGCGTGTATGGTTTATTATGCCGGCTTGAGGCTAAATTTTTACACGTAAGAGTAGAAATTCCTGTACAAAAGGCATAACATAACCATTTATTATCACCCATAAATTGTATAGTTTTCTTCAAGAAAAGTTCAAAAACTGTTTGGGCTATTTTCATATTACTGTTCCTACGAGTGTGCCCTTGATTTCGTTACTAACACATTTTTATTTATTATTAATTGTGTATTTTTTTAACAGGAATGGACCTATCCGTACACAGCTATATAGACGAAAATCGTCTTGCCAAACTCACGTCTTTACAGGAGAAATTCCTCAAACACGCAATGAACGCTTTCCCTAACGCCAAGAGAATCGTTTACAGTACTTGTTCTTTAAGACCCGAGGAAAACGAAAGAGTAATAACCAATGTCGTAAAAACTTCTCGCGTTAAATGGAGAGTACAAGACGTTAAGCAAATGCTTAAAGGACAGTGGAACAGTATAGGTTCTGCTATGTATGGAAGCATGGGTGTAAGGTGTATGTATTGTAAACCAAATGATGATTTGACTACTGGGTTCTTTTTAGCTGTTTTAGATAGAGACCGCAAAGAAACTTCGGTACTAGATGAGGATAATACTATAGATGCTAAAGGCGATATAAAAAACGAAGATGTTAAAGGGCCAAAGGCAAAAAATAAGAATACACATAAAGAAGAAAAAAATGTTAATGCTAATAATGACAATAGTATAGATAAAGACAATGAAATGCAAAATATGAAATCTAAAAAAGAAACTGAACTTGTAACAGATAACAATATCGAAAATATCGATGAGAATCGACCGAAAAAAAATAAATCAAAGAAAGAAAAACGAACTGTTGACGTAGATGATGGCAACAGTATCGATACTAATAAAGACAATGAAGATCGTCCAAAAACGAAGAAGTCAAAGAAAGATACACAAACTAATGACGTAAATTATGACAATAATATTGATAAAGAAACTGTTGATAGTGCAAAAAAGATGTCAAAAAAAGAAAAACAAAATATATATGTAGATGATGACAATAAAGGTGGTAAAGATGGTGACGTAAATGATGACATTGGTTTCGATAAAGAAAATAAAGATCGTTCAAAAAAGAAGGAGTCTAAAAAAGAAGCAGAAAATATTGAAGAAGATGGCAACAATGTCGATAAGCAAAACGAAGATCGTCCGAAAAAGAAGTCAAAAAAAGAAACAATAAATGTTGACCTTGATAATGAGGTTATGGAAGATCATCCAAAAAAGAAGAAGTCGAAAAAGGAAACAACAAATATTGAACTTGATAATGACGTTATAGAAGATTATCCAAAAAAGAAGAAGTCGAAAAAGGAAACAAGAAATATTGAACTTGATAATGACGTTATAGAAGATCATCAAAAAAAGAAGAAGTCAAAAAAGGAAACAAGAAATATTGAACTTGATAATGACGTTATAGAAGATCATCAAAAAAAGAAGATGTCGAAAAAGGAAACAACAAATATTGAACTTGATAATGATGAAGATCATCCAAAAAAGAAGAAGTCAAAAAAAGAAACAACTAATATTGAACTTAATTATGACGTCATAGAAGATCGTCCAAAAAAAAAGAAGACGACGAAAGAAAAACAAATCGTAGACGTAAATAGTGATATTATCGATGAAGACCTCGATCACCCAAAACGGAAGAAGTTAAAAGACGGTTCTAACATAGTAGGCAACATTACTTTAGAAGAAGACAAAGTTCGTCCGAAAAAGAAAAAGTCTAAAAAAGAAAAAAAGTTATTTATTATTTAACTGACTGTTTAATAAAAAAATATTTTTCTTTTAAATTGTCTGCTTTTATTTACTAGATATAGTTTTATATTTCTAAGAACTTTTCTATGACTTATTATTTTCTACGTATATAACCCGTTTTAATTTATATTTTTTTATTTTATATACATATCAATGTAAATTACTTGCACATATATGTTATAGATTTACAACACCACTATTCGGTAGCTTGCATAGGTCATCGGTCACGGTTCCAATAACGGTGCTCACTTGTGGAATTGTTAATAAGTTGTCATTAAAATTGACATCAGACCCTCGTCAGACTCTGGCCAGGGGCTGTGATGGAATTAAAGTGTTTTTTAACATAATATTTTTTCCCAAACCGTCTGGCCAAAGTAAATCAAAATCTAACTCTAAATAATAAGGCTTATTTTTGGTAACTGTTCCACTAATACCAACTTGTGGAATCGTTAATAAAATGTAATTAAAAGTTAACATCAGATCCTCGCTAACCCGTCTGGCCAGCGTGGCGAGTATAGGCCAAATTCTCCAGATATACTCGTATTTTCTGGAAGGCCCAGGTTAGGTGGGGTAAGCGGAACCATACTTTATTTTAATCAGATTATTTTATGCTTTAGGAAGTTCAAAAATAAATTTATTTAATTAACATTCAATACAAGTCACTCAATAATACTCATAGATAATTACTGTAGCAGTTTTCTATAGTTTAAGATCCATTGCCTTAGTTATATTACTCACAATATCCAAACGCCGTCATCAATGGTAAACAAGTGGTACAATTATATTTACAATATTACTAGAACTAACACATGGTTATTGCCCTTTTCATTACAGACGATTACAGCATGCATTAAACATAGCGTCTTTTAACCACAAGTAGTGTAGGACAGTCCAACTTATTTCGAAACAATTTGTGTAAAATCATTAGATCTAACAGTTTTCGCCTTGTGCCTACTATAGCTATGTTCGACTTGAAGGCAAAGCTTTTTTTTTACCGAATATTGCTTAAATTGTATAAAAACGATAGAGCAACGCCAAGTCGAACGATCTTAAAAGCGAAAAAAGCCCTTAAAGGGACAAGTCAAACACAAGGTATAATGTGTGTCGTACATATTTTTTTTAAGGGATATTTTATTAAATTTGAATAAAAAAAATGGTTTTTATTTTCCAAAATAATAATAATAACATGGTTGAACGAAGACGAACACGTGTCTAGGTCTGTAGTTGTTTTACCGCGTTAAAATAAGGTAGCAGTAGCTAGTATTCTGATAGTTTTATCGACTGTTTGACCAGAGACTCAGACTCTGTATCCTGTTAGCTATGGTTTTAAGCCCGTCTTACCCCAGTGTTCCTCTTACCCCACCTCACCCTAAATAAACTTCACAAATG
Source organism: Tinea semifulvella (assembly GCA_910589645.1). Taxonomy (NCBI): domain Eukaryota; kingdom Metazoa; phylum Arthropoda; class Insecta; order Lepidoptera; family Tineidae; genus Tinea; species Tinea semifulvella. The sequence goes on along the minus strand of OU342585.1, from coordinate 3,417,312 downwards.
ATTATGTAATCAGAACGGAAAAAAGTACGCTATTTTTTAAGCACCAGAAAGCACAAACAAAAGCTGGTTTAAAGAATTAGGTAAGTATTTACGTTTTGATAAAGTCCGTTGCAATAAGTAGGCCAACCATCATAAATGCTGTTTAATACGTCTAGCCGCGAGCCTTTCTTCGAACTAGGGGTTGCTATTTCATCGCCTACTTATCCAAAATTAAGGTTGGATTAAGTATGTTGCTTAATGTACCTGTATTCTTATTGAATTTCTTGATATGTTTTAAATAATCATAAATTATAACATTTCCTACTAAATATTAGATACCAAGATTCGAACTCGTTACATCCGCCAACACGGTCACAATAGACCACGGTGGCTATTGTGTTTATGACAACTCGTTCAAATATCCTGGCCTACGATTTATAAAAATAAAACTTAAATATATATTTTTTATTTAATTAAAGGATGCATGGTACAGAATACATAGCAACATATTACAAATATTTTTTTTTTGACCCGCATAGAGTATTTATTTATTCTATTTACATAATTAATCAAATTTAAACAATTTTTGGATAATAATATTCATAGTACAGTAATTTACAAAACATTAGAATTAGATTTAACATGTGATGGCGAAAATGGCGGAACGACCCAGCCGTTTTTTTATAACTTTTTAATGTTGCATGGAAAAGTTCAAAAAGTATTAGTAGATGCATAAAGCATATAAAATCTTTATCGATCTTGGTCGTAGTCTTAGTTTTAATTGACAAAAAAACATGCAGTTAAGGTCTAAGCTTTATGAAATAGCCGCCTTCAAAGTGCCATGTAACGCTAGGACTACTTGTGCCAAACCACACGCCATTTCGTCACGAATGGTCACGTGCGTCTGGGATTTTAAAAAGTTTTCCCTATTTAATAAGTAGGTGATGTCTTTCTTGTCCTTGTGTTATACACGAAAATATTACTAACACCGACTACGCCACGCTACGAAGAACCTACTTTGCCATTATTAATTATTTAACTGGCTGTTTGACCCGGCGTTACCCGAGTAATATAGTAGTCATCGCAAAAAAACCTTCAGGGGTCACATGACATTTTTTTTAAAAACAATATTCGACCACCTGATGGTCCATGAATGTTAGCAACTAAAATCAGACACTCATGACTGACATCGGTCCCAATGGTCTATTGGATTAAGACGCGGAGGTACCGGGTTCGATTCCTGGTTGGGACACAGAGTTTGGTATTCTAGAGACATCGACGAGCTTGCTACTTGCCGCTTGGCCTAGTAAAGTTAGCTAAATGTGAATCCTCGCCTTTTAAAAAAGCGTGATTTTTGACCACCCCTGAAGGTGTACAGTCTTGATGATACTTCAGTTTACTTTTATTATTATTAATTTTTCTAAAACACAAAGTGTCATTTTATATTATTTAAATAAAATAAAGTACGAGTAAGTTTGACATAGTAGCATAAACCGTTTACCATCAGATTAAAACGAGACGACCTCAATTTTACCAAAACACTATAGTTACGCTATTTCTCCATATTAATTGATTACACGTATTATTTAAGTACAGGTTTTTGTTTAATTTGTGCAATTACGTCTGGGTAATTGGTCCAAGGCCGGTTTAATCTGGTTATTTAAAAAATGCGTACAGACCTCTACACGCGATTTTTGCTTCATTAAATTATTCCTAACGAGCCTGCGACACTGAAATACCTAAAGGACACATTTGCCTATCTCTACATTGACAAGACTCCGCTTCTCTCAAAACTAGTTTTTTTGTTTTCCTTCTCACCATTCTGGATCTGTTCAACTCGTTTTCTGTGTCTTTGCACACCTATGGAACGAACTGTATGCCTAGTGTGACAGTGAAGTTTCGTAAACGCAACTATAGTAGTAGAGTTTTTTTACTAAATTTTCGATGTTCATTGCCTGCTATTATAGCCAAACTTGCAATAACACGCAATGTAAAATAAAAAAACGTAACTACAGCAGTTACGTTTTCCGAAACTTGCATTTTACACTAAGCACACAGATAGAAGAAATCCGACAGGCATCCAACCGTAAACTGTTTAAAAATGGTATTCTCACATTATTTAAATAGCTCACAATAATTTATGTAAGTATATATAGGTACTTACTATATTGTATTGTATTGAATTGCGATGGTGGCTCTGTTGTAAGAACGCGTACCTTAAATCCTACAAAGGCCGGTTCGAACCTGGCATGTACCAATGAGAAATACATTTTCTTACGTACATTTGTCAGAGATTTACAAAACCACCGTTCCCGTGCCTCGGAGAGCACGTTAAGCCGTCGGTCCCGGTTCCAGTAATGCCAACTTGTGGAATCGTTAATAAATTGTCATACACAATTGACATCATATCCTCGCCAAGCCGTCTGGCCAGCGTGGCGAGTGTAGGCCAAATTCTCCAGATATATATGTTCTGGAAGGCCCATCTCCAGCAGTGGAGGTCTAGGACGCTGTGTTCTAGGGGCTGTAATGATGAAATGATGAATGATATTGTATAAAATATATATATTATTAATATTTAATATACTTATATTAAAGTGAGATATAATAATGATTTAATTCCACCTACTTTCATGTAAAATGCTCCTTATAATACCTAAGGTTGGCTCTTAGATAATATCTAGTTCTAGCGGCAATAAGTCTGCCCCTTGTTTAAACAATTTAAATAATAAATAAATAATAATACACTTTTTATTCTGTTTCTATTTCTGAAAACTTATAAATGACACTATTACTAAGTTTAGTTCTATTTGTTGTTGGATATTGTTAATAGTTATTCTTTATTAAATAAATAAATAATTGTTACCCCTTTGACTTACCACGAAGCCTGTTAATATTATTATTCATTGTACAAAACCAAAATAAGTGAGTTCCTACATCGGCGAGCTCAATGCTATAAATGGTTTTCTATATCAAATTTACTACATCAAATATACATATGACAAGACAACGTCTGAACACGATATTTTTTTAAATTTACTTAGAGACATCGACGAACTTGCCACTTGTCATGATGGGCCTATAATAAAGTTGGCTAAATCCGCTTCCTTTTTTGACCACCGCAGAAGGGATACAGTCGTGATGATAAACTATACTATATACTAACCTAAATAATGTATAGTTTTATTTAAAAACTGCACAAAGTACAAAGGCGGATTTAATGTCCGAAGTCATACGCATAAGTAGGTATATACTACTTACTAACGCTGTTAGGAGCTATTTAAGAAGTGTGAATACACCAGTTTTTTGAAAAATGAACTGGTAGTTGCTTGCCATATGTTGACAGGTAGATCGTTCCATAAATATAGTAGCAACTACTACGAAAGAGGTAGAGACAAATGCAATGTGATGTGAGGGAACAGATAGAAGTGAGTTATGAGAAGAGCGAAGAGATTTGTCATGGAAATAAGAGAGATAGGCGAAATTCTCATTAAGGTATTTTGGTGTCGCAGGCTAAATCGAAAACCAAGAACAGGAGACAAAGAACTTTAAGATTTCTGCGTCAACGAATTGGTAGCACTTCAACTTAGCACGATATTCAGATATGTACTAATATTTACTTAAATAATAATATAATTAGTTTATTAAAACTAACTTCTATATGCTCAAACAATTGTCTCCCATAGGGGGTAGACGCGAAGGGCGCGGTTTCAGCATCGTCCTTGAAACTCTCAGCCAATCAGCGTCGCCGGATGCGTCATGTTATGACAACTCTGCTACGACACTGATACGGACTGACACGAATGTTTCGTCATGAAATTATAATGATATGTGGATAAGCTTTCATTGGCTGAGAGTATAGGTAACGGGATTAATTGACACGCCTCAATATGTTTAATATTATACGTACCTATTTTGCATTTATAGGTAATTACCAGATACAATTTTACTTATTAGGTCAACTACATATCTCAAAAAACTTATAACATTCTACTGCTAAAATATACCTACTACCATTACGATTGCCCCTTGAGGATTGTCAGAAACCAAGCTTTTGTAAAGTTGGCTAAATAACTTTACTATAGGCCCGTCATGACAAGTGGCAAGCTCGTCGATGTCTCTAGCGTACCATACTTAAATATGTCACTTTTTTTTTGTTTTTGTGTTGTGACCAAGGGGCCTAATTCTGGCGCTTTCGACTTGCGTGTCGGTTCGAATGAAAAGCGACAGATCTCTATAGAAAACTGTCAGTTTCATTCGTGAACATTGAGCAGACTTTATTTTTTAATTTATGGTCTTAACCGCTAGACCAAGGAGCCAGTCCTAATATATACCTGTTTTATTTAAATAGGTCTATTAATTATGACAATACAATATTTTGCTGTATTGTGCTGTTTTCACGCAGACCGCTTCGCAGCGTGCTTAGGATATGTTTGTGACGTCAGTCATATAAAAGGAAATCAAATATTCCTGTTTTATTTTTTGCTTTGCTTTATTGCACAAACGCATACTAACGTCAGTCAGTCATATTGTTTCAAAATTTATTTTTTATTATAAAAAATAGTTTATCTGTGAATAGCTATCCATAGGTAGGTGGTTGTTTTAATTACATTTGAGTACCTACATAGACAACTTTGAAATTATAATTATATAGTAAATTTAAATTATATCCCATACAACCACTACAATGTCTACGAAATTTCGTAGTCATACGTAGTCTCAATGTTTTATGCTTATTGGTATAGTTAAATTTAAAAAAAACATTTATTCTTATTTAAAGAATAATAATTACTTTGTATAATAACAGCACTTAGTTAATCATATTTTTTAAATTAACAATTAACAATATTATCGTTTAAAAGAAAAAAATAATCAATAATAATAATACATTCAAATACATTTGATTACGTACATTTGACATAGATTTACAACACCACTGTTCCCGTGCCACGTAGAACACGTTAAGCCGTTGTTCCCGGTTCCACTAATACCAACTTGTGGAATCGTTAATAAATTGACATTGGATCCTCGCTAACCCGTCTGGCCAAAGCATCGTGAGTGTAGGCCAAATTCTCCAGAAATATGTTCTGGAAGTTCCAGCAGTAATAGTTGATAATAGAGTATACGCGTTAAGGTTGTTAGTCCAAAGAGGCTAAAAGTGGCCTCTACTAATTGGTAAATGCATTAATATTATAAGAACTTATATGTGAAAATCTGTAATAGTTCTTAGGGAATTTAGTGTTTAATATCTATATATAATAGTCAACTGTTGGTTTACCAAAATGAATAAATAAATAAAAATAAATACTCTATCTAGAAGTAAATTTTCAAAGCCTGTGACATATCACGCGAAACACATTAAGGCGAGCTTTCAAAACATATTTATGCAAATTTAAAAATATCGGTAAATAGCTGCTAATATGTGCTGAAAAATAACAAAAATTGCCGTGAAATCGCTTTTCAAGAGGCAAAAAATTAAAGTACAATGGGCACAAATGTAATCTTTGTCGAAGACCCTCTATTGACTGCCCTTTTACTATGCCGCCTTAACTAGATGATTTTTTACACTTCGCTTGAAGGACTCCAGTAGCTCAGCACGGTCATACTTCCGTTATCGAATCGAGAACAAGAAGTATGTGATTTTAGCCAGTGCCATGACGTAATTAACTACAAATTGGTAGCTCGGATGTAAAACATAACTTACGTAACAGAGTGCATGCTAGAGTCCTATAATATATCTCAGGCTGAGAGAGCATTCCACATCTACGGCGTACGAAAGATGTAAGAGTCTCCAAATTTATATGTACACGAAGAAATATTTATTTATTTATTTACAACTATTGCACATAAATATACAAAGGCGTGACATAATGTCGCTTGACATTCTCTGCCTGTCAGACCTTCGGGACAACGAGAACATTTATGTGAGGACATACCTCAATTAAAATTAAATATATTAAAAATATAAGTTTATAGAATATTATTTATTGATAATAATAAATATTTATTAATAAAACGAATACATACACACATACATATATAAACTACATAAACATAAATTTAGGTACTATGTACTATATCATAAGTGATGATGTAGGATAACAATAAGCAACAATCAATGAAAATTATGAATCCAAAAAGTGCTTGTAAACTAATCTTTTAAATATAGATCTGTTTGGAGCATCTTAAACCATCTTTAACAATTCGTAAGGTTTTGCCATAATTATAATAAATTTGTATGCAAATGCTTTCAAATTATCGCGCTCTGTGGTCTTGATTGACTACTATATGATTATACATGTTGTGTGACCCATTATCCTTTCTTGATATTAATTTTGTAGGAAACATGGTATGCTTCCGTGGGCCAGCGGTTATAAGACCGTAGATTTAGACGCAAAGGTACCGAGTTCGATTCCTAGTTAGGAACACAAATAAAAACGAGTTTGGTACACTAGAGATACCAACGACCCTGCCACTTGTCATTATGGGCCTATAGTATATAATAAGTTAGCAAAATGTTAACTTGCAACTTAGGCTTAAGTTAAAAATGGCGTCTAAAGTATCACTTTTATTTCAGCTGGTAAAATGGACGCCATTTTTAACTTTAATTATTAGAATTACAATGACTTAGTTTTGGTACAACCCAGCCTTAGTAACCATGGTTTCTGACAACGTGCAAGCGGTGCAAGACAATACGGCCGTGAAGATAGTTTACTTCTGAAACATGGTATGTGAACAGAAGTTTGCGTTTAAATAATATATAATTGGTAGGTATAAAAACTGCGCCAACGGTTTGCGCGGGGATATTTGAAAAAATATAGCCTTAGCCTACATAAGCACGACAGTTCCGCCGGGTGGACGCCCGCGACCGTCAACCTAGCTGGACCACAACATAAAACCAAATTAGTGAAAAAGTTATACCATTTCCAGTCGATTGAGCATTCTAGTGACGATTCCACTCCAAATTATCATTATAATATAAAAATAATAATATTTATTTATTTTGAAGAGATTGCAGATATTAAGGTTGATAGTACATAGTATACTCGTAAATGGGAATTATATAATAGATTAAATTGATTCATTCATCATTACAGCCCCTAGAACACAGCATCCTAGATCTCCACTGTTGGAGACGGGCCTTCCAGAACATATACCTGGAGAATTAACTGCATGAATATAATTCCTTATTTTTTCATCCTGCCTATCACCTTACTCGATCCTCAAGGTTAGCTGGTAAAGAATGCCTACTGGCATTATAGCTCTATACTATTTTTTAAGTGCATCAAATAAATAAATAAATAATCTAATTACATCTAAAGATTTTTTAGCTGACTACAGTAGTAATGGCGGTTAGATCCGTGGATTTAGACTCGGAGGTTCGATTTTTGGTCGGGACACAATAATATTTCTTAATTTAAATAAATAAATTTAATTAATATTTAGTTTATTTGTGACGTTTCTCAAGTTTGTTTAGTAGTTTATTTGGTACGCTAGAGACATTGACGAGCTTGCCACTTGTACGTATTGTATCTTTTTTGTATATCTAATGGAAGTAACTGGGATCCTAAATGACAGGTCTAACTTAGTTAGACTTAGTTTAGGAGTCAGTGTGTAAATCAATTTGTTAATTGTACTTTTATGAACAATAAAATATTTTGTATTATTATTATTGTATAGTTAAGTTGACTAAATGTGAATCCGCTTCTTTATGATTATTTAGTAGTAAAACACGGGATCAAACAGCTATTAACTAATGGGTTCCGCTATGTTGACGAGCTTGAGTGCGCTGGCCGTTGCCACCCCTTGCTGACCGACTGTTCCTTCAAACCTCACTCGATTCCTTACCAAAAACAAAACCGGACGACTCCACATCCTTTCTGCAGATCCTTTACTAATAAAACTAATAACAATATTAGTCAAAACTTCATTAGTATAGGTATCTATTATACTAATAAATAAAAAGTGTGTCGGAACGAGACGGGGGTCGTATAGCAGCGGCCGGAAAAGGGGGAGTGACTTATAACTTGAGCGGCGACTTCGCGACACTTCAGCGCCAAGTCTTTGCATTTTCCCGCGCATTTGTGGCTGTCATTTGTAAAGTGGGCGAGTGTTAACAATAGTGTTATGTGACTGTTTGGTGTTGCTTGATAAAACAATTTATGACAGAAGATAACATGGCTGCAGTGGCTGTGGTAAGAAATTAATTTAACTTTTTATAATCACTTATACCTTTACTTAATTAATAATTATAAAAAAAAAACAAAAGTAAATTTAAGAAAGTTTAATACGAATAAAACTTGGTACTTGTATTATCCTTAAAATACTGCCGTCGTGGTCTAGCAGTTAACCCCGCGTTTGTTTTATAGCATTTCCAACATCTCGTAGCAACTTCATGAACCAGAGCCAAATGTCGTTTTTGTTAAGAAAAACTATTTTTTTTAACAATGCTAACATTTCTTAAATAAAACGAGCGGTGAGGCTACTTTTTAACAAGTATTTTCGTTTATGTTTTATCATACCATGGCACCCAACACACATAATATTATTATGGTCTTTGAATTTATTACATAAAATCGTTTAAAATACCATTTTAACAAATATAATAGAAAACTATAAAGTATATAAAAATGGTAAACAAACCATTTTATATTATAATGACATCTGTCAAAAAGTAACATCTATAACCCTCCTTTCAACACGGTACTGACATACGAAATTAGCATCAAATGTTAGAATTTTCATTAAACGAACGACTTGTGCTAAAAAAAGTGGTATTTTCATGCTAACACTTCTTAAAACGAACGCGGCCTATGTTGAGATTTAGACGCGGAAGTATCGGGTTCGAATCCTGGTCCGGGACACAATGATTTATTTAATTTATTCGTGGTATTTATCGCGTTTAGTATACCAGAGACATCGACAGGCTTTGTCATTATGGACCTATACCTAGTTAATTTAGCTAAATGTGATCCCGCTTTTTTGAAAAGGTCATGATGATACATTACTTTCTTTTTCTCAAAATAATGTCGCCGGCAGGTACTAATGAAAAATATACTTTTCTCACGTAAATTTTTCATAAATTGACAACATCACCATGTTCGTGCCTCGGAGAGCACGGTAATCCGACGGTTCCGGTTCCATTAATACCAACTTGTGGAACCGTTAAGACCCGCCAACTCAAGCCAGCGCGGCGTAGCGAGTATAGTCCAAATTAAGCACACAGGGATACTACGTTAATAATTAATTAAACCAAGACACCAAAATACAATCCTATAAATATGATATTAATTTAACTATTTTCAGTATCATCAAGACGACCGTTTCCTATCCGGGGTGGTCGGAAACCACGCTTATAAAGAAGCGTATTTTAATTTTCCAACTTCACTATAGGTCCACCATGACAAGTGGCAAGCTCGTCTGTCTCTGGCATACCAAACTCGAGAATATCACAAATTATATTTATTGAAATTAATAAATATTACTGTGACCCGACCAGAAATCGAACCAATCAAATCCACCACGAAGGCATTTGCAGTTGGCAGTTTTATTTAAAATAAAACTTTGACTATTGTTTATTCGAAGTAAAATTTTGAACAAAATAAATTGCCTAACTAATTTATTTATTAGTCAATAATAGTTTATTAACTGGCATGTTAGCTGATGTCAGTCGTAAGGTCCCATGTCGTGTTTTAAAAACAAACAACATCATCATGCAACAAAGCCTTTATATTTTTATTGCACAGTTAAGTGTAATAAAACAATATAATACATCAAAATACAATGTTTTTTATTGATAAAAAAATGGTTCCTTTGAACTTATGCAGTAAATAAAAACAGAGCTATTCAAAGACGCTTTTCTAAACTCACCTCTACTGGTTTAGCAGCATCTGTGTTAGGAACAGAAGACATTCAAATTGTCCGCAATCGCTCATCCGTAAACTAGCCTTGGTTTAAAATAAAGTTTCTTAATTAGACAATACTTGTATAGTAGTCAAAATAATGTTTGTTTATATTGTTCTCTAAGAACCGTACCCCTCTGGCATCTACGGTCATTTTGTGCAAAGTTTTAGAAATTCAATGTTTCACGGCAGCGCTGACTAATGACGGCTGACTAGCCGCGTGACTAAACTTAGTTAGTCACGGCAAAACTTGCTCCATATACTCACTAATATCAAGATTGAACTGATATTACTAATGAAAAGCGAGAGTTATCCTTGCAATATAACTTATAGCAAAACATACTTGTAGTTAAGAAAATACTCAATCTAGACGCATATACTTACATGTGTGTTCAAAGTTCTGGTAAATAAACACCGTAACCTCATTTAATGAATGGCTTTAATACTTATATGATGGTATACGTAGTATCCCTGTTTAGCATTAGTTGATTGGGAGTTGGGTCGGCCGGCCAGTCCGCGGGCAGTTGCCGCGGGAACGGCACGCAGCGGAATGTCGCGCCCGCGGCCTCGTCGGCTCAGCCTTCGTCTCGCTCGTTCGCAGGCCGCCCCAGAACCAGCCCCAGCTCCAGAACCTACTCCGCAACCCACCGCAGACCCAGATAACCCGCCGTCTGATGACGAAAGAGAACCAGGAGATTGGCGAGCTTCCCGTCCTGCATCCCCACCGCAACGACCTGATGATGCTTCTGAAGGATCTGAAGCAACAACATCTAAACCAATAAGAAACGAACCAGCAAGTCGTTATGCTAATTTGAACTATTGGCGAGCTCGTCGTGTTACGTTTTATAGAAATGGGGATCCTTTTCATCCTGGAGTGGAGTTTAGGTTCAAGCCAGGTCGGGACTTGGCGTCGATGGATGCGTTGCTGGACCGGCTGTCGGAGCGGCTGGAGTTGCCGCGCGGCGCTCGATTCATCTTCGGGATGGATGGCGACAGAAAGTACCGGCTCGAAGAACTTGAAGACGGAGCATCCTACGTCGTGTCTTCATATAAAACTTTTAAGGTAAGTCGTAGAATAAAAAGCTCTTAGATATAGGATGTAGTTTTAGGAACTGATGACATTGCAAGTGAATGACTCCAGTTGAGACCTCACGAGCCTCTTACGCAGGGCCCACTTACAGTACATACCTTACGGCATAAATCTCGCCTGTGCATATTAATTTTCAGTTTTTGTGCAATTCATATTTTTTATTATTGTTATTACGATTGTAATTTATGCTATTTACTATAAAGTGTAATAGAAAAAAATATAATTAAGTAACAAATTCAGTTTACTCGACATTTGCTATGACACGTCGTTGTCGGAAACAGGAGTGAGATTTACGGTGTAGTTTTCTTAGAATAGTGTAGTTTTGTAGTGTTCTTTCTGTCGCACTTTATATGAAATCAATGATAGATAAAGATAACGATATACAAAACCAAAATTCAACAGTCTATGACCTAATTTAGTTATGTTTTAGCATATTTTGCGTAAAACAATAAGATCAAATAAGTTTTCGAAGACCTTGAGTGGTCGGAAATTCTTCGGACTTCCGTCGTAATATTATTATAACTGGTATAATACAAACAATCACGAAATCTGAATCAGTTAGTACAGACGTCACGTCACGTCTTCCAGTCAAGCTGAATCGGAGAGGGTCTACTCTGAAAGGCCAATGTCCATTCAGGTTCTTATTTTTCTTAAGCATTAAATTAAAAATAAAATTATAATTATCTTCTTAATGTTCGCCATTGATTTTGCTATCAGAAAGTATATTTGAAACAGGGTATATCTTTGTTGTTTCCGAATATGCATTTTTTGCATATTTAGGAACGAAGTCAGAGAGTTGTTTTATAATAAACCTATATATTTTAAATAAATAATATAATAAAATAAATATTTTATGGTTATTGCTCGTTCACCAAGATATTGTATACTTCCGAAAGGAAAAAATATTAAATTGTTTTTGGTACGTAAGGACTTTTATGGCAAACCCCTTAAAGACAAAGTTATGTTGTGTTTTCCAAAATATCTTCAAAAACAATTACTGAAGGTAGTTTATTAATTTATTATACACCGTCTAAAATAAGTTGGCTTTGATGCAACGTTGGATATCAGTCCATAGTTTCGTGATCATTGTCCTTTTATAGATTTTAACTTTGGCCGGACCGATATACCCCGGTCAGAATCGGAAAAGTACAAGAAATACACGTTACGTACGTGTCGTCAGATATCGGACGAATGTGAACGAATGGTTTCCGCCATTTTAGTTTAGATTGTTGGACGTAAATGCCCGCTGTCCGTAAAACAATTGGTTCCTACGAGCGTCGTTGACATTTAGTTGACATAAAATTTATTTTTGAATCGTTTACAGTATTTCTATACAGGTTATGTTAGGTTAACTTTAGGACTGCCTCCATGTTTAAGTCCGTGGACTTAGACTCCGAGGTACCGAGTTCGATTTCTGGTCGGGACACAATCATATTTATTAATTTTAAATTAACATTTAATTCTGTTGTGATATTTCCCGAGTTTGGTACTTGCCACTTGTCATATATTGCCTATAGTAAAGTTGCCTAAATGTGAATCCGCTTCTTTAAAAGCATTGTTTCTGAACACACCGCACATACGGTCGTGATGATACTTTACTTTTATTAATTTTTGGATTCTAGGCGTAAACAGCCAGATAGGGCGTGAGTCACAGCGTTATATAGCGCTTTCGTTATCCTGCTATAGTCCAAGGCCGAATATTATTATACGTTTCGAATTGGTCACGCAGTTTAATATTTTGTAAGTTCAGAGTAGGCCCCCTGAATCGGCCTTGTCTCAAGATGTGGGTCGCAGGATAAGCCCCACGCACAGTCGCGTAGTAGGTACAAACATTTGCATGCTGATTGCTTGTACCGCATTTTGTTTCCTAATATTTTTCGATAAGCCCAGTTAATTACCCAAATTACTATTCGACGTAATTCATAATTATGGCCAGTAGCAAAACACAGAACGGGTCGGGAAATTGGGAAAGCAATTACTGAGTCGTTTTTTTTACTAAATTAGGGGTAAGTTATTGACACCCTGTATTTAATGAAGCAGTTATTTATACAGTAAGAAAATATTACGACAATATTACTGTGTATTATTTTATGTAGTTACGGTCAAGGAATTTAATTCCCTACCCATTTCGTTGAAATGTCGTTAGACTTTCGCAAGCATTAAGGTCGAAAATTATATTTCAGTAATAGTATTGAAATGTCAATACGTATTATTGTAATACAATATGTCAAAGTAACGTCTTGCTCTAGCTTAAGCGACGGCGACGCGACGATCCTATGTCTTGCTCTAGCTAGCTCCCATATTGACAGTTTGCTATACCAAGGGGGTGGAAACTTAGAACAATTGACAAATTTCGGTTCCTATAGAAAGTGGCGGCGCCTAGTAGACGTTAAGGGGTACTAAATTTGTTCATTCAATCATTCTTTAATTCAATCATTCTTTAATTCAATCATTCTTTAATTCAATCATTCTTTAATTCAATCATTCTTTAATTCAATCATTCTTTAATTCAATCATTCTTTAATTCAATCATTCTTTAATTCAATCATTCTTTAATTCAATCATTCTTTAATTCAATCTGTTCGTTCAATTCATTCAACATGTCGGCCATTGTTGTCAACAAGCGAAGTATACAATCTTAGTAAAATAATATAAAAAAATCTTTAGGTATATATGGCACTTTAGGTATCCCATCAGCCTATCCTAGTGTTCGGGTGAGCGAGAGTTTTTTTGCGTGAGATTCCACTCTTTTCCAATTAGTTACTATACTCTACTCCTTGTGCTATACGATATTGAACCTTAGGTGGGTTCGAAATTAAATTCCTGACCGTACCTACCTAAATAATCTAATGAGAACCAGTCGATCATCTCGGACACCACGGGCTTTCTTGTGCTAGAAGTGCTGGCCGCATTCCTCGTCACGCGGCTCTCAACGACATCATTCAAAGGGCTCTTGTCACTGCTGGTGTACCTGCAATCTTAGAACCATCTGGGATTGTGCGGAGCGATGGCAAGAGACCCGACGGAATGACTGTTGGGCCGTGGAAAATTGGCAGGTCTCCGGTGTGGGATGCGACGTGTGTAGACACATTAGCTCCATCTCACATCCAGGCTTGTCAGAGCGGCGTTTTCTGCGGAGAACCTCAAATTGTGCAAATACGCCAACCTTGATACGGGTTACGAATTTGCGCCGTTCGGGGTCGAGACGATGGGCCCATGGGGACCGTCAGCGAGGCGCTTGGCCAAGGAGTTGACAAAGCGGCTGACAGAAAGGTCTGGAGACAGGAAGGCTGGCAATTATTTCTGCCAACGTATTAGCCTCGCTATACAGAGGGTAAATGTTGCCACTCTCCTTGGGACTATCTTATTTATAGTTTTGTTTATTTAAAATTGTATTATTTAGGTAGCTTTTAATTTATATTTAATGTATATTAATTAACTTCGAATAAATACATTTGTCTAAGGGACAACTGACATGTAAGTCGACGAGTTGTTATAATTGACCAAGATAATTAATATTACATTACGTATTACATATTAGTCACACACACTAGTCACTAACCAAGCACCCTTTATAGATCTCAGGCTGCATTTCCCCGCTAAAGTGTCCAGTGTGTTAGCCAGCAATTAGCATATACAACGGTGCATTGCCCTGTGAGCCGGATCCTCGCGCTCCTTGCTAAACTTTTAAAACAGATTTTAATTAAAATATCCACATTTTAACTAATAAACTTTAGTACAGTTAATCTTCTTTCAAGTGGTGTTAATTTTATATAAATATCTCACCATTTCAGGCTTACAATATTAGTTCTCTTGGAAAGTAGACATAATACCAAATGGCACATACTTTCAACGAGAACAATATTTAGGTAGTTAGATGGACTGATGGTTGTTAAATTTGCCCAGTCTGCCGGGGCGGAGAAGTATCCACCGTTCGTGCTGATGAACCCAGTAAAGTGTATCCACACGTTTCGGGATCAGGCTTGAGTTGCCGTCATGCCAGCGAAGCCGAAATAGTGTTAGGGACTGATGTCAGTCATGAGTGTCTGATTCCAGTTGCTAACATTCATCGACCTCGCGCGTCACTTACTATCAAGTGGGTGCAAGCAAGGTCACATGTTGTGCTAGTATAAAAAAAAACCTATCATTAAAAGTCTGAGATCGAAAAGCGTTATTCTAAGAAGAATATCACACTAGGAGATATAAAAATTGCTGTGATTATTATGGCTATTCTACTTGACTATGATTAGTACACGCTGGTCAGACCAGATCCGCACCACACTTCACACCCAAGTCCACGAGGCCCTGCACGCCGCCGTGAGCAGACCCGGATGGCGCAGCATAGTCCCGGACTAACAAAGTGATCCGAGGAGGGGGTCACGACCCTCAGCATTGAGGAAAACGACGCAAGGAGGAGGATGATTAGTACTGAAAACCTGTTACGCACACATGCTTACACACACACAAACCCACAATTGCAAGAAACACTCTTAAGAGCGTTTAATACTTGTGCTTTCCTCTCGTTCGCACAAAATAGCATTTTAAAACATTATTCAGGTCTAAGAGGAATTTTGAGACATGTAGTCTAGGAAATAAAATTACGAACATTTTAGACATATTTCCACTTTCATATACACAATTTTAGACAGAGAAAAATAGCAAATATAATTATTATAAATAATAACTATTTTACTAATACGTATATATGATTAATATATCTCTAAAATATCCGTATATTTAGTGTTGCGGGTTTTGCTTTTGTGCAAGACCAAGAACAAGACCACTGATATTGTTGCAAATTTAATACCAAGACTACCCTAGTAAGTCAATGCAAGAAACAATAAAATACTAACCCATCATTATAATTAAAGATGAATTATCACTGAAGCCAGAAAAAATAGCATTAATGTTTTATTAGCGAAAAATACACACATCAAAAGTGTCTAGGGATCAACATATATTTTTGCAATAACTTTTCTCCTGATTGATATTCATTAAAATTTTCTTTAAGGATTGATCAAATAAAATGTTTTCGTTTGTCTACAGTAACGATAAACCAAGTCACCTTTGCATTAGTAAAAAAAATTGCCATTTTCCTAATAAAGGGATTTTTGACATTTGAACCACTAACATTAAAGTTCGAAAAAAAGACTGAAATAACAGTTTTTTTTTTAATTTTATTGGGTAACTTAAACAATTAATAATCCGTGTTTCTACCGCGAACACTAACAACACAAGAACATCGGTTTGGCATACTCAAAATGAGTTCATCCAAATCACGCTGTGGAATGGCCGCCCATGTTCGTTGCAACAACAAAAAAAGGTCTTCTTGCGACTGGATACCCTCCATATTCGGCAGAGCTCTTCTCTGAAGAATATCCCATGCATGCTCAATCGGGTTCAAGTCTGGCGACTGAGCAGGCCAGGGCAGGACATTGATGTTAGCTGCGGCGAGAGTCTGTCTTACAACTCTTGCGGTGTGCGGTCGTGCATTATCATGCATTAACTGAAATAAGGGACCGATATGCACTTGTAGAGGAACGATGACGTCTGATACAACCGTCTCAGCATAAATTTGAGCGTTGAGGTTGCCTCTGATCCAAATCAACTCAGTTCTTCCGCCGATCGAAATACCCGCCCATACCATGATGGTTCCACCACTATAAGGATGGACTTCCTGGCAGGATTTTAATCGCTGTTGGCGTCCAGGGGTTCTCCAGTGTCGTATACGTCTTGTATCCGGCCTCATACCAAAACGAGACTCATCAGAAAAGCACACGAAACGCCATTGTTCTTCTGTCCAATTTCTGTGTTCAAGAGCCCATTGATATCGAGTCCTACGATTGTGCATTGCTATAGGTGGTACCCGTAGCGGTCTTCGGGAATGAAGGTTCACTTCATGCAAGCGGTTTCTGACTGTTTGGTCGCTAATTAAGTTCCCTGAAGAGCGATGAAGGCTCACGGCTAACATCATGGCGGTTATTGTTGGAGTTCTTCGAGCTGTGATTTGAATGTATCGGTCTTGTCTCCGTGTGGTGCAGCGATACCGTCCTCCATGGCGCTCAGCCACGGTACCAGTGGTTCGGTAACGTGTCCAAAGTCGACTGATAACACTCTGACTTGTATTCAGAGCTAAAGCCACAGTACGTTGCCGGGAACCAGCTTCTATCATTCCCACGGCTCTGATCATTTCTTCCCTGCTTAAATGACGTCGCCGCTCCATAATAACGTTGGTTTTAATCAGTAGTAGGGAAACAGTAGCACTAATAATGTCTTCAATGCGTCTTATGTTTTTATAGGGAAAATATTGACAGCTGATTTTCATCTTTTACTCGAATTTGATTGACAGTTCCTGTTTTAAATTATGAAATGCACCAAAAAGGATCCATATAAATTTATAAAATCATAAATTTATTACAAAGCCACATCTCAATCACAAGAAATCCGCATAAACATGCTTGATCCCTAGACTTTTTTGATGTGTGTATGAACAAACTTTTCATAAATTATAAGAACACCGGCCATTCGTCTTCGCTGACCTCGTTATGGTATTAATTAATATTCAAATGTGAGGAAAAAACAAACTGTCATCATCGTTATCGATAAAGGTTGAATAAATGAATAACAAATGTTGAAGTTAAAGAATAATTACGGTAGAGTCATTAGGGAAGTACTTGTTACTATATTTTGCAACCATTTAAATACGCGTACCCTAAATCACAGTCTAATGGGGCACATACATACATACATAACTCCTTAAGTTTTTTATAATTTTTTATATAAAAAAATTTATAAATATTTCCAGACAGGTCGCACAACGCCATCTAGTTTCCGTCGTAAGCTACGAGGTTTGTGTTACGGAAACTAGATGGTTGATAAACTACATATTATACTTTTTTTTTGTAAATATATACATATTATACATTAACAAACACCCAGACCGAGGCAAATTATACAATATTCTACGTACAACTTGCCCCCGGTGGGCATCGAACCCACGAGCTCCCGAGTTCACGGCAACGTTTGTTACCACTAGACCACGGAGGCGGCAGTTCATTTAGTATTGCACCTACCTTATGTACTTACTGCTCTCTTTGTCCCGAAATCAGCCTTTGTACTTTGTGCAATTAAGTTTAAATAGATAAATATGTTTCACCAATCTTCTTTCGTTTAGTAAAAAAAAAATATATTTTAGATGGTGTTATTAATTATAATACATTTATTGGAAGTAGATACAAAAATATTAAAATATATAAATAATAATAATAAATATTTCCAGACAGGTCACACAGCGCCATCTAATTTCCGTGGTAAGCTACGAGGCTTGTGTTACGGAAACTAGATGGTTGATAAACTACATATTATACTTTTTTTTTTGTAAATATATACATATTATACATATAAACACCCAGACCGAGACATATTATACAATGTACAACTTGCCCCCGGTGGGAATCGAACCCACGACCTCCCGAGTTCACGGCAACGTTTGTTACCACTAGACCACTTAAAATACCTAAAATAACTAAACTAAAAATACCTATTAAATTAAAACTATTCTACAAAATAAACCACCGGGGAGGGTACCTAAAACGTTCACCACATTTCCTCGTTGAATTATAATGGAAATATTCTGTTTTAGGTAGTTATGGCATTTGGGATCGCCACACTTGAAAAATTCGTTTACCCAGCTCTTTTATGAATTTGTGGGTATCAAGAGAATATACCCCCATTGTTTTATCCCCAAATGCCACAAAGTATTTTAGATTATAATATAAAATATTTGCTCTTCCACGCAGTATTTATTTTTTTCTGGCGATTTTTATGTGCAACTAAGTATTCGACAATAAAAGTACCACGTCAATCGCGAATTAATAGTTTCTTATAGTCGTCCGACATAAATGCATGTTTTAGAAGGCTACTTCTGAGGCTGATATATATAGACGGTGCTAACACTAAGTAATTATTCCAATTTTAGTACTGTCGTGCGTTTTGAAATGAAATGAAATGAATTTATTTGTCAGAAACATGGTAGGTACAGGGATGTAAATTATTTTATGCAATTATATCACATGCTTCGCTATTTCTAGCATACAAATATATATTTAGTCACATGACTTTGTCGAGTTTAGTGTCTAGGTATTCTTTTGTCGAATAAAAACATTTATTAACCAGCATTTGTTTGACTCCTAATTTGAACAGTTTTAGTGGCAGTTCTCTTATCGTAACTGGAAGCTTATTAAATATCTTTGTTACCATTGCATAATAATTTCGGCTATATTGAGTACTTTTATGCGCTGGAATAATTATTCTACTAGGATAACGCGTTTTAAAATTAAAATAATACCAAAGAGTTTTTAAAAGTTCCGTTTCATGAACTGTATTCATGAATGATTCTCATATTTTTTCGTTCTTACTATTTACTTATTTCATGCTGAGCAATCCAATTTCCAATTTTCAGTGTGTCGTTTTTCCAACAAGAGCGCCTGATTTAAATTTGCCGCCGACTCACTTTCGATTCATTTGGCGCATTATTGCGACCGAAAACTAGACTTAATTGGCGAAAATACATATTAACAAAAAATACTAGTTGTACCGTATTTTCGCCAATTACGTCTAGTTTTCGGTCGCAATAATGCGCCAAATGAATCGAAAGTTAAGTCGTTTTATTACAAAATCCTTGTCGTCGTTGTCGGTCGCTTTATATAGCCTATATATAGGTATAATGAAATCTGTGGCCGAGAATACTGGAACCTCCATTCGGCATCGTGGTCTAGAATTAAACATTTCCAGAAGCGCTATCAACGAATTTTGGTAAAATATCTGCATTTGCATACGGTTATACGGGATAGCCAACAACTAATTTTAGCGATTAAGTCCGTGGATATAGACGCGGTGGTCCCGGATTCGATTTTCTAGTACAATATGTTTTTGCTCTAAAAACAACATTTATTAATATTTTACAATCAACACTCCGCGTCCCCGCGCGCCCTCATCTCGTCTCCTGTCTGCAGACGTTTGTTTATTGCCTATTGAGTTTAGTTTTAAAATTTAAAATAATCTTCGGAGGAAATGAGTGTTCATCATAAGAAAGAGATAGACTTAAATTAATGGTACTTATAGGCGGACGTATTTTTCGCGCCCGCACATCTTTTTTATGTACCTACTACAAATATTTAATATTAAGCTTCGAGAGTAATTGTCTCCGCCAACAAACTGTGGTTACAGTTTGGCGGGCTACTTTATAATTTATATGTATTGGAAAGTAAATAAATGATTGTTTTTATTTTTTTAAATTCGAGCTTTCCAAAATGTTTGTGTAATTTCAATATAATTTATTACCACAGTTTTTTTGCGTTTATTTCTACAATACGTTCTATAAATTTGAGGCTAAGTTCTAACCGTCTCACAATAAGTACATAATGGTCGCAGTCCTCACGCGATTTGATACTAAAACGCTCCCAAGTCTAATTTTTTTATTCAATGATAACTATCGCGATCAAAGTGGAAATAATTTTAATTTATTAACAAACCGCTATTATGAGTGCATTCTAAATTAATGTGCAAAAGCTTGAAATTTATGTTGAAAAATAATATAATTTATGTAAAAGCTTTTAGTTTTCTTCATAAATATTCTTTCTGTAATTGGATTTTTTTTCTACAGATACTTAGAACCTACCTTATTATGTCTGAAGGCTAGCGACTATACCTACTCATATATTAGCGTTAAATAATGTGAAAAAGATTCTTGACACTTAAATGTTAGTAATATAGTACATTAAAATGGGAGGAAATCTAGTTTTCTCAAGTTTTTGAGTATAATTATTATTTAAATAATTATATGATAAGCCTTGACAAGTGGCAAGCTCGTCGATGTAGCGTACCAAACTCGAGAAATATCACAAACAAATGTGAACAATAATGCGTTTGAATCCACGGACTTAACCGCTAGACCACAGAGGCAGTCCTACTCGTAACTAACATAATATATTTGTAGAACTAAAATATCATAAAGCTGTTTATATAATCACTAGCTGGGCCCGCGACATCGTCCGCGTAAAATAGTGACTATCGGAAGCATTTTCATTTTTTTGGGCTAATTATTTTGCAAATAAATCACATACATACATTAAAATAAGCTAAACTTTCATCCCCAATTTCGATCCCTTACAACAAAAGTAGCCTATAAATAATAAAATTAAAAATAAACTAAACTATAAATAAAAAATGTCCTCTAGAGATGTCCCATCCGAGATAGTCCCAAGGAGACTGGCAACATTTCCCCTCTGCATAGCCATGCCAGCCTTCATGTCTCCAGACCTTTCTGTCAGCCGCTTTGACAACTCCTTGGCCAAGCGCCTCGCTGATGGTCCCCATCGTCTCGACCCCAAACGGCGCAAATTTGTAACCGGCACCAAGGTTGGCATATTTGCGCAATTTGAGGTTCTCCGCAGAAAACTCCACTCTCCCCCAAATTAAATTTTAAGAACCAATTTAAATTTTATTTCAATTGGTTCAGTAGTGATTACGTATTACACAGTCAGACAGAATTACATTTGCATTTATAATATTATATAAAAGTAATTATTTGTAGAACTAAAATACCACAAAGCTCTTTATATAATCATGTTAAAATAAGTAATTTTTAGCCATTAGTTTCAGTATAGGCCATATTATTAAAGCAAGGTTACGACTTGGGTGTGGCCATTCTTAAGCGATTTCGACAGTCATGGCGTTGTTATTACTTACATACGAAAATTACGTTCTTAAATTTAATAAATGGACTATCGTATTATATATAATGGATTTTTAAGTTGTTAACCTGAATTGTTATATTATTATAATTAGACATTATACCTATTATAATTATTTTAGATTATAAGTTGACACGGTCTCTATACAGCCACGAAATTGTTATTGTATTTTTTTTTTATAATTTGACATAAAATTATTATTATTTAGATTATAAGTTAACATGGCCTTTATAAAGCCACAAATTTAGGTTAAGCTGCAGTACTTGTTTATGACACCAATGTCACTTACTTATTTCGGTCCATTCATAATTTAATTTTAAAATATTGTTTTTTATTTGTAAAAATTGTCAATATCCGAGTGTTACCTGTGAACCAAATGGAAATAAATAATTTTAATTTGAATTTGTAGGTAAGTTTTACGATTTAAGGAGTCTGCTCACTACACCGTATTATACCATGACCGTAATAGGAACGTGTCAGTCAAAAAATATTTATATATATTATATATATAAGGCGCGGTGGTGGCTCGGTTGTATAAACGCGTTTCTTAATTCCTACAAAGGTCGGTTTAAACCTACCCGGCATGTACCAATGAGAAATACACTTTTCTTACGTACATTCATCATAGATTTACAACACCACCGTTCCCGTGCCGAGGAGAGCACGTTAAGCCGTCGGTCATGGTTCCATTAATACCAACTTGTGTAATCGTTAATAAATTGTCATTAAAAATTGACATCATATCCTCGCCAAGCCGTCTGGCCAGCGTGGCGAGTGTAGGCCAAATTCTCCAGATTTATGTTCTGGAGTAGTCCATCAGTGGAGGTCTAGACGCTGTGTTCTAGGGGCTGTAATGATAGTAGATATACATATCAGTAAGATCAGCAGATTATATTATAAAAATAAATTAGTCTGCCATGAAATGTTAGCAATTAACAGTTAGGACGAAGTGCCAGTTCACAGACGATGTCCAAAAAAGAATTACGTGAAGTGATGCTAAAATACGTTTTTTTTATTAGCTCGTTAAATTATACCTAAAAAAATTAAATTTATTAGCAATATTAACCTTCTTATTAGCAATTTAGTTGGCGCCGCTTTAGTGCCCGCACGTACGAGTATAAGCTGTTCGTCAGTTGGTACAATTTAACGTGCCATTAAACAATATACAACGGCTCATAAACTGCATACTTCAACACTGCATCGAGTTTTCCGCTACTTGATAATCTGGTTGTACACTCAACCTCTCAACAACTCAAATATTTTAATAACAAAGTCTATAACCTAATTCCTTCATCTCCATTCCGCAATCGAACCACACGCACAGTTTAGAATATGCACCCACATACCGTAGTCACCATCCCTTCGCGTATGTATAAATTTGGAGACTCATACATTCGTCGCACAATAAAGACGTGGAATGCTCTTCCAGCCTCTGTGTTTCCACTTTTCTATAACCTGGAGTCCTTTAAGCGAAGTGTGAAAAGGCTTCTAGTCAAGCCGGCATAGTGTTAGGGACTGATGTCAGTCATGAGTGTCTGATTCCAGTTGCTAACATTCATGGACCTTGCGCGCCACTTACCATCAGATGGGAGCAAGGTCACATGTCCTGCTAGAATAAAAAATCAAATAAAAAAATGCACACCCAAACTATATAAAGATATAGGGTTTTTCGGTCGTCCAGGCCTGGGTGACTAATGGGCCTGGGTTGGGGATGGGAAAATTCCCCGTGAATCATGTCATTTCGCAGAAAATTGAAAAAGAAAAGCCAATGTCACCACCAAAAGATTTTGTCACTGACCAATTTAAATAACGGGCAAAGCAATGAACTGTCCCGGGAACTGTTTTTTAGTTCGTAAACTAAAAAAAACTGGCAAGCGACTGAAATTTATCAATCTTTGAAAAGCCAGACATATTACGATTGAATCCGAATTGCCTCATATCGTGCTAAATTTAAAAGTATTGTATCCAGTAATGGATAGCAAGGTTTGTGGCTGTACTGCTCAATAATAGTACATGCAATAAATTTAAGTATACCTAATGTAAAACAAAGGCGCTGTCGAAATAAGGGAAATAGGTCAACACGGTAGAAAAATGCCGATTTTGTATTTCAACTCATTTTAAGGCTGTGGACGTATAATGGGGCTTGTCTTGCTAAGCTGCTGGTCTTCTGCTAACAGCTTAGTTATTGGACCACTTTGCTGCTTAATCTTCCACTAGCAGGAGTACAATTATTCAAAATAATTTAATTAATGACGTTTCATAAATGCCTGTAATAGGTTTACGTGAATAAACATATTTTGACTTTCATATTTATCATAATTGGCTATGTCAATAAAATAATAATTTATTATTGTAATAATAAATGTTGATTTATTAATAAAAATGAATTTCTAGACTGAAGTTATGGACGAATATTTATAACAAATTTCGTAGTAAATTAAGCATATTCGTAGTCACACGTTACGTAATAAGAAAAAGCTACATAAGTTTATTGCTGAGTGTAATAAAAAAAAGGTTATGGGGTTAAAATAATTTTAAAAAATTGCTTAATGTAACTTGAACTAATGTAATACTTAATTTCGTAGATATACTGAAACTTTCCATCTCTTAATCGCTACGCCACTTCATTTGCTGATCTAGTAAATTTTTTTTCTCACCACAGCCCGTTCAGCAATAATTTGCTCCATCTTTTATTTATTAGCTTCCATGTTCACACATTTATCATCATGGAAAGCTGTCTCAGTCGCCACTTTATGGAGAAATAAAGGCCGAAATAACGCTAGGCTTTAGTAAATAAATATATTTTAAAAACACAACATAAATTAGGACATTTTCCAAAGATCTTCTTTATATATCTAAATAAAGAAGCTATGATATTGACTTCTGTCTCTATGACAACCTTCTGTCATAAAGACTTCACAAATCTACTTGTTCCGTAACACCTAGAGTATTAAAAGTACTAACTTGAAAAATCTTTGAAAATATTGGATTGTAATTTATTGCAAGAGAACAAAATACAGACTTAAATCTCTACTACCCCGGTTTTGCTAACAATGAATAAATCCAGTAATGTATGAAGAATATATCTGATATCTAAACTAATCATCATCAGCCTATGCCTCTCCACTGCCGGATCTAGGCCTCTTCCAAGACTCGGCACTGCACGCAACCATTATCCAACTCCCGCCAGCGACCTTCTTCAGATCTTCCGTCCATCTGGCAAGTGGTTGTTCCACTCGGCGCCATCTCGTATGTGGCCTCAACTCTAGGACCCGTTTGCCCCATCAGCCAGTTCAGCTTGCTAATTTTGAAAGCTATGTCAGTAACTTTTGTTAAGTTATCTGTGGAATATCAACGTTTTTTATTTAATTATTTGGTTGGGTAGGGAAAGGAGCAGAATGGTGGACGGTGAGCGTATTATCGCGCAATAAAATAAAAAAAGGGTTTTAAACCAGCCTATTGTCGGTCGCAAGCCCGAGATACCATTCTTCTCATCTCTTACCCACACATGATTGACCCGGCACCCGCACGGTGAATCCATGGAATGCTTAGAAATTTGTCTTCTTAGACTCAGAGCTAAATGACGTCATCCATTTCGGGCTACGTTTGTAAATTTGATAGTTTTATTAATGAGACTATGTTATTTTTACTATATATACTGTGCAATAAGTTACTAGGAAAATAAAATATGTAGTTTTCATATCAATCAAGCCATTTAGTACTACGAGTAAAGGTATGATGATGATATATTAAATATTTTGCTCATCTGTGATTACAATTTAGCCCAAATCCTCATACAAGATGAATGACTTTTGATAATGTGCGCCCAAGATAAAGCTTAAGGTTTATCGCAGCCATTTTTTTAACGTAGATTAAATGTAGAAACACTAAAACAAGCTTTTGGCTTCACCAGAGATATGCTAAGAAAATATGCACAAATAGTATCGCGTCAACATCAAGTGAAGTGGGTATTTTATGCTCGTAAGAGGTATAATAATTGATATATATCACGCATTTGTTAACATTTATTATACAAACTAACCACTTATGCTGTATTTATTAGCATGCACAATAAATTTATTATATTGCATATTCAATAAAATTGTAAAGTTTATAACGTAACGGCACTCCCATAAAATGAAGAATTGTACACGTAAACTAAACTATATATTTTTTGTCTTAAAAACTACCCCTAAACAACTTATCCCTTTTGAAAAAGTCAGAAACTACTTTTAAAGCTGGTTTACATTTATCCAACTTTACTATAGACCTAGCGTACCAAACTCGAGAAATATTACAAATAAATTAATGTGTCCCGGCCAGGAATCGAACCCGGTACCTAAATCTAAATCCACGGACTTTACTGCTAGACCACGGGGCCAGTTAATTTTTTGTCTTACTCTACATTTGTTCAATTAAATGGTTAGGAATTTATAAGGCTCTGAACACACCAACTCGGCGGCGGCTCTAGTTCTGCGGTCAGCGGTGATACTGCGAGCTGTCAAGAAATATGGAGTTCTCATTTATTAGGGAGATCTTCACCTACCGGCGTATTAACTAAAAAGTGGTAGTTGCCTGTAACTGCCTCCGTGGTCTAGCGGTTAAGTCCGTAGATTTACACTCGGAGGAACCGGGTTCGATTCCTGGTCGGGACACAAAAAATACTTAATAATGTAATATAAATAAATAAATTGTACATTAAATTAATATTTAATTTATTTGTGATATTTCTCGAGTTTGGTACACTAGTGATATCGACGAGCTTGCCATTTGTCATGATTGGCCTATAGTAACGTTGGCTAAATGTAAATCCGCTTTTTTATAAGCGTGGTTTTTGACCACCCCTAAAGGGAAACGGTTCTGATGATACTTTACTTTACCTCTGGTAGTTAGCGGTCCGGTGGTAGTTTTCTATGCCACTGTATGGATTAAAGAGACCGCAGATCGCAAATCGCGATCGCAGACCTTTAAATCCTATTTTCATATTTGTCAGTAAATTGCTGATATCAAAAACTTTTTTATGTCGGTTCAAAATTAATCGTTTAATTCAATATTTTCAAAGACTTTTCAAGTCTAAGTGTACTTTTAAGAAATGTAAAAAAAAAAAATTACGGACATTTTGAACATATTTTGACTTTCAAATAATCAATTTAAGACAGAGAATAATAGCGAAAACATTTAACTTATTTAATTAGTATAACGATTTTTCACTATTTAACTAAAACAAATAGGTATATGATAAATATATCTTTTTTTTTCTTAATTTTAATTAATTTTATTGGAAGTAAACAATCACATTATTTTATTCGAAGGAAGTAAGGTACAATGATTTAAAAAAACAATATTAATTAAACTAAAAACTTACATTTTAAAACAAAAATTAATAAAAATAAACCTACTTAATAAATAAAAATACAACTAAAAACTAAAATAAAAATATATCTTCATAATGGCTGTTATTTTATTTCTCAAACTTATCTTTAAAATATTGGATTGTGCGAGCGAGATGCAAAAGCGTCAAACGCCAAAAAACATGTCGTCATATCGTATTTCGAACTCTTTCTGCAGCGTTGGTGCTACGGTGGAGCTCGTATTCGTAAATAATACAATTAAAATTAAAATTTTCCATATTGTGAACAGACCGATGTCAATGAAAAATCTAATGGCGTTAAAACAAATGAATCCCTGAATTCTAATCACAAAAACATAAGTTCAAATTGGAAAAAAATTTTAATTTGGAATTTCTAACCAATCGCCAGATATTTGAGATCAAAGAGGCAAGTTTGACAAAAAGACAATTTCATTTTTAAGGACCTAATATTTAATATTCCGTTATATTAAAAAAATCTACTAAATTGTAATACTCATGCAAATTGATACAGTGGTAGGTTAGGTTATTATAGCATCATGTCGTCAACGAGAATATGACAAAGTTGTATCAAATATAACTGGGCGGTATATGTACATAATAAGTCAATTGTTACGATATTACATGTGTATTTAGAGCAAGGTCCTATTTTAGTAATAAAGGAAACTAAATCAGTTAGCTCCAACCTTCGCCTGATTGTTATTTTCGTCAACAATTTAGCATAATGCGTAGTCCGAGTAAGTTAAAGGGCTTATCGGGTCGCGTGTCCCAGAGCGATCTCGTGACCGCTCCAGCTGGGTGCTGGCAATAATTGTCGGACGTTAAGAAAGTCCACTTTTCAAGTAAGCGGCAGTGGCGACGCGTCTTTAACGCCGCGACAGAGTGATAAATAAATGAGGTACCTATTAATTCATACAACTAGCTTATACTCGGTAATAAGTATTTATATTAATTTATTTAATCATTTCACTTCTTTAAATTATTCTTATAGTTCCATCATAATATATATTTACACCTGCAAATGTTAGCTGGTGGCATTATGCTTGCTTATTTATATATTGTTTGCAGTAAAGATTTTGTTGATAGCTCGGTTGTAGGAGCGCTATCCTCCATCCATGTACCAATGAGAGATACAACTTTCTTACGTACATTTGTCATAGATTTACAATCACCATCATTCCCGTTTCTCGGAGAAGACGTGAAGCCGTCGCGTCCGGTACTGGTTCCACTAATACCAACTTGCGGAATTGTTAATAAATTATCAATCAAAATTGACATCAGACCCTCGCCAACCCGTCTGGCCATCGTGGTAAGTGTAGGCCAAATTTAAAGGTCTATCCACCTACCCAACAATTAATAATATAACAATAATAACGTTTATTGATCTTTCTTATTGGTACCTATATACAAAGTTGAGTAAACAATATATAAAATATATTTTAAGCAAATATATAAACATTTTTTATTGAATGCAAACCACAAGGATAAGCAATTTTAAGATGGTAACTCCTAACCAAGATAACTTGTGTCCTAAGATGACAGTCAGTTCCATATTGACTAATACTCATAGCCTCAGATAGCCAGCTCAAAAGGTATGATAATTAAAATAAACAAAACAACGTATATCAAAGTACAAAAGAGGTTCCAACACAACAGACCTGTAAAACGACACCAGCATAGATATTTTGTTATTATATATTATAACTATTGTCATCTTAAAGCCTTTCTGTTGTTGTACGAAACCCATTTATATTTTTTAAATATTTTACCCACCACCAGGAAAAATAATAAATAAAACAATCAATAGTTTGTTTTAAAGTTAATTAAAATGTTTACCTATGAACTATGAAAGTATGATCACTAGTCGAGTTAATTGTCTGTCGTGTTGTGTTGTGTCTCGTCAGTGTAATGTTTTTTTTTTATAACAAGATTAATATTATAGAGTCGCAATAAGCTTGTGTGTACATAAATGTCCACAAATATGTCTTCAATGACGCGCTTTGTCGCGGCGTTACTGATGATTGCTTGGAAAGTCGACCTTAAGGTTTAATTGTGGTTCGCTAGTACCGATTCGTATCAAGAAATCGGTACGGTTGTTGCGTGGATTCTGAGGGTTTAAGATCGACCTTGGCTAGCCCCACCCCTCGCGGCGCCGGCAGCTTTCCTTAAAGCTTTGTAATAAAATTTGAATAGTCCAACACTTCATACGGTCGTACGCGGATAGTGCAGCTCTTGGAATTTAGTTTTAGTCGTGAACGTGTATGACTTGTTGTTGTATGGCAGTGCTTTATGATAGTTCGGGATGGGCTAAGCGGTGTTTTGTTTTTGAAATTTAGTCAGCTGTTAGTTGTTTCGTTGAAGCGTAGTGCACTGACAGGCTTTGATGCCTTCCCACGTATGTACTCGTATGATCGCGAACGTGCTGCGTCTTTGAAAATATTCGATTTTATTCGTTACCTTATCAACTTTTTGTGATTTTTGATTACGCGTCAAATCAGTGCCAATAATATGTGTATTTCAATCTTATAGCCTAAATTCATAATAGCTGTTTCAGCTTTAACCTAAAATTAAGTATACGAGTTATAAATATTAAAATACAGTAAAAGAGGTATGTACTTACCTACAATGGAAAAATAATGATTCGATAACTTTTTAAATAATCCCGATTGCTCTAATTCTAAAATTAAATACCTCTTTTAATTATTTGAAATTAGACTTTATGCTTTATAAGTTAGTAGAATTATGAGTTATAAAAGTGATATTTTTATATATTTAAACATCTTATTATAATAACTGTGTCATAATAATACAAAAGCAAGTAAGTAATTTTATGATTTTCGCTATAAACAATAATTTATAATCCCCTACCATTAGAACCATTCATTTACCTCTTTATTTGGTGACCTAGGCACACTTTCCTACGTATATAGTTGGTCGACTTTGCGTGTCAACGGTCCTTTCATTTGGACCCCATTAAACTTCTCTGCTTATTATATAACTCCCTAATTAAGTGGGCCACATTAATATTATGACTCGATTTTATGAAAATAATTTTATGACCTCAAAGGTTATTAAGGCGATATTTTCGTCAGTGAGATTTTTTTTTTTTATTCTCATCAAATTAAAAATGGAACCATATAACATAATAATTGTTTGAAAATATAATACTTATAAATTTATATACCTATAAACTAAACCTAAAAAATAAACTATCCTCTCCTCTGGATAGCGAGATAGAAATAATTGCCTTCCTGTCTCCGGACTCCATGTCCAAGCGCTTGGCTGAGGGTCCCCATGGTCCCATCGTCTCGACCCTAAACGGCGCAAACTCGTAACCTGTAGCGAGGTTGGCGTATTTGCGCAGCTTGAGGTTTTTAGCAGAAACCGCTGCACTCCGCGAGCTGGACGAGATTGCCTGAATGTGAGATGAGGCTAATGTGTCGTCTACACATGTCGCATCCCACACCAGAGACCTGGCAAGATTCATGTCATGTCGTCGGGTCTTGCAATCCCATAGGGTTCTAGGATCGCGGGTACTCCAGCATTCGGACTATGATAATTTATAATAATTTGAGACTATTATATTTTTTATCCTCGCCAACCCGTCTGGCCAGCGTCCTAATGCCTAAATCTCCAGAATTTCTGGAAGACCCATCTCCAGCAGTGGAGGTCTAGAACTCTGTGTTCTAGGGGCTGTAATGATGAAATTTTTAAATCATCACCACGACCGTTTCTCTTTCGAGGTGATCAGAAACCCACGCTTAAAAATAAGCGGATTCACATTTAGCCAACTTTACTATAGGCCAATCATGACAAGTGGCAAGCTCATCGATGTCTCCAGCATACTAAACTCGAGAAATATCACAAATAATTTAAATAATAATTAAATGTATTTATTTACATTAATAAATATTTTTGTGTCCCGACCAGGAATCGAACCCGGTACCTCAGAGTCTAAATCCACGGACTTAACCGCTAGACCATTGGGGCAGTTTTTATTTATTTTTAATTATTTTTAGTTAACTTAATTTTACAATTTCTATATTCACCAAGTTAAAAAGTCACATGGACTGAGAAAGAAACTCCCCGGTTTTAAATATGAATCGAGTAAGAAACGGTGTGCCTCGTAGTATTGTGATAGTGACGTTAAACTAACGTCATTCGTAAAGACTGTAGATCGGTGTAAAATTTAAATTATTTGATAATTTATTAATTTTTATCAGTTCGATATAGACCGCGTTAAAAAAAATTGTGAACTAAACTACACCATTGAATTATTATATATATTTTTTATACTAGAACGATATGTCCTTGCGTCCACCTGATGGTAAGTGGCGTGCGAGATCCAATATAATAAATTCTAATGCGAAACACAATCAGGACCCATTAAAAGCCGAGACCGGCTCAAATATTCCGAACAATGGGTCCCGACTATTAAACTTTGTTCCGCATTTGAATTTATTATTTGTTTTATGTGTGTATCAATCATAACGTAAGTTTTGTTTTATAATATTAGTTTAATGGTGGTTCACAATCATTTTGGCGACGGAACATTTTTGAGATATATTTTTTCTTTTTAGTTATTATGTAAAGTTAAATTTACTGTCAACAAATTGTTTTATTCGAAAAAAAACAGGTGCGTCGCGGGACGTAACGCAAAAGTGCGTGGCGCTTAGCTGCGTGCGCAAAGAAAGAAGGAGCGGGAGAGAGCGAGAGAGGCAGCGGCTATACGCGCGGGCATATCCGCCCCTCTTCCCCTTCCCCGCCGCGCTGTTTCCCCTTGAGCGCTGTTCTGACGTACGGACGTACGTTCAACGAAATAGGTCCCCAACCAAGCGCGCGCAATAAGTTCTCACTTTAAGAATATTAAAATATTTTATCATCACAGCCCCTAGAACACAAAATCTTAGAACTCCACTGTCGGAGGATGGGCATTCCAAAAACTTCTGGAGAATTTAGCCTTCACTCGCCACGCGCTGGCCAGACGGATTGGCGAGATTTTTATTTTATTCGAAATAAATATTTACATAAAATTAAATTAGATATTTTTATTTATACAATTTATTTAGGACAGATTATGCAAAGTCTAAGCCAATAAATAATAAAAAAATAAATAAAAAACATCATGCGGAAAACCCTTGAAGACTGGGAGGGCGGTGTAACGTTTGGTGGTAAAAAGATCTCAAACCTACGTTATGCCGATGATACAACCCTGTTTGCCGCGTCAGAACAGGAAATGGTAGAACTCTTGAACCGTTTGGAAAACGTCAGCACAAAATTTGGTCTTTCCATCAATAGAGCCAAAACAAAGCTGATGGTAGTCGACAGATCTCACAGGATAACGCGCACAACTGACTATGAAACCGTGGAAGATTTCCTTTACCTCGGCTCTACTGTCAGCAATAAGGGAGGTTGCGAAAGTGAGATTCGTCGACGAATTGGAATGTCTAAAACAGCAATGACCCAGCTCGACAAAATATGGAGAGATACCAACATATCCAGGAAGACAAAAATCCACATTGTCAGAACGCTCGTATTCCCCATATTCTTGTACGGTTCAGAGACATGGACTATAAAAGCCGCAGATAGGGCAAGAATTGATGCATTTGAGATGTGGTGCTGGCGTCGTTTGCTTAATATTCATTGGACCGCACGACGCACTAACGTTTCTGTGCTCGAAGAGCTCAAACTTGCTAAGGTACAGAGACTTTCTGCCGTCTGCTTTAACCGAATTCTGCAATATTTTGGCCACATTGCTAGAAGAGGCGCCGACAATCTGGAAAAACTCTTAGTAACGGGAAAGGTAGACGGTAAAAGAACAAGAGGAAGAAGCCCCAAACGATGGTCCAGTCAGGTGACTGACCACCTAAACATCCCAGTACACCAAGCCATCCACTGCGTCGAGGACCGCAACCACTGGAAACGGCTAGTGGATGGACTGCGACGGAGTCACGATCCCCAACAGTGGGGTACCGACTAAGGAGGAGGAGGAGGAAGCCAATAAATAACAAGTAACGACTTTATCGATCTCAAACCTAAAATAAAGTTTTTTTTTCGCAATGTTTCATTTCACTTAAACGTTAAAGCTATGTTCTGCAAAAGTAAAAGCATTTATGCTCTGTTTACAATAGTTTTCAGAAGTTCATATAATTATGCTACAGTTTAGCCCAGAATGTGTTAATCAGTAAACATAACTATTGTCCTATCGTATCGTATGCAAATTGCCGTTAACGGCGCAAATGGTCGACGTAGGACATACCGGAACCGCGTCACTCCGACACAATATGTAAAACAGTCATCCTATGCCAAAGACAAATATATACGACCTGGCCGATTTAGTTATTTATTTTAGACGCAACCTGGAAATTATTGAAATAAAATTGTTTCATTATCAGCTGGAAATAGGCATTGCATTGTATTTTAGTTGTAAGGTATTTATCTATGGGCCATCTGTTGCCAAATAATAAACAATTTATTATTATTATTATTGCACACGATCTTTTGCCTCCCTCATCCAGTCTCTGCTAGAAAATTAAAGTTTAGCTAACTTCAATGAGATCAAATTGGATTAGCTTCTTGACGCGTCTTGTTATAATTTATTGTCTCTAACTAACGTCAAATCTTTTACACGCCAAGCGTGTTATGTGCTATGAATTTAAGTGTCGAAATATCGTAAAATTATTTTACAATCTTGCCTGTGTGGTCTAGCGGTTAAGCCCGTGGACTTGGATGCGAAGGAAACTTAGTCGGGACACAATAATTATTTTTATTTATTTGTGATATATCTCGAGTTTCGTACGCTAAAGACAGTTGGAAATTTGGCCAAATATGAATCCGATTTTTTAAAAGCGTGTTTTCTGACTACCACGGACGGAATACGGTCGTGTTGATACTTTACTTTTTACTTTTTTACAGTAGGTATATACGAGTACATATTTATATAAAATTATTATTTTATATATATAAATTTCAAACGTTTCGCCTATATAGAGGTAGTAAAACAAGTACCTCGTATCATCAAAATGTCATTACATCTGTATACTCTTAGCGTGACGGGTACAAATCGGGTTGAAATCTTAATTACATTTTTCATTTAACAGTAATAATAAATAGCTTTGTAGTAGGGTTAGTCCTTCATATACACGTCTTTGTGCTATGGTAATGCAAAGTGCATGCCAACACGAAGACGTCCCCATGTCTTGAACTTGACTTGTTGACACAACAAGTGTGAATTACCGCTAATGCTAGCTTCTCATTCTCCAAGCGTCCGTCAACCCTTTCAGTCCTATCGATTGGGTTGATTTTTTCTATTACCAAAATGACATCAAATTAATCATATAAATGATTTTATTACATAGTCTGTTTAAAAAGAAGTTCTTATAAAATGTTGGCTAAATGTTTATCCCCTTCCTAAAAATATCACCTATAAAATGCTATTATTCTCAAATCGCAGTAATTTGATATATATATTAAACTGGGAAATTACGTCATTATTCAATATATTTATTTTAACTTTGAAGTGCAAATAATTAACTAAAAAACATATATATAGATAGATTAACACAATATTCATGATACTAGTCAAAAGTACAAGTGAAGTAAAAACGTCATTTAAGCAGAAGTTCTGAACTAAAAACTATTTGTCAAAAGTGCTACGCAATTTAAAGACTTTTAAATATATAAAGTGTTAGGATATTTTCATCCGTGGTGTGACAAGTGTGAAACTGTGGCGCCCAAGCTGGTACCGCTGGAGGAGGGAGTCAGAAGGGTCCATGTTCGACAGTGACGAAGAATCCCCATACGTTGTCATATCGTTACCGGTCAGCGTGCCTGAACCTCCTGTAAGTATAACATTTGAAGCAGATTATATCTCCCTTTAGCTTGGGTTTCTATCTTTTGTAGAAGATGTTGTCTACACAGACTTTAGCAAAGCCTTTGACAAGGTGAACTTCAAGGTGTTCCTGAGTAGGTTGCTCCCTTGTGGAGTGAGTGGCGGCTTGGAATGCTTGAATGGTTTTACTCGAATAAAGCTTTGACAGTCATGTCACAGTGGTGCTCAATGGGCAGTAATGGGCACTCGTCAATACCTTACACTGCAAAATCCACAGGGATTTCATCTAGGATCGCTATTATTTAACGTTTATTTAATGGTGATTGCTTTTGTAAATCCCATTTGCAGTCAACACGATAGGTCCGTGGTCCGAGAGGCTCTGGTGTTCTCTCGTAGACTTGGGGAAATATTCCGCTTAGCGACGGGTGACCCTTTGCGTAGGGAATATTTTGTTCAAAGTGTCCTTGGCACACCGGCCTATCGAACGGTTATAATTTTAGTTATGTATTTTTTAAAGTTTGATTTATAGTGTAGTTTATTTTATTTATAATTTAAATATTTATATAGAAATATTTAGGGTCTATAGGCCGTTGTATTTTTAAATGCATAAAAATTAAGATATAATTATATACCTCTAATGTTACTAGCGATTAAATGAACGTGTAACTAAATTACCACCATGTTTTCATAAAAGTCTATAACATTTTGTTTTTTGTATAATATTGACCCAGTTTTGGTAAAAAGTGTGTTACAACAATTTCCTGCTAAACGACACACGGTGTATTAATTTCACAAACAGCCGCAGTACATACATATTATGCAGTAATTTAAGAATCGACCTTGGAACGCCGTTTAATACCTACGTTTAGGCCCGTTTGTTTTTCGTCCCGCCACCCTATTCTTGAGTACGAACTAACTCCGTTATCGAATTGAGAACATGAAGGTCGCGTTCGTTTATCAAAAAATGTGAAGAGGGTGTAACGCTTGCATCCCTCTCGCTCGCACAATAATTTCAAAGATTTTTCAAGTCTGAGTGTACTTTATCAACTTTCTAGTAAATAAAATTACAGGATATATATTATCCAGACATTTTAGTGTTTTCTCGGAACTTGAAAAAAGTTATCCTTATTGAACTTACCGTTCCGTGGGAATCAAATATTCCAAAAGACCACAACATGAAGTCGAATAAATATTATAAACTCACAGAGGAAATGATTAGGAACGAGTTCAAGACTCAGCTTTACGCAGTGGAAGTTGGTGCGAGAGGAGTTCCAGAAAAATCATTGCATCACTTACTGAAAGAATTGGGCCTAAGCAGGTCTGCCGTCAATACATTTATGGAACGAGCTTCCAAGGCGGCATTAACGGAATCATACAGTATTTGGTTGGGTAGGGAGACGAGTAGAATGGTGCGGATGGTGAGCGTATTATCGCGTAATAAAATAAAAAAGGGAGGCCTCCTTTTCTTAAACCAGCCTATTGTCGGTCGCAAGCCCGAGACACCATTCTTCTCATTTCTTACCCACACACGATGGGTAATACCTTATCTCATATATTTGTTTTAATAAAATAGAGGAAATTCATTATAAAGGTTTTTGATATTATATTATATATTGTTATTATATTATATATATATTGTTATTATATTTCTCTGTCTAAAATATATGAAAGTAAAAATATGTTCTAAATATCCGCAAACAAATTCGTTTTATGTAAGTCAAATTACCAAATAATAAAAAACTGTATGTTACTAACATTCCAGTGCTGTCGTACGGAGCAGAAACGTGGACATTTAGAGTGGGTCTAGTCCACAAATTTAAGGGCGCTCAGCGGGCTATGTTTCTCTGATGGATAAAGTCCGAAACGAGGAAATCCGTCGGAGAACCAAAGTGACCGATATAGCCTATAAATTAGTAGGCTAAAGTGGTAATGGGCTGGACATGTCTATCGTAGAACTGATAAACGATGTAGTAGACGGGTTCTAGAGTGGAGACCACGTACGGGAAGACGCAGAGTGGGACGACCCCCCGCTAGATGGACGGATGACCTGAAGAAGGTTGATGTTACTAAATATCAAAAACCATTTTAGAACTAATTAGAATCGAAAAGTCGTATCGGTTTTACGAGTCTTAAGTTTTTACATATATTACGATGAGTGGACGAATACCAACTAATTGCACGCACAGAACTTTAGCCGACCCGATAAGACAGCGACCTTGGCTTCGGAGGTACTGACCCGACCCCAAGGACATTTACAGAATAAATTTGTAATAAAAATGCAAAAGATTACTGTTGACATGGGCCAGTGGTGGTTGGGCGATCACAGGTGTCGGTCTTGCCTATTAATGTCGCCAATTAAAAAAATATAAAATATATATCATTAATGTCGTTTTAATTTGGAATTTAATTTAGTTCGCTATTTGCCGTTCAAGCTGGTCGATGTAACTGTTAGCGTGGTAAGTTTTGTTTATTTAAACAATAGTTTACGTTATGTTATCCTAAACAAAAAAAAACAGCCTATTGTCGGTCGCAAGCCCGAGACACCATTCTTCTCATCTCTTACCCACACACGATGGACCCGGCACCCGCACGGTGAATCCGTGGAATGCTTAGAAATTTGTCTTCTCTATATTTTATAACAATAATTATTGAGTTAAAAATATATTTGAATACAATAACTTTATAAAATAAAATATATTTTAAATAGGTTTTTTAATTTATTACAGTTTTAATCAGTTATTATTGCATCAGTTTATAATTTATTAAATTATCATACCATATTTAATTTAGGTTACATTTACGAAATAAAAAAAAAATACTAACTACTAAAATAAAAATAAATAAATATAAACGAAACCTAATAAAAAAATAAACAATAAATAAAATTGTACTCAAGAGACGTCCCATCGGAGATAGTCCCAAGAAGACTGGCAACATTTTCCCTCTGTATAGCGAGGCAAAAATAATTACCAGCCTTCCTATCTCCAGATTTGGACAACTCCTTGGCCAATTGAACTAGAGACATCACGATTGGCCTATAGTAAAGTTGTCTAAATGTGAATCCGCTTCTTTATAAGCGCGGTTTTTGTCCACCCCGAAAGGGAAATGGTGACTTTTTATATTTCAATTAACTTTATAAAATGAAATATATTTTAAATTAGGTTTTTAAATTTATTACAGTGTTAATCAGTCCCTTTCGTTTAGTTAACAACTTATTTACCTATCACACCTTATTTAATTTATCTTACATTTAATTTTTTTTTTTATGTTTTTGTTGTTATAAAAATATCGTTTTTAGTTTAAAATTAACCTAAAATTAGGGTAGCATTTTCTCCTTTAAAACACTTTTTTCGAATATTGCAGTACTTTTAACGATTAATAAAGGAAACATAACATACTTCCTTACAAAATTTAGGTCATATTTTAACTAGGTTAGTGCGAAATATGTTGGAAAAACTTAACTAACGTGTTGGAATGCCGACGGTTGTTAAACTACAATATTCATAATGAAATATATTAATATTTAAATAAGCTGAAACAATTAAAAAACGAGTGTTCTTTTATAACTCTTATTCTACATTACAGTCTGAGCCCTGCCTAGTCCCTTCACCGATCGAGTATCTTAATAAAA
The DNA here is from genome assembly GCA_910589645.1 of Tinea semifulvella. Classification (NCBI taxonomy): domain Eukaryota; kingdom Metazoa; phylum Arthropoda; class Insecta; order Lepidoptera; family Tineidae; genus Tinea; species Tinea semifulvella. The sequence continues at coordinate 3,378,760 of OU342585.1, read as the reverse complement.
TCTATTCATTATAAAAATAAAATATGTTAACTTAAGTAACGGCGGCACAAAAAAATCAAGGTATTTTTTTAAATTGTTTAATTTTAAATATACACCTGTATTGTTACAATACCTAATAATGTAGTTTATAAGGATCAAATTATGGAAAGTAATGTCAACCATCATAGAAATAAAAATAAAAAATAAATAAAAAATATAGAAATTGCAGATCACTTACTATTGTCATTATTCTAACAGACAGGATACTAAAAGCAGGCTCTAATTTTGGCGAGTTTTTTTTCTATTAATGTTTTAGTTTTTATCAAAAGATTTACACCTTGAATAATTCAACCTATATAGCCTTGCGAAATGAAAAGTATAGCTTGCTGCAGCTCGTGCTGCAAGGAAAGATATAAGGCTCCCGAAGACCGGGGAGAAGACGACGTCCTGGCTCAAGGAGTGGTTCGGTATGAGCACCCGATCCTTGTTCGGGGCAGAGGCCTACAAAATTAAAATCACCTTAATGATAGCCGACCTTCGCCAGCCATAGAAGATAATAGAAAGTGAATTTAATTCGGATACTTAATTGGTGAATCCCTTTTTGAACTGATCTTGTACTATATAGTAATACAATTTAAATTCGGTTCATGTTTGTGTGACAAGCGAATCAGCGAAAACTTAGCATGCCTTAAATTCGTGCATCGTCAAGCCAGGTGTTGCGCAGATGATGGCCGGACCGTTTACGAGTGCCAAGAACATCCAATGCATGTCTGCAACGTTTAGTTTCGTTTGCACAATCAAATACATGCAAATTCGTGTCAGTGGCGCAAGGTCGGACAAACCCTCTTTCTTAAACTGCCAATTTCAATAGATACTGTTATTAACTGCAGTCCGTGATTATCCAATATTTTAATGCGATTTGCTTGGATTTTTTTAAATGGACTACGATGATGCTACGGCGTAGATACATAGTCGTCAGAAATAGTTTCATTCCCATCATCGCTTGTAACACAGCGTCCTAGACCTCCTCTGTTGGAGATGGACTTTCTAGAACATATATCTGGAGAATTTAGACTAAACTCGCCATGCTGGCCAGATGTGTTGGCGTGGGTCTGATGTCAATTTTTTATGACAAATTTATTAACGATTCCACAGGTTGGTTTTAGTTTATATTAGTGATACAACGTACTCCACGAGGCACGGGAACGCTTAGTGTTGTAAATCTTTGCTAAATTTATATACGAAAATTGTATTTCTCATTGGTTCATATGCCAGGGCTCAAACCGACCTCCTTTGGATTTTAAGGAAAGCGTTTTATTAGACAAGCGAGCCGCCACCGCTCTGAAAAGCTTGGAAAATAGTTTATACATAGAAAATTGTTTCTGTATAATCTAATGCAATGGGATGTATGAGTGTCACTGCCGTTTTTTCACGATAGATGTCGCATTATATTGCGTGGAATGTATTAAAGGGTAAATATTTTTATATTATAATCTAGAATAAAAATAAAAAACTAACGAGATAAAGGAAACTTGAACAGTTTCATTATCATCAAGGTCAGTTGTGCGCGTTATCCTGTGAGATACGCAATTATTATGTAGTTATATATTTATGTATGTATTATGTATACTCGTATATGTAGGTTTATATATGATGTATATTAAGTAGTATATGTATTTGATATTAGGTTAAGTATAACTGTTGAAATTGCTATAACTATAGCAAAAACTGTCTCTTTTAACTCTTATTTTTGCACCGTCTCATATTTATATTTGATCTTTTGTCCATAAGGTCGACTGTTAGGGAATGCCTAACGGCATTAAGCTTCGACTTTTGTACATTGTGCAATAAAGTTTTTAAATAAAATAAATAAATCTGTCGGCTACCATCAGCTTTGTTTTGCCTCTATTGATGGAAAGACCAAGTTTGGTGCTGACGTTTTCCAAACGGTTCAAGAGCTCTACCATTTCATGTTTTGACTGTATAATACTTAATACTACTACGAAAAGTATTTAATTATTGCAGCTGTATAGAGGCGTTATCAGAAATAATATTAATATTAATGTATTATAACTAAAATAATAATGTCATATCTAATAACTAAAATAATAATGTCATATCTAATAACCAAGATAATTAATAATATCATTAAACAATGAAAGTGAGCTCATTGCAGATTTTGTATAATATGTGCTATCGTTATTCGAACTTTAAGATTGATGTAACAAAAATAATTTCCTGCTTTAATGCCTACTGTAAGGTTAAAAAGTTTTGTTTTATTTACCAGGCAGCGAGTTACGGAAAGAAGAACGGGATGTGGTACGGCGGTGGAGGAGCCCCTGCGGCCGTAGGGGGCAGCTGGTCTCGCGCCGGTACCCGCAAGCAATCCGTGGCCGAGTCTGACGCACCTCCTCCAGGCGGTGGCAAGCCCGCATCAGGAAGGGTCATCAGGATCATCAATAACATGGACCATTCTATTCAGGTAGCTATAGCTCTGTCCCGGCAGTTTTCACGATCTCCTGCCCACCCACATAATTTTTGGTTATATGTCCATCTGGCAGGGGTTCGTCCCACAGAACAGTCCATTCCAACGTTCATCGACAGACGTCTTCAATTCGTTATCACTTCAGCTTGACAATTTTGAAGGTTATGTCCGTAACGTTTTGGATTTTATCCATCAGAGAAGAACGAAGCATTGATACAGCCATAGTTTCATTACCATCATCGCTTAGAACACAACGTCCTAGACCTCAACTGTTGGAGTTGAGTCCTAAAGCTCTGTACTTTATTATTTAATTTATAATTAAGTACAAAGTTAGATTTATCAATTTACCTACATAGGTAAACAAACCTATTTTACTCTACACAAAATCATTTAAAACGAATTTGTAACAATTTAACACGAAACAATTTTCTTAACTTATCAAAGATCGAAACGTGATCAGCCACAACCAAATTATACATTTTAGTTTTAAATTAAACCATATTGTACTGTACTGAGGGTGTATTTGTACTAGTATAGCTTGGTAAGTAATTGTACTATTGCGTTTTCAGGCCTACCAATTGTTTTCTCCTTAACGATTGGTGCCTTAATGTGGTTAATCGTGGTTAATGACAACATTCTTGGAACTTGAATATTACGCATACTATTTTTGTGCCCGACAGGCCGATTTAATCTATATGTATATAAATGAATGTCTGAGTGTATGTATGTTCCCTATGCATTTCAAAACTACTTGACCGATCGGGATGAAACTTTGGGAATATGTTGTGTGAACATAGGCGAAGGTTTTTGACATAGTACTTTTTTGTCCGATAGGTCGCAAGCTCTTCATATATGCTCTTTTGTTTCGATGGCTTTTTAATGCACCTTCACCTATTGTTTTATTTATTTAATCGTAATATGTGAGTCTTGGTCTGCCAGGGCCTCCTTTACCCACAACTTTCACATTCAACAAATAATAAAAATCAACCGTAACAAAGCACCGCATTACTAACATTATTCTATTTCATGTTCTCGGTAAAAATGAAATGAGGCAGTTAAAATTCAAGAATGTATTGTATGCAAAATAGTTTGCTGATTAAGCAGTTGTTAGTGTACGACTGTAGGACTTTATTACAAAGGGTTAGGGTTTTAATTTGCAGTGTAATTTTCAATATTAACGTTTGCTGACTGTTATTAGTTATACACGAAGTGGGTTAATTAACCAAGTAAACAATTAACCTAGTTAAATCAAATAGAAAATATTATAAAAAAAAAAAAAAAACCAGAAGGATATAGGTATATACAAAAACACTAGTAAAACAAAGTAAAGCTTTTAAAGTTTACATTGTATTTTTACGGGTCATACGTGTAGAGGTGGCTGTAAAGTTTTAAACAGCTCATAATAAAATAATTAAATCATAAATTATACTTTAGCACTCCCATAGAACGATTAAAACACCATAATTCTTAACACAATATGTTATAAAGGAAGTTTATGCCTATTGTTTTACAGCTATTTATAATTTATATCAAACATGTACGAGTAATATCTTTTAAATAATAATCATCATTACAGTCCCTAGAACACAGCGTCCCAGACCTCCACTGCTGGAGATGGGCCTCCCAGAACATATATCTGGAGAATTTGGCCTACACTCGCCACGCTCTGGCCAGACGGCTTGGCGAGGATAATGATGTCAATTTTTAATGACAATTTATTAACGATTCCACAAGTTAGTATTAGTGGAACCGGGACCGTCGGCTTAACGTGCTCGACGAGGCACGGGAACGGTGGTTTTGTAAATCTATGACAAATGTATGTAAGAAAAGTGTATTTCTCATTGGCATGTCCCTGGGGGGTTTGAACCGACCTTTGTAGGATTTAAGGAACGCGTTCTTTGTTTGTGCAATAAAGTTAATAAATAAATAAAATAAAAACCTATACCAGTTAGCTATAATACTGATCTCAGTGCTCTCCCCGTTACTAGTTAGGAACTCATTTAAAAACTAAGTTTAGAGATTATTTACGAAAACTTTCAATTCCAGAAGAGCCAGAGGTGGATGTACTCTTAATCGGAGTCGCAAAATGTTACAGGAACAAAACTAAAAAAGTGATGAATGTATCTCACAAAAAACGAACCATCATGTTGCAGTTTTTGCTGCAACTACCCGTACTTAAACCTGTGTAACTTTCTGTCAAAATGTTTTTTTTTATACACGACTGTGAATAAAAAAAGGGGTGTGGAGAATATTGTTTAAGAACCAATTAGAATGTGAATAAATTACAATTGTTTTTTTTTAATTTTAATTAAATAAATAAATTTATTTCATACAAAACCCTAAATTAAATAAACTATATTACAACAAAATCTAAATTTTGACCGCCTCCGTGGTCTAGTGGTAACAAACGTTGTCGCGAACTCGGGAGGTCGTGGGTTCGATTCCCACCGGGGGCAAGTTGTACATTGTATAATTTGTCTCGGTCTGGGTGTTTATATGTATAATATGTATATATAAAAAAAAAAAGTATATTATGTAGTTTATGAAACATCTAGTTTCCGTAACACAAGCCTCGTAGCTTACCACGGAAATTAGATGGCGCTGTGTGACCAGTCTGGAAATATTTATTATTATTTAACCTAAAAAATAATAATGATACATAGAAAAAAAATATTAAATACTTACAAAAAAATAGCTCCTCCAAATCGCTGTCTTGTGGCATGGTGCCCAAAACACTAGCAGCATTTTCCCTTTGAATTATGATACATAATTTTTGGGAGAAAAACTGCCAGCCCTATTATTATATTGTTAAATTATTTTCTATATTTTATAAATAAACTACAATACAAGTTAAAAACTAAAATTATAACCGACCGTTGGGCGTAGTGTGCCGAGGACACTAGGAGGTTCCCCCGTTGAACGGCGAGGCTGACCCTTTGAAAACGTGTGACCCTTTCCACTTAAAGGGTCACACGTCGCCAAACGGAATTTTTCCCCAAGGTCATTAAAGAACATTAGAGCCTCCACGGACCACAAACCCACCGTTTCGACTGCAAATAGGATGAAGTGGTGATTTATCATTTATAGTTTTTTTAATCATTTATAATTTGACTTTTCTTGTAGTGTCGAGTTCTGTTGAACTTACGCACGACGCAGCCTTTTGAAGAGGTCCTGGAAGACTTGGGCCAAGTGCTCAAGATGAGCGGGGCTAAGCGAATGTACACCATCACTGGACAAGAGGTAACTTATATTTAAAAGCTAGTTAACGTCTGGGCCCTGATTCTCAGGCGAATACCGAATGATCGTATTTTATTGTTTGCATAAAAGGTTGATTTTCAATGGAGATACTTTCAGTTAATTTTGATATAAAGTCTAGTAATTTCGGAGTCGGCCCCTTATCCGTTTGGTAAATCTAGAACCGCAGATTGTGTATAATCAGCATAGTTTCACGATCTTTACCATCTTGCTCAGATCTGTCAAATGTACAATAGCGGATTTAAAAATGTATATATGTTTAATTTTGAAGTAGATAGGTACTTTACTGGATTATGTAATTATTGAAATCTTTATAATTATGTTTTAAGTTCTTTATGTTTCACATGACTCTGTTAAGCTTAGTGTCTAGGTATTCGTTTATCGAAGAAAATCATTTTTTAACCACCATTTGTTTGACTTCTAATTTAAACAGTTTTTATTATTTCTTATGAAATATCTTCGTTTAACAATTTCGGCTATATTGGGTAGCCAATCAAATAGTACGACTAGTACGACTAAGTACGAGATTATTTTAAGGTTCTACGAACAAGTCGTTTCTCTAGATTCTAGAATTAAGATTGCGACAAAGTAGGATGATTTGTATTAAAATGATGTGTGAAATTACAGGATCAACTCTCATTTTCTGGTATTAATTTAATAAAACTTCGAAATTAGTAACTTACGGTAGGTAAATGATGTATATATATTAAGTTATAAACAGGAATAACTAACAGACAGTTGAGTAACACAGAATCTGATTATCATACTACTGTTGATTTATCTCAGACATACTTTATCGACTATGGTATTTCTACAGGTTCGTAGCTTTTCTCAACTGCGCAACGAGTTTGCTGACGTGGAGACCTTCTACCTGGGAACCCTGATGGTGGCTCCGGCTCTCAGTCCTGGAGTCTCTGCACCTCTGCCCATCACCGAGTCTCCAATGAGAAGGTAAAAGACGATTTGGCTTACGTATTACTTATTTCTTCTACAATCTATGTATATAAATAATTGATCGTTGTAGTGTAGTTCTGTGTATGTTTTATTTTGTAAATCTGATATAGCTGAGTTTTCTAGCAGATTCCTTTCTCAGTCAGATTAAACATTAACAGGTCACTGGAATTTGCTAAGCTGCTGACCTTCTGCTAATCAACTCATTGGACCAAATTGCTGCTTAGTTTTCCACCAGCAGGAGTAGAATCATTTAAAATACTTAATTAAATTAATGACGTTTCATAAATGCCTGTAATAGGTTTATGTGAATAAAGATAATTTTAGATTTGACTTTTTTGAATCTGTCTTCCCTAATAAACAGGTATCAAACTTGCACACGCGGAGTAACCTATAAATATTCTTATGGACTCCATGGGTATAATTAATAAATAGCAGACTTTTTTTAGAGCTAATAAAGAGAACAAATAATAATATTGTACAAATTAGTTTTACAGTGCACATTAACTCAAATTAAATAATGTCATGTCCGCTTAAGACTTTATTTGCACACAACAGCTAATACAATAATAAAAAAAATATATAAAATTAACAACAAATAAAAAAAATAGACAAGATAAATGCATAAAATAAATGTGTGAGCTGCTGCGACAAACAGGCACTCAGGTCAGCATGGGCTGCAACATTTCTGCTGCAGCGCTCATTTTCACTGAGCCACATGAATCCTACAATTAAATAAAATTAGATTAGGTGCGACAGTTTGCCTATATTTTTATTTTTACTTTTTTTATTTACTCAACGGCTCCTCCACTCAACATTACCTTCCAGCTGTCAAACGGGTTCTCTCAAGGGATCCTCAGAATTCATCATTCTTACACCCGTATTCTAAGACCTTCCTTAACGGCTCCTCCACTCAACATTACCTTCCAGCTGTCAAACGGGTTCTCTCAAGGGATCCTCAGAATTCATCATTCTTACACCCGTATTCTAAGACCTTCCTTAACGGCTCCTCCACTCAACATTACCTTCCAGCTGTCAAACGGGTTCTCTCAAGGGATCCTCAGAATTCATCATTTTTACACCCGTATTCTAAGACCTTCCTTAACGGCTACTCCACTCAACATTACCTTCCACCTGTCAAACGGGTTCTCTCAAGGGATCCTCAGAATTCATCATTCTTACACCCGTATTCTAAGACCTTCCTTAACGGCTCCTCCACTCAACATTACCTTCCAGCTGTCAAACGGGTTCTCTCAAGGGATCCTCAGAATTCATCATTCTTACACCCGTATTCTAAGACCTTCCTTAACGGCTCCTCCACTCAACATTACCTTCCAGCTGTCAAACGGGTTCTCTCAAGGGATCCTCAGAATTCATCATTCTTACACCCGTATTCTAAGACCTTCCTTAACGGCTACTCCACTCAACATTACCTTCCAGCTGTCAAACGGGTTCTCTCAAGGGATCCTCAGAATTCATCATTCTTACACCCGTATTCTAAGACCTTCCTTAACGGCTCCTCCACTCAACATTACCTTCCAGCTGTCAAACGGGTTCTCTCAAGGGATCCTCAGAATTCATCATTCTTACACCCGTATTCTAAGACCTTCCTTAACGGCTACTCCACTCAACATTACCTTCCAGCTGTCAAACGGGTTCTCTCAAGGGATCCTCAGAATTCATCATTCTTACACCCGTATTCTAAGACCTTCCTTAACGGCTACTCCACTCAACATTACCTTCCAGCTGTCAAACGAAAATGAAGTATTTTATACTTTAATGTAAACTTGTTTTGCAATTAAAAGTAAGGTTTTTGAATTTAGATCCCGGTCGCGAACAAATGTGGCAGCTGCGCCTGCGCCGGTGGAGGACATGCGCGGACGCCGGGCTCGGAGCAAAAGTCGACCTCGAGTTTTGTACGCTCCAGAAGGAGAAATTGTGCGCAACGCCGGTATGGAAGGTCACTTTTTTCGTAAAGAATATTGGCTATACACTGAAAATTATACATTATTAAATAACAATTTTAAATTTTTCAAGAGTGTGGCGATCCCAAATGCCTAAAATAGAATATTTCGATTATAATTCAACGAGGAAATGCGGCGAGCGTTTTAGGTACCCTTCCTGGTGGTACGCCCTTAGCTTATTTTGTAGAATAGTTTTAATTTCATAGGTATTTTTAGTTTAGTTTTATTTATAATTAGTTTTTTAATCTATTTTATTTTAATATTTTTGTATCTACTTCGAATAAATATTTCTCGTGTAAATTTGAAAAAAAAAAATGTTATTAGATTACATTTTGTTATTAGATTACACGCTTCTGGAAGTGCTAAAGGAAGAGCCGGTGAGGGTGACTATTCGAGGTCTTCGTCGAACCTTCTACCCGCCCATACATCACGCACCCATAGATAACTCTCCTCCAGAGAAGAAACTGCAACTGGATTGGGTGTAAGTTTTAACAACTGTTTTGTTCTCTTTAGCTTAGTTCAATTGCAAATACATTAAATATATAACAAAAAGGGGCAAGAAGCTAATCGGTATTAGAATTAAAGCTAGGACAATCATCTTAATATGACAGTGCCGGTTATGGTCCAGTTCGACATGCACTTTCAAATTGATTTTGTTGTTTAGTTTGTCTAATGTTTGTGAACATTCTTATTATTGATTTATTTAAAAATAACTATGTATATTATAAGTAAAAAATGTACTCTAGAGAAGACCCTTCAGGGATAGTCCGAAGAAGGCCGAGAACATTTCCACTCTGTATAGCGGGGCTAATACATTGACAGAAATTATTGCCAGCTCCCTATCTCCAGACTTTTCCGTTAGCCGTTTGTACAACTCCTTGGCTAGGCACTTGGCTGAGTTATTTATTTACATTACCCATATGTATGCATATTAATTATTATTAATAAATTAATAAGATATAATACTCAGCGAAGCGCCTGGCGTTGTCCAAACGGCTGACGGAGAAATCTGAATACAAGAAGTCTGGAAATTATTTCTGCCAACGTATTAGCTTCGCTATAGGAAATAAAAATATCGTTAGTCTTCTGGGGACGCTTTTCACTTATAGATAGTTTAATTTTTTATTAGTAGGTATGTTATTTCTTTTATTTAAATAGTTTGAAATATTTTTATCATTTCCAATTTTATATATATTTTGGTGTATTTTAAGGATATTTTTTTTCTTAGCTATGGTTACCGCGGCGCAGACTCGCGTCGTAATCTATGGGTTCTTCCCACGGGAGAAATCTTGTACTACGTGGCGGCCGTCGCCATTATGTACGATAGAGACGAAGACGCACAGAGACACTATATCGGACACACAGAGGATATACAATGGTAACATATACAAGTCATCATCATCATTTTATTGTGCAAAGGAATCGGGTCTCTTTTTAATGAGGCCATAATTTATCACACCTACTGAATAAGTTTGGTGAGAACCTTTCAAAGTTTCCTTTTGCCGTACACGTCTACTATACAAAAAAGGTACTACTAAATAATGTAGAAGATAAAGACACGTTAATACTAACTTACAAATTCTTAGCTTTTCATACCATTAGGCTATGGCAGCTCCTAATATTACAACCTCCTGAAATGAAATGGGAGAAAATGAGAGAAAGTACTTCTTTAGTAGCCACGCATGAAGAATATTGTGCAGAATCTTTTATAAGATACCATACTATACCTTTTAACTGCCTTCGTGGTCTAGCGGTTAAGACCGTGGATTTAGACTCGGAGCTACCGGGTTTAATTCCTTGTCGGGACACAAAAATATTTATTAATGTATATAAATACATTTAGCTTGCCACTTGTCATGATTGGCCTATAGTAACGCGAGCTATGGAGAGAGCTATGCTCGGGATTTCTCTGAAGGATAAAGTCAGAAACGTTGACATCCGTTAAAGAACCAAAGTTACCGACATAGCTTTCAAAGTTAGCAAGCTAAAGTGGCAACGGGCTGGACACGTCTTTCGCAGAAGCGATGAACGATGGAGTAAACGGGTCCTCAGTGGAGACCACGTACTGGAAGACGCAGTGTGGGACGACCCCCCGCCAGATGGACAGATGACCTGAGAAAGGCCGCTGGTGGGGGATGGATGAGGGTGGCAGAAGATCGTGTAAAATGGCGAGCCTTGGGGGAGGCCTATATCCAGCAGTGGAGAGATACAGGCTGATGATGATGATGATGAAAGTTGGCTAAATGTGAATCCGCTTATAAGTTTGGTTTCTGACCACCCCGAAAGGGGAACGGTCGTGATGATACTTTACTTTACTTTTTACCTTTGGCAAAGAAAATATATATATTTATTATATTTATTTTAGCATTTAGGAGGCATTTCGAGTAAATATTTCACTTTAGGTATAGGCATTACTATGATGTGTGTAATAGAACGTTTGCCATCATTAGTACTCCCAGATTTTTACTGTACCTAAATATTATGATATTTTAACTCTTGCTTCACTAGTGACGAATGGTGTTTCCATAAATTTAAATAATTAACTGTACTAGTAAATATAAAAGAGACAAATAACACTACAATATGTGTAGATAGATTTTTCGAAGAACGTTCCCTTGACAGCTGCTTAATATTCTATTTTACTGATGATATTTCAATTGCCAGTAAAAAATAAGTTTTCTTCTTTCTCTTTCTTCAGAAATCAGGAACTTTCTTAGAAAAACTAAAATATAATTTTAAATAATATTGTGTGTCCTAGCATGGAACTGCATCCTTCTCGCGAGCTGGTGGCTAGTGGTCAGCGCGCCGGACGAGGTCGCCGTGCTCAGGCCCACGTCAGGATCTGGAGCACCGACACTCTACAAACCCTGCATGTCTTCGGGATGGCGGAATTTGAAGCTGGAGTTTCTGCCGTGGCTTTCTCTCAGTTGGTAAGGATAAAGATAAAGTTGTGCAGGAATATGTATTCGTAGGTAGTCGCACGAAGTTGAATAAACTTTAACTAAACCGATAGATGCATTCAGCTACGTAATTATGTTCAATTATTACATACTAATACTTACATGGTAATATCGTGTAAAGCAACAACGTAGACACAGTAGGTCTTGTCGAAATATTAAAGGTCTCAGCGAATTATGGAAAGACCCATAATGGATTTTCAGACGCTCTATTCTCTACTGAATCTTGTGCGGCATAAAAGTATTTCATATTTTGATTTTGAAAGTAAAGTATCATCACGACCGTTTTTCATTCCTGGGTGGTCGGAAACCACGTTTATAAAGAAGCGGATTTACATCTAGCCAACTTTACTATAGGCCAATCATGACAAGTGGCAAGCTCGTCGATGCCTCTATCGCACCAAACTCGAGAAATATCACACTTAAATTAAATATGTTTTATATTTTACAATCAACACAATAGTAGATGATATATGATATTTAGGAAAGAAATATTTAATTGTTAAAACTAAAAACTAAATTATTTCTACAAATAAAAAATAAAATAAATAAATACTAAAACAAAAAAAAAAACATTTTACAAAACCTAATTTAAATATAAATCGAATCCGCGCAGCATGGTGGCAAAGTTTGCCGCATTTCTTCGTCGAATCGCTATGCTGATTCTCCCGGCGAGGATAGAACCAGCCCTCTTGTCACCAGAGCAGACAATTAGACGAGGGGTGATGTTTTGAAAAAAAATATTAGCGCTTGGACCCCACGGGCCTAAAGTCTCTACAGCAAACAAATAATAATTTAATTATTTAAATTAAATATTTAGGTTTTTGTTTTAGTTTATTTTTAATTTATTTTTTTATTTGTAGATATTAATAGTATTATTGTTTGAATATTTAAAAAATAATAATAATCAAAGGCCTTTGATTAATTGAAGTTAAGGTTCTACAAAATTAAAATACTAATAAATTTAAATTAATAAACTTTATTGTGTCCTGATCAGGGATCGAACCCAGTACCTCCGAGTTTAAATCCATGGACTTAATCGCTAGCTTCATTCCATGAATTTACCGTGCGGGTGCCGGGTCCATAGCGTGTGGGTAAGAGATGAGAAGAATGGTGTCTCGGGCTTGCGACCGACAGAAGGCTGGTTTGAAAAGGATGCCTCCTTTTTTATTTTATTGCGCGATAATACGCTCACCATCCACCCACTCCTCTCCCTACCCAACCAAATACTGTATGATTCCGTTAATGGCGTCTTGGAAACTCTTTCCATAAATGTATTGACGGCAAACCTACTTAGACCCAATTCTTTCAGTAAGTGGTGCAACTTCTACGGCGTATTGTAAAAAAAAATACATGACAAAGCGCAGAATACCATTGCATATCTTTTTGTACTGTCAAAATAAATGAATTGAAATGAAATTGTGACACCTAATTGGTACATATATTAGATAAGTTATAATTATACTATGTTATGTGTGTGATAATATATGTACCGCTGTGTGTACTAAATAAATAAATCAATTATTTATTTTGAGGAAACACGATAACAATATTAGAACTTATTATTATTAACATTATAAAGTTTACATATTTTGCCAGAAGTATATTATTTTACAATAACCGTTATAAAAGTTAAAAAAAGCAACGTTGAGTTTCTCTTTAGTAACTTCAATTTCTAAAAGTATGATTTATTGCTGTCATTAAAATGTTTTTTTTAGAATGGTGGAAGTTACGTGCTGGCAGTGGATGCAGGTCGTGAGAGTATCCTGTCAGTGTGGCAGTGGCAGTGGGGACATCTGCTGGGAAAAGTCGCGGTTAGTCCTTTATTCACCTTATTACCTTTATAGCTACTACAAGTTAAATTATACGAGGTTTTAGTTGACATTTATTTCTAAAGGAACAAACGAACTCTTTCTATCTGCACTTTATCAAATTGTATTTATGTAATCAGAGACTAAGATTCTAGTGATTTTTTTTTTAATTACTACTGAGCACGACATGTGACACCGCGCCCACCTGATGGTAAGTGGTACGCGAGGTCCAAGAATGGGAGCAACTGACGCCAGCCTTAGACGACCGACATCAGTCCCTACCACTATGCCGGCCTATAAAGATGATTTTTCATACTTCGTTTGAAGGACTCCAGGTTATAGGAATGGGGAAACACACTGGCTGGGAGAGCATTCCACATATTCGGCGTGCGACAGATGTAAGAGTCTCCAAATTTGTATGTACGCGTAGGTGTATGTTAACTTCAGGTTGAGATAGGTACTTCACTTGGGTACTACTGATTGTGTTTCGTTTGTTTTGTAGCCTTGTTTTATTTGCTTCTTTAAATATCATCGATTAATATTAATTATAAATTTTAAATATTAATAACACGCACGAGCTCGCGAATAGTTGCTTGGAGAGCATGTTCCGAAGTGCATTGTTGAGAAGATTTGTACGTTGTTTCGATTTTAATTGGGTCCTGACTGTTAAAGTCGCTATGTAATAAAATATAAAAAGTATCATCACGACCGTTTCCCTTTCGGGGTGGTCAGAAACCACGCTTATAAATAAGCGGATTCACATTTAGCCAACTTTACTATAGGCCAATCATGACAAGTGGCAAGCTCGTCGATGTCTCCAGCGTACCAAACTCGAGAAATATCACAAATAAATTAAATATTAATTAAATGTATTTATTTACATTAATAAATATTTTTGTGTCCCGACCAGGAATCGAACCCGGTACCTCCGAGTCTAGATCCACGGACTTAACCGCTAGACCACGGAGGCAGTTTATATTAAATTATTTCAATGTTGTAGTTAAGCGGTTATCAAATTTTTTGGAGACGGAATTGTTTTTTTTTTTTAGTTTTTATTCACTTCTTATTTTTTTACGTAATCGAGTTTTTTTTTTAAATTAATTATTTCATAATTTTTATAGCATTGAGCTCGCCTTTGTACCAACTTTTTTTTTTGTTCTATTTTTTTTTAATTAGATTTTGATGTAATGTCGCTATAGGCTTTTTAGCCCATATATTAAAACCAGAGCACTTCAGCTGTATGTTTTATAACAACGTAAAAGTTACTATTCTTGTTTTCGCATTCACAACAATGTAACCACAGTTAAAGTACATAGTAGTGCACCACGTGTCTAGATCTAAGATAACCTCCAGCGAACTTTGAAGGCCAAGTAAATGGCCTAATAAGTGCTCCAACGAAATCTAATAACCTTACTTCCTTACGTCCTATTATCCGATATGCAAGTTATGATTTTTAGGTTTAGTTTAGTATACTATATAATGATATATTTTCTAATGTAGATATATTTGCTTTATCTGCATGTAGGTATAAGAATAAGGTCAAAGAAACGTTAAAATTTATATAGGCTTATTAATAATAATTATTTTTTTCGCAATTTTTCATTTTTAGTTTGTTATAACTTTGTACATTCTATAATTATAAATCCTATCTTTGGATAACGGTGTTAATTTTATAATTACTTGTACTATGTAATCTATATTTGTATTGTATCCTTATTGTACAATTGTTTGTTATTCCAAATAAATTAAATAAAATAAAAATAGTTGTATGACCCGACATTGCCCGTAATTGTCAACAAAATAAAATCTTCAGATGACCTTAGGTTAAAGAATAAAGTATCAACATGACTGTATCCCTTTCGGGATGGTCAGAAAACACGCTTTATTAGAAAAGAGGATTCACATTTAGCCAAATTTACTATAAGCCCATCATGACAAGTTGCAAGCTCGTCGCTGTCTCTAGCTTACCAAACTGGAGAAACTACAAAACTATCACAAATATGTAAAATGGTGCAACCGTCCCTAAGTGTTACTTTTATTATTCGTTCCACCGATTTAAAAATGATATTAAATAGGTTTAAATCCTTAAAAAAGCTGTTTTGTAGCAACAACGACGTACATTCGAATTAAATGCAAATGTGTTAATATAAATCAAATGGTTTTTATTGTAAACCGCATAATTTAGCAGACGGCATTGGGCTGGGTTCAACACACTCAGAGAATAAACACGCCCCTCATGCTACGGTGCTACGAAACTACGACGCGCTCTGCACGTGCTACGAAATTTCACTTTATTAGATCGACGAAGTCTAATAAGATTATTGGCCGGTTGCAAAAAGTTTGATTTAAATTCATCAATAATCAACATATTGTTAGGGACTGATGTAAGTCATGAGTGTCTGATTCCAGTTGCTAACATTTATGGATCTTGCTCCCCACTTACCACAAGGTGGGCGCAAGGTAACATGTACTAGTATTTAAAAAAAAAAGTTAGTACGCCGTTTTACGTGCTCTCCGAGGCACAAGAACGGTGATGTTGTAAATGTACGTAAGAAAAGTGTATATCTCATTGTTGTACATGCCGGGGTTTGAACGGATAATTTTAGGAATTTGAGGAAAGCGTTCGCTGCAATTTATGTAGAAGATTAGTAATCTTCCATTTTCGGAAAGGTGCTCACGTATGTCGTATTATCCTATACGTAGGTAACAAACAACACGTGATACGATAAAGAAGGGTAAAGAAAACATTAGGCAGAGCCGCGTGTCGAAACTTTCATGGTCACAGACCGCTGCAGTGAAAATATAGAGCAAAGCTAAAACTACCTATAATTTTAAATATAGAGGTACCTACATAAATAAAATTATTGATTGTTTACTGCTATTTAGTTTTAAATATTCTATAACTGGTGGTAGGCGGACTGATGGTGGTAATTTGCCCAGTCTACCAGGGCGAGGAAGTATCCACCGTTCGTGCCGATAATCCCAGTAAAGTGTATCCACATGTTTCGGGATCAGGCTCGAATTGCCGTCATACCCAGTAAAGTCATCACTTACCATCACTTGCTCCGCCACTTACAATCGGGTTACATGTCGTTCTAGTATAAAAAAAAACTTTAATTTATATAATATATTTTTAACTCCTAAACATGAAAATTAATTTATAATATTTATTCATAATTGAGTTGGAGATAATAAGTATTATAGAATTTGATGCTTTTCTTGGAGTTTTTCGCGGTAATATCGCCCAAATACGTCAGGTAGGTTTAATATGGGAGTTTACAGCGCAGGAAAACCTGAAAAACTTCTGCCCTAGTTTAGAGTCATATATATTTTATTATTTACATTGTAGCAAATGATTTAACAAAATAACACCACTCTTTACAATATCCATAGTAAGGTAATTTACAAAACAAAAACTTGCACATGTCCGTGCAAAAGGTTTAAAATTAAACACTATTTCCTTGTTTGATTTGAAAGCGAAGGAAAGCTTTCCACGCTAATTCTGCTTAACATGTATAAAAACGCCAAGTCGAACGATTTTCAAAGCAAAAAAATGGGTCTTCAAGATTTAATTAAAACTTAATATTCGCATTAAATAGTGATGCGAAATACCTATAATATAAAGTTACGATTGAAATTTTATTAATTTATCGATATATTTTAAGATTAGTATCCTAATAAATAAAATTTAAACTGGTAATACATTTTAGTATTTATTATTTTTCTTTACTGCCTGTAATCTTTGCTGCTCTGTGCTTAAGTCCACACTTGGTCCGCGTCGTTTCCTGTCTGATTCCACGTTATTATTCTGAGGGCTTCGCTGATTCATACCCCCAACCCTATTCCGCCTCGATGCAAAAATCTACGCCGATATTTTTACGCCTTTGTGTTAAATAACATTCATTTATTTACACTCCACCGCGCAAAATATATTTGACTACAGTTATGACATGTTTACTGATAATCTTATCGAATAAATCAGCAACAATAGGTATTATAATGTGGTTCATAATAATAAAGAAAGAGGTCTTGGCAGCAAGTCAATAATATAAGGCGAAACACACGCGACCTCGCACAAGTCGCTTGTCACTGGTCTCGCGTGACCGATAAAAACGGACTTCTTGACAAATATGAAGATTAATTCACTGGCACATACCGAACAATACCAACATATCGCAATGCTAAAGAAAAATGCAAAGAAAATGTAAATACCCTCCAGCTATGCAAGTTTTATTGTTGCGATAGGTGTCACGACACCATGAAATAATAGTTAATTTTATAGCTAAGAGCTTTTACAAATCGTGTTTTTTGACAACCTCGAATTTAAGGTTTTAATGAATTGCCGTAACGTTTTGTTTTGTTTTACATTTTAAAATTTTCTATAATCTTTGACTAATTTGTTTCTCGTAATCATAATATTTATCCTCGCGTGGCGTGTGTAGAAAAAAATCTCCTGATATATGTTCTGGAAGGCCCATCTCCAACAGTGAAGGTCTAGGACGCTGTGTTCTAGTGGCGGTAATCATGATGTTATGATAATCATAACATTGATCGTGTTTTTTTTCCAAGAGTCGATTTAGAAACAAATTATTTTACAGACGCTACAAGAAGAGCTGACCGGTGCCGCCTTTCACCCGCTCGACGACAATCTACTCATAACTCATGGAAAAGGACATTTAGCTTTCTGGAACCGAAGGAAAGATGGATTCTTTGAACGAACTGATATTATTAAAACGGTAACAAATAAATAACTTACATTTTACGAGTAAATACCGCAATCGATAGCTTACAGAACTTTGTATAGGTAAAATGAAATACTTTTGCTTTTCAGAGAGGAAAATATAAATTACCAAAAATTAGACAATTCAACAAGTCAAATTATAAACATTCTAAGTATAAAAAAAAATCGTAATAAGAAAATAAATTTTACAAGGAAAAGACCTTCAATTCGTAACATCGTCCCCCTTATTGCGATTGTGCAATACAATTGCAATAGTTGCCTAAATAATAATTTATATTATATGTTATTATATATAACACTTAAAGTACTAAAACAATGACTTAATTAAATAACTGTTTGGTATTTTTATTATGTGTCTAGATCTAATATTATTAGTTGTGTTTAAAATGTCAGGTCTATGAGAGTCATCGTCACTGGTTTGTATGTCAGTTATATTGTAAAATTGTTCTTCGTAAAAAACATAATAATTTAAAATAAAAACCTTTAATTAAATTAAAACCTTCAATTCGTAACAAAAGGTGTTCGTAACAACAATTATTTGTAAGTTATCGTTGTTACATTATTATTATTTTTTTGTTTTTAGCCGTCTCGCACGCACGTCACTGCTTTACAATTTGAACAAGATGGAGATGTCGTAACTGCTGATAGCGATGGATTTATTACAATTTATAGCGTTGACAGTGATGGAGCTTATTTCGTGAGAATGGAATTTGAGGTTAGTCATACATATTAATTAGCGAACGTTTTTCTCGTATATAAACTAAACACTAAACTTTTAAAATATAAATTACTATTAATAAAATAACTACTTAATAATTAAAAATACAACTGAAATAAAATAAAGATCAAAGTCAAAATCTACAGCAGCTATAATGTTAAACGTTATTCTGTTTTTATAATATTGTTATTTTTATTATTTTATTGTTTCTCTTCCCAAATGATGGTTATCATTTACTGCTCCAGATACACCAATATATACTATAAAATAATATTGTTTTCTCAAGTTTTAATTTGTCAAGCCGTCTGGCCAGCGTGGCGAGTGTAGGCCAAATTCTCCAGTTCTGAAAGGCCCATATCCAGCAGTGGAGGTCTAGGACGCTGTGTCCTAGGGGCTGTAATGAATGAATGAATGAATGATATTGTTTTATATTAATATTGTAAAAATTGACGTTTAAAAGTGCAGAATACATCTCTTTCTTGAGGAGACGAATTGAATTGAAAATATCTTTATTCACGTAAACCTATCACAAGCATTTATGAAACGTCATTAATTTAATTATTTTGAATGTTTCTACTCACACTAGTGAAGACTAAGCAGCAAAGTGGTCCAATGAGTAAGCTGTTAGCAGAAGACTATCAGCTTATGAAAATCAAAATAAAATATAATAATAATAATAAAATTCTTTATTGCACATTAAAATATACAAAATAAAATGAAGTAGATAGGCGAGCTTAATATCTTGTAGGTATTCTCTAACAGCTAACCTTTGGAAGAACGACGTAAGAAATTGTGGGGTGCAGAGTTAGAAGAGAATAAATATTAGACTAAATGCAAAGGTTGCTATACCTTTCACTGGGTATACATACGAGTATGTCATATTAAAATGTAATGAAAATAAATAAATTAATTAATTAACATGCCAGTTGCATACATACATAAAATATACATTTATAAACATACATAAATAATAATCTAAATATAAATACATACACTAATAATAATAATAATAATCCATTATTAGTAATAAATTTGCTCCAAATCGCTACCAATGAGCAAAATGCCAAGGATACTGGCCCAAATATTGCCCAGCCTTCTTGTCTCGCGATGTGTTAATGAGCTGTTTTATTACAATGTTTTATTATTATTTTATTAAATATAAAAAATATATTATATTTAGACTTTATTAAATACGTTACTATTTGTCATTAGGCTCACACGAAGGGCATCAGTTCCTTGGTAATGCTGTCTGAAGGAACTCTACTTTCTGGAGGAGAAAAAGATAGAAAAATAGCAGCATGGGATTCGTTGCAGAATTATAAAAGGATTACAGAAACCAAAGTAAGTATACATATATTTTATAATAAAAAAAATGTATTAAAATGTGTTTAATAATTTTAGTTGCCTGAATCAGCTGGTGGTGTTCGTACTATATATCCTCAGAGACCGGGTAGAAATGATGGAAATATTTACGTAGGAACTACTAGAAACAATATAATGGAGGGTTCCTTGCAGAGAAGATTCAACCAGGTTAGTGTTCATACTTTAAGAACAGTTCTAAGGAAAAAAAACTAAAAATACTAATATATTTTTTGTTTTAGATATTATTCGGTCACCACAAACAATTATTGGGCTTGGCAGTTCATCCCGATGATGAAATGTTTGCTACAGCTGGTCATGACAAAAACATTGCTCTGTGGCGCGGACACAAACTAATTTTTGCAACTCAGGTTAGTTACCTTCAATTACTAATCATGCTGATATCAGCATATGAAATTTATTCGAAGGAAATAAGTTATAATGATTTAAAAAAAAAAAACTAAAACATTACATTTTAAAACATAAATTACTATTAATAAAAATAAACCTAATTAATAAATCGACCGCCTCCGTGGTCTAGTGGTAACAAACGTTGCCGTGAACTCGGGAGGTCGTGGGTTCGATTCCCACCGGGGGCAAGTTGTACATTGTATAATTTGTCTCGGTTTGGGTGTTTATATGTATAATATGTATATATTTACAAAAAAAATATATAATATGTAGTTTATCTACCATCTAGTTTCCGTAACACAAGCCTCGTAGCTTACCACAGAAACTAGATGGCGCTGTGTGACCTGTCTGGAAATATTTATATAATATTTATATTTATTTATAAATAAAAATACAACTAAAATAAAGAAAAAACAAAATAAAAATTATTATAAATAAAAAAAATGTTCCAAATCGCTGCCAATGGGCAAAGTTCCAAGGATTACATATGAAATTATATTATATATGTAATTGTGTTCCAGGTTGGATATGAGTGTGTATCATTGGCTTGGCATTCGGGTGGTGGGGCTTTAGCTGCTGGTAGCACAGAGGGTCATTTAGTGGTGTTGAACGCAGATGCAGGCGCACATGTCGCTACATTGCGAGTTTGTGGATCTCCACTTAACTGTCTTCAATACAATTCTGGTTTGTATTTATTTATTTTATTTATTTATTCATTGCACGTTATACAAGGGGCGGACTTAATGCCGCTAGACATTATCTGACAGCCAACCTTAGGGACAATGTCGACCATTTCAAATGTAAGGTAGGTGCAAATATTTATATATAATAATAATAAATAAATCTATATACATATAAATACAATGGATATTACTAAATACATACTAATAACTATGATATATTAAATACTAATAATACATATACTACATATGATACCATTACATAACTTATATTTATGTTTATTTACTACAGTTGAGTGAGTAGGTAATTAATATATCGTATTCAAAAAGTTACGCCTTTTTTTTCTTTGATATTATTAGTCGTTAAATGTCTAAAAGATCTGCGATGTCCTTTCATTTTGTAACGGTAATTTATTTTATAGCTGGTGACATTCTTGCTATCGGCTCCCAAAATGGCAGCATTTACCTGTTCCGAGTTTCACGAGATGGATTTTCTTATAAGAAGTCGAACAAGATCCGCGGAGCTCAACCCCTTATGCAATTGGACTGGAGTTTGGATGGAAATTATCTACAAACTGTCACCGCCGACTATGACCTTGCTTTCTGTATGTATATATTTAAAAAGTTATATAATTTTAAATACACAACCTTAACACTAATCTTTCATTTTTCATAGGGGATATCAAGGCATTGTCACCAGAGAAGAGTCCAATAGCTATGAAAGATGTTAAATGGTCTACATTTAATTCTACTGTAGGATTCCTCGTGTCAGGTATTTAACATTATTTGAAAATCACTGTATATTTGTGTTCATAATTAATGTAAAAAAATATTTTATTATAGGAATGTGGAACAATCGCTTCTATCCGATGACGTCCTTAATATCTACTGCAAGCCGATCTGCTGCTCATGATCTTCTCATCAGCGGTGATTCTGATGGATATCTCCGTCTATTTAGGTAATATTTCTATTTAAAATAATACTAAACTTTGTTTTTCGTTAACCGTAAATTAATTACAGATATCCATGTGCGAGCTCCAAGGCGGAATACAACGAGGTGAAAGTGTATACGGGTGGGTTGTCAAGCGCTCGGTTCTTGTTTAACGACCGGTGCGTGGTGACGGCCGGAGGATCCGACGCCGCGCTGATGCTGTGGGAGCTGGTGGAGGACTAGCGGCGCGCTCCGCGGGGGCCGCCTGCCGTAGTCCTCGCTCCCCCCACGCCTTCACCGCCACCACTTATACCGCACTCCACATTCAGAATCCTTGACGATGATGAACTAGATTGAAGGCGATTGGAAATAAAAGGGGAAAAAATCAGACTATTGTTTAGTCATTTCTAGCTCGTAGAGCACACGTTTATATGCAATTGACAAGATTTTGCAATAGACTCGACCGAAGTTACTAGAAAGCTTCGACGCCCGGACATATTCGCTGCTAATGGCAGCAACCTAAGTCTAGTAAAAGTCTAGTAAACAGACATACCAAACTTGATATCAACTGAAGAACTAAAGAAACTGAAATACTTGTCGATTTCTTCTAAGGCACCAAGGCAAATAAGAAAGACACCTAGCATGTAAGATAAGATCACAGAAAAGGCATTTTAAATGCATGCATGATGTGTAGGGATGTAGAGGTCTTACCGAATATCTAAGTATTAGGTATTGATCTGTATTTGATCACTGCCATTAAAAGTGTACGTTTGGATGCGTAGGTAAAATTATATTGTAGTTAGATGCTGGTTTGATCATTTTTAATGAGTGCAGTAAGGTATGAACAACACTAATATAATATGGTGCTGGCTTATTACAACTTGTAGCTACGATGGGATCAAGTGAGACTTAAAAATGGTAATTCAATAACTATCCGATTCAGATACAAACAATAATTACCAAATTTTACCAAAAATTAACTTAAATCTTAAAAATACGAGAAATAATTGAAGCGTAGAACATTCTACATGTAGTAGGTATAGATTATTTGCTAGGAATATAGATATGTTATATTATTAATGTGGGGTGTATCATGCAAAGCTTTTTCTAGATGTCGCCAGCGGCACTGGTACCTTGTTTACAGCTATGACGGATCATTTTTTAAATGTTTTTGTAGTTTTTTTTTTTATAACAGAAAAATGTATTTTAAATTAACGTTACCTACCTTAAAAGACGAATTAGGAAAGCGAACACCGTCTTTAAAAAGAAAAAAGGTTAAATTAATAGAACGGCAATTTTGAGATCACCATTTTTTGATTTCGCTTGGAAATCTCGATTTGTACACTGAAAAGCTGCTCACTTCGGCAATATAACCAGAAAATAATAAATTTCGTAAGTAATAGAAATACAAGTTTTATATGCAACTGACAGTTCTATTGGGTACCGTCTATCATGCGCCATCTATGGTGATAAAAAGTTAGTGATACACTCCAATTTTGGTATTTTTTTATGTTAGGTTGGCCAGCGTGGCGAATTAATACCTAATTCTCCAGAAATACGTTTTGGAATACCCATATCCAGCAACGGACATCTGTAACTGTTCCAAATTATTATGACATTTTATTTTTTTAAGCACAAAAAGAATTACAAATAATAGTGGCAGGCCACTAATTTATCCCTCATTGCGAAGGAAATGTCGATAGTAAAATGTATTTTATATATTGCAAGGCTGTGAGTCTGTCGGCCAGTTACAGAAATGCTGATTATCTTTTGACATGTATATGCTTATGAGGTACATCACATCATTGGCCGAAATAATCAAAGTGACAAGCTGACCACCAATCACGTGGCGTATATCAAAATATTGATCATATATTATTTTAATCATCCTTTCTACAACTGGCTGTGTGAGTAATATGAGCAGATATTTATGAGCTATAAATATCAATTATTATTAATTAATCATTTTTTAAAATTACAATCGGCTTAAATAACTTGTCAGAAATGTAATAGATTTTACCTAACAATTTTTTATTTGTTAAAAAAATATATACCTACTTAAATATAGCCTAGTTTGTTTGCAACATTTTTCTATAGCTATTAAAATAAAATAAAATTAGTTTTAAGTATAGTCACAATAATTTTTACATAATAGAAAATAATTATGTACCTAGTCAATTTAAATTAATAAAAAATACACATTTTAACTGCATCTTATTGTTTTTTTAGACCTACTACCAACCATTTAGAAATAGTCTATTTAATCGATATTATAAAACATAAAATATTTACACACCCAATACGTTCTGTGACCAGCGGTGGTAGTTCCTGTCATAGAACAAGTAAAACAGTTTCTGTTAGCAAGTGCGACCCTTTAATTTCGGCGACGATAAGAGTGAGCTGTATGCCTAGTGTGACAGTGAAATTTCGTAAACGCAACTATAGTAGTAGAGTTTTTTTTACTGAATTTTCGATGTTCATTGCCTGTTATTATAGCCAAACTTGCAATAACACGCAATGTAAAATAAAAACGTAACTACAGCAGTTACGTTTTCCGAAACTTGCATGTAACACTAAGCACACTGAACTGAAAATTGGAAGTTGGATCGTAGTAAATATATTTTGTATTTTATATTAGCAGATGATTCCGGAACAAATTGTTTTTTTTTCTACTATTAAAGGTCGTTACATTGCGTGTTATTGTAAAACTATATATATGAGCTTAAACATTAATAACACGCAATGTAAGAATTCTATGTTCGACTTAAATAAATAAAGCAAATCTTGCTTGTTTTACCGAATTTTGCTAGGACCAACTATCAATCTTGGTCCTAGTAATTTGTATGAAACCCATAGATAGATAGAGAAACGCCAAGTCTAATGACTTTCAATGCGAAAAAAGGCGCTTAAAGTGACAAGTCAAACACGGGGGAAGTACTGCTGTTAACTGTCACTATTTGTCAGATTTCTTATAATCGACAATTTTTTGTGTACCTAGTTAAAATATTAAAAATTAATTATAAAGTTGCTTTTGCAATGACGAAACCTCGTCCTTGTGGCTGTAAAGGCTGCAGAACTTGCCTGGTTTGTGAGACACAATATGGTGCTAATTACAAGACGCTACAATCTCTGGATCATGATAAATCCTATGTTTATTGCCCATTTTGCAACAAAGCTTGGAAGGGCTGGAACATGGATTTGTATAAAGAACACCCAAACCATACAGGAGAATATATCGACTATTCAGGAGTATCAATCGTGTTGGACTTCATAAGCCCAAAAGAGGAAGATTTGCTTATTAAAAACATTGACCAAGTGCCGTGGGACATCTCTCAAAGTGGACGTAGAAAACAGAATTATGGTCCAAAAACTAACTTTAAGAAGCGTAAAATTGCTCTTGGTAACTTTTCTGGGTTTCCATTGTTCTCAAAGTATTTACAAGATAGATTTTTGGGTATAGATTTGTTGAAAGGTTATGAAACTATTGAGCAATGTTCTTTAGAGTATGATCCAAGTAAAGGCGCAAGTATAGACCCTCATATAGACGATTGTTGGGTGTGGGGTGAGCGCATTGTGACAGTCAACTGTTTATCGGACTCTGTTCTGACCATGACACCTTACCTTGGGGATTACAACAAGTATAACCTAAAAGATGCGGAGACTTATAGTTCTGTAGTAAATGCTGATGGCAGTGTGAAGATTAATGTGAATGAGGGAGAGGGCAATGTGTTGGAAGAGTGCAGACCACAAGTAATGGAAGATATTGTCATTAGAATACCTATGCCAAGGTTTGTAAGTTTTGTGTACTTAAAACTAATTGCTAGGTTTAACAACTTACTATTAAAGTATCATCACCTCTTAAATCCCAAGAGGGCATGTCAGAATCCATGCTTTTTTAAAAGAACAATTTCACATTAAGCCAAGTCTACTATAGGGTCCGCCTGTCTGACCAGCTTGGCTAGTGTAAGCTAGATTCTCCAGAAATATGTTCTGAAAGTCCTATCTCCAGCAGTGGAGGTCTTGGACTTCTAGGAGCAGTGATGTAGATCATCACAACAACTCGCAACTGGACAATTCACAGATTCTTTGTTGTCACTTACATACCAGACTCAAGAAACAACATAAATAAATTTAATATTTTGTGTTCTCAACCAGTAACATGGTCTAAGACCATGGATGCAGTCTAATAATAACAAGCTACTTAATATATTTATTTAATATAATCAAATTGTGCCCGAAGCCTCAATATACTTGGCCTAGTTAATAAATGTGAACCTACAGACCTTGGACAGGCAAAAAGCTTTGGTTTTGGTTTGTACCAAATACTGTATGTTATCGCCAATGCCATCTTGGAAGCTCGTTCCATAAATGTATTGATGGCAGACATGCTTAGGCCCAATTCTTTTGCTAAGTGATGCAAAGATTTACCTTTTATCATTACAGCCCGTAGAATACCGAGTCCTAAACCTCCACTGCTGGAGATGGGCCTTCTCAATCATATTTCTGGAGGGTTTGACTAAACTCGCCATGGCAGCTTGTTCAGAAACTCATTTCTTGTGCTTGTGTTTCTATTATAAACTAGAAGTAAAAGTAAAGTATCATCACAACCGTTTCCCTTTTGGGGTGGTCAGAAACCACGCTGATAAAGAAGCGGATTCATATTTAGCTAACTTTACTATAGGCCTATCATGACAAGTAGCAAGATCGTGAATGTCTCCAGCGTACCAAACTCGAGAAATATCACAAATAAATTAAATAATAATTAAATGTATTTATTTACATTAATAAATATTTTTGTGTCCCGACCAGGACTCGAACCTGGTACCTCTGAGTCTAAATCCACCGACTTAACCGCTAGACCACGGAGGCAGTCATATTATAAACTATTAAAATAATTTCTATATTTTTCCTTTAATTCAGGAGGTCCCTGCTAATCATTTATGGAGAACCTAGATATCATTGGGAACATGCAGTTTTAAGAGAAGACATCACAGAGCGACGTGTCTGTATAGCATATAGAGAGTTTACCCCGCCATACCTCCAGGGTGGACAATATCAAGATATAGGCCAAACTATCAGGGATAAGGGCAAACTATTCTGGGATCACACATTAAAATATCAATTATAAAAGTTGTTTTATTTAAAATAATATAATAAAAAAAACAGGTTCATTTGCAGGCTTAGTGCAGATTAGTAGATAACGCCCGCGCTGATCGGTGTTTTTTTTTCATATTTATTATTCTAGAGGTTTTTAAAATTGCAATTTTGTATTAAAGTGTTTTCGTTAATTAAGTTGATATGATATTACTTGAAATAAAACTTCATAAAAAAAAAAATTGTATTCAGTAGCTGAGATGTTAATAGTCGTAAGTCATTTTTTTTTGTAAATCGCCTACTTAATTTTAAACCACATGATTATTATATTTGCAATAATAAAGGAGAGGATAATTTTATCATAATCGTGCTAAATTACTTTCGAGTACCTTCGACATATAACATTTCTTTTTATACTTAAGTTACCTACTTCGATAAGGTTCCTGTGGTATGTTTACAGCGCATTAGCAATTGGCGATAGCACATGTTAGTATTTTTTATTTGACATTAATATGAATAACAAAGTTATAATTTTGTTAAGACCAAATGTCCTAACATCAGTTAACCGACCACGGAGAGGAGCCTCTCCGCGGTCGGCTAATAGCTTTAAGTTTAAATATATTTTTGGTACCGCGGAGTCATTGTCGGGCATTCGCTGTACATACACGCACCTACAGTAATAAACGCATCAAACGAAATACAGTCCATCAATCACATAATTCACCAGCCAGGGTACCCCGAGTCATCCTACAAAGGGCCTTGGCCCCAACAAATTTAAAGTTACCGAAGTGCATTTTCGTTAATTACTGATACTATAAAGTATCAACACGACCGTATCCCTCACGGGATGGTCAGAAACCACGTATTTTTATAAATAAAGAAGCGGATTCGCATTTGGCCAACTTTACTCTAGCCCCATCATCACAAGTTGCAAGCTTGTCGATGTCTCTACCGTATCATACTTTAAAAATATCACAGATAAACTTTGATAGTATCATCACTGCAGCACCAATAAATCATCAGTATATAGTTGGGTTACGGTTAGTGGATGGTGACATTAAAATATAGGCCAAACTGTTAAGCGATGCTGGAAAACTATTCAGGGAAAACTTTTATTCTCAATAAAATATCAATTATAAAAGGTATTTTTATCAAATAAATACTTTGGTATACTTATAGTAAAAAATAATAAAATCTTACAATAGAACTATACATATTATTTGTTTATAGTAAAACAATTGAATCGAGGCTTAATTAGAAGAAGTTACAAAGTATACCGCAACATTTCGTATGTTCTTACAAACAACTTTTCCGAAGAAACCATATGTCGGAAATGACAAACATTTTTGGCTTCTCGATACAAATCGGCTACCTATTTTAAATTTAACAGTTTGTATAGAGAAGCCAAATAAATTAACTTTCTAAATATGGTTTCTTAGGAAAAATTGTTCGTTTCCATCAATAGAATAAAATATTAATCAAGAGTAAGATCATACAAAATCACACCATATACTTAACAAGACAGGACAAGAATCCACATGGAATGACAATTAAAGCTAGGGTAATCATCGTGGAATGAAATAGTGTATGTCAGTGCATTGCCGTTTATGGTTTTGCTTTTTCAAACTGATTAGCTTTACATCATTTTTATTTTTTTGGTTCTCTTCTCCCGATGGATAATGAATGAGATGATAGGGAAGGCCGGGTCCAGCCCATACAGCCAAGTCTGACGTAATATATCTTTCTTTTTAATGAGTTAATGACGTCATCATCAAATTCCATATGGTGCAGAATTTGATGCTTTTCTTGGAGTCACTCGCGGCACCATAGCTTAAACACGTCGGGTAAAATATGGGAGTTGACAGCGCGGGAAAACCGCAAAAACTAAACTGCAACTTGTGCCCCATATTTAAAGTCCAATTTATTGTTTTCCATAATTATTCACATTGTAGCATATTATTAAACAAAACAACCAATAATATCCACAGTAAATTAATTTACAAAACAAAAACTTGCACTTGACATGTCCACGCAAAATGACGCGAAGAACTCCTTACAACTACATTTTCTCCATCTTGCTCAGTAGTTTTTTTAAATACTGTTATCTATAAATTAATGTAATAAACATTTTGTATGAAAATAGCAACCGATGCCCGCTCTATCTTATTTGATCTCGTTGATAAAAAGTCGAATAAATCCTATATTGATTTCGAACTTTTATACGAGTATATTAAATAAAATAACGTTTATTGGATTATAATCAAATAATTTCAGTTAGTGGGCCACTGCTTTCTAAAAAGAAATTCTGGTTTCAGAAGGCAATTTCCCTATTTTTTACACATTAAACTACTTACTTACATAAGTTAATAATACAGTGCATTCCCATCCTCATTAAACATTGTTTTACTATAACCAGTCTTTCGACAACTGTGTGCTGGGTGCTATGTTCGACTTGAAAGCAAAGCTTGCTTTTTTTTTACCGAATTTTGTATGAAAACCATAGATAGACAAACGCTAAGTCGAACGCCTTTCAAAGCAAAATAAACTGAAAAAAAGCGCTTTAAGCGACAAGTCGAACATTAAGTATTAACACCATACAGTATTCATTTTTCTATCTAGGTAAAACTATATTAATAAAACTTCATTATTTTCTGACTAAAATATTCTTCCTTAGGTTCGTTATGATTAGTTTAATAATAAAATAATGTAGGGCTCCTATATATATACAATTATGCTTCAGTGGATCCAGTACGGTCGACCCATGACACGGTGTTGTTGTGCTTCGCCTTCTGCGCCTCCCGCTCGAAGATCATGCGTTCTCTTTCATTCCACCGACGAAGACCTCTCTCGCTTTTCAGCTTCCGAATGGCACGTGCCAGCAGCAACGAAAATGTGATGCCTAAAAGCTGAAATTACACAGCGCTTAAAATCAAAATAACTCAAACAAGTGGAAACAGGAAAGCGCACTAAACAAATTTATTAGAAGTTTTTGATATCAGCTATCATTTATGCACTTCAATACAGCACAATTAGGTATATTCATGAAGTGATATGCAATTTATTATCAAACAAATTAATAACGACCTCATAGACCAAAACAGAACAAAACTATCCACTAAAGGAAAATCGCAAACGCCTGGCACACCACGCCCACATCGCACTTCCATTTGTTTTATTTCATCGATTTTTAAACACACAAGTTCTAAACTGAAAAGATGGGGCCTTTCAGAATATATTTCTGCGGCGAATTAGCCCTACACTCGCCACGCTGTCTGGCCAGGGTTAGCAAGGGCAGTTAGTAAATCTTAACGATTCCACAAGTTGGTATTAATTGATCCGGGATCGTACAGGATCGGTGGTGTTGTAAATCTATGACAAATGTATCTACGTAAAAAAATGAATTTCTTATTGCCGAGGTATATTCCGCTTTCTTTTTTACGACCGGGCTACTACCACCCTTTATATTGTACTTTATTTACATACATACATACATACATATCTTCACGCCAAATCCCTTGCGGGGTAGGCAGAGACAATTGAGCGCCACTTGTCACGATCACGACATACCTCTTTCGCTTCTTCGACATTCATCAACCTCTTCATACATGCTCTCTTGTTTCGATGGCTTTTTAATTCACCTTCAGCTAATGTTTTATTTATTTGATCATGATAGGCAAGTCTTGGTCTGCCAGGGCCTCTTTTACCCACAACTTTCGCATTATATATCTGGTTCGTCAATCTCTCTTCGCTCATCCTTTCGACATGCCCGAACCATCGGAGCATGCCTTTCTTTATTTTTGTACCTATGCTTTCTTTAATTCTTAAATATCTTCAAAATTTGAATTACCTATGATGCTTTGCAAGAATAACATTATCATTGTCTACTAAGATTAAACGTACGATAAAAGTAAGTACCTACGACTGTTCATAGCTTATAAATGTTTACCTGTATAAATAACACAGATACGCCCAAAACTCCGAGAACGCTGGTGTTCTGCATGATCATATTGACCAGGGCGTTGGTGCAGTTGTTTTGCCTCACTTTGTGGCAGATCCCAAGCCGGTTATCCACGCAGCAAGTCGCTGGCAGCTTGAACTCGACCTTGCCGTACTGCCAAAGCACCGTTGAGTGCATCTCCGTAAACTGCACATCTTCGAAATCCATGTAGGATGTGCTGCCACAACAGTTAAGCTGAAAAATTCAATGGTGTATGCCACATTATAAAAAAAAAACTGGAATTTAAATAGTTTTATTAGCTGTGGTTTAGGTTAATTGTTTTTTGGAGGAGTTTGCCATTTTGCGTGAACATGCCAAGTGTTTTTGTTTTGTAAATTAATTTACTGTGGATATTATTGGTCAAAAGTGGTGTTGTTTTGTTTAATAATGTGCTACAATGTGAATAATTATGGAAAACGATAAATTGGACTTTAAATATGGGGCACAAATTGCAGTTTATTTTTTGCGGTTTCCCTCGCTGTCAACTCCCCTATTTTACCCGACGTGTTTGAGCTATGGTGCCGCGAGTGACTCCAAGAAAAGCATCAAATTCTGCAGCATCTGGAATTTGATGATGACCTCATTAACTCATTAATAAGAAAGACATATTACGTCAGACTTGGCTGTATGGGCTAGACCCTTTGCCTTCCCTATCATCTCATTCATCATCCATCGGGAGAAGGGAACCAAAAAAAAATAAATGATTTTTTTTTGTTGTTCAGACTCGGAGGTACCGGATTCATATTTATTAATTTAATTAATATTATATTTATTTGTGATATTCTCGAGTTTGGTACGCTAGCGACATCATCGAGCTTACTACTTGTCATGATTGGCCTATAGTGAAGTTGGCTATCTGTGACTCCGCTTCTTTATAAGCGCGGTTTCAGACCACCCCGAAAGGGAAAGGTTGTGATGAGGTTTTATTATTAAATACATCACGCGACGTGGTTGACAGACGATCTTAACAAAATACAAAACAGTGAATTTCTTACCGTAGTCTGCAAAAAGTCGATTTCCTGTTCGATTTCTGTGTCCGTAGAGTAATACTGGACGGGGATGTTGATGTAGTTTCTGATTAGTTCAGGATCCATGGTGAAGGCTAGAATAACCACCGCCAGTTCCGCCATCATCACCAGGAATATTATCACGGCATACTGAAATATAATTATTATTATTGCGCAAGAAATTCCTAATGTTATTTACGCTATTCCTCCTCCTCCTCAGTCGGTACCCCACTGATGGGGATCGTAACTCCGTCGCAGACGCAGCTCATCCACCAGCCGTCTCCAACGGTTTCGGTCCTCGGCGTAGTGTCGGTCCTGGTGTACAGGGATGTTCAGGTGGTCAGTCACCTGACTGGACCATCGCTTGGGGCTTCTTCCTCTTGATCTTGCCCGTGATTAGAAGTTTTTCTAGATTATCGTCTTCTCTTCTTGCAATGTGGCCAAAGTATTGCAGAATTCGGGCAAAGCAGACGGTAGAGAGTCTTTGCTCCCTGGTCAGCTTAAGCTCTTCGAGCACAGAAATGTTAGTACGTCGTGCTGTCCAAGGGATTCTGAGCAAACGACGCCAGCACCACATCTCAAACGCATCAATCCTTGCTCTATCCGCGGCTTTTATGGTCCATGTCTCCGAACCGTACAGAAAAATGGAGAAGACAAGTGTTCTCACGATGTGAATTTTTGTCTTTCTGGATATGTTGCTGTCACCCCATATTCTGTTAAGTTGGGTCATCGCAGTTTTGGACATTCCAATTCGTCGACGAATTTCACCTTTCACGGTTTCACAGGCATCAAGGTCTGTTGTGCGCGTAAATTTGTGAGATTTGTCAACCACTATCAGCTTTGTTTTGCCTCTGTTAATGACTAGGCCAAACTTTTCACTGACGACCTCCAACCGATTCAGAAGCTTCACCATTTCATTTTCTGACGAGGCAAATAAGGTTGTATCATCGGCATACCGTAGGTTAGAGATTTTCTTCCCATCAAATGTTACACAGCCTTCATTTACGCTATTATTAATGATTAATTTTCTACTTTATCAAAGCACATTTTAAACAATTAGTATCCTTAATATTCATTAGTGAGAACTACTGTTTTTCTAAAGATTCGAAACTTAGCTTTTAACAAAGATATTATAACAAGATGGGGCAAAAAGCCAACCGGTATGAGAAGTAAAGCCAGCACAAATGTTTCACAATTAATGGGGTGTGTCACTATTTTTTTATCACGAAAGGTGGCGCATGATAGATGGTACCTAATATAACTATCAGTTGCAGGAAGACAAATTTCTAAGCATACCATGGATTCACCGTGCGGGTGCCGGGTCCATCGTGTGTGGGTAGAAGATGAAAAGAATGGTGTCTCGGGCTTGCGACCGACAATAGGCTGGTTTAAGAAAAGGAGGCCTCCTTTTTTTTTATTGCGCGATGATACGCTCACCATCCACCATTCTACTCCTCTCCCTACCCAACCAAATAATGTATGATTCCGTTAATGCCGTCTTGGAAGCTCGTTCCATAAATGTATTGACGGCAGACCTGCTTAGGCCCAATTCTTTCAGTAAATGATGCAAAGATTTTGCTGGAACTCCTCTTGCACCAACTTTCACTGCGTAAAGCTGAGTCTTGAACCCGTTCCTGATCTTGTATTTTTATTATGAAATTTATTATTTTCTGGATATTATGCAGAAGTGAGCAGCTTTTAAGTGTACAAATCGAGATTTCCAAGCGAAAGCAAAGATATGGTGATCTCAAAATTGCCGTTCTATTAATTCAACTTTTTTTATTTTAAAAACGGTGTTCGCTTACTTAATTCGTCTTTTAAGGTAGGTAACGTTAAGTTGAAATACATTTTTTTGTTATAAAAATGTAAAACTACAAATAAATTTAAAAAATAATTAGTCATAGGTGTAAACAAGGTACCAGTGCCGCTAGCGACATCTACAAAAAGCTTTGCCTGATACACCCCATTAGTCTATGATCGTGTTCGTCGTGCACTTTCAAATTGATTTCATTGTTTCACGAACAATATGCCGACCTGAATGCTACGGAAGTGTAAAACACATTCTTCTTTGACATGAGAAGAACAAAGTAGATGGCGCAAAAAAATGTAACAAAGATTTTGTATTACAATAACAACGTCCGCTTTTAATTATAAACCAGAATCAATATCTATATAGTTTGTTCCGCTATATATAAGAGACTAATCTAGCGTATGATTTAGCGAAACGTAGATAACTATAATAGACTATCATAAACAATGAATCTATGCAAGAAAAATCAATAACTTAGCAAAGATACGATGTCAAGGTCTAATTATGTCGAGAGGTCGTTCTTACCGAATTAACCATGCACGTGCTCTCCTTCAAGCTGCCGAAGAAACCGAATGACGTCACAAGCAGCATCATCATGCCGAGGATCACCACCATGATGGAGGGAGTGAAGAACCGACCATCTCTGGCACTCTCGTACAAAAACGAAAGGTCGTGATATCGGCTGTACACCGACAGACCGAGTATTATCATCAGGACTGAAACAAACTTTACAAAAAAAATTATAACCCATTTTTTTTTTAATTACATTTTAATTTAAACGTAACATTAACATTTGGAGGAGCTAGTTTTTTTGTAAGTATGTATTTTTATCTTTTATGTATTTTTATTATTATTATTTTTTTGGTTTAATTTAGATTTTGTTTTAATATAGTTTATTTAATATAATTTAATATAATATGTATTACTTGGGAGAAAAAAGAAAAAAAAAAATACACCTATCGACTGTTTTAGGTATTTAACCAATCTATGTCTTGCGAATAAATTCTAAAAATTATATTTCCTTTAGGCTGCCGAAAATGTTCACAATACTTTCTCAGCAGGATCGAGTGCACAGTGTTTCATCAACATCACTGCTTTTGGGCTACACCTGCCACGTGGGCGGCCGGGTCAAATATATTTTTTATGACAATTTATTAACGATATACAATTTGGTAGCGACGACGTGCTTAACGTGCTCTCTTAGGCACTGAAACGATTGTTGTAAATCTATGGAAGAAATGTGAATTTCTCATTGGTCTGCCGGATCACCACTGTGTTTACATACCTACTGCATAGGTATATTTACCCCTGCCGCTGCTCCTGGCTGCAGCTACCACTGTCGCTTGCATTGCCCGCCTCTGGCCTTATATTAGAAATAGAAAACAGCTAAAGATGTTACAAGTCCAAAGCACCTCTCTAGGCAAGTGCCCAGGCCCCCCCTAATTCCTGTCAGTAATTGTTATAGACTTAAAAATATCAGTTAAATTAATAAATATCTTTGCTTTACAATATTTTCGCTCTACAAATAGTAATTGAGTAAAATGTTACTGTAGCATGAAAAGAGGTCAGGGAATTTATTTTTCCAACTCACCTAAGGTTGAATATTATATAGCAAAATGTCACCATAAGAGCTAGCTAGAGCACGTCGTTACTTTGACATATAATTGACAAATAATACGTATTGACATTTCAATACTATTACTGACATAGAATTTTTAATCTTAATGCTTTGCGAATATCTAAAGACATTTTAACAAAATGGGTAGGAAATTCAATTCTTGACCGTACCTACGTACGTAGTCTATGTAAAAACTCGCACGGACCAATTTATGCCGCCGCGGAAGTAAACAATGAAGGCAGCTTATAGTGGTCTCTTGAGCTCCGGGGTTCGTGCGCAAATTCCTCATAGCTCCAGATCGGCAAATGGCTAATCGATTTGTCGTGGGCCTGACGTATGTTCTATCGGGCCGACAACGGATACTTCAAGCATCTTCAGAATACCACTCCGTCTTCCGCACGGCCCCCACTTTCTAGAGATTTGTCCTGGAGGAGAGCTGAAGCAGTCGAACCTAGCTTCCCTTTTGTTCGTGAGTCACACGCCCAGCACCAAAAGTGCATGAATTACAGGCGGTTAGTAGCCAAGAAAAATGTCCCAACCTAGGCCCATTAGCCATCCAGGCCTGGACGGACAGTCTGTCTGCAGACAACTGATGTGCGAGTTTCATTGGATCGTTTTAAACTCACGATTGCCGAAAATGTACATGTGTAATTAGATCACAAGGTCACTGGTACTTACTATAAACATAGTTGTAATTGTGAGCAATAGAAATCTAATGGATTTCATATTGTACTCCGCAGCCGACTTCTGGATCTTCATTTTGAAGTTCACAATATTTCAAAACACTCTTTTGTTTTTGATTTCTCAAAGAGCAGTGTTTTGTTCTAAATTATCTTCCTGATTATAAAACTTATCAGAAACCCAACATTGTCACATGATAAGAGATAAGATATGTAAAAGAAAGAATGGCATAATAGGAACCTTTACGTATCATCACGACCGTATTGCGATATAATGTTAGGAGTATATTGAAACGGGCTTATGTACGGCGAGGTGCAGAAATGATGATTAAAATAATCTATGATCAATATTTTCATACGTGATTGGCATAGCTTGTCACTTCGATTATTTCAGTGAATGACGTTCCTTATATGCATACCCGTACGTGTCAAAAGATACGAGTAATTCTGCAACTGGCCATTGGCCAAATACAAATTTAAAATCTTTATTTGCTTAAAAATATGGTACATGGGTACAGGATCAGTACATTTTTACTGTCTACTTACATTTTATAATTACATGTATCATTATATTACATGATATAAGTATATTGGACAAGTACTTATATATGACTGCCTCCACTAGACCACTACCGGTTAAGTCCATGGATTTAGACTGGGAGGTACCGGGTTCGATTCCGTCGGGACGCAATAATATATTTAAATAAATAATTAAAATTATTAATGACATCCTGTCAAGGGCGCTTATAACTGCTAAAATCCCCTGCATCCTCGACCCATCGGGGATAGTTAGAAATGATGGTAGGCGTCCGGACGGGATGTCAATAATTCCATATACTAGAGGCCGCGCACTGGTTTGGGATGCCACATGTGTTGACGCACTGTCAGTCACATGTGACATCCAGCCATAAGAAATCTGGGGCCGCTGCAGAATCAGCCGCACGCCTTAAGCGCAACAAGTACGCGGAGATCATCATCAATCACCATTTCATTCCATTTGGAGTTGAAACGATGGGCCCGTGGTTCGAGGAGGCTCTTGTGTTCTCCCGCGAGCTTGGTGAGAAACTCCACTTGACGACGGGTCACCCTTTGAGTAGAGAATATCTTGTTCAAAGGGTCAGTCTCGCTGTTCAGCGGGGGAACGCAGCGAGTGTCCTCGGCACACTACGCCCGTCGAATAGTCTTAATTTTATTTATTATTTTTTTGCTTTTAATTAGTTTTTATAATTTTGTAGTCCTAAATTTAAATACGATTTTTAATCGCTTTGAGTAAATTAAATTATTAGTTAATTTAATTGTGATATTTCCCGAGTTAGGTATACTAGATACATCGACTAGCTTGCTACTTGTCATGATTGGCCTATAGTAAAGTTGGCTAAATGTGAATCCGCTTCTTTAAAAGCGTGGTTTCTGACCACCCCGAAAAGAGAAACGGTCTTGATTACCTATATACAATGTTTGTATTACATCTAAGCTCGTTTCAGAGCCGTCCAATTTAAAGCACTGTCTATTTTCATAAGGCGCGTATAGTTAGCAAAAGGGTATACCTAAATCTCTGGAGGCTGAAGGATCTCAGCGGAATGCGGCATATTTTTTTATTTTTTATACTAGCACGACATGTGATCTTGCGCCCACCTGATGGTAAGTGGCGCGCATGGTTCATGAATGTTAGCAACTGGAATCAGACACTTATGTCCGACATCAGTCCCTAACAATATGCCGGCTTGACTAGATGCCTTTTCACACTTGGCTTGAAGGACTCCAGGTTATAGGAAAGTGGAAACACAGAGGCTGGAAGAGCATTCCACATCTTTATTGTGCGACAGATGTATGAGTCACCAAATTTATAGGTACGTGGCGTATCTGCAGGTTGGCCTTGGAATGAACTTGGAAAAGACAAAAGTCATTTAAAGGAAGCTGCGTCACATCCTTCTTATCAAACATAGGTACCCCAGTGTTTGAAAACGAAAGTTTTCAACCAGTGTGTTCTTCCAGTACTGTCGTACGGAGCAGAAACGTGTACACTGAGAGTGCCTTCATATAGCCTTTAAAATTAGTAAGCTGAGGTGGCAATAGTCCGGATGTGTCTGTCGCAGAACAGATAAACGATGGGATAGACGAGTACTGGAGTGGAGACCACGTACGGAAAGACGCAGAGTCCCGTAGAAGGTTGCTGGTGGGGCTGGATAAAGGTGGCAGGAGATCGTGTGGAGTGACGAGCCTTTGGAGAGACCTATATCCAGCAGTGGAGAGACACAGGCTGGTGATGATGATGAAACCTAAGTAAAAGTATAAGGTACACTTAAAATGATTTATTTAGGTTTTTTTTTATTGCTCTTTGTTGGTAATAATAATAATAATATAATTCTTTCATCATCATCATCATCAGCCTGTGTCTCTCCACTGCTGGATATAGGCCTCCCCAAAGGCTCGCCACTTCACACGATCTCCTGCCACCCTCATCCAACCCCCACCAGCGACCTTCCTCAGGTCATCCGTCCATCTAGCGGGGGGTCGACCCACTCTGCGTCTTCCCGTACGTGGTCTCCACTCTAGAACTCGTCTACTCCATCGTTCATCGGTTCTACGACAGACATGTCCAGCCCATTGCCACTTCAGCTTACTAATTTTGAAGGCTATATCGGTAACTTTGGTTCTCCGACGGATTTACTCGTTTCTGACTTTATCCATCAGAGAAATACCGAGCATAGCTTTCTCCATAGCCCGCTGAGCGACCTTAAATTTGTGGTCCAGACCCAATGTTAGTGTCCAAAAATGTTAATATAATTCTTTATTGCACACAAAATATAAAATAATGTACATAGGCGAGCATAATACCGTATGGTATTCTCTACCACCAACATTAAGGGGCGATCCATAAATTCGTCACACGTTAAGGAGAGGGGACGGGGTCAACATGCCAAAATCATATTTAAAGATGTTGATTTTATGAAAATGTTAAACTCATTTTAAATTAATAAAATAAATTAAAATAAAAGTAAATTATGACATCATTTTTAAATCCTATATGAGTACGTATACATGTATGTATGTAAATAGGAAAATACAGACTAAGAAATTACAAATTAGGAAAAGAAATTTATAAAATTTAGAACTGCTGTTTAATAATTTTATAATAATTATTTCAACGATTCAATTCAATTTCTTACACACAAAATGTGACCACCTTTGACAAGAATATCGTTTGATGTAATTTATGGATGTCCCTGATAGGAAAACAAAAATTAAAATGCTTATTATTTGGTTAAATTGTAATAAACTACTTTTGTTGCTTACTGTAATAAATAAGTAGGTATATCGTCGTTAGCTACGTAAAATATAACTCTAATAAAAGAGTTAGTTTTAACTGAATTTAATTATATTTATTTGACCTAATACAAAAAAGACTTTAGAGCAAAAGTGCATGAATTACCAGCGGGTGGTTACCCGCTGAGATCCTGCCGGGAATAACGGGGGAATGTCCCCATCCCCAACCCAGGCCCATTAGCCATCCGGGCTTGGACGACTCCACTGGCTGACTAGAGCTTTGATACATAGTTAATAGCATCTTATCAATTCTCGTGTTATATCGTTTTATCATTTTCAGTTTCATCATTTTTATGTGATGCAAGCTTTGATTAAAATAAAAGAAGAAGATACGTAACGCTATAGATTTTTATAATTTTAACGGGTCTTTCATTACTGTGTATTGTAGTAATCAATAGATTTCGACGCCGGGAAAAATCGCCCGGTGTCGCCAAGGATATTGTAAGTGTCGTGTGTCGTGATTTCTAAAAACTTTTAAAGTGATAAGTGGGTAGGTTTACATCTGCCGCCCAGTATGTACGAGACTACACCGCATAGCTTCAGTCGACCCGTGACCACGGCCGCATTGGCTGAAACGTCGGGAGAAATATGTCTCTAAGGTAAATCGCGTAAAGACCCGTTAAAATTATAAAAATGTATTATGAGTGTGCGCGAAAGTTTAAAAAGTTTAATACGTAACGCTATATTGGTAAATACTGTGCCCTAATAGACAAATACACGCAAAGTCACAGCCGCTATTGCATCACTGATGTTGTTAACAACTGAGATAGATTTTCTCGCAGTAAGACGCGAGCGAGCCAGAATGCATAATTAGCATCGTACTACGTTGCTTACTTTAGTGTTATGTTCCTTAGTTGCTACTGATTCACATCACAAAGATCACTAGTTTCAAGCGTAATGTAGTCGTATAGTATTTTTTTTTTTAAATCTAAGGATACGAGTAGCAATTTAATGGGGTGTATCACTAACTTTTTATCACGATAGATGGCGCATGATAGATGGTACCTAGTAAAACTATCAGTTGCATGGAAAACTTGTATTTTTATTTCGAAATTTATTATTTTTTGGATATTGTGCCGAAATGTGCAGCTTTTGACACTTTTTTGACACATACGAATATATGCTTAATTGACATATTATTATTATTTATATTGTAAGGTGACACGGCCTGTATACAGCCACGAACTAGTATTAAGATTTGATATTTATTATTATTGTTAGATTGTAAGCTGACTCGGCCCTTTTACAGCCACGAATTTATATTTAGTTGACACGGTCTATTTACAGCCACGATCTTATATTAAGTTACAATTACCCTACTTATGACAATAATGCTATTATAACACACATAAATCTGGATTGTTTACCCGTTACGGTCCAACTATGATTACCTAACTTATGTTTGATTATATATTTTGTATGTTTTTGTTTTATATTATTTTAGTGTTGACAATATCCAAGTTGTTACAAGATAACCTATGGAACTAAATATTTTGATTTTGATTTTTTTAAGTGTACAAATCGAGATTTCTAAGCGAAATCAAATATATGGTGATCTCAAAATTGCCGTTCTATGAATAAAACCTTTTATTCTTTTTAAAGACGGTGTGCGCTTTTTTAATTAGTCGTTTAGGGTAGGTAACGTTAATTTAAAATACATTTTTCTGTTATAAAAATGATGCGATATACATAGGTGTAAAACAAGGTACCATTGCTGCTGGCGACATCTACACAAAGCTTGTGACACACCATTGTGTTATAAGACGATTTTTGTAAAATAATGTTTAGAAATCTATGCCATGAGAAAAATGGATATTTAATGTAATTTAAAATCGTCAGTTAATCATTATAAAATTAAAATAAGGTAAATAGAGTTTATCTAACTCATTGCAAAATGTTACAGCAAACGGTACATCAAACTTGAGGCTGAAGTCTATTTTATATGAGGTCAGATGTAGTTATTAGGTAAATAGATTTTATTAATTTCACGTAATAAAATTAATAAAATATTTGTTTTAGAAAAATTAAATTAGGTAATAATGTGACACAATTTGTTCTAAAAACTTAAATTTATTAACTTAATACTAGTTCAAAATAATACAAATATGAAAATATATATCGTTTTTAATTTAATACTAAAAAATACCTTTAAAATCTCATGTAAAATTAAATATACATTTTATATAAATGTATAAAGTTTTTTTTACAATTAAATATATAGTTAACTTACTAGTTAAAAACAAAAATGAATATATATTAAAGTAGGTGTTGCAGCGGAACAAGCTCAGATCAGCAAGCGTCGAAAATATGAAACGATTTGGAATTTTTTTTTCGACGTTTGCTGATGAAACGATGGGCCCGTGGGGATCGGAACTGAAAGCATTCTATAAAGAAATTGTT
Organism: Tinea semifulvella; assembly: GCA_910589645.1. Lineage (NCBI taxonomy): Eukaryota > Metazoa > Arthropoda > Insecta > Lepidoptera > Tineidae > Tinea > Tinea semifulvella. Next base: position 3,336,585 of record OU342585.1, on the reverse strand, counting down.
CCAAGGCTCATTGACGTCTCAGGTGACAATAGGGCTGGCAGTTTTTTCTCACAAAAATTAAGTATCCTAATTCAAAGGGGAAATGCTGCTAGTGTATTGGGCACCATGCCACAAGACAGCGATTTGGAGGACCTATTTTTTTTGTATTTAATTTATATTTTCTATGTATATTTTTAGGTTAAATTTAGATTTGGTTGTAATATAGTTTATTAAATTAAAGTTTTATTATTAATATATATTAAAATATACTTTGACTTGATTTTTTGTTTTTAAAGTATACTTTAGTATGAATAGGCTGCCAGCACAGTATGTATATGTAAATAATGCAGTGTTCGACTTGAAAGCAAACCAAAGCGCGCTTTTTAACTTTATTACGCTTTGAAAGGCGTACAAATAGCGTTTTCATTCGTTTAAAGCAAATTTTAGTAAAAAAAAAAGCGATCGAATGCATATAATGGTTTTAGCGATGCTAACCTTGACAGACATACCAACTATACCATACAAAAAATGCTACTTTATTAATTTAATTTGTTGTGTTGGCATCTATGTAAAAGTACATCTTTTCTGACAAGGCAAGGCACGCTCTATAAATTTTAAATCAGGTTTTTCATTTATATAAGTGTTGCCAACGGATAAAAGTTAAATATTATTTATTGCACGAATATTTTATGTTTAATTAAAATGTATATGTTTGCATTATTCACGCATTTTTGATAGTAATTGGTATATTAATTAGGCGTTAGTTTGTCCATGGAAAGGCACGTAGACGATGGGTTTGATCTTCTCCTCAGGGTTGAGAGAGGTGTATGCGTTGATCATCCTTTCCTGGATCTCCCAGCGACGGCGTTCCCGTTCCGACTTGGCTCTGCGAATGGCCTTGGCCAGGGTGAACGAGAAGATGATGCCAATAACCTGAAAATAATATTTATTGATAATTTTATTTACGTAATTAATAAGTAAAATAATAATAATAATAAAAATGCCATATTGCACAAAAACTAAAATAACTTAAATTACTATGTGCACAGGCGAGCTTTATGCTGTGAGGCATTATCCATCAGCTAACCTTTGGGAGTTTCGAAAACATGTGACAAGTAAATATTAAATAAACAATACATGTTATACATATAATAATACATATCTATAATACAATACATATAATTAAATATATACAGGACTCATGAAATAAATAAATAAAATAAAACAATTAAAATATCAGTGGCCTTGAGGTTAAGAACTTAATTTTTAACGCCACAGATTAAATTTTTGTTTAGTGGAGATAATATTTACAATCAATTATAATTTTCCATATTACTCAATTAGGAAATGCGGCGAGCATTTTATGTACCATCTCAGGTGGGTAAGCCTTTAGTTTATTTTGTAGAATAGTTTTAATTTTATAAGTAGGTATTTTTAGTTTAGTTTTTAATCTATTTTATTTATTATTTTGTATCTTACTTTGAATTATTATTATTCAAATAATAAAAAAAAAAACTATGACGGTTTTACTTTTGAGAAATTTTCTATAAAAACGTGAACTTTTTTGGAAATGTTGCTTTTGCGAATTGCATGATTACTACGAGAAACGTCTCCCAGTCATTGGATTATTTGGATTCACAGAGACATGCTACGGAAATGTTCTGCCGGATGCATATTTAGCCAACTTTACTACATGTACATACATATATAGGCCATGGGCGTAGCGAGGTAAGAGCTGTAGTTGTGACAGTGTGGATGTGAGCGTAATTTGTATTTTTTTTTTTTTTTTAGCATAGATACTTTAAGTATTGAAGTAATATACAAACAGTATAAAATAATTACAATATAAATTATAAATAATTAAAAGTAAAAATTAAAATAAATATAAACTAAACCCAATAAAAAATAAACTATAAGTAAAAAATGTCCTCTAGAGACGACCCTTCAGTGATAGTCCCAAGAAGACTGGCAACATTTCCCCTCTGTATAGCTAAGCTAATACGTTGGCAGAAATAATTGCCAGCCTTGCTGTCTCCAGACTTCTCCGTTAGCCGTTTGGACAACTCCTTGGCCAGACGCTTGGCTGAGTATCCCCATGGGCCCATCGTCTGGACCCCAAACGGTGCAAATTCGTAACCTGTACTGAGGTTGTAAATTGAGTTTGTTTCCAAAACTAAATTCAACCTGAACTAGATGTAGCATATAAAACAAAGAAACCTAAAAATATAGCATGATAACGATAAGCTGATATCGTGTTATTCCGCCAATGACTAATGGTAGATACCTATTAGTAATAGATACGAGTAAACATCGATGCTTTATTTTAAAAATCATGTAACTCAAATTCGAGAGTTTGGTATTTTTTAAATAAAACGATTCTTTTAACGTTACAATTTCAGAAATGTTATTTTGGTGCAATACATCCTTACACTCGGTTTTGTCAGTTATACATTCCAATCATGGCAGGATATTCGTCATTTACCAATTAATTAACACTAATCCGGCGTTCCGTTTATTAACACAAATATAATTTTGAGGGTATGCTATCTGCTGTAGATACAAATATTTTAGAACATTATAACTCATTAAAAAACTTGACATTATATTTTCATTTAGTTTTAATTTGGACTTACTATTTTTAATTAATTTTTTTGATTGTTATTTTTAAGACAATATTTGTTTTTGATAATGTTTAATGGTGTGCTAAAATTTAATTACCAAATTGTTTAATAGCACAATTATTATTGTACGCCCTGTCCCGGAGTAAATTGTGAGAATTCTTTTGTAACCAAAAATGTACAAACAAACACAATTTATGTCAATAGAGGTATTTTGAATTTAAAATTATCAGCGGCTATGCTATCATTTTTAGTGTAAAATAGAAATTTTGTCTATGGCATTAGTGTCAAAGTTAAGGAAAGAAGGGTTAAATAAATAGTATTGGAATTAGGAATTGGGAAATCAGAGGGATAAACTGTTGTTGTTTAACATAAAGCGACATTGTACACAATAAATCAGTCCCAAACACGATTGCGTTAGTATTCCTGGGGATCATCAAATTCTAACTGTTGCAAAATTTTATGCTTTTCTAAAAGTCATTCGCGGCAATATTGCCCAAACACGTCGGAAATATGGGACTCCGCAAAAAATAATCTGCAACTTCTGCCCCATAATAGAGTCAAATTTATCGTTTTCTATAATTATTCACATTGTAGAAGAGAAGACAAATTCCTAATTCCATAGATTCACAGTGCGGGTGCCGGGTTAATTGTGTCTCAGAAAAAGAAGATGAGAAGAATGGCGTCTCGGGCTTGCGACCGACAATAGGCTAGTTTACCAAGAGGCCTCCTTTTTATTTTATTGCGCAACAAGACGCTTATTCACGCCATTCTGTTCCGCTCCCTACCCAACGAAACTCACATTAGTAAACAAAATAACACACCACTTTTGACTAACAATTTTCCTAGTAAGGTAATTTACAAAACAAAAAACAAAAGCGCGGGAACGACTCATTCATCCTTCCGATGGATAGTAAGTAGTATCATCACGACCGTTTCCCTTTCGGGGTGGTCAGAAACCACGCTTATAAATAAGCGGATTCACATTTAGCCAACTTTACTATTGGCCAATCATGACAGGTGGCAAGCTCGTCGATGTCTCCAGCGTACCAAACTCGAGAAATATCACAAATAAATTAAATATTAATTAAATGTATTTATTTACATTAATAAATATATTTTTTGTTTGCCGACCAGGAATCGAACCCGGTACCTCCTAGTCTAAATCCACGGACTTAACCGCTAGACCACGGAGGCAGTCCGATGGATGACGAATCATATACAAGAAAGCACTACTAGTTACGTCATCTTAAACTAACCTGAATAAAAGCGATGGTCATTGCACCAGTGCCAAGAAGTCCTGCGCTCTGATAGACGATAAAGATGACTCGGGGAAGGCACCCGTTGGCGTACAGCTTGATGCACTCTTCGTTTTGGCTCTCATTGAACTGGGTCTCGGCACAGCAGGAGAAAGGGACGGTGATGTTGTTCACGAAGATACCAGAATCGACAGTGGATAGGTCGATCTCACCCCAATCCATGTAAGAGTCCACGCCGCAGCAGTTTAGCTGTTAAAGTAGTAGCCATTTGTTATAGAGGAAAATTTAAATAAAGAAAGTAGAAAGGAAAAGACGAAATTTTATAACATCATTTAAAACTGCGCCACAAATGAAAATGCTCTGATAAAACCATTCTAGGGTTGGCAACCGTCCTTTTTTCCTGATTGTTGAGATGTCCTGAATCCTATATCTAATGAAATACACTTTTCTTAAGTACATTTTGTCATAGATTTATAACACGACCGTTCCGTTGCCTCGGAGAGCACGTTAAGCCGTCAGTCTCGGTTCCACTAATACCAACATCACAATTATTTTTTTATTTGATTTTTATTTATTATATTTGATCTCAGATCTCCTCGCCAACCCGTCTGGCCAGAGTGAAGAGTGTAGGCCAAATTCTCCATATATATTTCTTAAAGGCCAATATAGTGGAGGTCTAGGACGCTGTAATATTCTGGGGGCTAATTTTTCATTAAATGAAAAATTTAATGAAAAATCAGGACGTTATCACAGGTATGGTAGAGATACTACTTTCACAAGCCCATTGCTGTCTCGCTATACACGCAAGGCAACACTATCGTCTGACTTTCCCTGAATATTGGAGAACGTATTGTGTCAATACTCACTCTGCTCTGGATGAAGTCGAAAGCCATTTCGGAGTCCTTGTCTTGGTAGTAGAGCGGCAATGTCTGCCGCAGGTTGGTACTGAGCATTGAAGTCACTTGAGGGCGAAGGCTGTATGCTGCGATGGCGGCTCCGATTTCCAGTACCAGGACTAAACTTAGGATCACTGCGAACTAAGGAACGAAATTGTTATTAAATGTGACGTGAATTATGTAAGGGCGTACCAAAGTCTTTCCTCAAAGAGCTGTCTTACTAGAGACAGCAACATCTTTAGTCACTTTTACCGTCCAATAACATCGTCTGCGACAGTTTAAATAATATTCGAGTATTCAAATATTTATTTTTTACTTTTTTTACCTCAATAGAATTTTACTAAAAATTACTTTTATTGGATTATAATTAAATCAGCTATATAGCAGATAAAACTATCAGGAAAATATACTAAATATACATTAAAACTATACTTCTTGCTTTTGCGAAAATGTAGTGATTGACTTGTCGCTTTAAGTATTTTTTTTTTACTTTATTTCACATTGAAAGTCGTTCGACTTGGCGTTGCTCTATGGTTTTCATACCATAAGCAAAATTCAGTAAAATAAGCGTTGAAAACTTTGCTTTGCTTTTAAGTGAAACACGAAAACATTGGCGATAGTTACAGTTATTAGAGTGCATACCTATCGTTAAACATAGACACTTACACAATTGACAAGGCAAGTGCTCTCCTTCAAAGCGCCGATGCAGCCGAAAAGAGAGACAAACAGCATGATCACGCCGATGACCACCAGCAGAGTAGCTGGCGAGAAGAAGTGAGAGTCCAGGAACAGAGCTACATCGTAGTATAGCGCGTAGATCGTGGTTCCCACAGAGATTATCAGCGCTGATGTCAACTAAAAACGATTAAAACCATTTACATCTTCAACCCACCTCAACATGAATTTGCATATGAAATTATTATAAGATTGATATAATATTTTATGGAAGTATATTTTTTTATAATAATAATAATAATTTATTTACTTAAAAGTACACAGGATATGATCAACCATATATTACAGATAATTAACAACATTGTTGGAACCCTAACGCCTTGTATTGAAAGAATAATATATTTGGGGAAGTCTCCACCGTTTGTGCCGATAAACCCAGGTGGGCGCAAGGTCACATTGCGTGCTAGTATAAAAAAATACTTTTGAACTATAAGGGTTAGTTACTGTACAAATTTAAAATATAAAACATGCTGTTGTTGTTACTCGTAGTAATATATAATTGACAACATAACAATAATAGACTTTGGACACAATATGTTATAGTATAGTAGGTGTGTCTGTAGGTATAGGGTATAGTATAGTAGGTGAAGAGGTGTGTGTGTGTAGGTAGTACTCTACTAATACTCTGCGAGTTTTCCAGATTAGAAAAGTATTTTAATAATTTGGGTCACTCTTGATAAATTTATTTTTGCAGTCCATTCACGAATTTGTGAGTATCAAGTGAACTTACCCGCATTGTTTTAAATACCATTAAGTTATAATTTTCTTTAATCTTATTATATTTTATATGCTTTTTAGATTCAGTTGTATGAATGAGCTTGATATTATAAGTAATTGAGGTCTGTACAAAGGTCGGTCAAGGGAGCGGGTTATTCTTTACGACAGAACTAACGAAGGAATTTTAATTTTTATACTAGCACGACATGTGACCCTGCGCCCACCTGATGGTAAGTGGCGCGCAAGGTTCATGAATGTTAGCAACTGGAATCAAACACTCACGACTAACATCAGTCCCTAACACTATGCCGGCTTGTCTGAGCATGACGGCAATTCGAGCCTGATCCCGAAACCTGTGGATACACTTTACTGGGATTATCGGCACGAGCGGTGGTTAATTCCCCGCCCCGCCCGGCTAGACTGGGCAATTTACCACCATCAGTCCGCTTACCACCTCATTGAAAGTATGTGCCATTTGCAATGATGTGGAATTCCAATTTTTACTTTCAAGGAGAACTAATATTGTATGCTTTCCATGGTGATATTTATATAAAAATAACACCACTGTCTCAATGACGTCATTCGTCGGGCCCAGCCAGCAATATTAGAACCCAGTGGCATGGCCCGCGACGATGGAATGACGTTGTTTCCATGGAGGATAGGTTTGTCTTTAGTGTGGGATGCCACCTGTGTGGACACCCTGGCGCCTTCCCACTTGTACTTGACCTCTAAGGACCCAGGCGCTGCTGCATTACAAGCAGAGAACCTCAAGCGTCGGAAATACACTCAGCTTACATGTGTTTTTGCGCCGTTTGGAGTTGAAACTCTCGGGCCGTGGGGACCAAGTGCACACGAAATTTTCAAGGCGTTGTCAAAACAGCTCGTCAACACCTCGGGAGACAAAAGGGCTGGGCAATATTTGGCCCAAAGGATCGGTATTGCCATTCAACGTGGCAATGCTGCCAGTATCCTTGGCACTTTGCCCATTGGCAGCGATTTGGAGCAAATTTTTTATTTATAATAATTTTTATTTTGTTTTTTCTTCATTTTAGTTTTTAGTTATATTTTTATTTATTAATTATAGTAATTTATGTTTTAAGATGTAAGTTTTTAGTTTAATTAATAGTTAATTATTTTTTAAAATCATTACACCACTTAAAACAAGACATGGTTATGGTCGTGTTCAATGTGCAAATTGATTTTGTTGTGTTTTATGACATGGACTATAAAAGCCGCAGATAGAGCAAGAATTGATGCGGTTAAGATGTGGTCTGCTTTACACGAATTCATTCTTAGACTGTCCTAGCTTTAATTCTCATACCGTTTGGATTCTTAACCCATTAAGATGCCTTTACAATAATAAAACAATAGAGTAAAATCTACAAAATTATTAACTTTTCCACAAATATTTTAGTGTATAGGTCGGTTACACGATTTATTTTCATGCAAATATTCTGTAGCGTGTAAGAGACACAAAAGCAAAGTTATTTTGTACTAATTTCTCGCACATTATGACTATTATGCGGCAAATCTATTTGTTACCTAACAATGTTTGTTTACGTTATTTATTTAGTCTCGCTGGTTTGGCCTAAGATGGTGGGATATATGCATATTAAAATTTCTTATAAGTAGTAACATGGGAACCCGTCAGCGTTACATCAGGATGACTACTTAAATTGCTCCAATGACTTTTTTGCAGGTTTGACTGCTATACTCAGTTCTCCATTATTGTTCTATGCGTGTCTATGTGTATTGAAAAATATAGTCAATAAGCTTTCTAGGAAATAAAATGACTACAGTATGTATATGCCATTTTTGTGCTGGATACGACATGTGACATCGCGCCCACCAGATGGTAAGCGGTACGCGAGGTCCTAAATGATCCGACATCAGTCTCTACCACTATTCCAGCATTACAAGATGCTTTATTACATTTCGCTTAAAGGACTCCAGGTTATAGGAGAAGGAAAACACTGGCTGGAAGAGCTTTCCACATCTTCAGCGTGCGACAGATGTGAGAGTCTCCAAATTTAATTTACCTAATTTTAAACAGAGAATAATAGTAAAAACATTTATAATTCTCCATATAAATTTACTGAAATTTTAGAGATAAATGTCTGTTATTTTATTGCCTAAAAATCTGATTCTCATTTTTTTTTATAGAACATTCAGATTAGAAAATATCTTTGAAGTATCATCACAACCGTATCCCTTGCGGGGTCAGAAACCACGCTTATAAAGAAGCGGATTTAAAATTAGCCAACTTTACTATAGCCCAATCATGACAAGGGGCAAGCTCGTCGATGTCTCTAGCGCACAAACTCGAGAAATATCACAAATAAATTTAATATAAAAAAAAATATTTATTTAAATTGATAAATATTATTGTATCCAGGAATCGAACCCGGAAAAATTTTTGAAAGTGTTGAAATGTGCGAGAGGGATGCGAAGATATGAAAATACAGTATTTTGTATTTTACAAGCGCTATCTTGAGTTTCATATAATTTTGCAATGCTTATCGCACTATAAATATTTTTTCTAAGAAAAAATCTTGCTTACTCAATAAAAAATAGTCACGGATGAAATCGTCACACAATAAGTATTTATTATTTATTTATAAAGCATGCTTTTCCCTCAGCATCGGTTGGTACACTCCTTGATCGAAATACACTGACCATGGCGGTGTGCCTTTGTCTCGGAGCTCGGACTGTCCACCCACACCAGTGTCGGTGTGGAGAGCCCGTAAAACATCTCGGACACCATAGGCTCTCCTGCGCTAGAAGTGCTGGCCGCATTCCTCGTCACGCTGCTTTGAAGAACATCATTCGAAGGGCTTTTGTCACTGCTGGAGTACCCGCGATCCTAGAACCCTCTGGGATTACGCAAAGCGATGGAAAAAGACCCGACGGCATGACCGTTGGGCCGTTGAAACTTTGCAGGACCCTGGTGTAAGATGCGACATATGTAGACACATTAGCTCCATCACACATTCAGGCGACCTCGTCAAGCTCGAGAAGTGCGGCGGTTTCTGCTGAGAACCTCAAGCTGCGCAAATACATCCCATGGGGACACTCAGCCAAGCGTCTGGCCAAGGAGTGCTAAACGAGTAGCAAGCAATGTCGAGTTACAGGTGGCAATAGTATAACCTGTACCTCATCACTCTAGGCGGCTACGGGGGCTGTGATGACCAAATACCCTCAAAACAACATAGAAGGAAATGGAACCCCCTATGATTACTCTTTCAAAAGAACTCCTGACCTAAACATGAAAGTACACCTAGAAAAAATATTCATTTGTTTTTCAACCTTATATACCTACTATTTATTACCCATTCTATCATATGATCGCGATACCTACCCACCTACGGCAACTGTTTGTTTAAACTTTATCTATCTCGATTGTTCTATTTATTTGTTGACAGTCTTTATAGAGCTAAAACAGATGAATCGGGTATTTTAGGTTTGCCAAAAAAGTAGCAAAACTAATAAATTGAATAATCACCCAAAACTACAAGATAACAGCCGAGAATGATTGGTAGTATTGCTTGGGTGTTGCAATGTTTCTACTTTATTTTGTGATGTAATTTTTTTCAGTTGTATTTTAGGGTTCAGAGGAAACAATATCGAACCCTTATAGAGGACTCTGGTGTCTGTTTATACTTTCCGAATCGTACGTAAGAGATTTGTTTGTTCTACTAGAGATCAATTTGGCATCAAATTTTGTGTCTATTGCCAATTTATACAGACGGCTGCACACACAACTTTATATTTATGACTATTATAATATTTAGCCCGTGTGTGACTGTGTGTAGTACCATATAGTATACATACATGCGTAGCCATTTTTCTTAGGTATGTTAATTATCTCAATTGATATTAAGATAATGGCTCTATAATTATTAATACAATGTAAAAAATAAAAATCAACTTACCACAAACATAGCTGTGATGCACAGCAACATATATTTGATGCACCGCATTCCCATTTCTAGATTATTCCCCGACATTTTAAAACAAATGATTTAAAAAAAACACCAATATCACTAAAACACTGGCTCACGACTAATAAGTTTACATTTAGCGCACAGCTCCTTATCAGTTGAGATAAGCGATATCACTTTTACCTGAAATAACGAACGACACCACTGAACAAATTGCGAGTACAATAAATACTGTATGGTACTTCGAAGCCATACACTACACGTAGATACATACGTAATGGCTTTGCGCTGTAATTTGCGACTAATTATAAGTTTATTCTTATGCGGATTGCCGCAAAACGCTTGCATATACTAGTGTGAATAACTGGACATTACGTCTTTGACTTAAATGTTAGGACCAGATTATTTTAATCTATATATTAATTTAATGGCCAATAAAAAATAATACGGCTTTAGCATTGACATACATAATACCTATACTCATTTCATAGAAAATAATTACGCTTTGATCAGTATTGCAATTCAGCAGGAAAATGCAGCCAGCGTTCTTGCCACCATTCCACGCGCAAGGGACTTTACGAGTATCCATATGCGGAGTATTAATATTAATTTTATTTTATATTTTATAAATATTTTTTCCGAATAATTTTGTTGATACTCACTCTTACGGTATATAATAAAACATCGTAAGAATAATTCCACCACTCCTAACAGGCCATTGAGACATGTTCTGATTCCCTGTAATTTATAAGTGACAATTTATTGTGTTTTGGCGGCTTTTGGGTTGCACACAAAAAAGTAGCCTATTTTAATTCTGATATACCTAGTAGGGCACCACTGTACTAGGTATTGTATTCTAATAGGTACTCATAAAGAATTCATAGGAATTCAAAATGTTTTCTAAATACCTTATTTTTGTTGTGTAATTCTGTATTTGTATTATTTTGTAAATCTGATATAGCTGAGTTTTACTTACAGATTCCTTTCTCAGTCAGATTAAACATTAACACGTCACTAGCATCAGCTAAACTGCTGGGGCCTAATTCTAATATTCGAATGAAAAGCGACAGATCTCCATGTAAAAGTGTCAGTATCTTTCGAGCAAATCGAGCGGACATGCATGTCGAAGGCGCGATCGGGGCCCTGGTCTTCTGCTAACAGCTTACTCTTTGGACTACTTTGTTGCTTAGTCTTCCACTAGCAGGAGTAGAATCATTTAAAGTAATTTACGTCAATAAATATAATTTTGACTTGACTTTGACACTTGGTTAACAGTGTGCTATTATGTGTCGAGCGTTGATGTTCATGTATAGACCGGTCCTTGCATATAATCGATGGGCATTACGTCATTGTTTCGTGTTATATCTTTGTGTTTAGTTGGAAGGTGTGACAAAACGCTGAGGGCGGCCTGTAGCGGACTTATGTCGATATTTTCAAGGTCACGCAAGCGGTGCACGTGAACGCTTGGTGAAATAATGACTTCATAATCACATACTGTTAGTATTGTTTAAGTCGTGACTTTTGTTGTGTCTCAGACAATTGTAGTATTTATTGCAAAGTATGTATAGTCAGCAAAATGTACGCTGGCTCATTTGTAAATATAATCGTGTACGATTGACAAGGTAATGAGTCTCTTGTAGGCGAAGCAAGACAACGTGCGATGCACATAAAAATATCCTTAGTTAGCCCAACGAAAACAAGATAGAGACGTGTTCACGTCGTTGACTTTTGACAAACGTAAAGGAATTTATGTTATGCGTTATATAGTCGAGATCGAATCGCCTAACTATGCTGTGTTCGACTTAAAAGCAAATAAAGAAAAGCTTTGCATTTTTTTATCGAATTTTGTATGAAAGCCATAGAGTAACGCCAAGTCAAACTACTTTCAACAACACAATACAAACACAGAGGAAAATAACTAAATGCTGGCAAAAATCGTAAATCCATTAATTCTCCGAGCATACCTCATGGTCGCAGTTAAAATAAAACCCAACAAGTAGTAACATAAATTATATTTATTCACGAATTAACAATAACACAATTTAATATTAAATTATCACATAGATAGGTAGTAGAATTATCTAACAAAGAACTACAAAAAGGGGAAAAAACAATCATATGATTATTGTGCGTTTGAAATAACAGCGCGGCTATTTTTTTCTAGTATCAACAGTTTTAAGCTAAATATAAAGCTCTGCAACTAGGTACCAAAATTCATAATTAATCGATATTCAATGAACCCTATACAGATTTAATTTTATTTATCAAAAACTAGCCGCGCTCTTAACTTAACTCTGTAGGTACTAAAAAAACATTACCTAGTTTAAAACGAACATTGGTTTGTATTTAACTTGTACATTGCGTGTTACTATTAAAGAAACACAAGCATAGTTAAAGTAAACACACAATGTACAACCATAATTCAATACCTAGTAATCATTCTGAACTAAATCTGTATTTATAAGTAAATCAAAACCAGTGATCAAGTAAAAATCGCTATCGGTTCTTTATTCTTATTAAAATAATAATTATTATTACTTAAGTATAAAATAGTGCGGTGGTGGCTCAGTTGTAAAAAGCTTTCCTTAAAATCCTAAAAAGGTCGGTTCGAAATCCGGCATGTACCAATGAGAAATACACTTTTTTTTTAAGTACATTTATATGCCATAGATTTATAACACCATCGTTCCACAAACGTCATTAAAAATTGATTGCTGTGGATATTATTGGTCAAAAGTGGTGTGTGTTGTTTTGTTTAATAATGTGCTGCAATGTGAATAATTATGGAAAACGATAAATTGGACTTCAAATATGGGGCATAAGTTGCAGTTTATTTTTTGCGGTTTTCCCGCGCTGTCAACTCTCATATTTTACACGACGTGTTTGGGCTATAATGCCGCGAGTGACTCCAAGTAAAGCATCAAATTCTGCAGCATCTGGAATTTGATGATCCCCAACTCGGTTATAAACTTTGTTATAAACATATATTATGCAAATAAATTACGTGTTTAGGACTGATGTATTCTGTACAATGTCCTTTAAAGACAATTTAAAAAAAATCATTAAAAATTGATATGAGACACTCGCCAAATTCTGGAAAGCCCATCGCAAAGAGTGGATGTCTCTCACCCGTTTAGTATACGGGTGTTAGACCTATCCACAACGACTGCTCTACTTAATTATTCGTTCCAGCTGTCAAACGGAGGGACGCCTCGGAATGTCACTACGCTCGAGGAATAGAATTGTTAAACTCAAGGTATTATTATACAGGCGACGTATCTTGAAACCTCCTTGAAGCGAGTTTATATAATTTTTGCGTTAAATTTACATTATTTAAACTTGTATTTCTTATTGATAATTAATAATTTTAGTTAAAGAACACATTGTTAACATTTTAAACGAAACTTATTGTCAAACTAATTTTAATTAAATAAATAATTATCGTGACACAAGAATAATCATATAAAAGAGACAGACTTATGGATGTCAAAACTGCTTGAGCGGAATATTTTGAATCCACAAACTCAAACTTCAATGTTGCCAGAAAAAAAACTTATCTTACCGCAAAAAAATAAAATGTTAACATTAATGTCTTTCAAGGTTTAGAGAGTTTATAACTAATGACACCCGTATTCTAAGACATTTCCTCAAAAGCTCCTCCACTCAACATTTCCTTCCAGCTGTTAAATGAAAATTAAGTTTCTGTAATGGGGTGTAATCACTAACTTTTTATCACGATAGATGGCGCATGATAGATGGTACCTAATATAAGTGTCAGTTGCATAGAAAACTTGTATTTTTATCACGAATTTTATTATTTTCTGGATATTATGCCGAAGTGAGCAGCTTTAGGTGTACGAATCGGAGATTTCTAAGCGAAATCAAAGATATGGTGATCTTAAAATTGCCGTTCTATTAATAAAACCTTTTTCTTTTTAAAGTGCGCTTTTTAATTCGTCTTTTAAGGTAGGTAACGTTAAGTTATAATTCATTTTTTTGTTATAAAGATAAAAAAAACTACAAAAACATTTATAAAATGATGCGTCATAGGTTAAAACAAGGTACCATTGCCGCTAGCGACATCTACACAAAGCTTTGCCTGATACATCCCATTGAGACGATAAAATGGCGTCTAATGTACCAGCTTACGGCTGACCTTCAAAACAAAACTGTCGGATCGGCTCTATTTTAAATTTTAATCGTAACTATTACTTAAACATATTTTTTTCAGTACAGATTTGGAGGATACCTTGAAGGAACCTATTTGACAGCTGGAAGGGATAATTGAGTGGAGGAGCCGTTAAGGAAATGTCTAAGAAGACGGGTGTAAACTTTGCTGTGATGGTGAAGTACAAAATAGAGTTTTACTTCGGATTTACCCTAATTAAGCTGGTCTTTAAAATAAAATTAACCTATAAACATTTTATTCGAATTCTGAGTGGGAATTAAATGACCTATTCTTATTAATTATACTCCAATCATGTGCTCGTCTCTCGATACTTTGGCAATCCATAACGCACCGGCCACTGCTAACGCCTGAAAAACACATATTACTATTTAAAAAATGTGTCGGCAAAAATATTACTAAATAAATTATATGTTCGACTTGAAAGAATATAAAGCAAAGCTTACTTTTTTTACCGAATTTTGTATGAAAACCATAGACAAATGCCAAGTCGAACAAATTAAAGCGAAATAAAGTGAAAAATAGTTTTTAAAGCGATAAGTCAAACATAGTGAATTTGTTTATAGTTTTAAACTATGACGGAAAAAATATTAATAAAATAGGTGTTTCTTACTTGGTAATATATAAATTGAAGCTTGAAAATTTATATATTTTACCAAGTAAGAAACACATCTAAAACACTTTATTTGTTGCAGATAAAATAGGTGTTTACAATTTTAAACTAAACACTAAAATTTAAAATCGTATCATTTTTCCAGGGCAGTTTTTTTAAATCTCTTTTCTGACACATAAAAACAAAAAAATGACACATCCTATTATGACATTAGCTGATAGTATCGCTTATACTTGTAAGTATCAAATTTTGGAAAGTAATGCCAAACGTAAAAAAAGGGATCAATCGCCTCAATTTTTTTTTATTCTAAAAATATCAGCAGTCCTATTCTGTTACCTAAGCGCAAACGTTATTAGCGGATTTCGTTATTTACGTCGAGCTGGCGTCATAATTACAAAATATTATTCAATTCTCAACACTAGTCGAGCGCTTGACCTTGACAGCGTGAAAACATCCACTTTAACACCCTGTTATATATATATAGTAACAGAATAGGACTGCAGGTCTGATTGCCGGCTAGAATTATATTAATACTTTTTTAAAAATTGTTGTACTGTTTTTTTTATCTTAATCGGTTCCGACACTACTTTAATTTTTCGATGTCCCACGTAGTTTATAAAGTAGCCATCCTAGCCCCTTGACAAATTCATCCTTGAACATATTTAGCCAACCCATCAAATATTTATTTAACGCAATATAATAATTATATAGTACGGAGAGCCGCATTGTACAGTACATTTTTTTAAGGCGCTGGTCTGTAGTTCATCTCATCGGAGACCTACCATTATCAAATAGTTTAATTTTTGCGACCTTGAAGTAGATGGTTATTAAAAGTAGATAGTTACCACAACGTTGCTTAAAAACGGTTGGGTTTTCTTAATGTTGTCTGATGGGCTTGTTGCGGCAAAACTAACCTGCATTAATACTAGAAAGATACCCGCAGCGCCGATGCTAGTTGCATGCGATTTGACCCACAAGCCGAAAGCTTCGCTACAGCCCATGTCGTACGCCTGCTGTATGGTACACTCAAACACGTTGATGGTACCGTACACGTGTTTGCAGCAACTGATCGGCACTCCCAGAGTGTCCGTCGTGTTTAGAACTGGGATCCAATCGCTAGCGTTTCGAACTCCGCAACATGTGAACTGAAATATTATAATTTTCCATCAGCAATGTTCTTATAAGATTCTTTAAATATTGTAACTAAATATTAAATTTATTCTGAAATTAAAGTTTAAGTATCTAATACTCTTAAATTGTACAAAATAACTTAATTATAATTAAATACTATTACACAAATACTTTATTATTAGGTATTATTGTTATAATATCGTCATCATCATCAGCCAGTATCTCTCCACTGTTGGATGTAGAATGCTTAACGCGATCTCTTGCCACCCTCATCCATCACCCCAACAGCGACCTTCTTCAGGTCATACGTCCATCTGGCGAAGGGTCGTCCCACTCTGCGACTTCCTATACGTGGTCTACACTCTAGAACCCGTTTGCCCAGGTTCGTCGGTTCCGCGGCAGATGTGTCCAGCTCTCAGCCACTTCTGCTTGCTAATTTTAAAAGATCAGTAACTTTCGTTGTTAACAAATATCAACGTTTCGAATTTTATCCATCACAGAGATACCAAGCATACATAGCAAGCTTGGTATGACCAGACCCACTCTCAATGTCCACGTCTCTGCTCCATACGACATTACCGGGGTTACGCCCTGCAGCCCTATTCTGTTACTATTATTATTATTAATTGAAAAATATTTTGTAATTATGACGCAAGCTCTGAAATAAATAACGAAATCCACTAATAACGATTGCGACTAAGTAGCAGAATAGGGCTGCCTTCAAACATTGTGGTAATGACGATGGGAGGTTGTGCCGGAGTTTTCTGAATGCCGTCCATGCGTCTGTCGGCTTCTTTGCTGAAGAATAGTCTGTCCCAGGCATTTTTTCCGCAATATATATTTACATATATACAGCATTTATTTATTTATTTATATAGGTACCTTATTTTAGACAGAGAAAAATAGCAAATACATTTATATATCTTTTACTAAAACAAATATATGAAGAAAGATAAGAAATATTTCTAAGCATTTCATGGATTCACCGTGCGGGTGCCGGATCCATCGTGTGTGGGTAAGAGATGAGAAGAATTGTGTCTCGAGCTTGAGCCCACAATAGGCTGGTTAAAAAAGGAGGCCTTCCTTTTTTATTTTATTGCGCGATAATACGCTCACCATCCACCATTATACTCCTTTCCCTACTCAACCAAATACTGTATGATTCCGTTAATGCTGTCTTGGAACCTCTTTCCTTAAATGTAATGACTATATGTCTATATGAATATACATATATCTAAAATTAATTGACTTAGTTGTAGAAAAGTAATTAGTTAACTACTTTACAAGTACACTTGAATAATCTTTAAAAATGCTGTAGTGTGCGAGGGAGAGGGGTACAAAAGCGTTAAACGCTCTTAATTAGAAATTTAAAAAAAAATGCCTTTAATGAATTTACTTACATCTCTTTGTATTTCGTCCCACAGCTGCGTGATCTCGAAGTTGTTATTGGGCGGCTTGTACAGAGGCATGGTGTCTAGGAGAGTCTTCTGTACTATCGCGACCGTGTTTCCTCTCAAAGTGTAGCCAGCGATACAAGCGGACAGTTGAAAAATGAAAATCACAAGCATAGCTCCTGCAAACTGAAAGAATAAGCGATAGTTTTATTATAATTAAGTAATAATAGGCAAGAATTACCAACCTAAGTTCAGTTCTTTATCCTCGTATTTTTTTAGAAGACAAAGTCTTTATTACAAGACAGTCTTTATTAGAAGGAGAGAGAGAGATAAATAATGTTACCTACCGAAAATGCTACCGTATACCTAAACCAGTCTAGCTATAAAGGTATCATTTACGGTTAGCAAGATAATCGTTTTTTGGCACAGAAAACATGTATTTGGTCGGCATCTTATGGCAAGCAAACATTTCTAAATCAATCAACTCTGGACTAGCCAAATAAATATTTTGGTTGAATTATTGTACAACAAATAAAAGTCTAGCAAACAAAGTTGTAGGGACTGATATCGGTTGGCAGTATTGGCGTCATTTGTTCCATTTTTGGAGGGTGAGGTTATTGCGACGCGACGATCCTATGTCTATAGGTTATTGTAAAATACTGTTGTCAAAGTCATTATTTTGAATCACAATATTAAGCAGTTAACGAGGGTTACTACGTTCGGATGACCAAATAAATTAACAGCTTATTTTTTGATAACTAAATGTATTAATGAATAACCATTTAATCATCCCATTTGCAGTCGAAACTATGGCTCCGTGGTCCGAGGAGGTTCTGGCTTTCTCTCGTGAGCTTGGGGAAAAAGTCCGCTAGGCGACAGGCGATCCGTTTTGATTAAAAAAAAATGTTCAAATGCTCAGCCTCGCAACGGGGAAACGCAGCGTGTCTCAACACACAGTTTTATTTATAATTAAGTTTTACTTTAATAAACCATTTAATTTCTTCCCATTTTAAAATAGGGAACAATAGAATAATTAAGTTCTATGTTTATGTAAAACTATACATGCTGAAATTATTAGATATTGTCAATTAACAAAATAATAATAGACATAGCACATGGCGACACAAATCAGTGATTATTTTACTACGCGTGAGGATTTAAAAAGATCGTAGCATCGTAGAAGTAGCTACGACGAGAATTATAACATCATAGGGAGGGCCTTTCCTGAATAGCAGAAGGGGTCAGGTTATAATACCACGCTCGCTAATCGCCATTAAAAAGAATTGTGAATAACGCCGTTTGGCGTGGTTTTATCTCACCATGTTTTCCTTCACTGTAAGGAGTTTTTAAGACGTACCTAAACCGTAACCTAGCTTGAAATAAAACCACGTCTTACACGTTTTTCAAGGAGCCAAAAATTTGCTATAGGCCAAAGAGATTAAATAAAAGATTCTCTGGCATTAGTTGTTATATTCATACAAAATATTTGTTATTTTTTTAATGCAATCTACTGAACTTTCGTAGCATAGTCAGTGAAATAACAAAATCAATTTGAAAGTGCAAGTCGAATACGATAATAACCGGCTATACACTGTCATACACTAATACGAGAGTAATTGTCTCCGCCAACAAACTGTGGTTACAGTTTGGCGGGCTATTTAATAAGTTATATGTATTGGAAAGTAAATAAATGATTGAATTTTTTTTTTTTTTTTTTTATTATTTGATCTAGCTTTAATTTACATACCGTTTGGCTTCTTGCCCCGTCTTGTTATATATTTAAGTGTATGAGCTATATGCCCATCATAACAAGTTGTTTGAATTATCTTGCTAGAAAATGACTTATAGCACAAACTACTTGATACTAAAAGTGTAAAAGTAAAGTATCATAACGACTGTATCCTTTGCGGGGTGGTCAGAAGCCACGCTTTTTTTAAAGAAGCGGTTTCACGTTTAACCAAGTTTACTATAGACTCATCATGACAAGTGGCAAGCTCGTCGATGTCTCTAGCATACCAAACTCAAGAAATATCACAAATAATTAAATAAATCATTGTGCCCCAACCAGGAATCTATCTTAAATCTATCATCATAACCGCTAGATCACGGAAACTTCATATGTTTAGTAATTTCAAAAATTAAGCCAAACCAAACCATTATATATAGTTTATTTTTTTATTTATTTAAGGACATGGTACAGAATACATAAGTCCTAAACAATATAGTTTTTAATTCCTAACCATAAGTAAACCTTGAGTGGTTGATGTCATAGATATGATATGACGTAGGATAAGGCTAAAATTTCAAAAATCAATGCCATTTATTTCTAACAAAAAGATATACCACAAAAAATACTCTCTTAAGAGGAATGTAATATTGACTTACCGCCATGTTCATGTAATAGTTTTCCATATAGGCTCCATAGAATCCAGCAAAAGCTATCAAGAATATAATAATACCGGTGGCAATACAAAATGCAGGCAGCGAAAAAAATCTATCTGATAAAAATGGATGGTATTCATTGTAGGCTGCCTGAACAGAGCTGCCTACTGCTAAAATTATAATGCCAGTAACCTGAAATTACACAACACGTTTTCACTAACTTTCTCACATTGTCACTGACCTATTCCTATTATGCACTCACTTACCAAAAACAATATGTTAATTGTCACTAACAAGTATTTGACTGTGGTAAATATTTTGGCCAACATTTTCACCTGTTTTCCACGATATAATATTTCCTAGACGTGTTTCTTGTTAAGTTTAAGGGGCCGACTACGTTATCTAATCTGTGATATGGAAAACTGGCCTTATCTGAGGGAAATGATCAACTGATTGCTGGATCGCATCTCGATTCTTAAGAACTACTCTAGTAGCGCAAATATAGATATTGCGCGCCCTTTCTTACTAATAAAATCTAACATGCTGGCGACAGAGAAAGCAATACATTCTACTTTTAAAATTTAAAATTCGTGAAATAGGAATTTGCTGCTGTTGGCAATTTAATTTTCAATATGCAATGTCCTATTATGAATAATAATCCTTATTCCTATACTTTAGAGTTGAATTTACAGTGATAAATCAATGAAAATGTATAAATTTAAACTAGTTTTCTTATCAGAATTCATATCAATATTTCTGTATTATATTGAATCATAAATCTTTTGTTCTTTGCTTTTTCAGATTATTTTTTTGGAGTAAGTATATTTTGTTAAATGGTACCTCCGTGGCACAGATAGTGTAGGTATAATAAACTATTTATATGCTTAGGGCTTTAGGATTTTCATAAGGAATTTGATCTCATTGAACTTAATCTTTCAAGGACACTGATAAAAATCTTTTAAAATTACTTAAGCATTCTCATACTGAGGGCCGGCAATTCACGATTTCCTTAACTTAAAAAATTACATTTCATGTCAGCAATTAAGGGGGACTTAAATCTTAAGGAAGGATTCAATTAATGAATCAAAAATATATCAAGGTTCCAAATCGCACGCTTTGATCAAATCGCGTTAAATAATAATAATACAATTATTTATGGCACACAAAATATACTATATAAAGTGTTGTACATAGGCGAGATTAATACCATGAAAGTATTTTCTACCAGCTAACCTTTGGGAGAGTGACAGATTAATATTATGGGTGCAGAGTAATAATAAATATATAATATAGTAAAAACCAGAGTAAAAATACGTAAATAAATACAATAAATACATTTATAATACTAAAGACTCGTACCTAACAGAAAAAATTAAAAAGAGATATATATAAATAATTATATCTACATCTACACTAATATTATAAAGAGGAAAGATTTGTATTTTTGTGTGTGTATGTTTGTAATGAATAAACTCAAAAACTACTGTGGCGATTTCAAAAATTCTTTCACCATTAGAAAGCTACATTCACCCTAAGTAACATAGGCTATATTTATTGCTAGAAAAGATTAGGGATCCTTACATAAACTTTAGTAACGTAACCCAAGGTGTAAAAAATGCCATAAAACGTCTTTCGTCGCATGCGCTGCGGAAACTATTGATGATAGAACAAAAGTATGTACTACAATATTAAAGAACATATCAATATCTACAAAAAACATCGCGTTACCATATGTCCAACGATTATCGTTATGTCATAATAACCACTTTTTACATTTATAGTTGATAGAAATACCGACAAAAATTTGACCATGTTACTCATACTTCGTTTTAAATCCTTATCCAAATAAATCATATTGCTTTCAAGACTGTTTTAATACATGTAGGTCACTTTTTAAATTGTTAAAATCGGCTATTCTATTCAAGAAATATTACGAATTTAATAAGTCATAGAAATAGAAAAAATAAATAATAATAAAAATAAATATAAGACGTTAAAATCTAAAGTGTGAGTACTTGAGAATTTAACAATGGATTGAGCGAAGCGGGAGTTAAGTTCGTCGACATTACCGACAGACCGATGCGTGCTATGCGAATCAGTGGCCGTAGTTGTACGAGTTCCTATGCAAAAACTAAAATCCGTTGGGTCGGATTCTCCGATGCGTGCGGATGAGAAAATGGAAAAAATAATAATGCTTGACTCCTTAATTAAAACTTTATTTACAAATTAAACTAAATACCTATAAGATTGACCTAATATTTAATAGATATTGGGTATTTCACTTAACCCTTTCGAATATTTATTAACTAGTTTTTTTAACTACATATGCCAATAAAAACATAAACTAAACATATTGAGAAAATTGTTGGAAAATTGGACGCAGTTTAGCTAAAAGAGATAACGAGAGCATTCGATTTTCCAGCAGCAATTCGAATACGTTTGGTACAAAATGACGGACCCAGAGTGCATTTCGTATTTAATTATTATGATTCCAGTTCTACTTCTTCGTATCTCGACCTCCAAGCCAACCAAGTCGCTGCAGCCAATATCAATGCCTGAAACAAAAACAAAAACTAAATTCACTCGCCACCCTGACTAACAACGAGACCATATTCCTCAGAAATATCTTTCTCCAGCATGATGAATTCACCTACATTATCAACGCGTCTGGTAAACGTAGCGACTGTATGCTAAATTATATCGTAATATAAGAAGTCTGTTAAAAAGGGATTCCTATAATCCTCAATTATTTTATTTTTGTCCCTCTGCCTAGGGGAGAGAATTTGTATTGAACATATTTGTTTATGTGGCACCAGCGTTGATCGGTGACCACGGACTGATCATGTCAGAAAAGTTGCTTCCGCCACGGATCTGTCAACAATGTAATCCGTCGGACTATGGTTAGTGCCCGGGTTTGTAACCATCTGGAATTTCTCGCAGTGATGGTAAAAAACTCGACGGATTATCCTTAGTACCTAGGTCTAGCATTGGTGTGGGACGGTACTTGTTTCGACATCTTCCATCGGTCCCATCTGTCAGGGCTGAGGCTACATCAGACACAGATGAAAAGGCCAAATGTCGCAAATACTATTAGCAATGACTATAACGTGTTTACTCCTCGCCAACCCTCTGGCCAGCGTGGCGAGTGTAGGCCAAATTCTCTAGATATATGTTCTGGAAGGACCATCTCCAGCAGTGGAGGTCTAGGACGCTGTGTTCTAGGGGCTGTAATAATGAATGATAACGTGTTTGTGACGTTTGGTCTCGCGACTTACGAATAGGGTCCGTGGGTGCCAATTGCTAAGAAGTTAATGCTGTATGTGACAAGAGGGCTGGCAGTTTTCTCGCGCAGCAAATCAGCATTGCTGTGCAGCGGGGGAATGCTGCAAGTGTTCTGGGCACATTGCCTCATAAACAAATCATGGGTGAATATATATGTATATATTTTTGTGTATATACTTTGAATATTTTTTTACTTTTCTATTGATCTGTCTCAAGCTAAAGATATGAAATTTTCTTGTACGCCTTAATGTTACCAATTTCCCATAACCTGGAGTCATTTAAGCAAAATCTGAAATGGCATCTTGTTAGGCCGATTCGAGTTGCTAACACTTCTGGATCCGCTACCATCAGATAGGCGCGAGATCACATGATGTCACCTACCTGTATGCACGTAAGAACTATAGCCATGACACCAATGACGTGGGCGTTGTAACTGAGCCATTCCCCCAGCACATTGGCACATCCCTCAGGGTGCACCATAGCTGGCAGGCAGTAGAATGGATGGATAGAACCGTAAGGAATGTGACAGCAACTGACAGGGATATAAGATCTACCCCAATCGCTCAGACCTCTGGCGCCGCAGCATTCAAACTGTAATAAACAAACCATAATGTGTAAAAACATAAGATGAAGTATCTTCGCAAATAAAATAAAAAATTGAGTTCTTCGCGCCATTTTTTACGGACATGTTGTTTTGAAAATTACTTCAATGTGGATATTAGTAGCCAAAAATAGTATTGTTTTGTTTAATAATGTGATACAATGTAAATAATTATAGAAAACGATAAATTGGACTTTATATATGAGAAGAGAACACTACAATTTTTTTTATATTTTTTTCCCCTTTTATTGTTGTACATTTTTTAATATGGCAACACTTTTATCTAACCGCTTTTTTTAGTATTTACGAATAACAGCTAACCGTATATACAAATTTTGTTTACAGTTTTCGGTATGTATTGACGGTAATTATAACATAATACATTTAGTTATTTTTTCAATATGGATATTTTTAGTAAAAATAGTAAAAGTTTATTTTTTCGAAATTACAGTACATATTCCCTGTGTTTGACTTTATTTCGCTTTAAAAGTCGTTCGACTTGGCGTTGCTCTATGGATTTCATACAATTTAAGCAATTGCAATTTGAATTATTCAGTAAAAAAAAAGCGTTGACGTTTGCTTTCAAGACAAACACGACAATTGTAGCTAGTAGGTACTGCCTTCCGGTGCGTATTTTGCCGTCATCCAGTATAAAAATATTTATTATAATTATATAATTAGACAATAATTTAGTCTGACTCAACACACCTAATATAATGTAAGAGTAAAGCTGCTAGCAAGTACCTATTCTGTATTTTTTCTAGTCCTATAAATTCTCATAATAATAAAATTAAATACTTACGGATATCTGCAGGTCATCCCACATCATGGCGACATCGCGTTTTGTTTGGTAGAATTCCACGCTACTTCTCATTATGGGCAATATTTCGGATACAGCATCGTTATACAAGCCATAACCCACTATACACATTGCTATCTCAAAAATTAAAACTATTAACAGAAGAACAACGTACTGAAAAAAAAAATATTAATTTAGGTATCATTTATTGGTAGGTATTTTAGTGAGAAAAATATATATATTGGTCGGCCAAAATTACTAGTTTGTCGGCAACTTATGGCAAGACAACAAGATCAACTATAAGATCGAGAGACTATAAAATCGAGCACATTTTTATACAAAAGACAGACAGTGGGGTCGTCCTGGCTTGGATGTCTAATGGGCCTGGGTTGGGGATGGGGAGATTCCCCCGTTTTTCCCGGCAGGATCTCAGCAGGTAACCACCCGCTGGTAATTCATGCACTTATGGTGCTGGGCGTCGTTACTGGTGTAATAGCGCCCTTGTAACTCACGAACCCAGGGGGTCTAGGTTCGACAAAATTTAGCACTCCTCCAGGAGCACCTCTCTAGGAAGTGGTCTTCCATTAGGGGGCCGAGCGCGAGACGGAGCGATATTCTGGAGATGCTTAGTGTCAGTTGTCGGCCCGATAGAACATACGCCTAGTCAGGCCGACGACAAACTCTTCAATGTTGGGCATCTACAGGTCTCGAGCTATGACGGAATTATGCACGAACCACGGCGCTCGAGAGACCAGTCTGAGCGATACGTTCTGCTGACTTTGGATCTTGTCCCTGTTGGTTTTGGCCAGAAGGTGGTGCCAGGCTGGCGCAACATAGGGAACGGATTTTTACTTTTTAAAATAAATTCAATTTTTATTATCTCTAGTAATAAAATCTAAAACCAGTATTTTTTATGAGTCAACCCTTGCGCGGTGTATAATATGTCAAAAAGATACGATATTTAACTAAAATGCAACCAGATTACAAATAATCCTACTTTTTTTAAATTAAGCATACCTATTAGCAAGTTAGTTTATACTTTGCCTATTAAATAAACTGGTTATAGAAATAATGCTGACTAATTGCAGGCCAAGGGTTGCCAGCCTCATTTTTATTTATTGCATGCGAAATCTTTGTTGGCTGGCTAAATCATTTACCAGCTGTTTTTTGTTGTTAACCAAATGTATTAATAGCTAATTAAACTAATTTCCTTTAAGGCCGGTAATTTACTACTTTCTTAGTGGCTCCCTTAACTTTAAGGCTGCCTTATTTTTACCCTTAGTTTTTTAAATTGAAAGTTGCATGTCGAGGCAAGGCCAAAATCTCTAGAAATGTGTTCTGGAAGGCCCAACTTCAGTCTCGAAGGTCTAGGTTCTAAGGTCTGTGACGAAAATACTTACCGCTGCTATAAAATAAAAATGCTCAGATATAGCTCCATAGAATCCAAGGCCAGCTACGCAGAATATAATGACGGCTGTGGCGATGAGAAAGGACGGCAGTGTATAAAACCTTTCTGAGACGAAATCATCGAACGATCGGTACTGAAGCAGCACCACAATCCCAGTTATAAGAATAATAATGCCTGTGAGCTGAAAATTTACATTAACTTTAATTAGAAAAAAATATACATATTTTATTTACATTTATGGAACGAGCTTCCAAGGTTGAGTAGTGAGAGGAGCAGAATGGTGGATTGTGAGCGTCTTGTTGCGGCTGGTACGGTGCGTGGCTGCGTTGCTCTTGCGTTTCGCAATAAAAAATCCTTCTTTGTTCAAAAATTACGAACTTGGTATGCTATATATAATAAATTGACGAGCTAGCCCTAGCACTAAGAGCTAGCTATTTCTATGATGGACATATAAAAAAAGGTTGGCTAAGTATATACTCGCTCTTTAAATAAAACGTGGTCTGACAATTTTCTTTAAATTAGGTATAATTTTAATAAAAGGTTGGATTCTGAAATTGCAATGGATTAAGATCGTGGTATTTTTAGTTATTTCCTAGGTTATTACAGTTTGTTGTATGGTATTAAAATTGTTCAAATTATACCCGATTGGTAAAATAAAGTTTGGGTCTGGTAATAAATCTCCATCAATGATTAGTCTAGTAACATTGTATGGCAAGTGTTGCAACATGACAGAGTCGTCGTTACCCAATGATACATTATTGTGGTACCTAGGCACCAAAAAGTGGTACGAGAAGAATAAACCCTTTTAAAACATAAAACCAAAATAAAAAGTTTTAATTGCGTTAGGCATAAATCTTAATACTTATGTGACTTACCAGAAATACACAGTTCACTCCTGCAAGGGAATAACGCACAGATTTGAATATCTTTTGTATATTCATTATTGATTTAAATTTTACTTACACAAACCATACTTCAGACAACACATTGATACTGAATCTTATTACATGCAGAAAAAGATAAACCATCTTTAGATTTACAAGGATGTAGATAAGACATATTACCTATAATACCTAAGTATATATATATATATATAAACAAACTTTTAAACAATACATGTAAAATTTAGAAACCAAATTAAATACTTAATTGACTTAGTTATTACTTTTACTTTAATATTTGATTAAAAAAGTTTTTTGTGGGAGTTATCTAGGTCAAAGTTGTATTTAGAACCCTACAAGATAGTATAAATTTATAATTTATATATGTAAGTATGATGTTAAAATTCATAAATGTAGCTACGGGCCGTTCTTTTTAATCTACGTTGCCATTTGTCCATTTGATATCTCGACATTTCATCTTATCTAGAACCTGTTCATATTTATAGATATAGTCTAGTAGATTTAGATGTTAGTAAAGGTAGGTAGGTAGGCGTAGGTGCATGATTTAAGTCTGAATTTTATTTACTATCAACCAACAATTTATATTATAATCAAAATTTGTAGCTATAGACAATGACCATTGTATAGAAAATGTTAAATGTTATCTAAGATTATTATATTAATTAATTACAAAGCAGGTAATATTTTTTTATTTAGGTTACCTATCAAGATTTAAAAAAAAAAATATTGTCATGTTGCAACACCGTTTAGGCCGCAGACAATAAACACCATCGCTCCATGTTTTTTTAAAAAAATCAGTGTGGAAAACGACAGCGACGGGTAGACATATTTCGTTTTAACTTGTTTTTATTCAGAAATATGTAAGTTCGTATTGCACAATATATATAATTAAACATTTGTTATTAAATTCTCTTAGTAAAAATTGATGCGTTATTGTAATTAGCTTATATATTTGCTTTCTGCAATGTTTTACGAAGAACGTAACTGTAACTGCGCGCGTTTGCCCTAAAAAATCGATGTTTACTTGTTTGTTTAGCTACGTAGTAACATCACAGCTATTTTTTGTTTCAGATTGCAGCTCGTTTGTATTTATAGACTTTGAGAACAAGAGATATAATACAATATAAAAATGGCGATTGGTGGAGGAATGTCTTGTGTGAAGTATCTACTATTTTGCTTCAACCTTTTGTTTGCGGTAAGTGTTGTGATGTTAATTTATTTACTGCGTTCCAAATTGAAACAAAGAATTGTTTGTATGATTTTCTCTTCTTTTCATTATTTCTATTTTAACGTCAATAATTATTTTATAGGACTATAGGAGGTACCTTATTTTTACCGTACTGTGACTCATTCCTTTCACAACATGCCTGCAATACGTGATTGATACAAACAGGTATACAATACAACTACTTATCTAATTGATGCAAAATAACCAAAGCATCTGGGTTGTGTTCTAATTTAATATTTCTTTCGGCTGTGTTAAAAAATGTTGACATCATGTTTTTTTTTGAGTTTTCAAATGTATTTGAATAGGTAATTTATATGATTTTATTTAATAAATCCAAAGACTAATAGTGTTTGTTGGGTACTATTGTGAGACAAAACATGAATGAAAAACTTCTATCGATCCAAGGCATACTAAAAACACACTGAAATAATGTACAATGTAAAGCTATGTCCCTTCTTTCAGCTCTGTTAGCTTTTGTATTTGTTTTGACATTAATAAATAAAAATGGAGAACAACCAAATTGCACAGTTTATATTTGACATTTGTCAAAAAGCTGTCCATGGAAAATTACTTAATACTTGTATATGGGGCACAAGTTACAGTTTATTTTTTGCGGTTTTGCTGCGCTGTAACTCCCATATTCTACCCGACGTGTTTGGGCTTTAAAGCCGCGAGTGACTCCAAGAAAAGCATCATATTCTGCAACATCTGGAATTTAAAGATAACCTCGTCAACTCATAAAAAAGAAAGTTACATTAAGTCAGACAGTTAATTTTTTTGTAATTTAAAATTGACATTAAATTTTATAATTTTTTTGGTTATGGTTCTTACCTATATAAAGATAACAGTATGTTGTGCTTATATTTCTATTAACATACTGCAGGGTATTTGCTCTAAGGATATGCCATAATTATACCTCTTTCTGTTAAGAAAATATGGAAGTATGTATTTTGCAGTTTTATTTTTCACAATATTTAATTTTAGTTACTTTTATTGTTGTCAATAATAATTCCAAAAGCCAGTCTTGTATATTCAACTAAATGGTACTTTAAGTATTATAGGATCATTACATATGCTAACACTATAAATCTATACACAAAATTTGGGTGACCCATTGTACTCATACATATTATACAAAGAAAGTAAGCCAAACAAAAAGAAAGATGGGCCATCTTTGGAATTATTATTGACAACAATAAAAGTAACTAAAATTAAATATTGTGAAAAATAAAACTGCAAAATACATATTGTAAGAATATTATTTAAAATATAAACTATATGATACAGATTATAAAAATATTCCTTTAATAATCTATTGACAAATTGTTTTGTTATTATGAATCACTTTTAAAAAATTGTTCCAAGGCTCATTGACACAATCTGATCACAATAGGGCTGGCTGTTAATTCAAGGGGAAATGCTGCCAGTGTATTGAGCTCCATGTACAGGATTTGGTGGAGCATTTTTTATTTTTTGTTAATTTTAAATCATTTTTATTTTACTAATAAACCTTGCATGTTTTAGGTGACTGGATTAATAATCTTGATCCTTGGAGTAAAGGAGCAGTTTGAAACCCACTCCTACATCAATATATCAGACTTCAACTACTTTTCCTCGGGGCCTATCACCCTGATTATCGTTGGGCTGATCATCTTCGTTGTTGCTTTCTTTGGATGCTGTGGAGCCGTTAAGGAGAACCACTGTATGATTGTTACGGTAAGTTTTTATATACATACTTACTGAATGATGTGGGCCTGCTGTCTTATTGCGCAATATAAAGAACATCGTAACATTGTTAGTTGCTTCTCTTTCCGGACATATAACATTAACTTGAAACAAAAGTGACATTATAAAAAAAAAATCCTTTGGGCTAGGTTATACAAAAACCAGAGACATGTAAAACATGACAGGGCAAGAAGAAGTATGACAGTGCATTGCAAGTTATGGTTGTGTTCCACTACCACATGCACTATCAAATTGTGTTGTTTCACTGACAATATGCCGACCTGCATGCTATAATGTCGCTTGACATTCTCTGCCTGTCAGACCTTTGGGACAACGAGATAATTTATAAGAGATACTTAAATATTTATTTTGTTGGCTGGTTAAAATTTTTTTTTTATTGTGTTGTTATCAGCCAATGATTAGATATGGCTTATGTCTAGCCCTATTTTAAGTGTTATTTACACATACATTGTTCATTCAATGATGATTAAGATTATTAAAGACTAGCTGTATGACCCAGCGTTGCCCGTGTAATTAGTGGTCAGTAAAAAACCTTCAGGTGGCTGTAGGGTCATATTTAGATGTTGATGTCATCTCCAACTCTGGTTTCCTAATAACAAAAGACATCATCCATTTTGGGCTATTTTTGTACTACTTGTGCTGTGTACTTGCCTCCGTGGTCTAGCAGTTACGTCCGTGGATTTAAACTTGGGTTCCTGGTCGGGACGCAAAAATATTTATTAATGTAAATTATTTAATTTGTGATATTTCTCGAGTTTCGTACGCTGAAGACATCGACGAGCTTGCCACTTGTCATGACATGCTTGACCTATAGTAAAGTTGGCTAAATGTAAATCTGCTTATTTATAAGCGTGGTTTCTGACCACCCCGAAAGGGAAACGGTCGTGATGATACTTTTTGTGCTGTGTACAAAGATAAAAATTTGTAAATCGTAGTTGTTTTTAATTGGTAAACCTAATGTTATTTTCACTATATCTTATCACAGCTTCAGAACACAGAGTCCTACAACTCCACTGTTGGAAATGGGCCTTCCAGAAATTTCCTGACCTTGACCTACACCGCTACGCTTTTGTCAGACGGGTTGGGTAGAGTCTGAATGTTTTATCCTAAATTTCGAGAGAAATTGCAAAATCATTTATTAAGATATCCCTCTTTTCTATTTAAACCCTGTATATTTTTAATTAATTAATTAAAATATATATCTGTTGTTAAAAGGCGAACATAAAGCCAATTCAGTTTTTTCTACCAGCTAACCTTTGAGAGAGCGGAACAGAAAATGTGGGGTTCATTTCTAACCAATAAACTACATAAAAACTTTTCAATACTTATATAGTAGATATATATGAAGATAGCCAAGCCGTCTGGCCAGCGTGGCGAGTGTAGACCAAATTCTCCAGATATATGTTCTGGAAGGCTCATCTCCACCAGTGGACGTCTATGACGCTGTGTTCTAGGTGCTGTAATGATATGAAGATAATATATGTATATTATTGGGAAATATAAATTTGTGAAGTTAAAATATATTGTTCTGCTTGTTTAAAAAGGAAGTTTTTTTTTAAAATATGAATTGAAGTAGCTTGTTGTCTCTCTCTGTCTTGTCTGATGGTCAGTAGAAGTGTGTGATTAATATATCCCCAAAACGTCTATAATTTTATCCCCAGTGAGTTGATTTCTTATAAGTACACTCAAGACTTCAATAATCTTTGAAAAAAAAATGATTGTGCGAGCGAGAACGATGCAAAAGGGTTTAACCCTCTTAAATAAACTAGGTTAAACAGAACATAGCTAGTATAATCGTACTGTGTGTGCAATGATCTCAGATGACCCATTGTTTAATTGAATGTCTCAGTATTGGTCGGTGACGTCACTCAGGATGAAACCTGTGGCCTTAGCTCAATTAGTTGGTTGCTGTAGGGCCTTAGATAGGAACAAAGTAATTAATTCATATTAAAATATCATCATCACACCCTCTAGTGTTAAAGACTTCCACTCTTGGAGATGGGCCCATCTCTTCTGGAGAATTTGGCCTACACTCGCCACATGAAAATTCATGAACGATTCCACAAGTTTGTATTAGTGGAACCGGGACCGCTTAACGTGCTTTCCGAGGTGGAACAGTGGTGTTAAAAATCTATGACAAATGTACGAGAGAATTTTTATTATCTTAAAAGTTAATCTATCTACAAAAGTCGGTCAAAAACCCAGTCCCGGCATATACCAATGGGAAATACATTTTTCTTACGTAGTGGTCATAGATTTACAACACCACCGTTCTCGTCCCTCCGAAAGCACATTAAGCTCTTGGTCCCGGTTCCGCTAATACCAACTTAAAATTGACATCAGACCCTCCTCGCCAACGCGTCTGGCCAAGCGTGGCGCGTCTAAGCGTCCAGGTCTTGGACTCGTATTATAGGGGCTGTTATGATGATGAATGTATGGATAACAGGCTACTAAAGAGTTAATGAATTACTGGCAGTAAATACAACTGAATATACAATTTTTAACCTTCTATATTAGAGACAGAAATTTTAGTATGCAAAATGTGAATCACATTGATTTACAGATTCGCAATTCGTTTCGCACTTGTTAAATTATCTAAGTACATTAACCTACATGAAATATTCATTATCGGTTATTAGAAAAACATGTTTTTCTTCACACATAACTGTTATACATTATACCCGGTATTACATGGAACTTAATGTATTACTTAGTCCTTTTAATAGATACACTTTTTTAGCCAGATTCCCAACATTTCATTTGGCACAATGAGATCAAATATAAGATAGAGCGAGCATTGGTTGTTATTTTTATACAAAAAAAAATGTTACATGTTTTTTTACGCCATCTACTTTGTTCTTCTTTTGTCGATTCTTGTTTTTACATTTCCGTAGCATACATGTTTGCATATTTTCCGTGAAACAACAAAATTTTGAATTAGAAAATAAAAGTGCACGTCGAACACTACTATCCCCTCATTCCGAATCGCGTTCAGGGCGCTTAGAACGAATATGACACTGACCGTCGTCGTTCCGAATCAAATATCGCGATTTGTATGCTCAGAGCGTGATATCAATTCGGAACGGTCGAAATCACATTTTCATTCATAAAATGTTAAGTTTTTAATGTATGGAAGATAAATTGCGGATTTCATATCTTTGAGTATGAATACTAACAAATATACATCTCTCGGTTTATTCATCTTTATACGAGGGGCGTTCAAAATATTCTCGGTATGTGGATAAAAACAAACAAGTACGAAAAGTTTGATATTTTTATTTTTCAATATACTCCCCCCCTATGTTCATACACTTATAAGATCGATCAATTATTTTTTTTAATCCCTCATAAAAATATTTTTTATCTTTGGTGTAAAAATGCTCCTCCACGGCCGTCTTCAACGCTTCATCGTCAGAAAATTTATTTCCACGCAGATCCTTTTTAAGATTGGGAAACAAAAAGAAGTCGCTTGGGGCTAAGTCCGGACTATAGGGTGGATGAGTAACAGTTTCAAACCCACATTCAACAATAGCTGCCTTGGCAATATGAGCAGTATGGACAGGGGCGTTGTCATGCAGAAGCAGAACACCTTTGGTTAACTTTCCTCGCCTCTTTTCTTTGATCGCATCTCTTAATTGACGTATAACGTTAGCGTAGTACTGCCCTGTGATATTTACACCTTTTTCTTTATAATCGATAAGCAAAACTCCTTCACAATCCCAAAATATTGTGGCCATGACCTTGCCAGCTGACGGGATTACCTTGAACTTCTTGGGATGAGCTGAACCCTTAATGTGCCACTGCATGGACTCCTGTTTGCTCTCTGGGTCATAATGATGAACCCAGGTTTCATCTCCAGTAACTATTTTTTGCAGCACCTCATCGGGATTTTCACCACACAGGTCGATAAAATCTGAACAGCAAGCCACACGCATATCCTTTTGAAGAAGCGTCAGCATTCGCGGAACCCATCTTGCACTTACTTTTGACATATTAAGATGGTCATGTATAATGTCATGTACGGTACCAATAGAGAGATTGGTTACTTGAGCTATAGATTTTACCTTCACTCGGCCGTCTTCCAATATAAGTTTTTCCACTTTATCAATATTTTCTTGTGAGGTAGCCACTACAGGCCGGCCAGGTCTAGGGTCATCTTCAATACTCTCCCTTCCACGCTTAAATTCGCTTGACCATTTTTGAATAGTAGATAAAGAAGGAGCAGACTCACGGTAAACACAATCCATTTCCTCTTTTATGGTTTTTTGATTTTTACCCTGTTTTGTCAAGAATTTTATGACGGATCGGTGCTCTAATTTCGTTAAAATTGTTAATTCGCTCATGGTGTTCATGTTTGTTCGGCAATTGCAGAAAAACAAAAGAACATCTCGGTTCCAATTTTACTTTTTTTTAATGTCAATGGATGAATCTTAGCGGCCAGTAACAAATATATATATAAAAGAGGTTGTAACGTATCAATACCGAGAATATTTTGAACGCCCCTCGTATGTGTAAAGTTTAATATTATTAACTTATTTTGATCTTTTAAAATAAATTGCCGTGTTACAGACATTTTTTATTTCCACTTCCTACTTTAATATTAATTACATATTTGTTTTAGAAGTAACATACAAACAGTATAAACGAATTACAATATTCAATAATTTAAAAGAAAACCTAATATTAAATAAACTTGAAAATGGCGCGCGACATAATGACAAAAAACTGACAGCGCTCAGAGCGATCTACCTCGATATCGTGAGCAGTCTAAGCGCGAGAAATGATGTCGTTCGTGACGTCACACAGCTTTGGCAAAACAGTTTAAGCGCGTATCGGAACACCTTTAAGCGTGCTTAGGTTACTATTATCGCGTATCGTATAAATGCACTGTCATAGAGTAATTAATCCTGTGACGCTTGTCCTAACTTCGAATCCTATACCGACCTTTTGCCCTATCTTGTTATACATATATTTAATATCTTTGTACGAGTTTTGTATTTTAATTACCTATTTTCCTGTTTAAATATTTGCACCTACCCCCACATACCATGTTTGTAATGTCCCTAAGGTTAACCGAGTAAGAATGTCTAGCGCCTTTGTACATAGTGCAAAAAGTTTTAAAATTAAAAATAAATAAATATAATAAAATATAGTCATATAACTTATTAATTCATAAGTTTAAGTGGCATTAACAATATATATATATAAATATATGTGACACTATAAAATAATGCTAATAATGTGCATCTCTTTTTAATTGTATGTAATGACAGTGGAACACATATTTTAATAAAGATCTGTGCTACATTTTTTTTTATGAAGTACCTACATAACTGTAACTGTGGCTATAATACTTTTAATTAAAATATGTACTCCTTATCTTATTCAATCTTTTATTCAATCTTACGAGATTTATACATATACCTATAAGTAGTAGTCAATAATAAAAAATACTCACTTAAATTGTGTCTGCATTTGACAAATAATAGTATAGTATCATCACGACCGTTTTTGTAACGAGCTGGTTCCCATTTAGACAACTCTACTACAGGCCCATCATGACAAGTGGCAAGCTCGTTGATATGTTTAGCTTCTCTACCCGGGAAATATCCCAAATAAATTAAATATATATTTTTGTGTTTTCAACCAGGAATTGAAATCTAGGGCCTTAACAGTTAGACCACGGAGGTATATGACAGTTATTTAATGGATGAAATTGACCCAGACTACTGCTGTTTGGATTCCCATAGTCCTGTCTACCGCCTTGTGCAGTCAGTGTTGTCGAATTAAACGGTTTCTTTGAACTATTAAACCGTTTTTGCAGCAGTGCATTATACTTGAACAACAATTACCTACTCAATGTACGCCTAATCTAGAAGTTTAATCTAATAAATATTTACAAAATCGGAACTTTGCCCTACGGTCGGTAATAAGTTCTTAAAAATCACGGAAAGAACATACGTTCATCTTGATGGGGATTTTGTCCAAAGTGTATTCTAGAGATGAAACGGATCGTGGTTTGGCCGGATACCGGTTACCGAATATTCGGCAAGCTACGAGGCCGGATCGCCGGATATCCGGCAACCGAATATTCGGCCCTTTATCGCGTTACATGACGCGACCAGTTTGATTTGAAATTATTATTATCAACAAATGCAGAAAATTTGGTATTCATTCACCATAATTTGCCACTTGTTAATTTTGAGTATTAAGCTAATTAATAAAAATAAACATTCCTGTCGAGTGATTATTAAAATAAACTGTGTCCATAACGTAGTGTGGTATCATTTTCCTTGTATAAAATAATGAGAATGTTTTGCATATAACTATCCGGCATCCGACCGGATACTGAGTTACTATCCGGCCTGATAGTTACCGGATATCCGTTTCATCTTTAGTGTATTCACAGTTTTATATGCATTTTTAGATAAATTATTGATACAAGATTACAATTTATGAAGCCCTTATTTTATTTTATTTATTTAATAACTTTATTGCACAAAGTACAAAGGCGGACTTAATGCCCGTAGACATTTTCTGACAGCCAAACCTTGGGGACAAATTGAAACATTTATAGGTGCAATGAAAGAAATATTAATAGTAGGATAAATTCAACAACATAATTATACCTATATACTTACATAATACACTTCTATATATACTGTAATACTAATACATACACAAAAATATATATAAATATACATATATACACTTATTAACATTGTTGGGAGCTATTTATCTGGTAGACGCTTGCCTTATGTTTACAGGGAGATTGTTCCAAAAACAACTGTAAAAGAATTTGAAACAAATCCAGAATGATGCAAGGAGACAGAAAGAAGTGAGTTGTGAGAAGAACGTAATAAAAATATAACTTACTTAAATCGAAAAACAATATACTTTTTTTTTCCTAAGAAAGTTCCAGGCAATTGGAATTTCGTGTTCAAACACTAACGGCCGTTTACATAACTAATGATTAAAATAATATATTATCAATGTATTGATATACGCCACATAATTGGTAGTTAGCCTGTCACTTTGGTTATTTCAGCCAATGACGTGCCTTATAAGCATCGTTAAACATGTCAAAAGATAAATCAGCCTTTTTGCAACTAACACAAAATACGAAATCCGTAAAAAAAATATTTAACAGCTGTGATAGGAATGTTCTTAAAAAAATTAAACTAGAGTACCTATT
This sequence comes from Tinea semifulvella, assembly GCA_910589645.1. Classification (NCBI taxonomy): domain Eukaryota; kingdom Metazoa; phylum Arthropoda; class Insecta; order Lepidoptera; family Tineidae; genus Tinea; species Tinea semifulvella. Next base: position 3,299,573 of record OU342585.1, on the reverse strand, counting down.
AGACTAGCGATTAAACAAATATTGCTTCAACTAACCATGTAGGTATCTGGAACCAGCGATAACGAGTGCACTAAAAAGATATAGGTACTTAAAATATTCAGGACTCTATATTTATCCATTAAAGATAACATACCTACGCTATCATGATCATATTTTAAACATTTTGCAAACCCTAACTATATAAAATAAAGGGTTTTTCCACTTTTTTGCGAGATTGTGATATTGACTTCTTGCCAATTTTTTATTCGAAGAATAAATATTTTATGTAATTCTTATATACAAACAGTATAAAAGAATTACAATATTAAATAATTAAAAAGAAAACCTAACATTAAAAACAAAGAAAAAAAAACTACTAGTTTCTACTTAAATAGTAATCTTGTTTTTTTTTTTTTCATTTTTTTTATTATTATTTATATATTTATCGCCATAGGATCCTATGGGAACACTCGGTTAAGTCAATTTTTCTTAACAACAACGCTAAACAAAATACCTGGCCAGATATGGTGATACAGTATGGCAAGGAACAGCCCCAATTTCCATTATTATTATTTTATTATTATTATCTCTATCTTTTCCACTTCTTTGTTTGTTAGACAAAGCTCGGCTCGCCATAGACAATGCCATGTTGGTACCAACACTGATCTAGAAGCGAGACGTGAATATGTCAGAATACGCATGGAAGTAGGGTGAGGTCTAATGCAGTAGAAAAGAGGTCGTTGCGATGGATATGCGTCGTCACTTTGGCGGACCGCATACGTAACGACGAAATACTAAAAATGGTAGGTATAAAAGTAAGCATAGGGACAAAAATAAGCATGCTACGATGGTTCGGGCATGTTGAAAGGATGAGCGAAGAAAGATTGACGAACCAGATACATATAATGCGAAAGTTGTGCGTAAAAGCTCTGGCAGACCGAGACTCAGATATCACGATCAAATAAATACAACACTAGCTGAAGGTAAATTAAAATGCCTTCATAACAAAATGGCATGGATGAAGAGATTGATGAACTTCGACGAAGCGAAAGAGGTATGTCGTGATCGTGACAAATGGCGCTCAATTGTCTCTGCCTACCCCGCAAGGGATTTGGCGTGAAGATATGTATGTTGTTAGAATAATTTATTTAAAAATGCATATACCTACAGGTTGGATTTTGGAGATGGGACAATAAATACGTTCCTAGGAGACCATCCATTATTTTTCGAGATGTTCTAAACTGCATTCACATATTTTTGGAAAAAAAACGTTCAGTCAGCATAAAATAGTAATTTTACACAAAAGCCTTTTTTGATGCCGAACGATCCTGTTTTTTTTTTAGAAACATAAGTGTGCTGGACCGTCTGAGGTTTGAGTACTCGCAAAAAACTTTTCCATACAATTTGTACGAAAAAACCCCATAAAAGTAAAGTATCATCACGACCGTTTCCCTTTCGAGGTGGCCAGTAACTTATAATAAGCGGATTCACATTTAATCAACTTTACTATAGGCCAATCATGACAAGTGGCAAGCTCGTCGATGCCTCCAGCGTACCAAACTCGAGAAATATCACAAATAAATTAAATGTATTTAATTACAATAATAAATAGTCCCGACCAGGAATCGAACCCGGTACCTTCGAGTCTAATTCCACGAACTTAACCGCTAGACCACGGAGGCAGAAAAACCCCATACAAGATGAATGATGTCCTTTAGCCATTAACCGATGATGTAATCACCGAATATCCCTTTTGTGATTGATTTATTAAATAGATACCTACACGCCATACAAATCTAAAAAAATAGGATTAGTACTAATCGAATGCATTAACAATAATTGCCTCCCGCCGCTGACGAAGGAAGTGAATAAATTGACTAAATTAGGCGAAAGACTATCTCGTATATAGAGAGGAAACTACTACTTAACTATATGAGTCTTTGCTTAAGATAACAGCTATACGACTATCTAATTGGATAATTGATACTGCGAGAATTGACAGACTGACGGCCGGTTGCAGAAATGCTGATTGTAATTTGACTTGTTTAACGTAAATAACCATAGTGACAAGCTAACTATAATGTATAACTACATCTAGTATATAAATTTAAAAAAACTAACATTACCTAAACTATAATGATCTCTAAAATATATTTTGGAATTGATAAATGGTGTAAAATAAATCACATTAAAGAGGTTAAATATTATTAAAATCTGTATGGAAGCTATTTTTTGTACAAATTCAAGAAAGACACTGACTCCTAAAACACACACACAACTAGTTATTAGAGTCGAGCCTGCTAAAAATTGTATCCAAATCATCGATCAATTCATCATCATCATCATCACAGCCCCGAACACAATAGTCCCAGACCTCCACTGTTGGAGTTAAATGAAATCAGACTCTCGCCAACCCCGTCTGGCCAGCAGCGTGGCGAGTGTATGCCAAATTCTCCAGAAATGTACTCTGGAAAGCCCGATAGTGGAGCTGAACTGCAAACACAATTTTTATCAAAATTGGCAGAGATATTCCTTGGTACCCTTAGATCGGGTATATTTCGTTATTATCTGACCACGACATGGGACCCCACGGTCATATGTACATATATCAGTTTGTCTTGTACATAGTATGAATACTACGAGCGATGGAGCGATATTGATCAATTTTTAACAGATTTTGGTCACCAGAGTTGGACATGACGTGAACATCGAGACATGACATGTGACCCTACAACCAACTGAACTTCACTGACCACTAATAATAATAATTTCGGATTCGATCCATATATGTTAGTAACAATTTAACTTAGAACTACGTTAGTAGAAATACACATTAATTAAAAATTCAAACAATGTAAATATAAAAAATATTGTTTATTGTGTGTGACATTAAGTCACAGCCCCATAACATTGGGTATCGCAAACGCTGTACAGATTTACACGTTCCCAGTTACAACTCCAATCCAGCGCTTAACAAAAGCGCTGTCAAAACGCGACGATATCATCTTCAGAATGCCGTTGTCACTACATCTTACTCTATGCAGTATCGACGCTGCCTTTTTGCGGATGATGGCCGGAAATCCATCCACACGAGCCTTCGCAAAAATGCCCGATGCACTGCTGCGTCGACGCAGTCCCATCAGCATTCTGAAGATATTATTATATTGGACGCGCACAGCGTTGTAGGCCCGACTAGAGTATCTCACCCACAGACTGCTGGTGTAGAAAGAAAGAAAGAAAAAAAAACTAAATTCAAAGAGATAAAATTTAAGATTGTGTGTTTTACACTTCTGTGGCATAGCAGGCAGGTTAGCATATTGTTAGTGAAACAAAAAAAATCATTTGAATATGCTCGTCAAATACGATTATAACCCGCAATAGTTAGTAATAAGATTGTCTTAGACTAATTAATTCTAAGAGACGATTTTCCTAGCTTTAGTTCTCATACTGTTTGTATTCTTGCCCCATATTGTATTTAATTACTATATTACACTCGTTATCAACTAGTTTACAATAAATGCGTGCATATTAAAAATAATAATGTATGATAAAATATAATTGAAAGTAGTTATAAATTTTGCCTTTATTAGATAAGCGTATAACTCGAGCTTTATCTCTTCGACTTTTATTTGCCTTCCTCGGTCAATCACATGTAGGTATTCTTATAAATAAACTAGCTCCCAGTCGCCCGGTTTCTCCCCAAAAGTAAATTGATGTAAGAATTGTTTACTTAGCGTTTAACTCTCAAACGACCTAGGTTTGAGTCATACCGTATGACCCTTAAATGTACCCCATCCCAATGGTATTTTTACAACTACTTTTTTTATAATGTATCATGGTCAAGCAGTTAAGACCGTAGATTTAAACCTCAACATTTCCTTCCAGCTGTCAAACGGAAATAAAGACTCTATAATTGTTACGAATAAATTTTAAAAATGGAGCCAATTGTATTTACCAGTACTGGTTATATTTTGAAGGTCAGCTGTAAGCTGGTACATTCGACGCTATTTTTAATTTTAATCGTCACAATTACAGAGGTATCATTTTGGTTTGACAGCTGGAAGGGAAGGTTTGAGTGGAGGATCAATTTCAATTTCAATTCGTTTATTTCTGTAATTAGGCATAGGACAAAAAAAAATTTATTTTGCACTTTTACATGTCAAATTTACAATAAGTATACTTTAATATTAGGCTACATAATTTCACAGCATTCTACCAGGTAGGACGCCATGAAACTACACAACCTTACTTAAATGTAAAGCAGTGCGATACGATACAAACATAAAATATCATTTAATAAATAAACTGTCGGGGAAACATTTTAAAATACGGGACTCGGAGATCATCATTAAACAGTCCAACACTCAACACGGTTTCCTAGAGCTCTACTGCGGAAAATATATCAAAAGAATATATAAGAAAATGTACCTACACTTGCCACGTCGCACAATTTGATATTAGTGGAACCGAGCCCGACACGGCTTAACGTGCTCTTAATCTGTTTTAAATCTATGACAAATATACGTAATAAAAGTGTAGATGCCGACATGACAAAGTCCTTGGTGTTATCCGTGAAGCAGTAAGTCTTTCTATTGCAAGAGCCAGAAAGGGACTGATTAGAAATAAAACTTTGATCACATTTGTAAACGAAGGGCAAAGCACGAAAACTAAATGCAAGCCCACCTCGATCCTTGTCGCCGCATCAGACTGGAAAATTCTCATGGATACATTTGAACACCATTATAGGATCCCAGATGAACTAGCTGTATCAGCCTATAGGCCAGACATCTTAGTGTTTTCTCGGAACTTGAAAAAAGTTTTCCTTATTGAACTTACCGTTCCGTGGAAATCAAATATTCGAAAAGACCACAACATGAAGTCGAATAAATAGTATGATCTCACAGAAGAAATGATCAGGAACGGGTTCAAGACTCAGCTTTACGCAGTGGAAGTTGGTGCGAGAGGAGTTCCAGCACAATTTTTGCATCACTTACTGAAAGAATTGGGCCTAAGCAGGTCTGCCGTCAATACATTAATGGAACGAGCTTCCAAGACGGCATTAACGGAATCATACAGTATTTGGTTGGGTAGGGAGAGAAGTAGAATGGTGCACATGGATGGCAAGCGTATTATCGCGAAATAAAATATAAAAGGGAGTCCTCCTTTTCTTAAACCAGCCTATTGTCGGTCGCAAGCCCGATACACTATTCTTCTCATCTCTTACCCACACACGATGGACCCGGCACCCGCAGGTGAATCCATGGAATGCTTAGAAATTTGTCTTCCTCTCTCATAGGTACATGCCAGGGTTCGAACCGCGAACTTTTAGATCAAAGAAAAGCGTTCTTACAACCAAGCTACCTACCATCGCTCTTTAATAATAAATAATTTATTTGTAATATTTTTGTAAGACGTCCTTGACTGACGCCAAAAAAACGGTTGTTCTTTTTTTTATTACTATTAGAAACTAGAGTTGTGTTAATAACAATGTTGCATCAAGGTTACATACAACATAACAAAACTCAATCAAGGTTAGATAAATCAATGACAGCAATCTCTCTTTGCTTATTTTTGCTAATGTTTGTACAATTAAGTACCTACACGGTTATATTTATGTTATGTTATCTGTGTTATTGATTCCTCTGTGACAGATAAAAACATTATACGCACATGTTTGTTATAGGTACCTACACTGTTTAATATAGTTTCATAACTTCATACATAGAATACAAAACGCATAGAAACATGTATAATTAAGTTAACTACATACAAAATAAGGAAAAACAAGCAAATAAATAATAATATTAAAAATAATTAAAATCAAATTAATTTAATACTAGATACCTAACCTAAAATATAAATGTTATAAAAAATTAAATATCATAAAAAAGTTAAATACCTATTCATAAAAAACATAAATAAAATTTAAAATGTTAAATATTGAAACCAAAATTAAAAATACGAGAGAGAGAGAGAGAAAGAGAGAGAGAGCTGTAAACTAAAATAATTGCGATTGCGAACCACTGAATTAAATAATTATGGGTAATAAAATTGAAGGACATCCTCTTTGTATGCCGAAAATCTGGAATTGAACAAATCAAACACGTTTATTTTAGTTTAAGTTAAGTTTTAGATCACCATATCTTTGGTATCGCTTGGAAATCTCGATTTGTACATTTAAAAGCTGCACACTCCGGTAAGTAAAAGAAAATGCAAATATAAATACAAGTTTTCTATAAAACCGACAGTTATATTAGGTACCATCTATTATGCGCCATCTGTCGTGATAAAAAGGCAGTGATACACCCCATTTAGGGTGAGCAAATAAAACGATAATATGTTTAGACGCTCTCCTGTAAAAACATCTGCAACCAATGGGGTGTATCAGGCAAAGCTTTTTGTAGATGTCGCTAGCGGCACTGGTCCCTTGTTTACACCTATGACGGATCCTTTTTTTAAATTTATTTGTAGCTTTTTATTTTTATAACAGAAAAATGTATTTTAACTTAACGTTACCTAACTTAAAAGACAAATTTAAGTCAGCAAACACCATCTTTAAAAAAAAAGGTTAAATTAATAGAACGGCAATTTTGAAATCACCATATCTTTGCTTTCGCTTGGAAATCTCGATTTGTACACTTAAAAGCTGCTCACTTCTGCATAATATCCAGAAAATAATAAATTTCGTAATAAAAATACAACATTTCTATGCAACTGACAGTTATATTAGGTACCATCTATCATGCGCCATCTGTCGTGATAAAAAGTTAGTACACCTCATCGGTTACGCGGTTTCGCGGTATCATCGACGCTATGCGATTAATGATGTTTGCAAAACGGATGCATAAAATAGATAACGGTCTGTATTTCGATATAATTACCACTTATAAAGTAGCGTCATATTTATTTCTTTAATTACACGTCGCAGTTTCACCTACACTTTTCTTACAGTCACTGGTTTATAAACAACACCACCGTTTCCGTGCTAAGAAGCTGTACGTAACGATTAAAGTTGCGCCATTTTGATTACCAGATATTGATTTTGGCGCAAGAAAGACATCCGCCGACCCTCCTTAACGGTACCTGTAGGCGGACGTGTTGTTCGCGCGGGGGGAGAGTGGTTCGCGCCCGCGCATCTTTTTTATGTACCTACTATAAATTTTTATTATTTAATATTAAGCTTGAGTTGAAGAGTAATTGTCTCCGTCAACAAACTGTGGTTACAGTTTGGCGGGCTATTTAATAAGTTATATGTATTGGAACGTATTTTTTTTTTTTTTTAAGTCCTTTAAACTCTTCGGGAACAAAAATACAAGTAATTGGAATTATACAGTATTTAGTTAATAACGAAGGGAGGCCTGAACACGGTGAATCTTGGTGAAAAAAAATATCGATTTCTTCTGATGAGATTTTACCAGAATTCTAGAACACTTGCTATATAAAATCACAAAATTGCATTTTAATATTTTTTCCTTGGCTTTTTATGATGACTAGCTTTTAATGCGTCATAATGTATTACTTATCTAAATGTGGGTACTTGACACTTGTTTTGCGTCGCTAAATTGCGGTAACATTGTCCGGTCTGAATGAAATCATTCAAACATTACTACGGTTTTCCCCTTTATTTTGTGTATGTAAATGTATTTATGCATTTTCTACCAACTAACCTTTGTAACCGAGATATATTATAAGCTGGTGCACACACTGATGGTGGTAATTTGCTCAGTCTACCGGGGCGGAGAAGTACCTCCGTTCGTGTTGATAAACCCAGTAAAGTGAATGGTTTTACACGTATCGGGATCACGTCATGTCTAGTCAAGCCGGCATAGTGTTTAGAGACTGATGTCAGTCATGAATGTCTGATTCCAGTTGCTAACATTCATGGTCACATTTATTTTATTTATTTAGGAATTCTTACAGCTAATTTATTTTATTTATATATTTATCGCCATAGGATCCTATCGGAACACTCGGTCAATTTTTCTAAATAACAATGCTAAACAAAATACCTGGCTAGATATGGTGATACAGTAATGGCAAGGAACAGCCCCAATTTCCATTATTATTATTTTATTATTATTATCTCTATCTCTTGCACTTCTAAGCCTAATAATTATTATAATATATAATAATTTAGGTCTAGTTTGTGTCGTCGGGTATTTTAATAAATAGTACTTAAAATATTATATTCGAATTTAGATATGTCAATAAACTATACCTAAATATATATATATATATATCTAAAAAATGACAATATAATTAATATATAAGATGTCACAAATTCCTAAAAAAGCTATAAATTAAATCCGCTGTAAAGGCTTCGTCAATCACATAATTTAAACTTTAAAACTAAAAATATATTAACAATGTCATATATCTAAAATAAGAATGAATACAAAAAAAAAGTACAAGAATTACGAAGAAATAAGCATTACGTCAAGTATAGCAAGCAAGCATTACATGTGCTAGTATAAAAAATCTAATAAAAACATTTGATATGTAGCATAATATATTATACACATATATAACATAATATATTATACATACATAACTAAGAAATAGATAATAGCTGTGACAACAGGACAGACCTGAAAGCTGGACGTGTGCACGTTGGATAATCGACCGCCTCCGTGGTCTAGTGGTAACAAACGTTGCCGTGAACTCGGGAGGTCGTGGGTTCGATTCCCACCGGGGGCAAGTTGTACATTGTATAATTTGTCTCGGTCTGGGTGTTTATATGTATAATATGTATATATTTACAAACAAAAAAAAGTATATGTAGTTTATCAACCATCTAGTTTCCGTAACACAAGCCTCGTTGCTTACCACGGAAACTAGATGGCGCTGTGTGGCCTGTCTGGAAATATTTATTATTTATTTATTATAATGGTGTTTGATAATTTTTACCAAATCTACATATTTATTTATTTAGAACTCCGAAAAGATTACATAACACTCTTGGGGATAATTGCAATTTTAAAACGCGTTATCATAGTGGAATAATTATTCCAGCGCATAAAAATACCCAATATAGCCGAAATTGTTATGCAATGGCAACAAAGATATTTAATAAGCTTCCAGTTACTATAAGAGACCTGCCACTAAAACTGTTCAAATTAAGAGTCAAACAAAAGAATACCTAGACACTAAGCTCGACAAAGTCATGTGACTAAATAAATATTTGTATGCTAGAAATAGCGAAGCATGTGATATCATATGATAATTTACGAGTACATCCCTGTACCTACCATGTTTCTGACAAATGAATTATTTCTATTTATTTCAAAACCATGAAAATAATTACATATTATATAAACTGCCTACGTGATCTAGCGGTTAAGTCCGTGGGTTTAGACTCGGAGGTACCGGGTTCGACTCCTGGTCGGAACACAAAAATATTTATTAATGTAAATAAATACATTTAATTTATTTGTGATGGCTTGCCACTTGTCATGATTGGCCTATAGTAAAGTTGGCTAAATGTAAATCCGATTATTTATAAGCGTGGTTTCTGACCACCCAGAAAGGGAAACGGTCGTGATGATACTTTTATTATATAAAAAATATATTGTCTTGTTGCGCAATGCATCCTTTGTAAACCAGCTTAGTCAAGCCCGAGACAACATTTTTCTTCTCTTTCCAACAAACAATGGATTCGGCACCAGCAAGGTAGATTCCATGGAATGCTAAGAAATTTGTCTCCTATAAATAATTATAATATTGGTTACTATTTAATGAATCAAATTATTATTAAATTCCAGTTCTCCGTGTTCCTCCTGCTGATCTTCGTGGCTGAGATTGCTGTGGGCATCGCCGGTTACATGCATCATAGTTCCCTGGAGAAGTCTGTCCTTAACTACCTGGACCAGACCATCGGCCAGTACAACACCAGCGCTGAGATCAAGGCCAACTACGACTTCATCCAGACCGACGTAAGTCCCTCCAACATGTCTCCAGCTTACCAGAAAAGTTCGACTTTAGGCTCCTTATCCACAACAATTAATAATGCTCTATTATGCTCGAACAGCAGAATATCAAATCTTGTTAAATAGTCAGTTGAAGTCAGATTTTTATGGTGTTAACAAAACTAGTTTTTTTTTTGTTTTTATCTTCTCCCGATGGATGATGAATGAGGTGATAGGCAAAGGGTCTAGCCCTTACAGCCGAGTCTGACGTAATATATCTTTCTTTTTTATGAGTTAATGAGGTCATCATCAAACTCCAGATGCTGCAGAATTTGATGCTTTTCTTGGAGTCACTCGCGGCATTATAGCCCAAACACGTCGGCTGAAATATGGGAGTTGACAGCGCGGGAAAACCGCAAAAAATAAACTGCAACTTGTGCCCCATATTGAAAGTCCAATTTATCGTTTTCCATAGTTAATCACATTGTAGCACATTATTAAACAAAACAACACCACTTTTGACCAATAATATTCACAGTAAATTTAATTTACAAAACAATAACTTGCACTTGACATCTCCGCGCAAAATGGCGCGAAAGACTCCTGTCATTCTTTAAACAATTCATGTTCTAAATTCAAAACTTCAGCTGTAAAAGTAATTATAAAAAAGACATTGCACTTATTTAAGAACAAAATGTCGTTTTTCTCATTGGGTTGATAAAAAATTCTTTTATCCATCCACAGCTCCTAGAACACAGAGTCCACCTCCACTGTTGGAGACGGGCCTTTCAGATATAATAATAATAACGTTTATTATGAAGGCGGTGGTGGCTCGGTTGTAAGAACGCGTACGCGGAGAGCACGTTAAGCCGTCGGTCCCGGTTACACTAATACCAACTTGTGGAATCGTTAATAAATTGTCATAAAAAATGACATCATATCCTCGCCAAGCCGTCTGGCCAGCGTGGCGAGCGTAGGCCAAATTCTCCAATTCTTAGTTCTTTTTTTTTTCTTAGTTCTTTTCTACTTTTCTCCCTACCCAACCAAATACTGTATGATTTCGTTAATGCCGTCTTGGAAGCTCGTTCCATAAATGTATTGACGGCAGACCTGCTTAGGCCCAATTCTTTCAGTAAGTGATGCAAAGATTTAGCTGGAACTCCTCTTGCACCAACTTCCACTTCGTAAAGCTGAGTCTTGAACCCGTTACTGATCATTTCTTCTGTGAGATCATACTATTTATTCGAATTCATGTTGTGATCTTTTAGAATATTTGATTCCCACGGAACGGTAAGTTCAATAAGGAAAACTTTTTTCAAGTTCCGAGAAAACACTAAGATGTCTGGCCTATAGGCTGATACAGCTAGTTCATCTGGGATCCTATAATGGTGTTCAAATGTATCCATGAGAATTTGGCCGAATGTTTAATGACAATTTAATGATTCCACAAGTTGGTATTAGTGGAACCAGGACCGTCGGCTTAACGTCCACGAGACACGGGAACCGTGGTGTAGTAAATGTATGACAGATGTACGTAAGAAAAGTGGATTTCTCATTGGTACATGCCGGGGTTCGAACCGTCCTTTTGAGGGTCTTACAACCGAGCGACCACCGCTCTATACTTGTACAAGTTACTTGTTTTACCTCTGTTAATTTTTTTTTCTTTCCAGCTCCAATGTTGCGGTATCGAGAAGCCGGACGACTGGCCGCTCCACAGTCTGCCCATCCCCGACTCCTGCTGCGCCGGACAGGAAATACAGGTATTTATTTAAGGAGTAGAAAACAATATTAGGCCTAAAAACATATTATTACAGTGATCTAAAGTATCATCACGACCGTTTCCCTTCTGGGGTGGTTAGAAACCACGCTTATAAATAAGCAGATTCACATTTAGCCAACTTTACTATAGGCCAATCATGACAAGTGGGAAGCTCGTCGATGTCTCCAGCGTACCAAACTCGAGAAATATCACAAATAAATTAAATATTATGTAAATAAATACATTCACATTGATAAATATTTTTGTGTCTCGACCAGGAATCGAACCTGGTACCTCCGAGTCTAAATTCACGGATTTAACCGCTAGACCACGGAGGCAGTTCCGAGAAAACACTAAGATATATATATATATATAAATGTTTTTAGATCATAAGCTGACACGGCCTTTTTACAGCCACGAATTAAATTTTAAGTATCTAGTTATAAATAAGTACAAAATCCTCGCTTATGGCAACAATGTTTTATTTATTAGAAATAGTATTGCTGTTAGATTCGGTCCAGCCAAGTTTATATTGCCCTATAATATATACAGCCCTAAAGTGGCGCACACTAATGTACGATTGGTCTCCGGCGTTGCTAAAGTTCTACCTAAACGCTTTTCAAATGTCCCTCCCGGACCAGAGTAATCTGGTAAGGTGGGGAAAAGCTACGGAAAAGAACTGTACATTGTGTGGTGCTGCCATAGGAACTGCTAGACACACACTTGTAGGGTGCGTTACTCTCCTAGAAAAGGGCTATTACTCACGCCGACATGACAAAGTCCTAGGTGTTATCCGTGAAGCAGTAAGTCTTTCTATTGCAAGAGCCAGAAAGGGACTGACTACAAATAAAACTTTGACCACATTTGTAAAGGAAGGGCAAAGCACGAAAACTAAATGCAAGCCCACCTCGATCCTTGGCGCCGCATCAGACTGGAAAATTCTCATGGATACATTTGAACACCATTATAGGATCCCAGATGAACTAGCTGTATCAGCCTATAGGCCAGACATCTTAGTGTTTTCTCGGAACTTGAAAAAAGTTATCCTTATTGAACTTACCGTTCCGTGGGAATCAAATATTCCAAAAGACCACAACATGAAGTCGAATAAATATTATGATCTCACAGAAGAAATGATCAGGAACGGGTTCAAGACTCAGCTTTACGCAGTGGAAGTTGGTGCAAGAGGAGTTCCAGCAAAATCTTTGCATCACTTACTGAAAGAATTGGGCCTAAGCAGGTCTGCCGTCAATACATTTATGGAACGAGCTTCCAAGACGGCACTAACGGAATCATACAGTATTTGGTTGGGTAGGGAGAGAAGTAGAATGGTGGATGGTGAGCGTATTATCGCGAAATAGAAAAAAAAGGAGGCCTCCTTTTCGTAAACCAGCCAATTGTCGGTCGCAAGCCCGAGACACCATTCTTCTCATCTCTTACCCACACACGATGGACCCGGCACCCGCACGGTGAATCCATGGAATGCTTAGAAATTTGTCTTCTTCTCTTGTCTTCTTAAAATGTATGTATTGACAATATCCAAGTGTTGTGTACTAACCTAAGGAAATAAATGATTTGATTTGATATCTGGGTTATAGGCTCTAGACTTACTAGAATCACAAATTAGTCTAACATAAGACCATACAAGGTCACCCAGTATGTATGATAATCTGTTTGGTTCCAGAACGGAGTGCTGGCAGCTTGTGATGGTAACTCCCCGATGCTGCACCAGAAGGGATGTCTGCAGGTCCTCGTGGAGCACTACCAGGAGATAGCCGTCATCCTGGGCGGGGTCGGGCTCGGGATAGCCACGGTGCAGGTCAGTACACACACAGGCCTAAATAACTGCCGTTATCTAATATGAAAACGGCTATAATGAAAGAAAAAAGTTAAGTATCCCTTACAAGAATATACAGATTGCTTCAAAGTTCCTCCGAGCAGAACTAATCTCGGTCACACTTCCCCACTGATAAGAGCAATCAAATCATTCAATGTTATCTGGCGCAAGTGTGATCTGGATATATTTCACGATTCTAAAAATACTTTTAAACACAAAGTCTTGCAACCATTTCCGAAATCTCACAGGAAACTAAAATAATATTCATTTCAAATAAATAGGTAAGCATTGCAATATGTCTGGAAATTCCAAAATGTTAAAATATATGTATGTATATATATTAGTTTTTAATTTAAATTGTAAATACATATATAGTTATAAGTTTATTAGCTTAATTTTGTTTGCTTCTTTTTTTTATTATTTTTTGCTTTATTATTAGAACTTTAATTCGAAAAATACAAGTTGACAAATGCTGTGCTCAACTGTAAAAAGTTTATGTACTAGATAAGTATTCAAACTGTGTAATAATCTAATGTTAAGTATACTGTTGTTTGAGTCTAAATAAATAAAGGTGGTCAGAAACCTCTCTTTTGACCTTACTCCCACCTGATGGTAAGTGGCCCGCGATGTCCATGAATGTTAGCAACTGGAATCAGACACTTAGGGACTGAAATCAGTCCCTAACACTGCCGGCTTGATTGAGCATGACGGCAATTCGAGCCTGAACCCAAACGTGTGGACACTTTACTGGGTTTATCGGCACAAATGGTGGATACTTCCCCGCCCCGGTAGACTGGGCAAATTTATTTATTAAGAAAATCCAAAACAGCAATACTATTAAAAATTTACATGCCAAACCAAAGGATTTCACCGTTTAAAATACATTTATAATCTGATCTACAAGTAAATTACATGTAATTTATTTATTTATTTATATATTTATCGCCATAGGATCCTATCGGAACACTCGGTTAAGTCAATTTTTCTTAATAACAACGCTAAACAAAATACCTGGCCAGATATGGTGATACAGTATGGCAAGGAACAGCCCCAATTTCCATTATTATTATTTTATTATTATTATCTCTATCTCTTCCACTTCTAAGCCTAATAATTATTATAATATATAATAATTTAGGTCTAGTTTGGTAGGTCTAAAGGTGCCTCGTCGGGTATTTTAATAAATATTACTTAAAATACTATATTCTAATTTAATATAATATATCTCTTACCATATATTCACCTAATAACTATAATATATCTCTTACCATAGGCCCATCATGACAATTGGCAAGCTCTTCAATATCTCTAGCGTACTAAATTTGAGATATATCACAAATAAATTATTGTGTCCCGACCAAGAATGAGACCCGGTACCTCTGAGTCTAATGGACTTAACCACTAGACCACGGAGACAGTAAAAATTATAATGTTAATTATTTACAGATTATATATCGTCATGATCGTAGAACAGTGTTGGATTTAAAAAAATACACATAATTTTGCATCATTTCGATAGCAAATAATAGGAATTATTATAACTTAATTTAAAAAATCTGATTTTATATATAGTTTTATATTGTTTGTGGTCTGTAATTTATAGTGCAAATGTTAGAAAGGGTTCCAAAATGAAATCTAGAAGGTTTGGCCTTATTATGAGACTGTATTAACTTACAAAAGAAGAGACAAAAACAGTTGAAATAACTTTAAATGGCCGCCATGAAAATTTTAAATATAGCAGATCCGTCACTGTTCTACGATCATGACGATATAATTGTTACACGATATCCGCCACTTGTCATGATGGCTTATAGTAAAGTTGGCTAAATGTTTATCTGCTTCTTTAAATCCTTTGTACATACTTTTAAGTAAAGTGCAATAAAGTATTTAATAATAAAATCTTTGATTTCTTTTGGTTTAATTTCAGTTGCTGGGTGTGATCTTCGCGTGTTGCCTGGCTCGCTCCATTCGCCGCGAGTACGAAACTGTCTAAACAATAACGCTGGATTTGTACCTAAACGAAGTCTGTAATTGTCACGATTAAAGTTAAAAATGACGTCAAATGTACGACGGCTGACCTTCAAAATAAAACTGGTAATAATTACACACAGACTTCATTTTGGTGCCACTCAGCCTTAGCCTGCTTTTCTAACAGAGATATGCGCGGGAAAATTAACGGCACGGTGAATATAAGAAATGCGTTTTTTTTAAATGTTTTCTCGTTCGTCTCCGGTGGATAAGCAGCCTAATGTGGTCACGTGCTAAACAATCTAATTACCCAATTCACATTATTTTTGTTGACAATTTAATTATTTTATTATTTTGAACAAGTTTTTTTTTTTCAATTACGAATACCTTTAAGTTAGGGGCCATTGATTTATTACTTAAGACAATTTAGGGGGGAAGGGGGTCGACCGTGTCCTATTTTTTCTTACAATTGTCTATAGTTCTTACGTAATATTACACAAATGTGGCAAGCTCTTCATTTACAACACCACCGTTCCCGTGCCTCGGAGAGCACGTTAAGCCGTCGGTCCCGGTTCCACTAAGTTATGAATAAAACTTTTAATATTCAAAATATTTTTGTCGTGCTGAAAGGGATATGTGAAAACCTTTAATCGTATATGTGAAAACCTTTCATCTTATATGTGAAAACCTTTAATCTTATATGTGAAAACCTTTAATAGTTCTTAAGATTCCCTACTACTGTTTAATATCTATATACAATAAACAACTGTAGGTTTTTTAAAATGAATTTTAATAAAAAGTATTTTAAAAAATAGTGGGGGTTAAAAATCGTCTTACGTAATAAATAAATGGTCTCTTAAATGTGTAATATGTATATTTGTGATTTAATTTATAGCTTTCTTCAATTCTAATTGTTATTTGTAGTCTTTGGTACGTCTCTTATACTTGCCGCCAGTTTACGAAACGATTATTTAATTAACCCATGATTAACGTTTGCTCACTTGTGGCGTATGTTAAACATATATTATTTTAATCGTCTTTTCTTTGCGGTTGATGTTAGTTTTTTTTTAAATGATTTCTAATTTTGTATTAACGTAGTGCCTCGGATTAGCTTATTGTGATTAGAGGAATCTATTGGTATCTCAAATATTTAATATTTAATCTAAAAGTTGATATTATGCTAAAAAAAAATGAAAAAAAAATATCCATTAGTTTGTAAGTCAATTTTTATTATTTAAGTGTAATTTCACAGCGACTTTATTTACCAGAAATGTAAGAAAATACATAAAAAGTACAATTACTTTCGGTGAATAAGCAGTTGTAAAATTTATATATTGATTTATAATTATTTTAATTAAGGGGGATTCCATTGTCACTATTGGGACATTTGACTTCGAACATTTATTCGAAGTTAACGTGCGAGCGATAGAGAATAATTAAATTAATTCTAGAGAAAAATATCCCAATGGAATGGCCCTAAAATGTATGTCAGTTTCGTTAAGATGTAGTAAGTAGCACAATGCACTGTTTGGTGATAATAATTTGAACAAATCTTATACTTTCACTGTTTCGTGTGCTCACTTTGAAGACTGATTCGATCCATTAGATTTGCCAAAATTCCCGTCACCTGTCCTTTCTTCTACCTACTTTCGAATAGATATTAATTAGTCCATTGTAGTTGATGTTGTAATTAGTGGTTGGTGCAGCCTTATTTTACATCTATATACGTGTTTTAGAATTTTTAAATTTATTAAATATTACTGGCATTTCTATATTTGTGTTATTATTTCTAAAACCTTAGATGTAACCCCCGTACAGTCGCATCATTTAAATTAACCCTTATTAAGACAATTGGACGTAGTAACGTAAAAAAGAATCCAATTGTAAGTTTATTTAGTTAAAGTAGAAACAGAGATTGTCAATTTAATATTGGTAAAAGATTGGTTACAAAATCTAACGTTAACGAAACCAAAGACCTACTAAAGGTTATATACAGACACTGATACACACAAATAAATCCTCATAGACTTACCTACACATACACAAACAAATCCCCATACACATACCTCATATAAGTGTATGTATACATACATACCTAATACCCATATAATATACCCTAACCTTTTGGCATAATTAAATTTAAAGAAAATGTGGATTGGATAGTTTTTGCGTAACTACGTGCTATTATCATATTTTTTATTCTATATGAGATACAAATTGCTCAATAAATATTTTTATTGTCGGAATCATAGCCTAATTAACGAGCCACACGAGGAAATTGATCCCAACGCCCTGGGATCTCACTAGCCATTCGGGCCACACGATCCCCACTCAAAAACATCAGGGTCAAAATGTATTTTTGTCACTTAAATCTGAATTAAGTTGCTTGATATGCCGGCGGATAACAGCTTTGAACGGAAATTGCTCAAACTGATCATCGGCCATCACGCTCCGCCCCTTAAAAAGCCGAGTCGCGGATAAGGTTTATTTCACAGTATTAATGAAAAATTTAGCTGCGATGGAAATTATTCTTATTAAATATATAGTTTGTTCGATGACTGTACAAACGATGCGCAATTTTGTTATTTTTATCTGCCAGTACCCTGTGCCGTAATAAAGGTATGTATAGTCGTGGATAACAAAGGGTTCAAATAAAACTCGAAAATCCTAGTTACACACAATTTTATTTTTCTATATTTCATACGATATTTAATCATAAAATGATGATTACATAGGGATTCAGAATGTTTAAAAATAGATCTTGAGGAACATCAGTCGCGTCAGCCGACAAGTCTTGCAAGCAACAAAGAGTCTACAATTGAAATAACAAAATTATTGCAACCTGCTGAAAGACCGTCACAACTCATATCATGAATACAAAATGAATAGTTAATTATTATTATTATTATTAATAGGCTCGCAGCGCATTGCTGATACGCCTTTACTCGAACTCGAACTTAACTCGACTGGTGTAAAGTTTATTAAATTGTCAGTTATAACCATAGTCTATTTCGATTATCACTCGCCACTTGTCCAGTTTGTTTTAAAGTGTTTACAGTTAAGGACTTTATGTCTTCTGGTGTTTTATTCCACATATTTACAACTCTGTATATATGTTTTATCAACACAGTGGGATTCCGGAGATAGTCATAAACCTTTTTTATTAACACAGCGGATTCACATTTAGCCAACTTTACTATGGGTCCATCATGTCAAGTAGCAAGCTCTGTTATATTAATTTATTGTGTCCCGACCAGAAATCGAACCCGGTACCTCAGAGTGTAAATCCACAGACTTAACCGTTAAATCACGGAGGCAGTCATAAAATACAAAATATTGTCTAGCAATTTTATCTTTTTAGTTGTGACGTTCTTTGAACGGAGTTGCTAAGGAGATAGAGGCTGTCCCCCTGCGCGGAGGCGTCTGTTCACCCTACCTGCCGCGCTCCGGTAAACATAACCAGTGTTCGCGAGTAATCCTTACGAGCTAGGTTTACCGAGTTTTGCCTTAAAATGAATAAAAACGCTACTTGAACGCCTTTCAAAACGAAATTCAGTAAAAAAAAAATCGCTTACAGCGCCAAGTCGAACATGGCAAATGTCTCATTATACTTCGCCTACCAGTTGGGCTAAAATCTACACCACTCGAGAAGTTAATTTTTGAGCAAAAATAGTATAGGTACTCAATAAATTCAATTTAAAAAATACGCGTTTATTTGTTACTAAAACTAAATTATCTTTAGAATATTATTTTTTTCTTAAGACAAAAATTTACGAATTAAAATAGGCCAGTTCACAAACGATATATCACATGTGACATTATCTCTATAGCTCGAAAATTGTCCTAAACGCAATTATGTCACGGTAATATTAGTTAATTTTTTTTTTACTCTATTTCGCTTCGATAGGCGTTCGAGTAGCATTTTCAATCACTAGAGCGAAATTCAGAGCAAATTTTTAGCGTCAAGTCGAACACAGGTTAAGAATGATTGTCAGTGGAGACAATAGACTTCAACTTATCTAGGATTAAGTTACACATAATTATACAAACTAGATACATTATCCACTAATCTTTACATTCGAAAGGAAATTAGGAATCGAACCGAGACGCGTTCTGGACGTCTGCATAAATGCTTTGGCACGTCTGCTAGGTGACACGTTGCTGCCAAGAATACAAAATAGAAACTTGCGGATATTAGCAGTTTAAAAACCAAAAAAATATTGCATAAAGAAGTAGTCATCACGACCGCAATTTCTAGCGGGGTGGTCAAAAACCACGATTTTTAAAGTAGCCAATTTTGCTAATAGTTAAAGCAATGGTGCTTAATTTCAGTGCGGTAAAAGCAACCGGATGACTCTTGCTATTTAAGTTTCTGAGGCAATTTGTAAATTTATGTGTATAGAATTGTACTACTATACACAAAAACCTAGTAATCCAAAATGGTCGGAATCGGAGAAAAAGAGGGGGGACGTCGTCAAATGTAAAAAAAAAAATGCGCATTAATTCCACAAAAACCGTCTAGCAGAAACGGATAACAATTTTTTCCTCAAAGGTGCAACCGTAGGCTAAACGATTTTTTTTTTTTATTTCGTAGGCGTCAACTGTACGTACGTTTCAGACATTTTTTTTTAAACAATAGTGAGCACGCGTACTTTAATGCTACTGCCTTTCTATTCGGTTTCGAAACAACTATTTTTTACATATTGACCCCCCTCTTTTCTCCGATTCCGTCCATTTTGGGTTATCTCAGGAACTTAAATACCATGAGTCACCCGGTTGCTTTTTCCAGACTGAAATTACGCACAGTTGCTTATCTATCAAGACAAGTGCCAAACTTGTCTAGCGTACCAGACTCGAGAAACGTCACAAATAAATGTGTTTATTCTCGACCAGGAATCGAACCCAGCACCTCCGCGTTTAAATCTACTATTTAATTAAATTGATGAGATATATCATTTCTAATACAAGAATGCGCCACAACCGATATTATTTATGAGACATACCTATTATTTAAAGATATATATAATAATAATAGACATAAATATTTACAATATTACATATAGCCCAAGAGCTCGTGAACTCTCAGATTAACGGTTTTACTAAGACTAGATAGTTCATTAGTAACCTTAAATCAGTGAAAAAAAAACGAATTTCTAGCCTTAAATTACCGTTATTGGGAAGGGTTTACGGGCTCCCAGTCTAATAATTATCGAACCCTGGCTCTCTCTACCAACACTAACACAACATCGATGACACGCGCCTAATTTAACCGGACAATACAAATTGCGGGCCACATTGATCGACTTTTAGCTCGAATTAATTGGATGTTAAGACTTGCCAGTTTTCGAAATTTTGAGTATTACGCGTTCCAGTTAAATCCGCGCTAACATCACATAGCTCAAACTGCCAGTGTCATACATTTTTTTTTTGGTAATGGAACGACTAATGTTTCTATAAACGGAACGCGTCTTCATCATTTTGTTCAATCAAAATTGAACTCACCAACAAAGTGACAAGCTATAGTTTATAAAATATAGCTTTTGGTTATGTGACAGATGTATCAAATTCAAAAAATAAACAGAACACAAGAGTCCTAGAATACTCCTGCTGGAGATCTGGCCTATACTGGCCATACGGGTTGGCGAGGGTCTGATGTCAATTGTAATGACAATTTATTATCAATTCCATAAGTTGGTATTAGTGAACCCGGGACCGACGGCTTAACATGCTCTATGAGACACAGGAACGGTGTTGTTGTAAATCTTTGACAAATGTACGTAAGAAAAGTTGTTCCGCCAAAGGCGAAGAACTACTACTACGTAAGAAAAGCTGTTCGCCAAAGGCGAAGAACTACTACTACGTAAGAAAAGTTGTTCCGCCAAAGGCGAAGAACTACTACAACGTAAGAAAAGTTGTTCCGCCAAAGTCGAAGAACTACTACTACGTAAGAAAAGTTGTTCCGCCAAAGTCGAAGAACTACTACTACGTAAGAAAAGTTGTTCCGCCAAAGGCCAAGAAGACCTACTACTACGTAATAAAAGTGTGTTTCTCATTCATACATACCGAAGTTCAAACTTTTTGGATTTTTAATAAAAGCGTCAACTGAGCCACCACCGTACTATTACCAAAATTATACTTGTTAGGCGTTATTTTTATTTCATTTGTATAATATAGATTATTTTATTTATCTATTCAAAAACTGGCAAATTTATTAGCAAGTGCTTGGTCAAAGACTGAAAAGGTCAGAAATGACAATAAATCCCAATAGCTAACACCTCTTTGACAAGTTTTACCGTCGTAACTTATATTTTATACATTTTTGTTATATGTGGTAACATTTTATATACGAGACGTTGTCATTTATCCTTGATCACATGTAGGCGCCTAATCTCAATTGAAAACAATAAAATGGGTTCAGAAATAATCCGTCACAAATAGTCATTGCGAATCTAAAGGTTTCCAAAATCTGCCACAGAACCAAAGAACAATGGGGCGTGGAGACGGGAAGACGCAGACCTGGATGACCCCCCAACTGTTGGTCGATTGAAGGTTGCTGGTGGGGGTTGTTGTGAAGCAAGATATTGCGTTAAGGAAGAGGCCTACATCCAGCTGAAGATGAGACGGTTCCCTTATTACGAAGTATGTTTTTTGGACATACTTAGATTTTTAGATTCGCAAGGAATAAATTTTATACAGGAATGGCTGACATGTTAATTTTACTAAATCATACATAACATGATATGTGTAATATTTGACACAATAGAAATCATTAGGTTAAAAAATATGCATTATGCTGTGTATCCACCAGAGAGGACCTAGTAAAATTTATTATTATCACATATCACGTCATCATAAAGTAAAAACCAAAAAAAATGCTATGAAGATTAACGATTCGTATTTTGATTGCAGCTATGTACACCCGGTATGGTTGACACAAGAATTCAAATTGTGAGTAATCGTGTTTTTCCCCCAAACTATTATTAAGTATTTACTAAACCACTTACTAAAAGAATTGGGCAATATAATCATACATAGAATCATCAGTATTTGGTTGGGTAGTGAGAGGAGTAGAATGGTGGATGGTGAGCGTATTATTGCGCAATAAAATAAAGGAGGCAAGGTCGCAAGCCCGACACACCATTCTTTTTATCTCTTACCCACACATGATGGACCCGGCACCCTAACAATAGAATACATGGAATGCTTAGAAATTTGTCTTAATATATGAATTTAAATAAAAAAAAACACGCTTAGTTACGAAGGTAAAGTGGGTGTAACGCGCTCCTAATAGCATTTCAATTGGATTTTAATTCGGTTGGCGGAAATTATCGTCGATATCTCCCGTGTACCTCTGGTGGATAAGCAACTTTAGCGATTATAATATCTTGCCGGTTAATAGGTAAAACTCATTAAGTACCATATATGACTAATGGACATAAGCTAATAAGTTGAATCTGCAAAGCGATCATAATTACTTGTACTTAATTATTTTTTCCACAATACAGTTCCAGTATGAAGCTACATTTAACGAGGGTTTAACGAGCTTTGGCATTCATCTCGCTCGCACAACCCAACATTTTCGAAGACTTCTCAAGTTTCTTTTGAAAAATGTCATCAACTTACTAGGAAGTAAAATTATAAACATTTTACACATATGTTCACAATTTTTCTCTATTTTTATTTTTTTTATTTTTGAAAACCAACAGTTGACAATATTTTAATAAAATGTCCATAAATTTACTTTCTAGCAAGTTTATTCTTATAGTGTATAGGTAAATAAAATTCAAAAACCTTTAAAATTGTAGAATTGTGCGAGCGAGAAAGATGCAAAAGAGTTAAAACATATTAATAAAATTGTCATAGATTAGCTACGAATAGAAGCAAAAAATTATATTTTTATTTTTTCGAGTTTTAGCTTTTAACCAACGATACCTAAATGCCAGCAAAAACTTTAAAAAGTTCTAAATTTATATTTAACATCTAAAATAATTCAACTAATCAATTAAACCTAAAAATGAGTAAAAAAATCTGTATAGTATGCCAAGCACTCATTGCTACTATAAAATTATTGTACTATGTAACTAAATGTTTTTTTTAAACACTTACACCCGTATTCACAGACTTTTCCTCAACGGCTACTCCAATAAACTATTCTTATCAGTTGTCAATCCGAGGTACCCCTCGGCACGTCACTACGCTCCATGAATAGAACTGTCAAACTCAAGGTATATCGTACCTTGAAGCGAAAAGGAGTTCTTCGCGCCATTTTGGCGGACATGTCAAGTGCAAGTTTTTGTTTTGTAAATTAATTTACTGTGGATATTATTGGTCAAAAGTGGTGTTATTTTGTTTAATGTGCTACAATGTGAATAATTATGGTAAACGATAAATTGGACTTTAAATATGGGGTACAAGTTGCAGTTTATTTTTTACGGATTTCCCGCGCTGTCAACTCCCATATTTTACCCGACGTGTTTGAGCTATGGTGCCGCGAGTGACTCCAAGAAAAGCATCAAATTCTGTACCATCTGGAATTTGATGATGACCTCATTAACTCATAAAAAAGAAAGATATATTACGTCAGACTTGGCTTTCAACAAGAACAAATAGGAGGTAGGCAGACTGATAGTGGTAATTTGCCCAGGATGCCGGGGCGTACCCACCGTTCGTGCTGATAAACCCAGTAAAGTGTATCACACGTCTCGGGATCAGGCCCAAATTGCTGTCATGCAATGATATTAATAAAATAAATATATATTATGAAAGAGAACACAAAATAAGTCTGGAAATCAAAAGTGCTAGAGCGTGTGACCAACACATATTTTAAATACGAGAACGGAATCTTCAATGGCAACATACAATCTTACCCGAAATATTTGGAATGATAAAATGTATGCCTTTCGAACTCTCCAAGAGATTACAATTTAAAAAATAATTTCCAAGATCTTGAGAGAACAATTTGACAGCTGGAAGGAATAGTTGAGTGGAGGAGGCGTTGAGTTAATGTCTTAGAAATAGAAGACGCATGTAAGATTGGAAAATGGTTTGTTTATTTGGAAGATATTGTTTAACAATTTATTCTATGACTATGACTCCAAGGCGTGCATAGACTTAGCCTAGCTTACATTAAATTATATTTATTTATTTTAATCCAGAATATGTAAGTTTTCCCATCTACAAAGAAATTGGAGTCGTTATTAGGAAAAAAATACACTCTTCGATGGCGCCGAACAATTACTGAACGCAGTACGGCGCTCCTTTTTTTTTATTTGAGTATAGATTTAAGTATAGGCTAAGAATAAGTACTTTTTATAGATTCCAGTATAACTTCGAAAATGGTATGCAATATAGGCCTCATTTATTAAAAAAATAGGGTACCAATTACACAGGTCAACAAAAAAATATTTTATTTTCCCTGATTTTCATTGTTTTTAGCTTAGTTCAGTGTGCATTTTTCGAGTATGGCAACACTGTTTATGAACACCTTTTAATTTTAAGTTACAGTTTTATGTATATACTAAAATATATTTAGTTGTTGATTAGGATATGGTTTCATCAAGTAGTTTAGTAAGAGTTTGTATAATCCAGATCATTTTTGCCATGGTTTTAGTCAATATATAAATCTAAAGCATCATCAATACACTCAACAGTCAAAACAACGAGGAAAAAACCTGTATCCATTCCGAGGTGGTCAAAAACCACGCTTTTAAAAGAAGTGGATTCATAGCCAACTTTACTATATGTTGGACCAGTGTTATCTATGAAGTGTTAAAAAAACTTATTGACTGTAAAAAACACTGTTTAAATATTTTCCTGTAGCAGGTATATAACACAAATTAGTAAAGTGTAGTTCTAGTTTAGTATTAGTAAAGTACCCTTATGACATAAAAAAATCCAATTAAAAATGTTAAATTATCACAATTATGACTATGAAAATGTAGGAAACTGACTCAAATAAACGACACAGCAGGCGTAGCACAGAGAATATAAAAAAGAAACATTCAATAGAAACAAACACACACAGAATAATAAATCGAATAATTTATATTTTTGGCTCAACTAATAAAGTGACAATTTGAATGAGAGGGTTGTCATTCTTCTTGCTCGCACACTTCAGACATTCGAAAGATTTTTAGAATCTTTAAAAATGATTGAGCGTGCGAGCAGTAGGTTAGCAACCACGACTAAATAAAATTTGTTAAAAAAAAAAGTTTGATATTTTAATAAACCGAGCATAAATCATACAATTTTACGCCATAAACTTAATCTTTGCCGGTTTTTAAACGATTCCATGTTTCTGTACAAAATAGTAAATAATCACATACTCTTTTAGACAATGTCACGTTTAGAGTGCCTCGACTTACCTTACGTTCTAAAGACTTATTCATTTCCTTCTTTACCAGAACAAATTATGCAAAAAACACCTTTTTAAGACGAGCAGTAACATTGCTTGGTTGACGTGGACATATTTGCTTGCTCTAAGTCAGTGTATAGGAGCAGAGTCCGAGAGCTAAGTATTCGATAGAATAGACTTAAGTGTGATTTTTACTTACTTTTATGGTTTAACTGTATTTTGAAAATGTAATAAGTATAGTTCTCTTTCACAGTTTTGGTACTCCAGGTCTAATTATATGTATATTGTTTGTTATATAAATTGTTTTGTGACCATAATAAAACAAAATAAATACATTTTAACTAGTAATCCCTGTGCTACGCCTGCTCGGCTCTGAAAATTAAAAACCTAGTAAGGTAACTGAATTTTCAATTTGTTTGCTATTTTAAGAGTATATGTGGAACAATAACTTATGTAACTGAATTTGTTTCTGAAATTTTTTTCTCAATAATTACCAATCAGGATTAAATGCTAGGTTTTTAATTTGGCAATCCGTGCTGTGAGGCTTTAAAGATCCAAGTACAGTCGAAAGCGTTTGATATAATTAAAACAACGCCATCTTACATACAAGCTGACAGTTGTCAAAACGTATTACAAATTCCTCTAACTTAAAACAATGATTAAAAATATATACAATTATTTTCTTATTATTCCAGATTAATATTGATAATTTGAAACAGTACAGGTAACAGACAAACCTAATATTCCATCTGCGGTTTTTATGACGTCTGTTGTATGGAACCAATGTCAAAATTCGTATTTTTTCTTACAAATCGCCTTACAGAGCCGTATCGCTACACCATTTACAGTTGACTAAAATCGCAGCGACTAGGTAATTTTTTTCAGTTGATTTTCGCGAAAAAGGCCTTAATGCGGCGGGTGATCGCCTGCAACTAACCTACTTTAAGTCATTAGCGGGCTAGCTGGATGGCCATGCGGCGGAAATCGACTCATGTAAACCCAGTATAAGATACAATTTTTGATTTGGCTGTAACACAATGAATAGCTACTAAGGGCTAAACCAACGCGTCGAATCTGCGCCCTGGCGATGTGTAGCTGAACTATTGCTATGGCGCATTCAGTTCAGTACAGCATTTGCACGATTAAGTACGATTGCAGTAAATGATGACAAGAGAAAACTTTCAATATTCTCCCTGACAGTGTGGCCGTACTTCTGGCCCTCAAAAGCAACTACGTCAGCTCTGCACTGATTCTCGACAGCCACCTAGTCCTATAAGAAATAGTCTACAGTGGATAAAGGGTTGATAAACTGGCCTGAAACACCAACACATAGTTTTAATTTGGTAATGACGATGGCTGTTCGGTAATGACGATGGCTGTTCGGTAATGACGATGGCTGTTCTTTGCACTAATGGTCGATCTTTTGCTATATACCATTCCATGATATGTAAACTGTTAATTGTATAACTGACAAAACCAAGTGTACGTTATGTAGGATTAATAATCCTCCTACCATTCCAATTCTTGCGAGGCAAGACCCGACGGACTCACGAGACTAGAGACAGTCTAGGCGCCTGACGCGACGCCTATTGAACCTTATCAGAGCTAAGCTTCGCTCAATGGAAGGGGTGATGACGGGATACTGTGCCTTTAACAAATATCTTTACTGAAGATTACAGATAGCCGACTGTGTAGAGGATGCATGAGGTCTGCAGGAAAGTGACGGGTTTTCTGGCCTTCCTTGAGAAATTCGAAAGGCTCCGCATAAAGGTCTAATGGAGACGTAAGCAGAGAAAAGCTACAGTCATCATATGCAGTAACTGTTCGTCACCATGCACGCACACACACACACACACACCGGCCGCAAATTAGACGCGTTGGTTTGAGCGTAGGTAGCACAAATAAAATAAAAATCCGACACAAATTGCAAAACTACGAGATCGTTGTTTGATTTTAGACAATAAGAAACCACAGAAGTCTAGCTTTTGTCAGTATGAGAATATTTAGACACGCCTTTATTTTATTGTTTATACTTAAATAAAATATTATAATTAACTTAAATAAGATTGTGAAAGTAGACATATTATTTTAAATGCCATTTATTCACCAGTTTCTTAAGATCTAAGTCGCATTTAAACACAGCAATTTGTATGCATATAAGAAACTCGTGACTTTTCGGCCCTAAATCATATCAAAATCTGGAAGTGTCCAATGTAACATGGAGTTTATAAAACATACAAAAAAATAGTTTTTTTTTTAAATAGTCGGTAAATAAATGGTTTAATAAGCACCAAATAAAAATCAGGTTATTTAATAGTTAATTGACGGCGTCTCTTGTGGGTCGGTGCAGGGTTGGAGAGATCGGAGAGGAATCATGTTGCGTATCTCTTGGTCCAGAGTCGGGCGATGCGGTCGTGCTCCTCGCGGTTCTGGAGATACTGCGTCGCAATACTGCCCACCAGGGGGTCCGCTGGAGATATTTCAAATATTAGCATTTGGATCGCCTAAAGATATATGATCTAAGCTAGCTGTTTTCAAGTGAGATTTGATGGCTATTGCCAAAATAAATAATAATAATAAATATTTCCAGACAAGTCACACAGCGCCATCTAGTTTCCGTGGTAAGCTACGAGGCTTGTGTTACGGAAACTAGATGCTTGATAAACTACATATTATACTTTTTTTTTGTTGTAAATATATACATATTATACATATAAACACCCAGACCGAAACAAATTATACAATGTACAACTTGCCCCCGGTGGGAATCGAACCCACGACCTCCCGAGTTCACGGCAACGTTTGTTACCACTAGACCACGGAGGCGGTCAAACTATCTATATATATATATATATATATATATAAAGGTGAATGTCTGTGTGTGTATTCCCTATGCATAGCGAAACTACTTGACCGATCGTGATGAAACTTTGTGAATATGTTGTGTGAACATTGAGGAAGGTTTCTGACATATTTTTTTTTTTTTTTTTTAATTCGTTTATTCAGATAAAAACTTAAACTATTTACATTTTTAAAATTATACGTCAAACTGCATAACAGTTTGTTGGCGAATAGTACACTCTTTTTTTACAGTATTTTTTTTTACACTATATTTTTAAAACACAAAGTTATTTACGATTAAATTATATTACGGTTGTATTTACCTAGCAAAAGCAACTTTAATTTTCCTTTAAATTCTTTTTTTGTCATTTTTACACAGTCATCAATGGGCATAATATTATTAAATATAATGGGAGTTAAAAACTTTCTAGTTCTTTTACCATAATAGTTGTTATATCGGTATTCATTGTATCTTGTCTTTTGTGAGAATCTAGTATTATAACCACATCCAGTATATACATTTTTGTAAGCACTACCTTCAAATTGCTCCAGGGCTATTAAAAAGTTCACTTTATCATGCACCGGAAGTATCTTGCAAATACCAAACAGCTTGTCATAGCTCTTACTACAGGCACTCTTGACCCTCGCATCCACCAATAACTTCATGATCCTTATTTGTATCTGTTTGATTTGGTCTAAATACGAAGGAAAAGTACAGCCATAAGAAGCAAGCCCATAAGATTGCATAAGTAAATCTTAATATATAAATCTAAGTCGGGTTTATTAGAACACTTATAACTCGAGAACGGCTGGACAGAGTTTTACGGTTTTTGATTTGTTGGATTTGTCTCCATCCCGAATAGAAAAAATAAAGTAAAAGAAAATAATTTACCCATACAAAAAGTTCGTGGTTTTCGTACCTGTCAAACAATGTTGGTTGTCAAATATACATATATGGGTGCGTTCAGAAATGTATATCAAGCTCCTTAAATAAAGAATAAATGAGAACCCATTTACCGCTCAACGGTTAATTGACCTCTCCCAGCATAACTGAGACGCTAATCCTGGAAGAGTGGAGCTGAATGTTGCCACAGTGCCGAACGGTGATTGGCACAAATTAACTTGATGAGCAGGCACGCAATAGCCATAGCCAGCGAAAGGGCTGAGCCGATTACAAAATCTTTACACCGGTATCAGCAATAGTAATAACTTGCTTATGAGATTATATGCAAATAACTGCATGAATAAAAATTACAGCCACAGAGGCAATTTAAGAAAGCAAAGAAATGGACAAAATATTCCCACAATTTTGTAACAATTAGTCACCTAATCTAATAAAAAGATACGGCTGTATTTTAGTAAAGCACAGGAGATAAAGTTATTGAATTTAGCTAAGTTATTTGGATTCGAAACATATAATTTCCAACTAGCTAAACCTTTTACCAAAACCAGCAAACATTTGCGGGGTGATGTTGGTTAAGTTAGAGAAGAATCAAATTATAACTTAAATTTCCCATATTTTTCTTAATTATTTAATTTACCATAGATATTTGGATATCCTTTTGTAAATTAACTCTTTTCCTGTGATGTTACAAGACTGAAGACAGGATCCATATAAAAATGACCATTATTCTTTGTTTCTACTAGTAATGGCAATTGTCACTAAAGCATTTGTGCCAACATAATGTTTGTTTAAATTATTATTTTTTAAAAAATTATGTCTAGAAGAATAGTGTGAAGCTTGCAACTGTCAAATTATTTTCTTAAATCACCACAAAAATAATACAAATGATTACTTACCGGGGTTACAGTCAGTCAGTAGGGAGCAGATAGATAGGAGAACCTTAGAAATAGTGAGTGCAGGCGACCAGTTGTCCTTGAGGATGTCCAGACAGATGACACCCTGACTGTTGATGTTGCAGTGGTATATCCTAGTGCGGAATGTAACCTGAAACATACTACAAATAAATATTGTACATAGAACATTATGTTGCTGCATCTGCCAAATTCCATATGCAATTTTTATTTTGAGTTATTTGCACTAAACATAATCGCCGTTTAAGAATTGGGGCCAATAATGTCTGCCATCAATACATTTATGGAATAAGCTTCCAAGACAGCATCAAGAGAATCATACAGTATTTGGTTGAGTAGAATGGTGGATGGTGTCTTGTTGTGCAATAAAATAAAAAAGGAGGCCTCATTTTTTAACCAGCCTATTGTCGATCCCAAGCCTGAGACACCAATTATCTCACCTCTTACCCACACGATAAACCCAGCATAGTGAATTCATTGAATGCAATTGAAATTGAAAATTTGTCTCCTCTTTATGGATTATTTAAATTCTACCGGTTGAGAGACCATTGAGTTAACGGACTTATGCACAATAATAAAAATAGTTTCTACCTTTGGAGGTTTGAAGGGGTATTCTGGTGAAAAGTGTATATCTAGGAAGAAGACTCCACCCTCGTAGACTGATCCTGGGGGCCCCAGGATGGTGGACACCCACTCATAGAGGTTGTCCCCCTTAGGCCCTGCACTGCAGTTGGGTGGAGGGTCTAGGGTGATCTCGGCCAGCTCCTTCTGGATCCTCTTGGCTGAAGTGCCCAAAGCCTTGGACATCTTCTGGTTGGGCTTGTTCTCCTTGGTCTCCTTGTTCTCTGTGATCCCGCGACCGCCTCCTGATGACCCAGAAGCACCTGACATAATCTAAAATCAACACCACTAACTCAAATGATAAAAAGCAGTGACAAGCGTGGTTTTAGAGCAGAATTAATAATGGTTAGCAACTAAATGTATAATGCAAAACAATCAAATTTTAAGCAAAAGACTCAAGGGTCCATTTGTTGACACCCCGCCATGTAGTGTTGCTCAGAGCAAAATAGAAGTTTTTATTATATCTTTAATGATGTTAGGCATGCAGGATAAATTAGAATTTTAGATGTTTTCAATGAAAATGCATGTGGTGTCAATAATTGAGTATCTGTGGTTTATACTATTATATTATTATTATTAATATGGGATAAAAAAGCCAAAGATACAAATTTTAGATTATCTGATCTTAATGAAAAACAGAGTTGTGAATAATTGGAACAAACTACCAGAAGGCATATTGAATTCTTTAACTCAGGATGCTTAAAAAAAAACTGAGCCACATTCGTTTTGTAACCCGACATAGAGTTACTCAACACCGACATTCACAAACACGCAAAATGTCACTGTCAATATTGTCTCTTGAAATACTATCTCCATTAAAGAGATATTTTGTATATTATTAGTATCTCAGAAGTACCGGGTTCGAATAACAATATTAGTATAGTTTATATTAAATTTTTAGTTTTGTTGCATATTTCAGATTATTAGCTACCTGTTTATTTACTTATGGTACTTGTCGCTTTGACATTGACAGTAACCTTGAGTTAACACCAGTGTTGGGACCCGAAACATTTTTAAACGGCCAGTGTCACTACTCCACATTAGTTTACGAATGCAGCTCTGGACAAGTGGCTAGTGACAATAAAAAATTAAATCATCACCAGTGCTTGATATAGGTATATCAACAATTAATTAACTACTCAGCTTTTAAACATTAATATTATTATTAAACTTATGTTAATGTGTTAATTACAATTTAGTTAATAAAAACAATGTATTATTCCAATGCTGTCACTATACAAAACATATGTAAAATCCTGTGATAGCTGTCCTAGTTGTTAACTAGTTTATTTATAAGTGCAACACTGAATTATTTACATTTGAATGCTACAATATGCGTTTTTGGCTAGTGTAGTGGAAGTATAGGAAAAAATTGTGATGTGTTAATATAAAATTGATTTTTTGTGTAATGTTTTTTATGAAATATATCAAAAATACTTTTAAGATGGTCTTACAAGTGGTATTAATGTAACAAATAATTTACAAGTTATTTAAAATAGAAAAAAATAAAAGCAACACAAGAACAAAGGCGCCATATGTTTTCAACACAATAAATAATATAACCAATATTATCTACGGCAAGTGAGCACACCTGCAGTCTAATGGCATTACCAATTAACTAAAACTGGTAAATAATGAATCAACTATACAAATCCAAAAGCCAAATATACCTTACGAATAACTGTCGGCCATCTTGCGGGCTAGCGTTATCCGATAAAATAACCTTTTTTTTTGTTCACCAGTGAGCCAATAAACGAAACTTTAAATCCTTAATCACATTAAGCATCAATCCTCTATTATAATTCCTTGCCAAAGCACTTTATTTCTTGTGTAATATCAATTTCCACGAGATGCTCCCACACTGCAAACTGAAGAGCTGGTTACTATCTTCACGATTACTTTCCCAAGCATTATCTAAACTTTATAATACTATGGAATATAGTATCATCATAATCTGGCTCCAATTACAATACAATCATACAAACTTCTACCGAAAATACAACTCGTTTATTCAACCATTTGCTCACAACGTACGTCACCGCACCAACACAAAACAAACCCGTGAAGTACAAATATACCAGCTTACATAATGTATGAACTATCAATATTAATAAACCACTTAAATACTTACAAATTAAAACATGAAAATTATACGCAGTCGCACTGTTTTTGTGTTAAAATCTGCTAAAAACACAAATCCGTTTAGCCGCAAAACCCGTCGGACATGTTTTTGGTTTTTTTTTCTGAAACTAGTGTTTCCAGACATAAAAAAATCTCTATGGAAATATTACCTAAATTTAATAAAATGAAAAATAAAAATCGTTCACTATCGTGAAATAACTTATATGAATGTAAAAGGAAATGTGTAAGTTTTAATCAACTTTTTTATTGATATTCAGCAGGTATCGGATATTGTATTATGTTCCTTGTATCGAATGTTTTATCATATCCATATAATGGGGTGTATCACTAACTTTTTATCACGATAGATGGCGCATGATAGATGGTACCTAATATAACTGTCAGTTGCATAGAAATCTTCTATTTTTATTACGAAATTTATTATTTTCTGGATATTATGCCGAAGTGAGTAGCTTTTAAGTGTACAAATAGAGATTTCCAAGCGGAATCAAAGATATGGCGATCTCAAAATTGTCTATTAATTTAATATTTTTTCTTTTTAAAGACGGTGTTCGCTTTCTCAATTCGTCTTTTAAGGTAGGTTTCGTTGAGTTAAAATCCATTTTTCTGTATAAAAAAAAACATTTAAAAATTGATGCGTCATAGGCTTTAAACAAGGTACCATTGCCGCTAGCGACATCTACAAAATGCTTTGCCTGATACACCCCATTAGGATAGCGAACTAAGCATAGACATAGGATCGTCGCCTCGTCGCTTTTTTTTCTTTCTTTCTTTTTCATTCTATATATATGGCACTAAGTAACAAACAAACAATTTTACTCATCTATGTGATCAAAATTATTTGCTATTTGGTCTGTGATAATACTCAATTCCAATGGGTTAAGGTTAAAATTCGATATATAACTAGATTTAAAATTACAGTCCAAACTTGCCGGTAGACAAATTATTGTTATATCTGTGCTATGTTCGACTTGAAAGCAAATAAAGCAAAGCTTGCTTCTTACCGAATTTTGTATAAAAACCATAGACAAACGCCAAATCGAATGACTTTCAAAGCGAAATAAGTGAAAATAAGCGCTTACAGTGACAAGTCGAACATAAGGTTGAGTATAATTAAATTTTAGGTCATATTAATATGAACGTTGTTTTATTATTATTTAGTTACCCTTTGGTAATAATTGGTGCATATACCTTTGGAAGTACACTAACCCCTGCTCGACACACATCTTGCAACAAATGCACACTCCTTTAGAGATCCATGGTCTATTCTCTATGATTTTTGTTTTGTCCCATGCCAAAAAGTATTTAAAAAAAGTAATTTCAAAACTGTCATAATCTGGGTTTGATGTTTATTTGCTGGGTTGGATTGCATTTTTTTCTATTTTTACCAATAAAATACATTTTCCATAATTACATTTAAGCCCTTCCTACGTACAAAGTTTTATAATTATTTATATTTTGTAATATTGTAAGAATAATACAGCTTAAAGATGGGGAAACGACAGCATCAGAAGGATAAAATGTGTGTTTTGGTTGATGTTGTAAAATCTTAATTTTAATCAATGTAAACTATAGTCTCTGTGATTTATTGTTATTAGGTACCTTACGTATACAGAGTGGACCACTTTGTATGGAGGAAAACGTTCAGGAACCTCAAAGGAAGAAGATGTGTCGTTTAAAAGACTTCCGTACGACCACTGCTCGTTGTGTTTACAACCATATGATGACCCTTATTGTGACGACGATGGAAACATTTTTGAACTACAAGCCATCATACAATTTATTAAAAAGTTCAAGGTCAACCCTATTACTGGAAAGGTACGATATTGGTCATTTAATAAACTTTATTGTTATCCTTATAGTAAGGAAATGACGTTTTTTTAGCATGTCAAAGGAATCACCGTGTGGGTGCCGCGTCCATTGTGTGTGGGGAAGAGAAAAACAAGTGTCCAGGGCAGGCAGCCGATATAGACTGGGTTTAACAGAGGCCCCTTTTTTAATTTTTTAAAACTTTATTGTAGTTTACAATCGGCAAATATAATGCAGTAAGGCATTCTTTGACCATTGAGATAAATTCCTGGTTGGGACATAATAATATTTATTAATTTAAATAAGTAAATTTTTTATTATTAAATTCTGTGATATTTCTTGAGTTTGGTACACTAGAGATATTGACGAGCCTGCCACTTCTCATGGTTTGCCCTGTAGTAATGTTGGCTAAATGTGAATCCACTTCATAAATGTGGTTTCTGACCACACTGTCTGATAGGGTTGTGATGATACATTACATGTAGTTAAATATTGTATAAACATTTACATATGTTATAAATACTATACATAAATGTAACTACTAGTTTTAAGAGAGTCATATACATAATGCCACAAAACTAACTACCCACTGGGGTCACCAGGTTTGACAGTGAGGGTAATGGACATCTTCAAGGACTTCATAAAGTGAGTGTAAATTCTCCTTTTAAATAAAGCTCTGTTAGAAGCTTGTCTAATGCTGACAGATAGACTGTTCTAAAGAGATTCTTACATGCTTACCATCCACTATATTCTGCTTGCAGCTTTCTTGAAGGCATTAATTAATATATACCTCTTTATCCCTTTGTATATTACTGATCTTCATCATCATCATCACAGCCCCTGGAACACAGCCTCCTAGACCTCCACTGTTGGAGATACGCCTTCCAGAATGTAAATCTGGAGAATTTGGCATACACTAGCCACGCTGGCCAGACAGGTTGGTAAGGGTCTGATGTTTTTTTATTATTAAGAATTTATTAACAATTCCACAAGTTAATATTAGTGCCTCCGTGGTCTAGCGGTTAAGTCCGTGGATTAAGACTCGGAGGTTCCGGGTTTGATTCGTGATCGGGACACAAGAATATTTATTAATGTAAACATTTAATTTATTTGTAATATTTCTCAGAGTTTGGTATGCTGGAAACATCGACGAGCTTGCCACTTGTCATGATTGGCCTATAGTAAAGTTGGCTAAATGTGAATCTGCTTATTTATAAGCATGGTTTCTGACCACCCCGAAAGGGAAACGGTCATGATGATGATAATTTTAATCAATAATTTCTAATGAAAATTAACTGACAATAGGTTCTCTTGTTGAAGATCACATTTGGCTTTTTGTTAAATGACACATTATCTTTTTTCAGAAATTTGATGTAAAATCATTGACAAAATTAAATTTCTTTAAAAATGCTGAAGGTATCAACCACTGTCCTGTGTTATTTAAAGCATTTACGAAAAACTCTCACATTGTGGCAGTGAAGACTACGGGCAATGTTTACTGCTACGAGGCAGTCGACCAGCTCAATATCAAAGGGAAGAATTGGAAAGACTTAATAAATGATACTCCGTTCACAAGAAACAATCTTATTACAATACAGGATCCACAACATTTGGAAAAGTTCAACATTTCCACTTTTCATCATGTGAAGAATAATTTAAAAGTCGAAACTGAAGGTAAATATTTTTTTAAGAGGGTCTTATTGCACCAATTTTAGAGTCATAATGTATAAATATTTTTTATCATCACAACCATATTCATTGTGGTCAGAAACAGACACGGAAATATCACAAATAAATTATTGTGTCCCGTCTTTGTTATATGAAACCCCACCTCGACAAATATTGTTGGGTTTTTTTTTTAAATTTATACTTTAAAGTTTCTTACATATTTTTGTCATATATGTATCCCATTTCGGCATTATTTCATGAACTATAAGTGGTTTGGCCAAACCTATAAATTCGTAGGATGGAATTTAAATGTACCGCTTAATGCATTCGAAGTGTCACTTGCATACACGCTTACCAATTTGGTAATAATAATAATCTAGAATGTTCCATTTCCCTATTCCCATCTCGCTCTCTCTCCTATCCGCTCCGCTATACCCTTTTCCTTCATACTCACGAAGACGACTGAGAGCCGCCGAAGACCGCCATTAGTGTTCGTCGACTCGCTGAATCGACAAGTTGTGAAGCCCGCACCGCCTTTTTGGATAATAAACGCTAATAAACTAAATATTATAATTGTAGTGACTCGTGTCCTGGGTCTGTGTTTGTGTTCCTAGCAGTTTAAACTATCGGTTTCCCGGCTGAATTAGCCGAAAAACCCCGAGACTTCTGGACTGCTCTCGCGTCTGCACATCATCATCGCCGTGAGTACCTTTCTCTTCCTCCTTTCTTGGATACTTTCCCTCGCTCCGCTTTTTAGATATTATTCATTGTCATAGGGAATCGTGTATGCAAGAGTTGGCTCTAGAAGACATTATTTATTCAATTCTGGTGGCCAGCCAGCCATCCTAATACAGTCCACTTAATCGCCAGACCATAGTTTTGGTCCTAAACGAACCGCATATTGGCCCTAAAATTATAAGGGTTTCGTTAAATAACGTTAAAAATGGCGACATCAGGTATTGAATCGCTAAGTACTCAGCGCGCCTCCCGTGTTGTGGGTAGGCTACAGTCAAAATTAAATTCATATTTTGAACGTTTGCAAATTATTTATGATGACATGAACAATGATGATACAAAAACAGATTCGTTCTTGGCTAGTATAGCCACGCTAGACCGTATGAGAACCGAATTCGTTGCCTCGCTTGATGAAAAAATTGATTTGGAATTAACTTTACAGCCAGACAAGGCACCTAGCTATAAAATATTAAACTCATTCGACGATCTTTTTTCGCAAATTAAATATAAAGAAAGTAAATTAGTAGTAACCGCGTCAACTTCATCACCGCGTGATAATATTACTCCCTCTCAGAGGTTAACTAAACTACCAAAATTGGAGTTACCTCAGTTCGACGGTGATCTCGAAAATTGGCCTTTATTTCACGAAACATTCAAGTCAGTTATTCATGATAATCAATCTCTGAGTAATTCTGAGAAAGTGCAGTATTTGGTAGGTAGATTGACAGGAAAAGCGCTAAACATGTGCAAGGGAATTATTCCTACGTCAGAAAACTACGTTGCATTATGGAACGCCATGTGCGACAAGTATGACGACACACGGGCACTAGCTATATCGTACCTGGATCAGTTATTAAAATTACCAGCTGTTCAAACCCCCACTCCCGCTGCTCTTGAAAAATTCGTTGATAAATATTCTACAATAATTTCCTCGCTAAAACAAATAAAAATCGATGATCTGTCTGAATTTATATTGGTCCATATCGGGCTTAGATCCCTGGACTTAGATACCGCTAGATCTTTCGAAATATATTTTCGCGATAGTGTCAGTAAATGTGCTGATGATAATAAAGTTAAATATCCTACTAGCTCGCATTTAATTACGTTCATTCTAGAACAATACCGCTTACTAATTCGTACTAATACAAGTCAAAATATAAATAATAATAAAGGCAACTTTTCCCGCTCAAATAAACCCAATAATTCTCAAAATTCAGTTAAAACCTTTATGAATGTAAATTCAAATAATAATAATAACGCTGAATGTTGCTGTTGCAATATTGAGCAACACCAACTTTATGAATGTTCACAATTTAAATCAATGTCACCACAAAACCGCTTTAACTTCGTTAAAATTAATAAATTATGTATTAATTGTCTAAGTACGAAGCATTCCTTAAAATTCTGCAAGTCAGAAAGAAGGTGTTCTTCGTGTCGCAGGAGTCATCATACATTGCTTCACTTCAATAACACTCCGCAAACTCCTGCGCAACCCGCCCCGCAGTCGACGTCGCCAATCGAACTCGCCTGCGCCCCGACGTTGCCGCTCGCCACTCGCGATGTCTCGCTTATCGCGAGCACCGCTCCTATTGCCATCTCGCCTCCGCACGGTTCATCCGTTGTCTTATTGGGTACTGCTGTGTGTTCGGTATACGTACACGGTCAATATAATACTGTGCGCGTGCTGATAGACAGTGGGTCTCAAAGAGACATTATTACGCGCGATTGTTGTGCAAAATTAAATTTACCCTTATCTTCAACTCAAGATACGCATATTTCAGGCCTCGGGGACCTTACTAATACTATTCAAGGCGTAACTCAATTAAAATTAAATTCTATAATAAATAAAAACGTTTCTTTTTTAATCCGCCCTTACGTTGTTAATAATATAACTTGTCAGTTACCGTCTGCAAATATTGATGTTTCTTCGCTTTCTTATATTAATTGTTTACCGCTCGCAGACGTTAACTATCACACGCCCGGCACAGTCGATCTCATATTAGGCTGTGACATTTTCGCTCGTATTCTATTACCGCATAAGGTTTATCGCTCGCCTTTCGAACCTGTAGCTATTAACACATTGTTAGGCTATTTAGTTGTAGGAAATGTTCCTACCCCCACCGCTCCGCTTAATAATAATAATACCTCGCTTAATATTCGCACATTTTGTTCTTTTGAAAATAAAGATGACGTTTGCCTATCCCGCTTTTTCGATTTAGAGGATGTCCCTAATATTAAACACTTAAGTATAGACGAACAAGAATGTGAGTCTATCTATAATCAGACAACGCGCCGCGATAGTACTGGGCGTTTTGTTGTCAAATTACCATTTCAGAAGGATGTTAGCCTGCTAGGCGTATCTCGCGCTGCTGCTGAGCGCAGGTTTAAATCCCTGGAACGCCGCTTATACACGAATCCATCGATTAAAATTGAATACGATAAAATAATTAATGATTACTTAGATAAAGGTTATATCACACCAGTCACGTCTTGTGATCTTCCTCAATATATAATTCCGCACCACGCTGTTATTCGCGATGATAAAATAACAACTAAAACTCGCATGGTTTTAGACGCTAGTATGAAAACGGACACCGGTAATTCTTTAAATGATCTCTTGTACACAGGGCCTAATTTACAGTCAGATTTGTTCCGCATTATTCTTAATTTTCGTTTATTTGCTGTAGCCCTAAGCGCTGACATCCGTCAGATGTACTTGCAAGTTCTAGTCCATCCCGACCATCGTCGTTATCAGCGTATTATTTACCGTTTTAATAAAGAAGATCCGCTTCAACTTTTCGAATTTAATCGTGTCACATTTGGCATGAGGTGCAGCCCTTATCTCGCAATGAAATCTATACAAAAATTAATATCAGACGAAGGTTTACATTACCCGCTCGCCGCTTCTGCTTTAGAAAGAGACGCTCTATACATGGATGACCTTGTCCTTAGCTGCCAATCGGTTGAGGACGCGGCTCAAATATCCACGCAATTAATTAATTTATTTGCGTCTGGTGGATTTGATCTCGTCAAATTCTCCAGCAATGCACCTAATTTTTTATCCCAGATTCCTGTCGAAAATCGCATTTCTGATTCCATTAACTTCGATTCAGATGACCATCTTAAAATATTAGGTATGTATTGGTTGCCCACATCTGATTGTTTTTCTTTCTCAGTCTCGCAAGAAAATCGTAAATGTACTAAACGTAATATATTGTCTTCCATTGCTCGTCTTTGGGATGTAATGGGTTTTGTTGCACCAGTCGTGTTGCTCGCAAAATTAATAATTAAATCCCTATGGGAACAAAACATTGGCTGGGACGACGAACCTCCCAATAATATTGTTGTATTGTGGAAACAATTCGAAAATGAATTACCGCTTTTAAAATCATTAAATATTTCACGCTGTTTAGATGTAAACCCGCAATGTATTATTTCCGTAATAGGTTTCTCTGACGCAAGTGAACGCGCTTATGGTGGTGTCGTTTACTTGCACGTTCTTAATAAAACAAATAATAAAATTTCAATAAATTT
Organism: Tinea semifulvella; assembly: GCA_910589645.1. NCBI lineage: Eukaryota > Metazoa > Arthropoda > Insecta > Lepidoptera > Tineidae > Tinea > Tinea semifulvella. Next base: position 3,258,606 of record OU342585.1, on the reverse strand, counting down.
ATTATGTGCAAAATCCAAAGTAGCTCCTGTCAAAACCGTCACCCTGGCGAGACTGGAGCTCTGTGGTGCGCTAGTTCTCGCTCGCTTAATACATACTATTCTAGATACGTATTCAACTAAATGTCAAATTAATAATATTTTTGCTTTCTCCGATAGTACAGTCGCTTTATCGTGGATTCACTCCTCACCTGCTAAATGGCAAACGTTCGTCGCCAACCGCGTCTCTAAAATACAAAATTATTTAGATTCCGAATATTTTTATTTTATAAAGGGAACTGATAATCCAGCTGACTGCTTGTCACGTGGTCTCACTCCCGCTCAGTTGTTAACCCATTCATTGTGGTTCCGCGGACCTTCATTCATGGACCAAGCCGTGAGTGATTGGTCAATAAATAAGTTTAATCCTAATTTAGTAAATAACTCGCACGAATTAAAAAGTAAAATATTAATTTCTGTCGATATTAGCGATGACGTCACTACTTCATCGTTACTATACGATTTGTCGCTCCGCATCTCTTCTTGGCCTAAACTAGTTAGGATAGTTATTTATATATTTAGATTTATTAAAAAATTACCGCGCAATTTTTCGGTAAGTCAAATAGAATTTGCCGAACACGCTATTATTCGTTCTGTACAAGCAAAACACTTTGCAAAAGAAATAAATTCAATTCGCTTAAATAAATTATTATCCCCACAATTAATAAAATTAAATCCTTTTATTAAGGACGGTTTATTACGGGTAGGTGGCAGATTGACTAACGCCGATGTCGACTACGATAGTCGTCATCCTATTCTGTTACCCAGTAAAGATCACGTGATCGATTTGCTTGTCGATTATTACCATCGACGTAATATACATACCGGTCCGAGTCTTTTAATGTCTATCCTTAGACAAAGATTTTGGATATTATCCGCTCGCAATATAATAAGACGACGCGTTCACCAGTGTAATATTTGTTTTAAGTCTAGCCCCAAGTCAGAATTCCCGCTAATGGGTGACTTGCCCGCTTGTCGCGTTCGCGAAGCTAAGCCATTTCTACATACCGGCGTAGATTTTGCTGGTCCACTTATGGTTTTACCGCAAAGACGTCGTGGGGCTCGAGGACAAAAGGCATATATATGTCTGTTTGTTTGCCTCGTAACTCGCGCCGTCCATTTGGAATTAGCTTCTGACCTTTCTACTGAGGTCTTTCTTAACGCGTTCAAGCGTTTTCTTTCCCGCCGCGGCCCAGTCGGGGTAATGTACTCTGACTGTGGTACAAATTTCATCGGTTGTCGCTCGTACTTAAAGTCACTTTATGAATTTATTAATTCAAATAAATACAAAGATGAATTTGCACAATCTTTGCACGAAAACCGTATTGAATGGAAACTAAATCCGCCCCATGCTCCACATCAGGGGGGTATATGGGAAAGTAACATTAAGTGTGTTAAATCGCATCTAAATAAAATAATTGGTAAACAAGTATTAACCGCTGAGGAAATGTCAACAGTGCTCTCACAAATTGAGGCATTGCTGAATTCACGTCCGCTGTCAGTTCTCAGTTCCGATCCTTCAGATCCACAACCGCTCACGCCGGCCCACTTTTTAACTTTAACTCCTTTACGTCACCTTCCCGCGCCTGACCTAGCCCAACAGCGTCATGACTTGTTGAGCAGAAAACACCTGGTCGACCACCTAGTCCAGAGCTTCTGGAATAGGTGGCGACTAGAGTACTTGCACACGCTACAAGCTAGACAAAAATGGAATAAAAATAAAATTTCTTTAATCGAAGGTACAGTCGTTGTCATTAAACACGACAACGCGGCTCCGCTCCGCTGGCCAATAGGCGTAATAATTAAAACATATCCTGGAACTGATGGAGTAGTGCGCGTCGCCGATGTTAAGACTAGCACCGGCACGTATCGCAGACCAGTTGTTAAACTGTGTCCGCTGCCGACTCAATAAGGGTCGCCGCATACTGCATTTTCTTAGTTAAGCTCGCCGCACACTTACTAGTTACTTAATAAATTTATTTTTCTTTATCTTTAATTAGTACCTAATATTAACTTAGTTTAAAATACTCCGCTTTAAAATAAAATAAATGTAATTGTAAGTCGTAATTAAATAATTACGATGATACCTTTCCGCACCGCTCTTGTAGATTACGTTCGGTTCGGTTCTCGTATGGATCTTCGTGTTTTTAAATTATTTTGTCGTTCTTTGTTTGGAAGTGGATTATTTCATCCCCTTCCAGGGAGGGGGAATGGTTTGGCCAAACCTATAAATTCGTAGGATGGAATTTAAATGTACCGCTTAATGCATTCGAAGTGTCACTTGCATACACGCTTACCAATTTGGTAATAATAATAATCTAGAATGTTCCATTTCCCTATTCCCATCTCGCTCTCTCTCCTATCCGCTCCGCTATACCCTTTTCCTTCATACTCACGAAGACGACTGAGAGCCGCCGAAGACCGCCATTAGTGTTCGTCGACTCGCTGAATCGACAAGTTGTGAAGCCCGCACCGCCTTTTTGGATAATAAACGCTAATAAACTAAATATTATAATTGTGGTGACTCGTGTCCTGGGTCTGTGTTTGTGTTCCTAGCAGTTTAAACTATCGGTTTCCCGGCTGAATTAGCCGAAAAACCCCGAGACTTCTGGACTGCTCTCGCGTCTGCACATCATCATCGCCGTGAGTACCTTTCTCTTCCTCCTTTCTTGGATACTTTCCCTCGCTCCGCTTTTTAGATATTATTCATTGTCATAGGGAATCGTGTATGCAAGAGTTGGCTCTAGAAGACATTATTTATTTAATTCTGGTGGCCAGCCAGCCATCCTAATACAGTCCACTTAATCGCCAGAACAATAAGAGTATTACATCAAAAGTGCTAGAACATGTCATAATTTAAATGTTTATCTGTTCAATTCATTGGGACCCAACTTTTAGATAAATGTTTTTTTAGAGGATATAGCTCTAAGAAAAGACCCCCACGCACGACTGAAGACAGTCTCTTCAGAGACCAAGGAGATCCTCAGTGAACTGGAAAGAGATTACAAAGCTCCCGAATCTAAGGAAAAAAAGGAAGAGGTACAAACTAAGTCTAAATATTTCTTAACTTTAAGGGCCCATTCAGAGAAGGACCGACAGTCATACCTATAGCCAACTTTTCAATGCAAACATTGAATGGTATTAAACAGAGCATACTGGCGAGGACCATCAGTAATAACAGTCGGGCTTATTAGTCTGGCGTATGTCGCACAGTATGATATTTGACCTATGTAAAATCATTATGATGCCGAAAGTAACCCCATGTGTCAGTGACTCCTAAATAATGGAGACATATTTTTTAATGATTTTTTCTAAATTCCAACGTAACTTACGATATGTGTTTTTTTATGGAATTTGTTAATATTTTATGCTTAGTATCACTACACAAAAGTATGATAGTCTAACTTGTATATTAATAACAATAATTAATATTTCGACTTTACAATTTTATTGGTGGTTTACTAGACAGCGTTTTTTGTCACTGTAACAGCATTATTTAATATAAAATTATTTAAACACTTATGTAATTATATATTTTTTACTGGTTTTTCTTTCGTATCCATTGTTTCTTATAGGTGGCAGACAAATTTAATGCAGCACATTATTCCACGGGTGCGGTTTCTGCTGGATTTACCTCCACAGCTGCGACCCCACAGACCCAGCACCAAGCTGCCATCATCTGTGAGGATGATGTCAAGTATCAACGGGTTAAGAAGAAAGGTAAGTTTAATCCAGCATGTTACTGCTTTTCCTTCACAGCTGCGACCCCACAGACTGTTTAATGCAGCATGTTATTGCTGGCTTTCCTCCACAGCTGCAACCCCACAGACTGGTTAATGCAGCCATATTCCCAACATGTATCTAATATACAGTTTTATTTGACAGGTTATGTGCGCTTAGTAACCAACTTTGGGCCGCTGAATTTTGAGCTGCACTGTGATTTGACTCCTAAAACTTGCGACAACTTCATTAGGCATTGTAACACTGGCTACTATGTTGGTACTAAGTTTCATAGATCTATACGAAATTTTATGGTGAGTTCATATATATAAAATGAAATATTGTTTATTTTCAATAAATACCATACAGTTGTGGGGAAGAGATTTCCAACTCCCGGGGTTGGTAGATGAGTGGACTGTACATGTGTGGGAAGTTTGGTGACGAGCCAGTTCCGTGAAGTCCAAGAAAGTGGCAGAAGCACTTATCACATCCACCAACCGGGTCTTCTGGTGCTAAAATTATTTTCACAAAAATTACAAAAACTGATGCAGCACCGAAAAATAAGCACACGCGTTTTGACGTCACCGAAACACAAAATTGTAGACGTCTGCCGCCCACCGTGGCTGAGGTGCAACTGGAACCCTCCGATGGGTCACAGTACTGGTTTTAACAATAGTGGTCACAAAACTTTAGTTTTAGTTTAGTAACTCACACATATTCTACCTGCAAGCAGGCATGCAAATCTTCACTTACATAATCACAACTACATAACAAACGAAAATCAATATGAATTAACCTGTGTTGTACTCAAGATACTAATTTACAGTATAAAATTTATGGCCCAGTAGCCATATCGTCAGTTTTAATTTAGAGCCCTGCAATACTTTTATTTTGTCAGGAAGCTTATTATATATATTATTAAATGATTTTTTCTTATATCTCTTTTTTGTCTGGGTTCATACCCTTCATTTCACAACGCTTCCTGAGGAGAAATTTCTAAGCACTCAATCTTCATGGCTGCCGGTTCCATCGTGTGTGGATAAGAAATGAAAAGAATGGTGTCTCGGGCTTGCGACCTATAATAGGCTGATTTGAAAAGGACGCCTCCTTTTTTATTTTATTGCGCGATAATACACTCACCATCCACCATTGTACTCCTTTCCCTACCTAACCATATACTGTATGTATCCGTTAATGACATCTTGGAAGCTCTGGTTTAGAATGTACGAAAACACAAACATCTGTAATGTAATTTTAAAAAATCTTGTACCTGACATCTTGTTGTAACGTCAAATGTGTTGAAACACTGTTTTAACCAATTGTTTAATTTTGTAGATCCAAGGTGGTGACCCCACGGGCTCAGGGTTAGGTGGTCAATCTGTCTGGAAAGAGCCGTTTGAGGATGAAATCAAACCAAACCTGCACCATACGGGCCGCGGGATCCTCTCCATGGCTAACTCTGGAACTAACACCAACGGATCACAGTTGTAAGTACAATACTTTTGAACACAACCACCTTCCACGAGGGCGTCCCGGTTCCACTAATACTTGTGGAATCTATAAAATTATGTCCTGATCCAATTTTAATGAAATTTGGCAGATATGATCCTTAAAACTCAGTATAGGATACGGAATATAAGACGTCAAAATATATACGGAATATATGACATAATTATATTACACAGTCAAATTGCGTTAACAGATACTTTATCTAACAATATTTATATAATAATAAAAAATGTGTCTCGACCAGGAATCAAATCCGTTATCTCCGCGTCTTAAATCCATAACTTAACCGCTAGACCACGAAGGCAGTTTAAAAATGAATGCTTATAAAGTGATTTATTTATTTCAGTTTCGTAACATTTCGATCGTGCAAGCAGTTAGATGGCAAACACACAATATTTGGCCGAGTGGTTGGTGGATTGGACACACTAAATGCCATAGAACATGTGGAGGTGGATAACAAGGACAGGCCTATTCAGGACATCATCATCGAGGCCACACAAGTATTTGTTGATCCTTTCACGGAAGCTGAAGAACAGGTAAATGTTGGTCACAAGCCCGAGATACTTCTACTATCCTACCTGGTTCCCAGACGGTAATTTTTAAATAAACGTCTTTGGGCACGTTGTTGAATCACTAACCCACCGTGTAGATGAATAAAACTGCGTAGAATTCATAGTTTAATTCACAGTCATCGAGGTCAAATATAAGATAGAGCGGGCATCAAGCACGTTTTCATACAAAATCTTTGTTACATTATTTTTTACTCCACCTAACGTCCACTAGCAAAACTTCCAACTATTTAGATAATAGTCGACTAATGGAAGTTGAGTACTGAGTAATGGAGCTAATGTAAACCTTATGGCTAGTGTTTGTAAGGCTGACAGACAAACTATGGGATTGTCCAGCTCCGGATGGCTTATATTCCGAATTGGGAATGAGAACATTCCCTTGCTTTCCCCAGCAGGGTGATTTCTGCTGAAAAATCAAGCAATTATGGCTAGACTCCGTTACTGGTATAACAACGCCCGTGTGGCTCACGCTGAGTTCGTTTGGCAGGGTTCGCCTCCTTCAGTTTTTCAGCGATATTCTGGAGATGCTTGAAGTGATGAAGTTTCATCGCACGCGCTAGCGTACGGACGACAAACTCCTTAATAGTAGGCATTTCCAGATCTTAACTTTTTAAAGCTATAAATGTGTGCATCTATAATAGCGCCATCTATGATCGAGTAGCGAAACTATTTCTTTATAACAACTTATAGAACATTCCGTGTATTTACGAAAAAAAACCGACACGATGTTATCTTGTCATCATCTAAATATTATTTTGTGTTAATGCAAAATGTGATATCATGTTAAGAATTGCGCAGTCACCTTCTGAATTTTTATGAATACACAAATAAGGGTAGGGTGTATACCCGGCAGACATAGTTGGACCATATTGTTGCCGCCTATTAAATGATAAAAATAGGATCAGGAATGTTGATCATGAGTGGCGTTTCTTGGTCTTAGCCTACCTCGCGATTAAAATAATTACATTCATATAATTAATATTTAATTAGATAATACAGTTGGATCATTTTGTGTTAATCTTAATTACAGCTAGCTGTGGAAAGGGCCGAAGACTTAAAGAGACAAGCAGAGGAAAATGGACCAGGAATCAAACCTAAGAAGGCGACAAAACAACCCCTAAAAGTGTTTAGAGAAGGCGTCGGGAAATACCTAGAAATGCCCGGGTCATCTGCAGCCAAAACTACAAAAGAGGAAGTACCCACAAAAAAACCGAAAAAAGGAAACTTTGGATTTGGCACTTTTTCCTCTTGGTGAATGAAATAAATGAAGTTTATTGGATGTTATTGTTGTTTTAGTTTGTTTTTAATTCTTCCTGGCTATTCATCTTAAGAAAAAAAACGGACTATGGCTACCAATAGCGATGAGATTATTTACTTCCGACGCAATATTTTCAAATATTGTAAAGTATCATCACGACCGTTTCCTTTACGGGGTGGTCAGAAACCACGCTTATGTTCACACGCAAGCGGATTCACATTTAGCCAACTTTACTTTAGGCCAATCATGACAAGTGGCAAGCTCGTAGATGTCTCCAGCGTACCAAACTCGAGAAATATCACAAATAATTTAAATGTATTTATTTACATTAATAAATATTTTTGTGTCCCGACCAGGAATTGAACCCGGTTCAAATATTGTAACGCTAATAAGATAGACTTAAGCTATATACTCGTAGGTAGGTATGCTTATTACTACCATGAAACCATGCTATTATTGCCCAATTGCTACTTAGTAGCATGTGTGTCAAAGAGTTGCTAATCATTCGATTTTCAAAGTTAATTCTAGTATGCTGTAATATGCTGCAAAATTGTCCTTAAGTAATCATCATTTGTACCATGTGATAATTAAAATGATAACTAGAAGTAAAATATTGCCAAAATTAAGATTTCGTAACCTATCACTTACACGTAACCCGTCAAAAAAGGCAATTATTAAGGTTGTTGTTTGTTGGGATAGAACAATAGAAAAAAACAGTTGAAGTATGTAATAAACACATGAAATTATAAATTTATTTCAACTACACACATCAAAAGTGTCTAGGGATCAACATATATTTTTGCAATAACTTTTCTCCTGATTGATATTCATTAAAATTTTCTTTAAGGATTGATCAAATAAAATGTTTTCGTTTGTCTACAGTAACGATAAACCAAGTCACCTTTGCATTAGTAAAAAAAAATGCCATTTTCCTAATAAAGGGATTTTTGACATTTGAACCACTAACATTAAAGTTCGAAAAAAAGACTGAAATAACAGTTTTTTTTTTAATTTTATTGGGTAACTTAAACAATTAATAATCCGTGTTTCTACCGCGAACACTAACAACACAAGAACATCGGTTTGGCATACTCAAAATGAGTTCATCCAAATCACGCTGTGGAATGGCCGCCCATGTTCGTTGCAACAACAAAAAAAGGTCTTGCGACTGGATACCCTCCATATTCGGCAGAGCTATTCTCTGAAGAATATCCCATGCATGCTCAATCGGGTTCAAGTCTGGCGACTGAGCAGGCCAGGGCAGGACATTGATGTTAGCTGCGGCGAGAGTCTGTCTTACAACTCTTGCGGTGTGCGGTCGTGCATTATCATGCATTAACTGAAATAAGGGACCGATATGCACTTGTAGAGGAACGATGACGTCTGATACAACCGTCTCAGCATAAATTTGAGCGTTGAGGTTGCCTCTGATCCAAATCAACTCAGTTCTTCCGCCGATCGAAATACCCGCCCATACCATGATGGTTCCACCACTATAAGGATGGACTTCCTGGCAGGATTTTAATCGCTGTTGGCGTCCAGGGGTTCTCCAGTGTCGTATACGTCTTGTATCCGGCCTCATACCAAAACGAGACTCATCAGAAAAGCACACGAAACGCCATTGTTCTTCTGTCCAATTTCTGTGTTCAAGAGCCCATTGATATCGAGTCCTACGATTGTGCATTGCTATAGGTGGTCTTCGGGAATGAAGGTTCACTTCATGCAAGCGGTTTCTGACTGTTTGGTCGCTAATTAAGTTCCCTGAAGAGCGATGAAGGCTCACGGCTAACATCATGGCGGTTATTGTTGGAGTTCTTCGAGCTGTGATTTGAATGTATCGGTCTTGTCTCCGTGTGGTGCAGCGATACCGTCCTCCATGGCGCTCAGCCACGGTACCAGTGGTTCGGTAACGTGTCCAAAGTCGACTGATAACACTCTGACTTGTATTCAGAGCTAAAGCCACAGTACGTTGCCGGGAACCAGCTTCTATCATTCCCACGGCTCTGATCATTTCTTCCCTGCTTAAATGACGTCGCCGCTCCATAATAACGTTGGTTTTAATCAGTAGTAGGGAAACAGTAGCACTAATAATGTCTTCAATGCGTCTTATGTTTTTATAGGGAAAATATTGACAGCTGATTTTCATCTTTTACTCGAATTTGATTGACAGTTCCTGTTTTAAATTATGAAATGCACCAAAAAGGATCCATATAAATTTATAAAATCATAAATTTATTACAAAGCCACATCTCAATCACAAGAAATCCGCATAAACATGCTTGATCCCTAGACTTTTTTGATGTGTGTAGATTACATCTTGGTGTCATCTTATAAATAAAGGTGTTATGTTACAGTCAATACAAACTATTGTAGGTACCTACGGCTGGTTGGGCTTGGTGAATGAAAGATTCAGATCTTTATGTGCTTCTTGGTGCATCATAAAATGCACTTTATGCAATGCATTTTATTTGATTATTTAGCATTCAATATGGCTCTTCCATAATTGTATTGATAGTTTGGGCTGTTTCTGGTCTTTGTCGTGTTGTTTCGTATTAAGCTGTCTGACCATGATTGTGTTATCTCGTTTACTGTAGGTAACTAATATTAGTTACAGAGTATTATAAATTAACTTAACTAAGTGTTCCAGACGGTCCCTACGGTGATAAATAAATGAAATTAATGAAGTGTAGTGTTCCACACAGTGCGGTAATAAGATAAAATAATTTATTTCAACCCAAAATTTGTCAATAGTGTAAGTAACAATGCAAAATAAGAATAAAAAAGCTTAGACCCATGTCTATTGCTCCGCAAATGATAACAATACATGTTTGACAACCTGTAACAGCCCTATCAACAATAACATTCAGGATGCTGTTGGTACTAGAGTGCAACCTGCAGAGCAACCAAGCATACATCTTCCGTAGGATGGCAAGGAAGCCATCCACATCAGCATCAGCAAACTGCCCATTTTACTGCAGGAGCGCGGTAGCTCCAACAGCACTGAATGTTTTGTTATACTGGACTTGTTTTTTGGGTGTAGCATGGCTATAGGGTGCACATGTACAATGATGTGCAGTATGCTCTTTTATATTATGCGCATTTAAATGGATCTATACAAATATTATAAATGTAAAAGAAGCTTTGTCTGTATAAAGAAAAATACAAATTTCTTTAAAAAGTCCATTGTCCACTGTAACCATACAGGAGAAGAATGATGCCTCGGGCTTACAACCAAATTATAGGCTGGTGTCTTCTCTTTTTATTGCGCAAACATAAACGCACATCATCCACCATTCTGCCCCTCTCCCTACCGTATGATTCTGCTAATGCCATCTTGGAAGCTCATTCCATAAATGAATTAATGGCATCGGCTACATTTCTTAGTAGTACACTAAATATTTGTTATATTGGAGTGTGCAAGTGAGAGGAGTGGGCGCATAACCCTCTTAAGCTCATTGTAAATACCTTAAGTACTTCATTTTTAATTGTACAAAAAATCCATGGCATTCTTTCATTCACTAATCCCGGGCCTGACCAATTATTAAGCTGTATTATTTATTACTACTAACTAAATAAAAGTCTTATGCTATAGGTATCATTAAATTACCTAAATAACTTATGTATCTATAATGTGCCTAATTATTTTTCTAAATGTTGCACTAAGCAGTTCAAATTCTATATTGTCGCTTAGCAAGCAATACCATGCAAGTCAATTTAAATTTAAAAACTTTTTTATAATGAATTTAAGAATCCTTATAATCTAATTAGTAATAGGTGCTGTAAATAATATCAAAACTTATATACAGGTTGGATTTTTGAGACAGTAAGGGCAGAATAACTATTATAGTTACACGAAAACATACCTAGGAAACCATTCATAACTTTTTAAGATATTTTGAACTGCATTCACACATTTTGGAAAAAAATACAGTCAGCAAGAAAATGGTAATTTTACACTAAAACTTTTTTTGATATTAATCGATTATGTTTCTTATAAGAATCAAAAGTCTACTGTACCAACTAAGGTTGAGTACTTGAAATGTCAGAAATCACAAAATCCTTTTTTCATACATTTTGTATGTATAAACAATTACTCAACTCGAAATATTATTTGTGCCAAACAATCCTATTTCTTACTGCCATTAAAAGTATTTTTTAGGCCAATTGAAGTTTAGACTACAGAAATTATGGTAAGTTACCAAGACCAGGTTTGCATGCAGACACCTAGGAACATTTTCCTGTAAGTATAAAGGTACCTGCCCTTACTGTACCGTCTCAAAAATCTACCCCGTATAATACAATAATAGTAGATACAGCTCCTCTACTACAGAGCGGTTGTAGCTCTGTTAAATGCTTTCCTTGAAAATCCTACATAGCTCGGTTCAAACCCCACGCATGTACCAATGAGAAATACACTTTTTAAAGAACATTTGTCATAGTGTCTTGGAGCGCATGCTAAGCTGTTAATTCTGGTTCCACTGATACCAACTTGTAGAATTGTTATTAAATTGACATCAGACCCTCGCCAACTCGTCTGGTCAACATGGCGAGTGTAGGCCAAATTCTCCAAAAATATCTGGAAGCTCCATTTCTAACAGGTGGAGGTCTAGGACTCTATGTTCTAGGGGCTGTGATAATGATGACAGCTCCTCTCATTAATTAGTGAATAAAGTTTCCTAAATTTAATTAAAATTCAGTGTTTGATTTCTATGTTAAATGAGTGAAATTGACTTGCGCTTTATTATTTTCTAAGCATCAATATGCAACTGTAATACTGATATAATTATATTTTAACTCTAAAAGACATAAGTGACATTTAAATTACTTAAATTCAGTAGCTAAGAGGTAAATAGGTGTAAGTCCATTATTTTATAAATCATACCTACATAATTAAAATCTTTAAGGCCGCGTTCGTGTTATAGCATTTCCAACATTTCGTAGCAACTTCATAAACCAGCGCGAAATGTCGTTTTTGTTAAGAAATACCACTTTTTTTAACAATGCGAACATTTCTTAAATAAAACGAGCGGTGATGCTACTTTTTGACAAGTGTTTTCGTTCATGTTTTATTATACCATGGCATCCAATACACGTGATATTATTATGGTCTTTGAATTTATTACATAAAATCGTTTAATATACCTTTTTAACAAATATAATAGAAAACTATAAAGTATATAAAAATGGTAAACGATTAATTTGACATCTGTCAAAAAGTAACATCAATAAACCCTCCTTTCAACACGGTACTGACATATGGAAATTAGCATCAAATGTTAGAATTTTCATTAAACAAACGACTTGTGCTAAAAAAAGTGGTATTTTCATGCTAACATTTCTTAAAACGAACGCGGCCTAAAACAACAGGATAATTGTACTACTAAAGTACGATGCTATTATAGGACATTTATATAAATTAAAGTATCATCATGACCATATTCCTTTTGGGGTGGTCATAAACCATGCTTTTAAATATGCGGACATTTAGCCAACTTTACTATAAGCCCATCATAACAAGTGGCAAGCTCGTTGATATCTCTGGCGTACTAAACTTGAGATGTACCACAAATATAAATTATTATGTCCCGACCAGGAATCAAACACGGTATCTCAGAGTCTAAATCCACAGACTTTGGCAAGACCACAGAGGCAGTGGCATAAATATTAGTTATAACAGTAATAATTTCAAAATAGCAAAGTGAAAACTATTCCAAACCTACTGTAAAATTTAATTTTGTTGTTTAAGGTCTTTTACTTCTCTGTAGCTGAGAAGGTTACCAAGGAAACTTCAGGAAATAGTCATATATTTGTTCTACTCTATAACTTAAATACCATTTTGTAAAATTAGATGAAATAGATAGATTAAAAATAATTTTCCACAAAAAGAAATTTTGCATAAAGTCAGATGATATATTTCCCCAACTATACTAATAAAATCATATTTGGGTGAATCAACTTTATAGTATTATTTTTATGACGAGCATTATTTTTAGAGCTCTTAAGTATTTAAGTAGCTTAAGGTCTTATATGTTTAAATTATTAATGCTCTTTTTTATTTAATGGTGTGCCTAAAAAGTTAAATCATCCATTTTCCTGTTCTTATCTTGCTTTAAAAATTACACAAATAATTGAAATAAAATTTTGTCAGATTAAGACATTCACTATTTGGTAATAATAAATTATACTAAAATTAAGTAGGTATATAACAATATTAATTAAAAATATTTCCTAATAATTCTGTCGCCGCCTTGTTGTTCTTTGTTTATCAAATCTCATTTCCATTTCCTCCAAAACTTTAGGTGTATAGCGCACCACCAGCTTCACGGAGCCCACGGCTTGCTTCAGCAACTCCACAGCCTTCTCGTGGTTCTCACCTTCCACGGACACACCATTTACAGAAAGTAACTGGTCTCCTCTCTTCAAACCCCCATGCCGATCTGCTACACCACCAGGAATAATCCGCGATATGTAAATTGGAGAGTTTTGCTCTTTACCACCCATGACGTTAAACCCAAGGCCCTCTTCAGTCTTCGGAAGCTCGACAACGCGAGGGTGAGCATGACCTTCTGCCGCCGCGAATGCTGCTACTGTCGCCTTGGCCGTAGCTGAAGCGCGAATATCAGCAGACCCCTGAATATCTACAGTTTCATATACGTGCTCGTAAACTTCGCGAACAGCATTAAGGAAATCACTTTGGAGGACTTTTTGCAAAGCAGCAAGTTTGGTCGCTGGCACTTCACCACTTTGTTGTAGTTTCTCGAGCAATTCGATGGCTCTTTTTATGTCCTTAGCTAAAGTAAGCTGTTCCGTAGTGGCACTCATATCGGCAGTGTTATTTTTACAACTATATCCTTAATTTAATAAAAAATACGCAAAAGGGCGTAACGTATACAACGAATATCTATCGATTACACAAAGTACGTTTTGAAACCTATATATACCTTACGTGACAAGAATTTTCAAAAGTATTAATAGTATATTATTTATAATACTACCAAATAATATTAAAATTATATATGCTTTTTAAATATAATACGTAAACTATTATTATATTACAAGAAGTATTACCAAACTACATGAATAATATAAAAAGTAATTTAAATTTAATAAATGCGGGGTGTATGATTTTAACGTCTCTTTTACTGTCACAGTGAAGTTTGTAAATATGTACGTTCATTTATGTTTTTATTATTTATTATTTAGATTACAAATAAAATATTTTTAAGGAGAAGTCCTTCGCGCAATTTATTTGCCCATATTCAAAGTCTAATTTATTGTTTTCCGTAACTATTCACATTTTTGGAACATTATTAAACAACACCACTTTTGACCAACAGTATTCACAGTAAATTAATTTACAAAACTAAAACTTGCACTTGACATGTCCGCGCAAAATGGCGGGTAGGACTCATAAACTTTTCAATTATTTATAATTTACACTTTTAACACTTTCAACAATAATAAAATTATACCTACCTATATATATTTAATGAACGCACAGGGTAAATGACATTTCAGTCTGGGCAACTTTGCCAAAAATAAACGTCAGAAATATTTTGCCATATTTGGTTACGGATTTGCACTTATTTATTTGCAATTTGTTAGAATTATTTGTTTACTGGTTTCAACTTTATTATTTTAGCATTACCGCTTATATTAGCCACTGAACTGTATATTTTGTGCCTCACCAACATCACAGTTTACCGAAATTCGCCATGGATGATTTGGGTATGTTCTTATTTTTTGTTATCATAACCTGTTTTGGTTGCTATATATTTAAATGACGTGGGTTTACGCTGCCTTATCTAAAATATTTGCATGAAACCAAATGCACCGTCTTGCGAATCAACAGACCTCTCATTACATCTACCAACATAAGGGATAATTTTGTATGTAATGTTGTTACTGTGTTATAAAATAGTTCTATTTACTAGCTTTTGGGTTTTTTATAACATAAAACTTACTCTATAATACTTTTAACTCTCCTCATTTATTTAAGGTAATGAATATTTACTACAGCACCACATTATTCAATGTTTTACTTAACTTCTTTGTGAGCTAGTAGGGTTTTTATTATAGTGCTAAAAGTTCTATTTACACTGTAGAACACAGAGCCCTAGAGCTCCAATGCTGGTGATGGGCCTTCCAAAACATGCATTACTGGAGAATTTGGCCTACACTAGCCATCCTGGCCACAAGGGAGAGATATATATAACCCTGTTTAAAATTATCATCTTCGAGCCAGACAGAGAAAATTAAATGCCACATGCCTCTTAACCTAAGTAGGGTTGTATAGAGAAAGAAGTATAGTGCATGAAAGTTTCATTGAATAATGAAAAAGGGGATCTAAGGCCCTGAAACCTAGCCTATGTTGGTCACAAGCCAACAATAAGTGGCATCAATCACAACAGAAGATCCTGGCAATGATGCCAGCCAACTACAAATACCAACATAACAACCTAAATCTGGCATTCATCTAGCATCACATGCTTTACTCTGCATCAATGCTGGTTAAAAATATACCAGCACAGTATGCCATTTATCCAGCACCAATGTCAAAAATAGCCCACCTCTACTGGTACCCACATTGTAAATATTAGTCCCAACTAAAAATAATCTTAACTAGGCGAAAAATAACCTTAATAAGCAAGATATCAATTGGTAACACTGTCACTTTTATTTAAATATCATACAACTAAAGGTGAAAGATTATGTAAACATAAAAGATTAATTAACACACAAAAAATGACCTTAATACTAATATACTAGGAACGTAACAAACACAAACAGTCACAATTAAAATATGAGTTATAGTTATCATTGTAATATTTCTTAAATTCATTAATATAAGTTATTATTATTAGATGTGTTGTCGCTCACAAAGCGACGAGCAATATTAGCCAAGATCATCGATAGTTAACATAAAAATACGCGGGGCGTAGCCGTTGGGAAGAGGGCGCTAGTGTAGGGGAAGTATAATAGGAGGTGCGCGCTTGGCGCGCACTCACTGGTTTGTGAGCATTCAAGGCAATCGGTCTTACTTATATTAGATGTTATCTAGAAAACCATGGCCAATGTGTAGAAATTACAAGAATATCTAAAAAACTAAAAACAAACTATAGATCACAATTTCGTCAAAATCACTATGGTGTGACCCAGGGAAGCGTGCTGGGGCCTCAACTTTACTTACTTTATATGAATGACATTAATACAATTCCAAACAACTAATAACTCACAATTAAATCTTGACATTCTATATGACATCAAGTAATTGAAGAAGTAAATGATACTACATTCTTAGGTATAACAATAAATAAGTGATTAAATTGGAAGGCTCACATCGACAAACTATGCGTTAGTTGATTTATTTACGCACTAAAATGCAAAAGAAATGTGTCTTCACTGGAAACAGGACTTTCAGCATACCACGGATGTGTATAGTCTCTGTTAAGGTATGGAATTATTGTATGGGGAAACTCGGTGGACGTAGGTAATGTCTTAATAACTCCAAAAAAAAATTATTTGCGCGCTTAAATCAGTTGAATAGCTGCAAACCGTTTTTTAAGAAAATAAATATATTAACCAAATCTGTATATTTATATCAGTATTTGTACGCAAATACACAAGTCTCTTTAAAACTAATAAACTATTTATTATTACTTATTGTTAGTTATATTTTTTAAATTATTAAAATAACTATTGACTTAAAGTAATGAAGAAACATTGACATTATAATAAAGTAAAATAATATTCAAATATAATAATAATTTTATATAGTTGTTTAATTTATGTTTTAAACTTAATATATTAATATATTCCGACGCATTCTACGAGGGGCGTTCAAAATATTCTCGGTATGTGGATAAAAACAAACAAGTACGAAAAGTTTGATATTTTTAATTTTCAATATACTCCCCCCCTATGTTCATACACTTATAAGATCGATCAATTATTTTTTTTAATCCCTCATAAAAATATTTTTTATCTTTGGTGTAAAAATGCTCCTCCACGGCCGTCTTCAACGCTTCATCGTCAGAAAATTTATTTCCACGCAGATCCTTTTTAAGATTGGGAAACAAAAAGAAGTCGCTTGGGGCTAAGTCCGGACTATAGGGTGGATGAGTAACAGTTTCAAACCCACATTCAACAATAGCTGCCTTGGCAATATGAGCAGTATGGACAGGGGCGTTGTCATGCAGAAGCAGAACACCTTTGGTTAACTTTCCTCGCCTCTTTTCTTTGATCGCATCTCTTAATTGACGTATAACGTTAGCGTAGTACTGCCCTGTGATAGTTACACCTTTTTCTTTATAATCGATAAGCAAAACTCCTTCACAATCCCAAAATATTGTGGCCATGACCTTGCCAGCTGACGGGATTACCTTGAACTTCTTGGGATGAGCTGAACCCTTAATGTGCCACTGCATGGACTCCTGTTTGCTCTCTGGGTCATAATGATGAACCCAGGTTTCATCTCCAGTAACTATTTTTTGCAGCACCTCATCGGGATTTTCACCACACAGGTCGATAAAATCTGAACAGCAAGCCACACGCATATCCTTTTGAAGAAGCGTCAGCATTCGCGGAACCCATCTTGCACTTACTTTTGACATATTAAGATGGTCATGTATAATGTCATGTACGGTACCAATAGAGAGATTGGTTACTTGAGCTATAGATTTTACCTTCACTCGGCCGTCTTCCAATATAAGTTTTTCCACTTTATCAATATTTTCTTGTGAGGTAGCCACTACAGGCCGGCCAGGTCTAGGGTCATCTTCAATACTCTCCCTTCCACGCTTAAATTCGCTTGACCATTTTTGAATAGTAGATAAAGAAGGAGCAGACTCACGGTAAACACAATCCATTTCCTCTTTTATGGTTTTTTGATTTTTACCCTGTTTTGTCAAGAATTTTATGACGGATCGGTGCTCTAATTTCGTTAAAATTGTTAATTCGCTCATGGTGTTAATGTTTGTTCGGCAATTGCAGAAAAACAAAAGAACATCTCGGTTCCAATTTTACTTTTTTTTAATGTCAATGGATGAATCTTAGCGGCCAGTAACAAATATATATATAAAAGAGGTTGTAACGTATCAATACCGAGAATATTTTGAACGCCCCTCGTACCGCAAGTGGTATATATATATATTAATATATGAAGTTTAAAACATAACTATTCAATATTTTCATGCCGCTAGCGGATGCATCGGAAATTATGTATAAGACCATATTCTGTACAGAACATATTCTTCCACAGTATTCTGGAAAATAAAAATAATTTGATTTGATGTAAGTTTTTATTTTTATTTAACCTGCGGGATGAGGTGGAGCACATTTGTTTTCACTATTGTATTGACTAACGTTTGGTAGCTGACAGCATTTTGCTTGACATTTAGACATAATCGATCTTAGACAATTCGTTTTCGGACAATTGTGCACTCCGCCACACCCCACTGTTATAAAATAGAATCATATAAACCTGTACCCATATTGATACCCGCGATCCAGGCACAGTCTCGTTCGGGGATTGCAGTTCACTCGCAATTAAGAATTCCATTGGCAATTTTTGCAACTGGTCAAATTATTGTTTTTTTTTTTATATTTTGTATGGTAAAAATTGAAATAAATGTATATTATTATTATATTATAAATATAAAATAAGCTTTCTCTATATTCACGTCTATATTACTGAACTAATGTTGATGAAATTTGGCAGAGTTATACCTCTTATAATTTTAACGGGTCTTTACGCGATTTACCTTAGAGACATATTTCTCCCGAGCGACGTTTCAGCCAAGTAGCATTGGCCATTGACGAGCTTAATGTCTAGGCATAATCTTTGGGAGAGTGAGAAGAGAGAACACGCTTTAATTTATGATACATACATACATATCTTCACGCCAAATCCCTTGCGGGATAGGCAGAGACAATTGAGCGCCACTTGTCACGATCACGACATACCTCTTTCGCTTCTTCAACATTCATCAACCTTCATACATGCCCTTTTGTTTCGATGGCTCTTTAATGCACCTTTAGCTATTGTTTTATTTATCTGATCGTGATATTTGTTATATGGTGAGTCTTGGTCTCAGGGCCTTTTTTACCCACAACTTTCGCATTATATATCTGGTTCGTCAATCTCTCTTCGCTCATCCTTTTAACATGCCCGAACCATCGGAGCATGCCTTTCCTTATGTTTTCTTCCCATCGTCCCATGCTTTCTTTCATACCTACCTTTTTGCGTATTTCATCATTACGTATGCGTTTCGTTAAACTTACGACGCATATCCGACGCAACGACCTCATTTCTACTGCATTAACTCTACTCTCATGCGTATTCTGACATACGCATGAGATATATTTTGACATATTATTTATGATGTTTGTCTTTTTATTTAAAAGATGCGATATGCTAGGAGAAGTCCAAGCACATTTCACAGATCTCAGGGTTAGGCCCGGTAATTGAACTCTTCCTTAGTGGCATCTATTTACTTAAATACAGAAATTTGTACGAGGCAATTTAAATTAATGTTGCTACTAACTGCCTCCGTGGTCAAGCTTAAATCCGTGGATTTAGACTCAGAGGTACCAGCTTCGATTCCTGGTCGGGACACAAAAATATTTAATTTATTTGTGATATTTCTCGAGTTTGGTACGCTGGAGACATCGACGAGCTTGTCACTTGTCATGATTGGCCTATAGTAAAGTTGGCCAAATGTGAATCCGCTTATTTATAAGCGTGGTTTCTGACCACCCCGAATGGGAAACAGTCGTGATGATACTTTTATGAAGGAAGGATTCAGTTACCAGCCCTTAATTACTTACATTTTATACACAGCGTGGTTTCCAATCACCCTAAAAATATTATTAACACTCCTACCCCATAACACTTAATAAACACTTATGTTCAATATAATAACAATTATACGGTATTCATCGCGCTCTGACACAAAGTGTAAACAAAGAAATCAGTGGTTCCTAAGCTTTAAGAAACGAATAAAATCTACAGATCTCCATAGAAAACTGTTAGTTTCATTCGTGCAAATCGAGCTGACATGCGTGGCGAAGGCGAGAGAATCGGGATCCAGGTTCGTTGATTGTTTTACAAGAAAAAAGTCAAAGAAAACAACAGACAGACAATGTATGTGTGACGGATATAGCCCTGCAATACAAAACAAAATATTTCTACGTAAAATTGTTACACATCATCTTTATTTGTCAGTATACAACGGTTGTCATTTTAGGTCTCATTTTTAGTTACCAAAATAAATTAACTAAATATAATTAAAAATAATATTGTTATATAAAATAAAAAATATGCTTTATTATTACTGTATTCAAACGATAATATTTGTGTATTTCCTACAAAATGTTTTTGCATTATTCTGTTATATAGCAATATTGCTATTTCCATAATTTAGTCTTTTTAAAATATATTTTTTGGTGGTATGTTTACATTTTATCTCATGGTTCGATGAATGTCTTATACGTTAATATAGAGCATTAGGGTCAAAGTAGATGGTTATCATTTTTGTCCTAAGTTAAATCGAGCCAGAATGATTAATGATCATACATCGAGGACGCGCCCTAACCTTTTGACATACCTAACAAAAAGTCTCGTCAAACTTTATTAGGTATCTGTCACTTTCGCTTTTATATTGTAAAGAATATTATTTTGGTCCTTCGAGTTGGATTATCGATTTTACTCCAAAATACTCACAACAAAATTAGCAGCGAGTAGAACAAAAAACATTTTTTTAAAAGAGTAGGTACGTATTTTAAAATAGACAAATAGACGTCATGGTCTATTTCGTAAAAGGGAAAAGAAGGAGTGTCCTTTAGTTACGACACGTTAACTAATCAACTAGGAAAGCCGTGACATTATTTAATTAACCTAACTGAAGGGAAGTGGGTGTCGTTTACACATATTTAATGTTAGTGCGTTACTTAAAAGAGTACTTTCTATATTTTTTTTAAATTAAAGCAGATTTTACATATTATTTTTAAAAAAATATTTATATTAAAGTTAAAGGAATATTAATTGTTATAATATATATTCAATATACTGTAAAGATATATTTTTGGAGAATTGGCCTACTCTGTATTCGAAGTGCTACAAAATATATAAGAGGTATGCCTCCTACATAATCATTATAGGAGATCATTCCAATTTATTACGTGTAATTTCGCCTTGAAGGTTGCACCAAAATTAAGTCTCTGTAAATGTAACAATTAAAGTTAAAAATAACATCGATTGTAGCAGCTGACGGCTGATCTTCAACATAATATTGTTACATTCACCGCCATTTTAAACTTTAATCGTTACATCGACAGACATCATTTTGGTGCAACTCAGCCTAAGCAAATCAAAAATTACCTAGTTGTAATTTATATAAAGACAATTTTATTAAAATGATAACGATTCGTCGAGGCTCTATGGTAAAAGGGTA
This sequence comes from Tinea semifulvella, assembly GCA_910589645.1. Taxonomy (NCBI): domain Eukaryota; kingdom Metazoa; phylum Arthropoda; class Insecta; order Lepidoptera; family Tineidae; genus Tinea; species Tinea semifulvella. The sequence continues at coordinate 3,237,061 of OU342585.1, read as the reverse complement.
AATAAAATTGTAGAGTGATGTCACTGGGAGGGATGACGTCACGACTACAGAACGCCTAATGCGTAGAACTTGGATACATAGCTCATCAGTGTTCGCGGAGCTAACGCCACGAACTGTTCACCACAGTGTATTGACACTTGATGTAAAAAAATATTAACAATAAATATAAGCAATCAATGTCGTAAAGAATTCTGTGCTATACGAGAACTTGTTAGTTACACATGACTTTTAGGATTATAAGAGTTTTTTTTAGCTTTATACAGGCAAATCGTGTCCGGAATGACATGTTTTGATGTAGGTAACAATATATGCAGAACCAAATATAACAATTTCTGCAAATAATGACGAAGATGACGTAATTTTGTGTGGAAGCAAGTAAATAAAGTAGTTGTCAAGAAAACATTAAACAAGGCCAACAATGAGCTATAGATGTATTTAGTTCGGATGCGGTATCTAAAAATAAAGCTATTAATACAATAATAGATAGTGAAGTTCAAGTGCCATTTGAGTTATCCTTGGCTCTAGGTTCAATGAGAGTTGGCGCCGCTATACAATTCAATAATGATTTACTTTTAAATGTTTTGTAAATAGACATTGAAATTTTTCTTTCTAATTGTTATATTATAACGTATACTTTCCGGACATTCCAGCAGCTGGATTATGTTTCTTTAAGCATAAACGTTATATAAAGAAATCCTATAACTAACTGAAGTTAGTTGCTGAAGCAAAGAAGCCGACAGACGCATTAAGCTAGGATGGGCGGCGACAAGTCTTCAACAAGAGCGTTCTCCACTTAATGTCGTATAAAGCTGAGACGTGAGTGGATCTGGTCCACAAGTTTAAGGTCGCTCAGCGAACTATGCAGAGAGCTATACTTGGTATTTCGCTGATGGATAAAATTCGAAATGTTAATATTCGTCAGAGAACCAAAGTTACTGACATAGCTTTCAAATTAAGGAAGTTGAAGTGGCCACTGCAACAGAACCGATGGGGCAAACAGGTTCTAGAGTGGGGATAACGTACGGGACGTCGCAGAGTGGGACGACCCCCACGCCAGATGGACGGATGAACTAAAGGAGGTCGCTGGTGAGGGATGAACGAGGGTTGCAAAAGACCCCGTGTAGTGGCGAGCCTCGTGAGGGTCCTATATCCAACAGTGGAGAGACACAGGTTGATGATGATGATAACTAACGGACAGTGTCAATATCAATGGCTATTAAAGGTGATATTTGTATAATTTTTATTTGTAATTTTGACGTAAACTCGACTATGATCGCACTAAAACTGATAGTATTTAAAATTATCATGTTGACAATCTAATTTTGGTTTTAATAAAAAGAACCCCGCGGCAGAGCTCATGAAATCATAAAACAACAAAAATGATGGTACTTTTTATTCAATTTGATGATGTTAGCTTTAGATGTGGGTTACGTACCTATTGGCGGTGCAACTCAAATATTAACTTCCTTATTAGCGACCGGCGAGAGGCCAGGAACAATCAAACACCTAGCGAACAGTAAAACAAACCAGACATAAACTGGGCATTTAATGAGTTTGTACCACTTCCCCACACATGCTGCACTCTTTTCTCACCCTACACAAATAAAAGGAATTGAAGTTAAAAATAAAATTTCCGCGTAACCGACTGAAAGCTTTTTGATTTGTCGCGCAAGCTCTGAATCTTGACGACGGATCAAAGTGAAAGTAGCGGTATATTTTCCTAATGACAATCGTAAACTTCTGGCTGTGTGATAGATGTGTAATGAGACAATCCGGAAGTGGTATGTCAGGCGACGACTCGTGCGCATCCATCACGACCGGATGCCGTAACAGTGAAGTAAATTTTTGGCGGGAATATCTCAACACAAACAAATATAGAATGGGGAACCTCTGTTAGTATGGGTTGATGGATCACACTCGATCGTCTCGCATCTTGATATGGGAATTTTAAATATTCATTCTAGAGACTGATCACATGTTGTCGCATGCCAGCTTTAATTATAAGCTCTTTTGAAGACTAGAATTTAATTTCGAAAATAACTTATAATTAATTACTAATTTATTACTTTTTCTAACAATAGTGTCATGAGTAGAGGTTAAAGACGTCATAGAATTAAATGATAAATTGAACTGACAAAAAGGTGATATTTTATTAAGTTATATTATTGGTTGTATCACGTAGGTTAATTGTTTAGTTTTGACAAATTGTGTCCTAAAATAAACAATCTCCATTCCATGGTCTACGCCTGGAGCCGTGGAGTTGGGAGCGGTGCGCCGAGGCTCGTGTCGCGGTGTTTAGTCGAGTGTGGAGCGTGGACACGATTGTACGACTGTTTACCTTCCGCGACCTTAACTCATGCGGCTTATCAATTCTTATCACCTTCCGAAATAACGATAAATAATATCAAATCAACTAGTTTCGCGATAACAACAGAAATAGGAAAATACATTGTCGATCTTTAAATTAGTCCTCGTGAAGAAAGTTGTTGATAATTAGCACTTGTTTATGTGATTGATAATTAGCACTTGTTTATGTGATTGATAAGTTATCATGTTTTGTGCATATTTGTGTGTGCGGTGAAGCGTAGGACGCCCGGTGCGAGGATTTGTTGTAGGCAGTGATTATGGTGTGCCGTATTGCCTAGTTTTAAAGACCGTGGGTGTTTTATTTCTAAAAAACTGCTTTACGATTGGTCGAGGATGGATCGGACAATGTATGGCAAGGTGCTGCCAGGCACTTATTATCCATTCCGCTGTGCTATGAGGGAGAACGGAATATCGCCGGGCTGTGAGTATTTTGCTTTTATAATTATAAAACATCCATTAATTAGAGAAGTACAGGTTGGCTTATTAACTTTATGTTCTATTGTTTATATTACAAGTAGTATTTTTAATAATGTTAGCATAACAGTTTAATGATGTTACTGTGTACAAATACATATGTTTCCCAGAAAGATTTTTTTTGGAATATGTGTAAGTATTTGTTTTCACAGAGTCGGATGCATCATGTACAACTTTTTTGTTTATTTACCTCCGGGAATGGTTCAATGTGAAGTACATACGTCTCCTTTGTAATTGGTTCCTCGATGAATGCCAGATTTTTTATTTTTAGTTTATTTAGTTACGTGAATTTGTCGCAATGTGTCAACACGTTTGATCGCTATTTCCACGATTCGTTTTCCACATTAAATAAATATTTTTAAACGCTTTTTACGTTTCGTTCTGCATTTTTATGTTTTGTTATTTCTCTGTGTCCGTCTTGTGGATTTAGCTTATTAGAAACGCCGTGTTCGTCGATTAAATCGACTTCTTCAAGAAGATTTATTTAGATTTAGAGTATTTTTTATATTCTGATCACAACCTGTGATGGTAAGTGTCGCGCCAAGTCCAGGAATGTTACCAACTGGAACAGTATGCCAGCTTACTTGCAGACATTTTTTAAAAATGTTCTTTAAAAGAACATGTCGAAAGAGTAGAATAAATTTATTAAGACATGCTTTTTTATTGATTAAATATTTTTGTGGAACAAATGGTTCTTTAGGTATTGTATTGTATAGGCAGGTTGATTTAAGTTCATTAGTGTTAGTTAGTCTGTTGCGGTTTTGTGAGTGATTCTTTTATGACGCCTGCTACTATTTGTAGCACAGTGTGGGTGGGACTAAATATTACGATTATCTGTTATTTTAATGCCACTAGTTAAAGTTTAAACTATCCTTTATTTATTAACGTTTATTCTTTACTATAAGGGATTTTTAACGATCGCTACTATATTATGGTCGCATAAAACTATATCATTAGTCTTCTTCACCTCTGCATACTGCTTTGCTATTGGTTAGGAATCTTTTTTTTAATCTAACCTCTAACCATGACCTTTCATTTGGCATAAGATCGTTCCACTCTGTTTATTTACTTATTGTATCTGCAGTAGATACTGGATTAAGGAATGCTTGGATTTAAACTCGCACATGCTGAAAAATTGAGACGTAGTAAATTACTATTGATTGTTTTTTTTTTTAATTCTGATTAAAACTTACATTATTTAGGTACATCTTTATTTAGACTAGTTAACATTTTCGTACACGCATTTACTATGTACGATGTCGTATACTCTTAACTGTTTCAGCCAGTATTTTATTTATTTTCTCATTCTAGATATTTTTTTTACCTACTATCAAACTTTGACCGTTGTTGTATAGGAAAATTTAAGCAATGTATAAGAACTCATCCTTTGACAGCAACAGCTTTTGGCGTCTCCGTTTATTAAGATGTAATCAGTTTATCACCCCATTACTGCTTTCATTATGCCTGGCAATTTATGCACATAGAAACATCTAAATTATCGGACATCAGTATGTAAATGATTGCAACAACCTGCACCCTGTGGGCTGTCGGTAGTCCAGCCTAGATGCAGTTGCATTGCTAATGCATAAAGTTGTCCTGCCCACGCTAAAGGATCTTACACACTACATAATAACCTATAATAATATTTTGCCCGTTTACAGCTATAAACATTATTTAGATTTAATTTTTAACATATTACCTGACATTTATAATTACTGTTACGATTGTAAGCTGACTTGGCTTTTTTACAGCCACGAATTTATATTTACTTGACACGGCCTCTTTACAGCCACGATAGTTATTTAGTTACAATTTACTTGCTTATGGCAATAATGTATTATAACACACATAAATCTGGATTATTATCTGTCATGTTTCAAGCATAATTACCGAACTATTTTGATTTGATACTAATAATATTTAATTAATAATTTGATCATTTTATTTGTTGTTATCTTCAATAGTTTATTATATTTAATTTTGTATTATTATAATTTACGAGTACGCTTCATAAATAATAGCATTTATTTCAAATAGTAAATTGTTTTCTTGCACTTGGATTTGATTAACCATGTGTACATTTTTCAAAGCTAACATTGTCTTTTTAATAAGTTGATTATATCATCAGACCATGTAATTTGATTTATGACTTAGTTTCTGTTGCTGTTACTCGTATGAAATGTATTACATTATTTGTTTGTACGAAGATGGGATATATTGCTATCTCACATATGTTACTGTGTAATTTTAGACAACTTTAACTTTTAACGTTGTTTAGCTTCAGCATTTTTTTAGTTTCATGCAGGTTCAACTGCTGGCCCTTTTCGTTCTTTAAACTCTTTTAAATATTTTTACCAATAAACCCGTTTATTGCAGTTTTTTCATCACAAAGGTTAGTTGGTAGAAAACGCATTTACGGCATTAAGCTCGTCTATGTACTTACTCATTTTTATTTATTAAATAATGTCATCAGCATCATCAGCCTGTATCCCTCCACTTAACGCGGTCTCTTGCTATCCTCTTCCAATCCCCGCCAGAGACCTTCTTCAGATCATCCGTCCTTATAGCGGGGTCCCACTCTGCGTTGTAGTCTCCACTCTAGAACCCGTCTGCCTCATTGTTCGTCGGTTCTGCCGCAGATATGTCTGTCCCACTGTCACTTTAACTTGCTAATTTTAAATGCTATGTCTACAGACTTTCATTCTCTTATGAATATCAACGTTTCGAATTCGATCCATCTAAGAAATACCAAGCATAGCTCTTTCCATAGCTCGCTAAGCAACCTTGAATTTATGGAACAGACCCACTGTTACTCTCTGCTCTGGAGCTAATAATGTACAATGAATTATTAAAAGCGATTTTTAATGTTTTATTTGAATGAAATTTTAAGAAACTTTATAGGTGGTCCATTCTCAGACTTAGAGGTAGGAACTGATGTCAGTTAATCCTATTGCTTGGATGTATTGTTCAGCTTACTATCAGGTGGACTAATTTTTAACAAAAAAAATATACAAACATTTATTTTTAAAGTTTTTATTTTATTAGGTTTTGCCGGTATATAAAAGCCCTTACTGCCCTTGCATATCGACATTAGCATCAAAAACCGCAGATGATGTATCCGTTATGAGAAGATTTATGAGATACTGATGAAGGTTTTAATTGCCTACTTCTCCATTTTAGTAAGTTAGATATGAAGATGGATGCGCTAATCGTTATGTTATGGTAATTGACATATTAATATGTAGGTAGTTTGTTAATAACCATTTTGACGTGACAACGTCTTATAAATTGGTTTGCCGGGTGACACTTCAAGAAACTGCGTTACGCTCCGCTCACGTTATGCGCTCACAATGAGAGCGAGTGAGAGGCACGCGTCCCTTCCACTCGGGCATGGTTAGCCCGCCTAAGAGCGAGAGAGACAGACATAAAAAGTGAAAGACATTGACTTGACATTTTCTAGGCACATTACAGCAGAAACACTTCCTTTCATTTCATATTTCTCCTATCATCGCCCTATCCTCAACAAAATCACTCAGATAGGAACAAGTTGTAGTAAACGCTGTTTCATTGTACGCAAATGTATTGCAAGTTATTGTATGTATATTTGTATATAAATACGTATGTATGTGTAAAGGTAAAAATAAAATTTTGTTAATATGAAATTCAGTGCGAGATTCTTTGTATAAATTAATGTTTTAAATATAATTCTTTGTATAAATAAATGTTTTAAATTGTTACTATTATTTCATCCTTCTTCCTACTATACGAATGAATATTCACATTAAAATTATTTTACCACTCAAAGTCGTTGTCACGTAAAACTTTCGCCCGTATACCGACTTTACAGGCAACCAATTTTTTTTATTAGGATTCAATCTCGGTAAAATTATTTTTACCAAAATGCAGGTGTCCTTTATCGCTATATTTTAAAAGCCAGTGATTAAATTACTTATATGTAATCGGAACTTCATAGTTAACGAATGTCAACGTCTCGACCTCGCAAAGGTCGTAATAAATTCAAGCGAATCCACTACTAGTAGCATTTTCTCAATAAAAACTGGTTATTTATGTGACAAATTCCTTCCTGTAAGGTTCGATTCGTATATTATGAGTAAATACTTATATTGATTAAAACATAATTGAATTTGGCCAGACCGCTACCTCACCATTCTCACATTACATTCTTATAATTATACATATACCTATATCTTAATATATAAAACAAAGTCGGGTTTGTTAGAACACTTATAACTCGAGAACTGCTAGTTTTCATGGTTTTTGTATTATTGGATTTGTCTCCATTATCCATAACATTGGAAAATTGTAGAAAAAAAAACAATAAAAAAAACCCATACAAAATGTTCGTGGATTTCGTACTGTCAAACAATGTTGGTTGTCATAAGTTGTCAAATATTTATGCATGCGTTCAGAAATTTATATCAAGATCCTTTAATATAGAACAAATGACAAATAACCAAACGTTGTTAATTAAAAAAAAAACAACTGGGAAGTCTTTCGCGCCATTTTCCGCGAAGATGTCAAGTACTTGCACTGTACTTGTATTGTTTTGTAAATTAATTTACTGCGGATATTGCTGATCAAAAGTGGTGTTGTTTTATTTAATAATGTGCTACAATATGATTAGTTATGGAAAACAATAAATTGACTTTGAATATGGGGCACAAGTTGCAGTTTATTTTTGACGGTTTTCCCGCGAGTGACTCCAAGAAAAGCATCAAATTCTGCAGCATTTAGAATTTGATGATGACCTCATTAACTCATAAAAAAGAAAGATTACGTCAGACTTGGCTGTATGGGCTAGACCCTTTGCCTTCCCTATCATCTCATTCATCATCCATCGGGAGTGGAGAACAAAAAAAAAAAAACAACCTTCAAATCGATTGGTCTCACTTTTATGTCGCAAAATTGTCTGTGATTTGTATGAATATTGTTCTGTGTGAGTATTATTATTATTATTAATAATGACATTCATTGACTGCCAGGCGGTACGAAGTTCACTAGTTATTATTAAATACTAGTATAAACATACACCAACGATAAAAGGTGTCCAAAATATAATAAAACATTTGCACATCTACCAGGCATGAAAAATTAAAATTAAAATACTTTAGTCATTGCAATCATCATTATAATGAAAAAAACATATTGGACGCATCAGGAGTAGGCATGAAACGAGGCCTCGGCTGTCCTATTAATTAAGCATTATGACATGTTATCCTATGATCACACCGACAATGCACATGCTGCGTTGAACTAATAGTCATAAAGGGTCAACTTTTTTTTATACTAGCACAACATTTGACCTTGCGGCCACCTGATGGTAAGTGGCGCGCAACAATGGACACTATGCCACTTTGTGTCCCTGACACTATGCCGGCTTGACTGGACATGACCACCATCAGTCCGTCTACCACCTATTTGTTGTTCTCGATGAAAGTATGTGCCATTTGCAATGATGTCAAATGCCAATTTTTACTTTTAAGGAGAACTAATATTGTAAGCTTGCTATGCTGTTAATTATATAAAAAAACACCGCATGAATAATATATATATATTTTACAATGCCAGTTTTCATAAATTAACTGCCTCCGTGGTCTAGCGGTTAAGTCCGTGGATTTAGACTTGGAGGTACCTGGTTCGATTCCTGGTCGGGACACAAAAATATTCATTAATGTAAATAAATACCTTTAATTAATATTTAATTTATTATATTGTGATATTTCTCTAGTTTGGTACGCTGGAGACATCGACGGGCTTGCCACTTGTCATGATTGGCCTATAGTAAAGTTGGCTAAATGTGGATCCGCTTATTTATAAGCATGGTTTCTGACCACCCCGAAAGGGAAACGGTCGTGATGATACTTTTTTTTTACTTTACAGTATTCATATCAGATGTTATATACTAAATGCCCCTTAAGTCCACAGAACATGCGGCATGGCCTACAATGAGTCACGGCACCACGGAAGGTCAGGCGAAGACCAGACTTCTCCTTATTAAGTCAGCCATTATTCGTTAACTAGGCTTTACGGTGAACTTTTACACTTAATTGCGGTCAAGTTCTTTTAAAAATTCAATGTCTTTAATCGCAACACAAGGATGTCGTCATTTTTGATTCCTTGATAAAATATCGTAATAAAACAGATTTTTTGATAACTATTGACTATTATATAGTTTAAAAAAAAATAGTTTATATAAAAAATAAACTAATAATAGTTATTCCAAATATACACAATAACAAAAATAACATTAATTTAATGACATCAAAACATATTGAGATAGATATTTCCAGTATTGTACATGCTTAATTTAATAAAAGACCTCTGACCCCTATACTAAGGTTGCCTCGGTCATATAGGGGACAGTTAACCGCCCGCGCCAGTTCCAGAAATGATAAAGTAAAAAAGTAATCATCACGACCGTTTCCCTTTCGGAGTGGTCAGAAACCACGTTTATATAGAAGCTGATTCACATTTAGCCAACTTTACTATAGGCCAATCATGACAAGTGGCAAGCTCGTCGATGTCTCTAGCGTACCAAACTCGAGAAATATTACAAATTAATTAAATATTAAATAACTTTTAATAATTTAAATTTATAAATTTTATTGTGACCCGACCAGGAATCTAACCCGGTACCTCCGAGTCTAAATCCACGGACTTAACCGCTAGACCACGGTGGCAATCCAGAAATGATGATTAAAATAATCTATGATTATTATTTATTGATCATTGATAGAATGTCGTGTCTCATAGGAAAACGATATACATGTCAAAAGATAATCAGCCTTTCTACATCAGGCCGTAAGAAAATAAAAGTACAATTAGGAATTAACTATTAACAATAAAAACTAAACTCTGTAATAGTTCCATTCGGTTTATATTTTTAAATATTATATTCCAGCCACCGGCCAGACTAAATCTTTAATAACAACAAAATAAGCTCTTATTTCAAGAATCAAAAATTCATATGTCATCATATTATTGTGGCAGATGATTTAAAAGATAGGTATCTTTTTTTTTTTTTTTAATTTATTTATTTTCCTTATATCATAACATTTAAATACAACATTATTCTGCCAAACTATAAAATAGTTTATCGGCAGATAGCTCTCATTACAATGATATACTAGCACACTTTAGTTTATAAAACATTAAATAAAATAAAACACAACTATAATAGGTTCGGTTTTTTTTTTACACAAATAATCTATCGATTTTGCTACTCATGGATTATAGATTTGGATGAACCTGTTTATATTTTTAAATATTATATTCCAGCCACCGGCCAGACTAAATCTTTAATAACAACAAAATAAGCTCTTATTTCAAGAATCAAAAATTCATATGTCATCATATTATTGTGGCAGATGATTTAAAAGATAGGTATCTTTTTTTTTTTTTTTTTAATTTATTTATTTTCCTTATATCATAACATTTAAATACAACATTATTCTGCCAAACTATAAAATAGTTTATCGGCAGATAGCTCTCATTACAATGATATACTAGCACACTTTAGTTTATAAAACATGAAATAAAATAAAACACAACTATAATAGGTTCGGTTTTTTTTTTACACAAATAATCTATCGATTTTGCTACTCAGTTGTTCGAGTAGTTCTTTCTTAATTTTGTTTTTATATGTAAATTTGGATAGTTTTTCTATTCTTATTTCTTGAGATAGACTATTTAGTATTCTGGGAAGTAGATACTCTCGCGTCCTCCTGCCGTAGTAGTTGCCACGGATGTTCCCTTCCACCAGTTCCCTATTTGTATGTCTCCTAGTAATTATATGTTGAGAAATAATTTGTTTTTTGTGTGTGTAATTATTCTGTTCTTCTAATGCTATTAATAATTTAACTTTTTCTTCAACAGGTAATGTTTTACAATACACAAATAATTTATCGTAATTTTGCCTATACTTTAGTTTTATATCTTTTCTTACCAACAATTTTAAGAACCTAATTTGCATTTGTTTAATTTGATCTAGGTATGTTGGAAAGGTACATCCGTAGCTACTAAGCCCATACGACAGTATCGATTCTGCGAGTGCATGGTACACTATAAACAACGTGGCCGTATTTACTACTCCACGCAAATGATAAAATTTGCCCAGCACGGATCTCAGTTTTGAACACACTGCGTTCACATGCATCTTCCATGACATGCTTCTATCAATAATAAGACCTAGGTACCTATATTGATCTACTAATTTAAGTTCTGCACAGTTACAATATTGCAAACCGTCGTGAAGACAACAATATTCATGTCCTATAATACTCACTGGGTTATTTTTATGTTTATTGTATCTCTTAAGTTAACTTACATTTTATATAAATAATGTTAATTATTTCCTCTGAGGTTGTTACCTTACGATTATATTTTATTTGATCAATTTTATTGCCGACTTTTACGACTATGTCCAATAAATTTCCTAAATTAGAATCAAAAATTTTGTACAAATATATACCTAATTAGCATTTGTCTAATATGTTTTTTTTTATATCCATCTTTAATGCCCCAGAAACACGTTTCATAAATTGTTTTAAGAGGTTCGTTTCAGAGAATTTACTGTATCATTAATCGTTTTTATAGATGTTATGTTGATACAAATAGTTTCGTTGTCTCTATATTTTGTCGGATGGATTTTCACAGATTAGTTTATTATTATATTTCAATTCAATTTTGTCAAATGCTTTCCTTTTATCTGACATCATTACTGAATTGTTTCATCATCAGCCACAGGATTAAAGTCAAGATATCTTTATTCACGTAAACCTATTACAGGAATTTGTGATTTTACTTTTGATAGTGGAAGACCAAGCAGCAAATCGCTTTAAAGAATAAGCTGTTAGCTAAATATCAACAGCTTAGCAGCCCTTTTAATGTTTAATCTAATTAAAAGAATGGGTAGCTCTCCCCCAAAGCCACCCTAGTTTAACTTTAGCGACCTCCTACCGGTCATCCGTCCATCTAACGGTGGGTTAATATTTTTTAATTAATTACAAACTAAATCAATTGTCAAAGATTTTATTATAAGCATGCATATTTTGTTTTCTATATGTGTATTTTTTAATTGCGACTTGGGTACTTTATCCACTAGGCGTCAGGAGCGGAGCAGTTGGATGTTATTAGTTTACGATGGTGTCCTATCATTATATTAAGTTGTTTTATTTAAAATCTCACCCATTCTAAGTCGTAATCGTATAAACGAAGGTGTGATTCAGAATGAGTTCAATTATCCTTGAGTTTTACAGTGATCTTATGTAGAGCAATATATACAATAACTGATTCAGTCTGATCACTTGTTTCCAATTAGCATCACTTACTGCCATTAAATGCATGTACTTATGAGTACCTGCCTATAATATTATATTTTTACAATGATTTTGCCGACGTTTTATTAGTTATTATTATATATAAAAAATACTCGCAGTAATATAAAGGAGAAAAATTATTAATATTAGCACAATTACTAAAATGTGTAAATAACAGTAAATTAGTCCAGTATTCATTCGACATCTTTGTTACATTTTAGATAGACATTGTGTTTTTTATAATTATATTATTTGTTTACTATGTTGATACCACGTCCATCTATTATCTAATTTTATAGTAAATTATTATATTTGTATCTGATATCTTGTTAACAGTGTAAATGCTTAAATGTTACCAGCTATTACCAGTTAATCTTTAAAAATTTGCTTTCCCACTTCTATATTTAGGGTACTTCCCATCCAGATACTGCTGGTTATTTTCACCCTGTATAAATTAGTAATATTCTTTTTAAAGTAACTTTTAATAATTATAATATTAGTCAAAAAAGTAAGCTAAAATATAGAGCATATGTATAATAATTAACATTTGCTTAATCATTAGCATTGTTACCTTGATATAATAATAATACTATATAATAATATATATAGGCGTACATACGATAAACACTAACAATCTATAATAAAATACTGTGATTGTAGAGGTTATTGAACTGAATTGTTTTTAAACACGTAAAAGAGAAAATCATTGAAAGTATGTGAAATTTTTCTTTGACTAGAAAACTACACGTTTTTTAAAGCTGTATAGAAAAACTGTTTGCCGGCATTGAATGTAATTCGAGATGGGTAAAAAGAAGACCTTAGTACACGATAATTTCATTGTTTATCATTTGTACTACTGTACTGTTTTTACGGCTGGTATTTTCATTTCTAAGTTCCTATAATTGTTAAGATGTTGATCAAACTTCAGAAAAACTTTATTAGGATTTGATGGATGTGGTTGGATCATTCAATAATGATACGCCAATAGTAAAGTTGACTTAATGCGAATCCGCTTCTTTAAAAAAAGCGTGGTTCTCACCACCACGAAAATAATACATGTTTTAAATGCTCAAGTTTAGATTTTTTTATTTAGCTTTTAGTTTAAAATTGATCATTTAATGTTTGTTCTTGCGAATTGAGTTGTATACTCTTATAGTTATGTATGGCTTGTTTAAATTATACGGATTCTATTAGACCTTTGACCGTGTTGACGTAATTTTTTATCGGATTTACTGTTTGATCGTGACGGTCTGTTTGACGGATGTATTAGGGAGGAATTCTCGTCACGTACATAATATAATGGTAATCAATCAGCTTAGCTTCATATATGGCTCTGCTTTTATCCTGTGTCCATATTAATGAACCATCGTTCGAAAATAATATTGTATGTTTTGCGAAAACTATAGGGTTTTCTGCTGAGGCTATGATTGGTTCATACTTTTTCCAGTTGTATATAACTAAAATTAATCATTTATTATGATTAGTATATAAAATAGTATCGACAAAAGTCTATTGTCAGTGAAGTAATTGCTCTCTTCTGTGCTCTTTTTCTTCTGCGAACTCTTTGACATTTTAAATATCGGTGTCTTCTCTTACTCATCTTTCTTCTATTTTAACTACTATTTGATTTTGAATAAGTATCATTTCGTATCAGGTGAATGTTTCCTCTTTTCTATCATTATTATAATAATTATTTACCTAGTAAAATACAAGTAAGTTTAGTTAGTAATATTGCTATGAATTGTTAAATGAGCAACAGAGTGCTAAACCTCCTGCTGGAGATGGATCTTCCAGGACATATATCAGAATTAGAATTTATTTATTTATTTAACTTATAATAGAATTTATGTTCATCTATGAAACTAAACGACAGCTGATGCCTTATTAAGGATTAGGACACCCCATTACGTGATCGACCACAAAATGTTATAGAATTGAACCAGATAGACCATTGCGTGCAAAATTGCCTCGATGTGTGATTATGCGAAGTAATTGACTGGGAACGTCAAGGACGGTCTATTTTTGTTTGGATAAGGTGCGATTTGGTTAGGGCGACTAATCACATTTGACAGCATCAATTTGCAAATAGCTTGGCGGTTTGGGCTTTATCAGCAATAGGCATCATGATAGCATGGGGGTCATAATAGACAAATTTCTCTAAGTACGAGTTACTATTATACATAAGTGGATATTGCGTATCTCATCGCCAATCGATCATCGAACATCTTTGTCAGCTCCAATCCAATAGATCCCGTGCGTTTTGGGAATTAATTTAATTTAAGCGCTTTATTTTATTTTAATTAGGAATACCCCCATTCTTCATCCATTCAATCCATACCACCTCCTTTATCATTATTAGGTTTTTCTTTATCGGTCATTCATTCATCTACAGGGCAGTCATTATCTGAATTCTCGTTGCAAATATTTTTAACATTGTAATAAAAAACGTATCTTATTAAGAATTGCAAAATATCCAAGTTACAAAATACTGTCTGTTTTTAGGGATTTGAGGAGTCAGTGAACGGCCTCATTAGTCGCCGACAGATGCCAAATACTTTCCACTTCAGCCTTATTTCTGTCTCCACTTATTATTAGATTCGTAAAAACTAACGTTTATCATCTTCCGCTTCATCATCTTTAATTTGTTCGTTATTTCTGTTTTATTACAACTTTAATATTTTATATTTATAGTGTTCTAAATCTAGAACATCGTATGAAAACAACAGCTTCTAATGTAGTAGGTAATATTTATTATTAAAATAATCAATTGACTGTTTTAATGTATGTAATGATGGTTTTGTATTTGTTTCTAGTTTCAACAAAATATTAAAACTTTTTTCTGAAGTTAGAATAACTAACCGTGTCGTTTTTATAACACAATATTTCGCGCCAAAATCTTTACAAGCCTACGCCATCTGCCGTTGGTTAATGAAAAGTCTACAACTACCAGCTTATTTAATTTTAGAATGGTTACTTGAGCTTATCATCACTTATGAGTTTCACAGATACGCCGCTAGATGGCGGTTACTAAATAATTGGTATTGGTTGTGCGTAAATCCGTCATAGCTCGAGATGTCTATTATTGAGGAGTTTGTCGTCGGCCTGACGTATGATCTATCGGGCTGACAAACGACACTTTAAGCATCTCCAGAATATCCGTAGCGATATTCTTGCACACGGGTCTCCAACCACTCCTAGAGAAGTTGTTCTTACATTAACAGAGGTTTTGCGCTTTGTCGGCTTTTGGGTTGCATACAGGCAAGTAGCCTATCTTAATGCTGACATACTTGGTAGGGTACCTTTACCAGATATTGTATTCTCATAGATTCTCACAGGTGAATTTAAAATATATTTATTTATTGTTGTTGTGTAATTTTGTATATATTTGTTTCGTTTGTCAATCTGTTATAGCTGAGTTTTCCTTGCAGGTTCCTTTCTTAGTCAGATTAAACTGGAATCTGCTGAGCTCGTGTTCTGCTAACACCTTACTCTTTGGACCACTAATTTAAATAACGACGTGTCACAAATGCCTGTAATAGGTTTACGTGAATCCTGGAGGAGAGCTAAGGCAGTCAAACCTAGCCTAGGTTCTTCTAGGTTAGCGCCCAGCACCAAAAATGCAAGAATTATCCGCTAAGATCCTGCTAGGAAAAACAGGGTATGTCCCCACCCCACTGTCTGTCTGTATTATATACTTCATAGTTTAATTGGTTGTAAATGTTTACTGAATTTATTTTTTAATTAAGTTTGAATTGAAATGCTCTAGCGCTATTTGATTAATACTTGTACGAGTACAGACAGCTATGATTTTACCTTCATAAATACTTTTGATTTTTCTATTTCTGTGGCGTGAAGTTATTGGGAACTATTTATTGATTGCGTGGAGCGAGGGAGCTTTTACACCGTACGTTTTCTTTCTTGGACTTGTGTTTACTTTAACGCGTAATTATAAATAACGCGCATTGTTGATGCAGATATTTATATTACAAATAAACTAATTTGTAATATTATTATTGAGTTAGTTATTATCTGGGCCGCTTAACGGAACCCATGGTATTATTTCATTTATAATACTATGTTTACCTGACTTGTGTTTATCATAATATGTATGTTTCTTCCTTTGTGGCACACGAGACCAAATGCGTGGGCCGTTTTAATGATTCTCACGTCAATCGATTTGTCTTATTATTTACATTTAATATTATTTTTTGTATAAAAAATACCTAAAGTGACATTTGTCCTAAACTTTTGATATGCATTATAATACTGACAAATAAAGATGCACCGCTGTGTAACGATTCTACTTAATGATATATTGTTTTTAAATGTAGCAGAGTTATCTTTACCTTCTCTTGATGTCAATCTTGTTGACGCGAATCTCGGAACAATGTTCTTAAATAATTGTTATAAAAAAAAAAGAAAAAAAAAACCATCAAATTACGGTTATTTCGTTAGATGTAAAAAGGCAATAGCAACTTATCCCGAACAGTCGAATACAAAACATATGGCGAGTGTTCGCATTCCGTCGCTGCAGAATCCAAAATATTCCAACAGTACACTCACACACTTGTGCTGAAATAGTTCCATCGTCCGTTTTGGAAATTTGGTTTTCTTCATTCATAAAGTTGTTATAATGGCAGGTAAGTGATTTATTTATGCATGAAGTTGTATAGGTAACAATAATATGATCGTCAAAGCCAAATTCTTTAGAAATATGTCCCAACTAACTTATGTGCAGTGAGAAAATATCACAACTTCTCATTACAAAGAAAGGAATACGGATGGAATAAGGATAAATTGCTGGTTCGGACGCCTAATTAGTTTTTATTATAAATCTGTTTAACTTTTTTAGAAATAATCACTACCCATCCTGCCACACTACCTGGTAGTACCTTAATTTAATTTAGTTTAACGCCATTTTAATTCTAAAAAAAAAACAGTTAACCGATGGTTTTCCATTATACTAATTATCTATTTTCCTCAGTGTGGGAATAGTTACAAATGACATGATAATCTGACGTCACGTCATGTTGAGAGCGCCCTAAATAAACAGAATTTGACTAAAGATAGTCTGGTCGGATGGACACAGCTTTACGATAGTAGGTTATTCCAGTTACCGCTAAAACTTTCGACACCTTGTATGGACGAGAGAGTTGTGAGAACTTAGACAAATGATTATCATTACGCACACATTTTCTCGTCAATAAATATGACAGACTGAAAAGGAAATTGGAAACTTAGTAGTTATGAAGTTTTCTCATAGTTAAAATCCTATTTATTTTCCTCTAATCATCATTAGCATTATAAGAAAACCACAAAGTAGTAGCAAGTTTGTCCATACCTTATAACATACCATAATTTTTATTAGGCCTGGAGCTTAAAACTAAAGATAAAACGGATATCCTATATCCGCCCTATCCGGCCTTATTTTTACTATCCGGCCGGATACCGGATAGTAACTTAGTACCCGGTCGGATGCCGGATATTTATATTCAAAACATTCTCATTATTTTATACGAGGAAAATGATACCACACTACGTTATGGACACAGTTTATTTTAATAATCACTAGACAAAAATGTTTATTGTATTAATTAGGGTAATACTCAAAATTAACAAGTGGCAAATTATGGTGAATGAATACCAAATTTTCTGCATTTGTTGGTAATAATAATTTCAAATCAAACTGGTCACGACATGTAACGCGATAAAGGGCCGAATATTCGTTTGCCGGATATCCGGCGCTCCGGCCTCGTAGCTTGCCGAATATTCGGTAACCGGTATCCGGCCAAACCACTATCCGTTTCATCTTTACTTAAAACCTCTTTTATTCGTGTTTTTGTCGAAAAGATAAAAAAAAACACTCGAAATATATTCACTGTCGACCATTTTTCTACATCATTACCGTTATTCCTTTTCTAGTTATCACTTATATGGGTATTAGAACCTGTTGGATTTCAGAAAAACGAAGTTAGTGCAGCCTTCGTGACTGTATAAATAAATAATTAGTTGTAATTATCACAGAAACACCGCAGGCGGCGCTGGCGTCGCTTGATTATCACGACCAACCTCCTTTATATGGTATCCAAAACGAATTTTCTTTTTAATTCTTCAACAGTCAGATTCTGTTTATTTTAACGTAAACGATAAACAAAGGAATCCTTATACTAACGGACACTGTCTATATCAACCGGTATGAGAGTTGATATTCGTATAATATTTATTAATTATATTTATTTGGAACTCCAACCGTATTACAAGAAAATATAATATTATCAAAATTTAAACAATACATACAACCATAAATGGGTTTATAATTTCTACATACAAATATATTGTGTAATAGTGAATACAATCAATTAAAAAAGTGCATTAAACCATGTCGAAACTAAGAAGATAATTATACAAAAATCTAAATTTCTTGCTTCAATAATTATCATAAATAAAATATATACTCTATTAATTAATTTCTTATTATATGATATATACCTATTCAAAAAATATATATTTATACCTACCCACCAGCCACGGATACCAAAACCTAATCGTGCTACTGCAATGCAAAAAAAAACTATTTCTAATAAGCAGTTGGTTAAAGGACTGTAAATTAGGTGTGTACCTATATGTGCCCTAGGTGAGTTTTTCTACTATTTAAGAATTGAACCTTAAGGCAATAATTAAATTATTCTAAGTTAAATATTAAGCAAATCGACATCAGAGTATTTTTTATTGTTGGTGCGAATTTTGACGTTATTTCAGCTAAACTCGCTCCTAAACTGACGACGGTAAATAAATAGATCTACTATTTTGTTAATCTAACGTTTCCGTCCAAAGAAATAGACTACGGCTGGAGCAATTTGTATTTCTTCCTTATTTAATTAAAAAAGCGGCGGCAATTCTTTCCGTATACGAGGTACTCGCTCTGTGTGTGTTCAGTTTTTGCGCGTGGGCCATTACAATAATCACACTTTCAAGTACTGAGATTATAACATTTCTCTGCTTTCAAGTCTCAACATAAAATTACTTTGTTGTTCGTCACGTAGACTTCTCTTTTCTAATACCTCACGTTGTATTAATGTAATACATAATGTCTTTATCTATTGTCCACCTATTGCCTATTTATTGCAATTTTAATTAACTGGCTTAGGACTGGACTAAACGTGGGTGCCATTATTTTTATCATTGTTAGTTCATTTTTTTCTTCAGCTTTGGACGTTTTGGAAGGTTGGTGTTCTAGCGGTTAAGTCCGTGAGTTTAGACGCGGAGCTACCAGGTTCGATTCCTGATCGAGAATAACTTATTTAATTTATGTGTGATATTTCTTTAGTTTGGTTCGCTAGATGCATCGACGAGGTTGGCTAAATGTGAATCCGCTTCTTTAAAAGCATGGTTCTGACGGATACAATTTTTATTAAAGATTATTAATTACAGGACCTGTTATTGTACTTGATGTTTTAAAAACTCAATTACATCAATCATTAAGTTTGGTTTAATTATTTCTAAATTTATAAAGCTTTTGTTCGCATGGCCTTTGTCGTCTTAGAAGAATTTATCACGTGGACATCTACAGTCATTTATCTTTTCACCTTATTCGGGGTTTATTGCGTTCCCACGTACAGCGTCCGAAACAAAGAATTCTTTTATCTATTTCGTACTGAAAGCTTTAAACGTTTGACATAGACAAATCACTCATTAGATAGTAATTTGTACATCTATTTATATCTATAGACTAAATATTTTTAGTTTAATTCGGGTATGTAACTAAAGTCTTTAGATCATAAAACACGCATACGTGATGCAGTTGAGTATCACACGAAAACTTCTAGTTGAATACGAAAGGGATATTTTTATACTAATTATAGAATGATTGATTGATTTTTTGCCCTGAAAAATATGCATTATATCATAATTTACATTATGTTATAATGTCAAAAGATACAAGGATGTTGCAAATACACACTTACAAGTTCATATTTACATTACTTGCTTGTTCTAGAAGTATAGAAAGCTTAAGAGGGTTTAACTCTATTGAATCCCTCTCGCTTGCGCAATCTAATATTTTCAATGATTTTTAAGTCTGAGTGTACTTTTAAGTAATATAGTCTATCAACTTTCTAGGAAATAAAATCACGGACATTTTGGACTTTTAAATTTCATATACCTACCTAATTTTAGACAAAGAAAAATAGCAAAACCATTTATAACGATTTTTCTTTATTTTAATAAAATAAATATATAATTAATATACTTCCAAAAAACTGCCTCCGTAGTCTAACGTAAGTTCGTAGATTTAGACTCGAAGGTACCGGGTTCGATTCCTGGTCGGGACACAAAAATATTTGTTAATGTAAATAAATACATTTAATTAATATTTAATTTATTTGTGATATTTCTCGAGTTGGTACGCTGGAGCTTGCCACTTGTCATGATTGGCCTATAGTAAAGTTGGCTAAATGTGAATCCGCTTATTTATAAGCGTGGTTTCTGACCACCCCGAAAGGGATTCCAAACCCTCGCTGACCCGTGTGGCCAAATTCTCTAGAATTTTCTGAAAGGCCCATCTCCAACAAAACTTCCAATCTTGAACTCTTGTGTTTCAGGAGTTGTGATGATTATGATATCTCTAAAATGTCCGTAATGTTCCCCCAGTAATTTGATAGACTACATTTCTTAAAAGTACACTCAGAATTGAACTCACCTTTGAAAATATTAGATTGTGCGAGCGAGAGGGATGCAAAAGCGTTAAAGCCTTTTAATGCGTGAAGAACACACAACAATGTTCTTGTTTAACCGAACTAGTTTCCATATACAGTATTCGCCCACAAACTGGGCTATGCGGAACTCTTATTTCATGTCTTAGACAACTATTATTATATAATTAAACCAAAGTTCTTTATAGGCTTCGGCTTTTACAGCTCATTAGGTTTGACCATTGGTCCAGCAGTAGTTATTTTTTTAAAGAATTTCCGACCTTTTATGGATCTAGTTGGCCTTGGTGGTATACATCAGTTATGGTCTTCATTATATTTCTGAGGTTTAGTTCTTTTTAAAACCGAAATTCAAATCTAAAATCAATGAATAATAAAACATGCGAGTAATTGTCAAATGGTTCTCTAAAACAACCTCGATATCAGACAATTTCTAAAATAAAATTTGTTTTTATACCTTCATGCTGTTTTGTATTGTTTTCTAATACCAATACAAATTGTCTAATAGTATTAATGTCAGCTAGTATAAGAATGACGTGCTGAGAGGGAGACAAATGTAGTTGCAGCATTCCGATGTCTGTTCGTGGTGCGTCCTGCATTCCTGCCAGCGTCAGGTGCTTCCGAGAAGACGGCGCGGATCCGCTACACGCCGGCCGCGACCTTCCCAGGACCGGCCACTCGTTACCGCCCGATTCGGACGATACGTATATCGCCCACATGATCCCATTAAAACGCGCAATTCCGTAATCACAATGATGCCGAGATCATTAGGACTCGTCCCACAGCACGGCGAGAGCCGCGAAGCGATCGTCTTGTCAGTCAGCGCGACGACATCAATCGACTCAGCTGCTGCAAACGTGCTCGGCTCGGATCCGTTGTCAAAACTATACTCGTCGATAGTTCGTTTAACTGAACAAATTAATTCAACGCGTGTTTTTTTGGGCTTTTATTGCCAAATCGGTTAGTTACGGTTCCTATCTTAATGAATGTGGCGAATTTGTGTTTTGTAAAGCGTCGGCTGTCACACTGGGAGTTGGCACGATATGATGTATGGAACCCTTTAGCAATTAGAGCATGAAACATAAAAATAACCGCACCCACACGTATTGTGATCGGAAACAATGTTCGCTTTAGAGCTTATTGTTTGAAAATAATTGTTACTCAATTAAGGACACTTGTTTTGTTTAATCAACGTAAACAACAAACTGAAGCTATCGACTTTTTTACCAATATAATATTCAATTTTAACTGTTAATCAAGGTAAAATCAATGAAGTACATTGATGCGTTTAAAATTATACATTTAATCAACAATGAATTACCGATAGTCTTTGATCTTTTTAACAATGTTCCACAATAATGTATTGTGATGAAATATCATCATAATGTCAACAGTCAATCAAAACATGTTTGTGGCATGTAACATAGCGGGTGGGTGTACTGCTGTAATAATGTAAATATATAGAGAAAGGCACTTACATTATGCAGATAAAGTTTAATACGCCTGCATTTAGTTTTGATTTTCGTAACTGAAAGTTGGGGTTTCCATTTTTTAAATGAATAATTATAGAACAAACTGCCGATATACCGAGTCAATTCCTGATCGGGGCACAATCATTTATTTAATTAATTTGTGATATTTCTTGAGATTGGTACTCCAGAGACATCGATGAGCTTGTCATTTGCCACTTGCCATGATGGGTCTATTCTAAAGTTGGAGAAATGTGAATCCGTTTCTTTAAAAAAAACATTGTTTCTGACCACCAAGGAACATATGCTGACCACCCCGAAACGGATACGGTCGTGGTAATACTTTTTTACTACAACCATGTGGATTCAAAAGAAATTCAAATTCTTTTTCCAAACAATCCACATTATTATAATAATAATAATTTGGTCAAAAAAAAAAGAAAATTTTAGTTGTCTTGTGCCTTCTACTGTATCGCGTTCCTTCCTATGCAACTTGTTTAATATATCCATTATTATTATTAATATTTTAACACTATGATTAAATTATATACCAAAATGTAAAGATTGTTTAAAATGTGCAATGAATAAATATACAAATATAATCCATCTATTCATGTTTAAGTTTTTATCATCATCATCATCGTCATTGACCTGTGTTTCTCCACTATTAGATATTTATTACCTTTCAATATTATTATTACATTTATTGCTAACTTTACGACATCAAACTAAGTTTGAAGGTAGTTTTAACTATAATAATATTATAGCAAATCTCAAATCTTTCTTCTTTGGGATCCTTTCTGCATTATTAATGTAAAAGTCTTGTAAATTTGATACAAAAAATGTAAGTTATATGTTTTTCAAAATAAGAAATACAAATTTTCTGACGTTTTCTATTTCAGGAAATGTTAATAGCTATCTTATTACTATAAAACTATTAAATGTTAGTCTAAACAGTTCGTCTTGGTAACCTGTAACTTGGTGTTATTGTTTATTTACCATAACTATTTGAAAAATCTATCAAAATAGGTATTCTACGATTAACCCAATTCCAAGGCTGCTTAAGGTATCTGTGTAATACAATGTGTGCGTATTGCGTCGTACCTGTATGTCAATCCATATCAAGCTCCTGTCCTTCTCGATATGGTGTGAAAATTTCATGAACACCGACAAGTGATTTATCTTTAATTATTTATCGTTATATTTGTATACGAGTTCTTTGCAAATCATCATCATTCATCATTACAGCCCCTAGAACACAGCGTCCTAAACTTTCACTGTTGGAGATGGGCCTTCCAGAACGTATTTCTGGAGAATTTGGCCTACATTCGCCACGTTGGCTAGACGGGTTGGCGAGGATCTGATGTAATTTTTTTAATGACAATTTATTAACGATTCCACAAGTTGGTATTAGTGGAACCGGAACCGACTGCTTAACGTGCTCTCCGAGGCACGGAATGGTGGTGTACTTTTTTATGGAAAATGTACGTAAAAAAAGTGTATTTTTTTATTGGTACATGCCGGAGGTTTGAACCGACCTTGTAGGATTTAAAGAAAGCGTTTCAAAATGTGCTTTTTATAAATATTTTCCTGAAGGCTTTAATCTTTTACCTCAGATGTTATCTTTAATAAAAAAAAATGTTAAAACTTATTCTAGTATAGTTTATTTATCGACGATATCTTAATTGGCCTAAATTCTAAGAACAATTTTAGTTAATTTAGACATAAACTCTGATTTATACACAGCAGTATGCTCGTAACTTCATTTATTTTATAAATAACTTACCATTAATAACTCTTATATAATCCACTACTTGAAATTACCGTCATCATAATATTGATCTGAAGGTGTTTTAAATCTCAATTGTTTGGTGTTTCTCCCTAAATTTTCGGTTTAAAAGACAAATAAATGTTTAATAACTTACTATTCTATGTTATTTTGATAACACTGCAAATAGTTATCAAACTAGATTAACTAAAGGTACGAGTAGCTAAATTCGGAAATAATAAAACTTAATAAAATAGTAAATCCTTAATTTGTTTAAAAATTACAATTTCATTTTGGAGTAACTCTGATGCCCAGACTAGAATTATCTGGGTTAAGCTAAGAAAAAAAATATTTAAGATTTTATAGGTGATACAAAATAGACAAAATAATCCGTAACTAATGACGCTTTGGAAATAGATTGAGATCCAATATGTTGCGACTGCTGACGTTTAAAATAAATTGAATTATAATATGTTAATAGTAAGATAGACAGGCGATCTTAGTGAAGTGAGAACGCAATATATCAAAGTCAGCCGCGGCCTGACACTGTCTGTCAAATTGCTTAAACCGAGAATAATTGATTTTCGTCCAGTGGTGCGTCACTTTAATAAATAGCTTTAATATTATGCACTTTATAGTTCAGTAATCTTTTGTAATACTTGGTTTAAATCCTAATTTAAATACTAGGGCACAAAATAAGAATGCGGGAGCTAACAGTGCACATAAAACTCAATTTATAAGTTTGTTAAAATCAGCGTTTGTCGGTTTTTTTTTGCACTGAAGCATTAGTGTTTTCCAATACACAACACAACACAACCTATTATTCTTAAAAAAACAGTATTGATAACTTTCTATGTGAGGACAAACATCGTGAGCTAATTCCCACGCCAATCAGCTTTAATGATAATGCTAACTTGTCCGGTCAAAATAGACGAAAAATTGTGCTAGGTTTGTAATAATTTGCATATAGCTAAAACCTTGGGGGCATTAAAATACTAAACGTCCTACCCGATCCCACATCTGCAAAAAAAGTTATTCAAGATCAAAGGTATTTTTAAAAAAATATATTAAATACAATCGACAAACTTTATCATAAAAAATGATTAGACAATTTAATTTCATGAAATTATTTTTTATCTATTATTATTTAAATTACTTATGTAATTGTTGTAAATTGAAATGTATAACTTGTATAAGTTTGTTTACGTCTAGTTAATTATGGTTATTTCGCACTTATTTATTTAAAATAATTCCACAAAGTACAAAGGCGGACCTAAATACTACGGTCAAACCTTCAGGGTAGCAAGAGTAAGTACTGTTTATAATGACATATTAAAATCAGCCATCTTATTTTCGTATACCAGGCTTATTGCTATGGATGACATGTCAGTATTATCTGTAACATTCCTTCCAAACTTCACGCCTTTGAAACAACTAGACGTTAATCAGACTGTCCTGCTTATATGTTAAAGATATTATTTAAATCGTCAATACGAATATTTTCATTTTCGTTATCTAGTATATATAGTATAATTTTGCTCCTGCCTCTCATTCATTCATTTTGTCTTAGGTAAATAATCATTAACCTATTGGTTTTCACTTATTTATTATTATTATTATTCTTTTACTTCTGCTAGTCACAATTCAATTGCACTATTAATTTAAATCTAATAACTATATTTTACTCTTATTTCTGTTTTAATTGTATTGTCTAAATAATATAAAATCTCTTTGGCTTGTGTTCCACTATTGCTACTCTGTCTATATGTTTAATATAATAAGCTGTGATTTTTTCTAAAATAAATAAATAGTTTATTTACCGGCGTAGGCTGTTAATCGGATTATATGTCTTACACACACAATTATTTGTAGATGTAGTTACTATTTTCTTATAATCTCTCTGTGTGTCTAATTTAAAAAAATATATATAAGGTTCGGTGGTGTTGTATTACGAAAGACAGATATAATAATTGTAAATGATTTATAAGTGCAGATCATTAAAGTTGAATCATAGTGGTTTGTGATTGTCATGAGAACAATTTTGACCTACATCTTAGTAAATAACAAGATAATTTCCTTCCTCATGATTGCACCTGTACTGTAGTCGTAATTAGCCATACTAATATTATAAATGTGATTGAAGCTTTGTTTGTCTCGCCTTCACGCCTTAACTATTGGACTTAAAAAATGCTTTCCGTGCTTTCCGCTTCTTAACAAACTTTGGGATGGACATAGGCTATATATCTTCATTTAGGGCTATACTAGTAGTAAATAAATGAAAAATAGCTAATTGCCAATCCATGAAGCCAGCATCTTTGTTTACGGCTACCTGAAGGTTTTTTTACTGATCACTATTTACACTAGCAACACCCGGTTAAATAGCTAGTTAACCATAATACTGTGTTATTAGAATCAGTGATTCATTGATTGTATGTTAAAAAAGTAACTTTACCTGATACAAGGTCTTTATAGGAATCGCAAAAATGCTTGCATTTAAAATCTATGATTTGCTTCTAGATTCTTTACGATTTCAATCTATGTTGTAAAACTTCTTGAGGTATGCAAATTAATGGTAAAAAGTTATTTGCATCATTATTAAATTCTCAGTCCTAGTAGTAGTGGTAAGGCTGTAATAATTACGAAGAAGTTCCTTAACCCTTTATAATGTTTCATCTTTCTTTCATACATTGAACTTAAATAATTTTCTAAGAATGTATAGCGTAAATTTAATAATGATAATAAGATGTTTATTATCAGGCAACTGAAGGCCTAGCTAACTGCCTCGTACCGGGTTCGATTCCTGGTCGGGACACAATAATATTTATTAATTTAAATAAATAAATTTAATTAATATTTAATTTATTTGTGACATTTCTCGAGTTTGGTACGCTGGAGACATCGACGAGCTTGCTACTTGTCATGTCATATAGTAAAGTTGGCTAAATGTGAATCCGCTTATTCATAAGCGTGGTTTCTGACCACTGATACTAAAGGCCTATGGATAATTCGTTTATAACATATTATGAATAAATAATAACTATATTAATTATCTAAAGCTTCCGTATCTTGATCTTCTTGTGAGTGAGTAGGTGTTGCGCGGGGTTGGGACCATCGTTGGTGCTGCATGAAGCAAATTCACGAATGTATTCACGAGCGGCTAGAATTTGTTATTCAGGATTTTTTGATGTGATCTGATTTCAATCGAATCCTAAACTTTGAAACCGATGTTTCGAATCGAAATCGAATTAGAAGGTAGCTCGTCGACAACAGCGAGTTGATCTCCCCTCAGTCCGAGTTTTAACAAAAGTTACATATTCGATTAACCTTCGATAGTAGCTCGCCCACTTACGACGACGCTGATGGCGCGAGACGCCTACAAGCAAAATTATGTATCGAGTGTAGAGGAAACAATGTTTATGTAATAAACGAGACCACGGTCATGGTTTGTTTACTCCACTAGTAAATATAATAAATTTTAAACTTTCCGTACTCAACGGATGTATTACATTTCCCTAATTAATTAAATGTATTTATTTTAGAGGTATGTTTCTTTTTCGAACAAGGTGAATCATTTGTGTTTATAAATAATGTTAATGGCCACAATTCGGTAAGCAACAACAACGCGTGGCTTCGTAAGGCGGTGCTGGTATCGCCCGCCCACAACCGCTGTCGACGGACGTGTCGTTTATATAACTCCAATCTGTTGTCAGGTGTAGGGCCTATATGTAAACATATTACACTATTTATAAACTTTCTTTCGCGGAAATTCATAATCAACAGTTATCGCTGTTTGTGGGTGTCGGTTAAGAGGTTAATGAAGACTTCATCGTAGTTTAGGGTTCTGTATGAGACGTTGCGAAATCATCCCAGCGGAAGTGAGCACCTGCCGGGAATAGCGCGTGGCCGGCGCTCGCTGTCGCCAGCTCGCAGTGTGACCGCGCGATCTCCCAGTGCCGCCCGCCCTCAATCACTTTGACAATACCTCCTCTCCTCGACGCAGAACACGTTCTGCGACTGACCGCGACCAACACCGCACTCGGCTTTTATACTCGAGTGCACTTGAAAGATGGCATCGTCATCAGTGCGCACGCGCTCGGCATCCCCCAAGTCGGTGTCGTTCTCCCCCGTGCTCGAGCGGAAGTACAGCGCCGACAGGGGACCTTCCAACCCGCCCGAAGTGGACTCCTCCAACTGGAAGAGATACTTCACTGACTTCAGCTCCTACCTCGGTGAGTCTTTAAAACTATGCGAAAACAAAATGCCAAGTTTTACTCATCTAGCTGGCCTTGCGCTATATTGGTTTCGATGTTAGTGGAGCGGCCGTCTGTCTCAGAACTGACTTACAAACAAACTTTGCGCAATCGTACCCTACCTATTAGTTACATTTTAATGAATTCTGAGAGATTTTAACATGCAGCTTTGGAAATTATCCTATATATAACTATAAATTATCCGCTGATCGCTATGGCGAATACACATTATAGCAATACTTTTAACAGCTCAGAGGCTTGCATCTAATGTGACTATATTACTTGGTGTTAAATTTCAGATAACCTTGCGGTACATAAGTGACCGCAGATACCACATTGCTTACAATATCCTTATCTACAATTTTTTTAGAATTCTATTCAAAATATAACATTTCAGACAAACACAAGCGCCTTAAAAATATAATTCTGCGCCGTGTGTTGTTATGAAATCGTCAGGCGTTTAGTGGTTACAAAAAAGTTGTAATTATATTTGTTTGACAATCAACGGACTATATGTATTTATTTATTGTTAATTCAATATACTTGACCTTTTAGAACTTGTTAACATTTTCAACGTAAAAAATATTTTAATAAATCATCTTTTCGTATTATCAAATAGTACCTGCGATTGTTTTAGAGTTAGCTGAAACCCAAGTTACTGGATCACTTTGCCTAAACTTAACTGGTGTGTTAGTCATATCTTAACCCTCTTTTAATTATCTTAATATGAAATTACTAACCATTCTCTTGTGGTTACTTGATTTGGTGGAACCAATAAACCGGAGTTTAACTAAGTGTTTTTCGGTCTTTACTTTTAATAGTTTTATTCATATTTTACAACTTAAATGAGGAATTAACAACAAAATAATTCAAAGTAAATGATTGAAAACAGCCATATTGAATAATTAACACTGTCACACGATTATCTACTTTCATTAGCCAAACTCTATACACTGATCAAATTTTAAATTAATTTATAACATGCATATAAAGGTTAAAATCAAGAAAAAAAATTATAATGTTTTGCATCTGACGACTTTAACACAAAATAATGCTTGAAAGTTTATAATAAGTTAGATTGACCTGTGTGCTTAGTGTAAAATGCAAGTTTCGGAAAACGTAACTGCTGTAGTTACGTTTTTTTATTTTACATTGCGTGTTATTGCAAGTTTGGCTATAATAACAGGCAATGAACATTGAATATTCAGTAAAAAAAACTCTACTACTATAGTTGCGTTTACGAAACTTCACTGTAACACTAGGCATACAGGTCATTCTTTCAATAGGATGGCCCCTTTCATAAATGCACCAGAAATGCCTACGAAGAAAAGCGACGGCTTGTTCAGCAGTATTATTAATAACTTGGAGAAATAAAAACATTTTTTTATACTAGCACGACTTGTGACCTTCCCTACCTGATGGTAAATGGCTTCACTGGGCATGACGGCAATTGGAGCCTGATCCTGAAACATATGGATAAACTTTACTGGGTTTATCGGCATGAACGGTGGAGACTTCCCCGCCCAGACAGACTGAGCAAACTACCACCATTAGTCCGCGTACCACCTATTTGTTGTTCTCGTTTAAAGTATGTGCCATTTGCAATGATGTCAAATGCCAATTTTTAGTTTCAAGGAGAACTAATATTGTGAGCTTGCCATAATGATATTTGTATAAAAATAAAACCGCATGAAACAAGACTTACCTAAAAACAAGACTTAGCCGACCCCTGGAGGATTTTAAAGGATTCAGCAATAAAAAATCCTTAAAAGGTTAATATGCTTTCCAATTCCAATACAAATGAGTAATCGTATTTCGCATACCTTGTGGTGAATTCTGTGTGCGCCTCGTCATCCGATGACGCGTCTCGGCCGAGTTTTCATTATCAAATGCGAGCGTCACCGGTCTTCATAAAACCATGATCTCTAAGCGAATTCAGCGCTTTAATTTGGTTAACTAATCGAATATTACTATTTATATATAGTTTTTTTTCTTATTTGCTTAAAACGGCTGACTTGCATTTCAAGCGGTGTTATTTTTATAGAAATGTCACCATGGCAAGCATACAATATTAGTTCTCCTTGAAAGTAAAAATTGGCATTTTACATCATTGCAAATGGCAAATACTTCCAACTAGAACAACAAATGGTGGTAGGTGGACTGATAGTGGTAATTTGCCCAATCCACCGTTCGTGCCGATAAACCCAGTAAAGTGTATCCACACATTTCGGGATCAGGCTCGAATTGGCGTCATGCCCAGTCAAGCCGGCATAGTGTTAGGGACTGATGTCAGTCATGAATGTCTGATGCCAGTTGCTAAGATACTTCATGGACCTTGCGCCCACCTGGTGGTAAGATATAATAATCATTAGGTTTCTTATTCGTGCAATAAAAATCTTTTAAATACGTTCCCAAACTCGTTCACCTTTACATAATTTCATTAAAAGATACCTAAATTTACAATCAGCTCATTAAGTTTACCATTATTTATTTTTACTACCAGAAACTCTCGGATGGATAATTAACAGGCCATAACCTTACAATTTATTCCTAATAGTAAACATGTTGTATATAGCGCTGTAGCTGTTATTTTATAGCCTCCAGCTCCGGGCGTTGCAAATGTTTATGTGAACAATGTGTTGGGCTGTCCGCGATTTTTACCGCCGGATCGTGGCTCAGCTGAATCAGTCCCGCTCTAGACCATAACAGCGGTGCTCGCGAGCCTGACACCGCCCAAGCCTCGACCTTTAAAACTAAAGGATATATTTAAATTTAGAATATTCCCTTCGTCCTTATTGTGACCGCTGTATGTTTGTGTTTTTTTCTTATAACTTATTCGAACCAAGTGGCCAGTTTCTTAGCGCTTGTGAACAGTGAAGTTGTGCAAAAATGTCTAAACCATATTATACTGTGAACGATGATGTTTATGGAACAATACTAAAAAAACATAGCAACCTAAGACCTTCTAGCGGATATGCTGAGGTATACGAAGCTGTCGAAGGATTAGGTATTATTTTTATAGTCAAATTATATTTTTTATTAAGCCTTCCATAGCAAAAGTATTTCTTTAGAAATTTCAAACATCATGTGTATTATTGGCTAGAGGAATATAGCATCTTGATTTGTTTGTTTTCAATGATTTATGATTTGTTAATGGTTTACATTGGGATGCTTGTGCTAAGAGGGTTCCATTAGATTTTATTACTTCGTGCCACTTGCGATGTTCAACAGTGTCTTTGTGGTGTGAGTGTATCCTGACAACTGTGTTTGGACAAACCACGTTATCTTCATTGTCAATAGAAACGTTCTTAATATAGCACATACTATTAAGACTGGGACAAATTGAATGAAATCGTGTTCTTGTATTGGCCACAACAATTTACTCGTAAACTGTCTTAATACAATGACATACTTGCTTTATGATTTAGGTCAGAGCTGTACTTATATAGAAATTGTCGTGTAAATCCTTGTTGTAAACAATACCACGGCACTCATACAAGCAGACTATTATGTTAGCTATGTGGTCAACGTGGCAAGTTTAAGCCAAATAATCCTGAAATATGTTCCTGAATGTGTATTTGCAATTGAGATCTAGATTTTCTGTTTTGAGCGGTGAGGGAGATGTATTGATGTGATCATTTAATTATGTCAAAACAATAGGGTTTTATTTGATGTTAGTCCTTCATCACCATCACTGGTCAGATATAACAAAAACTTCTTAATCTTCTAATCTTAATCAGTGTCTCCATAGTTTTAATACAAATACGTGGTTTTCGATCAGTTTCTAATTCTGATAAAGTAAAAAATTAGGTAATTTATTAAACAATTTAACTGTTATCGCCATTACACATTTTATATATCGGTTTGCTAGTTTTCCTCTTGTGAAGTATTTATTTAATATTTTCAAGTAGTGATAGATTAATTTATGTTATATCTACAATTCTTTGAATTTATATAACCTTATATGTATATTATTCACCAACCTGTATACATAATGCAGCACGTGTGCATGTATGACTGTGCTGTGCCTGACTAGAGAAAATAATCCCGGGATCCTGGCCATTTTATGGCCCCGAAAATCCTGGGTCTCTACTTGGCTAATCTCGGGGTTTTCGGGATTCTCACAAACAGGTAGAACCAGCGTACAACCTGAGCGAGCGTTTTCAGCTGCTGCTTATGTTGGCAATAAACTACGAAGCAGACTTGGAAGCAAACATTGGATACCTTGTTATTTCTGTAATTGTATTTTCGTACAGCAAAGCGGTCCAATTAGTAAGCTTTTGAAGACGAGCAGCAGTAACAGCAGGTTGTGATGTTTTCATTGTGACATCTGGATAAAAATTGTATTATACGAGTTTATATAGTTTAGTAAAACTTTAGAAAAGGCAACAGCTTGTGAAGTCCAGGACAACTCTGCCAAGAGTGTAACGACTAAGAAGAATTTGAATTACCTACTGACTGAGTTTGATTTTCATCAAGAATAACACCACAGTTCGCGTGCCTTGAAGAATACAGTAAGCCGTCCCGGTTCTACTAAAACCAACTTGTGGAATCGTTAAGAAATTGTCATTGAAAATTTACACCAGACCCTTGCCAACCCGTCTGGCCAGCGTGGCGAGTTGCCTATCCCCAGTAGTGGAGGACTAGGATTCTGTGTTTTAGCGGCTATAATGATACAACATGCATGTTGCGGCAGCACCTTGAAGAGCACGTCAAGCTATCAGTCCTGGTTACACTAATACAAAATTGTTTTATAGTTAAGGAATTTGACAAAAAACACCCTTGTCAACTCGTCTGGTTAGCCTTTCATAATTATCTAGAAATATGATCTGTAATACCCATCTTTGGTAGAGTACCTAGTGGAGGTTTTTAATTCTAATATAATTTTTCTGATTCGATTCGAAATGTGGCATAAAAGTGTGAGTTTGGAAGAGTAAGAATAAAGACATTGAACCGACCAAAACAAGTTACTCAAGGACAACGTGCTTCGGATATCGATGTCGCTAAATATTCAAATGTTCTCAGCTATTCTCGGTTGACCTGCTAATCTTCTAATTACATTTTCTGAATTTGTTAAATTATTTGCATACTTATATCTACAATGATTTTTTTTTTTCATATCTGTCTTCAGTATTTTATTATTGTACCTATTTTTTACTAAGGATAATATAATGAATTATTAACAAGAATAAATAATAACTGCATCCGTGGTCTAGCGGTTAAGTCCGGAGGTACCGGGTTCGATTCCTGGTCAGGACACAAAAATATTTATTAATGTAAATAAATACATTAATTTTATATTTAATTTATTTGTGATATTTCTCGAGTTTGATATGCTGGAGATCAACGAGCTTGCCACTTGTCATGATTGGCCTATAGTAAAGTTGGCTAAATGTGAATCCGCTTCATAAGCGTGGTTTCTGACCACCCCGAATGGGAAACGGTATAAAAATTATAAAAACAATATATAAATTAATTAACCCTTGATTTGTTCATGTGGCAGTGTGCCTACAACAGTTGCAGTATTCCCCCGCTTAACAGCAATGCTGATCTGCTGCGCGAGCACACTGCCAACCCTTTTGTTATTTATTTATTTAAAAACTTTATTGCACAAAGTACAAAGGTGGACTTAATGCCCGTAGATATTCTTTCAGCCAAACCTTAGGGACAAATTTGAACAAATATAGGTGCAATGAAAGTAAAAGTAATAATAATTATAGGATAATTTAAAAATATTATATAACTACTTATATACCTTTAATACATATATAAAACTTACATATAGCTGAAACAAAATTAAGAGCCGTTTAGAACTTCTTAGACGGTCTCAAGCAAGACCAAACGGTACATACATGTACAGCTAATAGACTAGTCTTTGCGACGTTTAGCCTTTTATAAACTAATGTATTCACTTGTAATAATAATTGTTGATAATCGTCTTATTGCCGGTTTTTAAAAGTGTTTAACATTTGTATATCTGCCACTTTATTCGTAATTAGTCACGACACTTTTGTTATTTTAGCCAATTAAGTTTATTATAACAAAATATTAGGCGTGCCTTAGTTTAATCATCCTGTCTGCAAAGGCCAGTATCTGTATTTATTTAAAACCTTTTTATACTCGTTGTATAGTTACAGTTTGATGTCGTTGTTACTGCAAAGTTCTCAATATTTCTGTAGTCTTGCTTATTACTTGTTTCCATAGACATTTATCTCGTCAATCTGGCATAATGGTAGGTGTCATTTTTTTTTTTTTTTTTTTTATACGGAGCACGACATGTGACACCGCGCCCACCTGATGGTAAGCGGTACGCGAGGTCCAAGAATGGGAGCAACTGACGCCAGCCTCGGACGACCGACATCAGTCCCTACCACTATGCCGGCCTATAAAGATGCTTTTTCACACTTCGTTTGAAGGACTCCAGGTTATAGGAGTGGGGAAATACACTGGCTGGGAGAGCATTCCACATCTTCAGCGTGCGACAGATGTAAGAGTCTCCAAATTTGTATGTACGCGTAGGGATAGTGGCTACGGTATGTGGATGCATATTTTGGCCTGTGCGAGTGGTTCGGTGCGGAATAGAGAAGAAGGGATAAGGTTGTGGAGCTCTTCAGAACATTCACCGTAGTATAGCTTGTAGAATACGCTCAGGGAGGCCACGTCTCGGCGAAGCTGCAGCGATTCGAGAGTTTTGGACACTGTAGTATCGTCCACTATTCGAATAGCCCGCCTCTGTAGGACATTGAGAGCATCTGTAAGCTACTTAGCGGATCCATCCCAGAGGTGAGAGCAGTATTCCACGCATGACCTTATTTGCGCTTTAAAAAGCATAAGCCGGAGTGAGGGCGGAAAAAAACAATCTTTACTGATGCCATTTGTGTCCTGCTTACCATTAGGTCACATGTAGTGTAGATGTAAAAAATATAATAAGTACAGCTATAATAAATGTGCTGGAATTAACAGACTTAGCATTGTATGTTATTTAAAAAATCATCCACATAAAATCCTTGTTCCACTGGCTAAGTTTCCTAATAAACGCTCATTGCAGCTTATTAAACGGTTTGCTGTATGTTTTCTGTGACATCATGTACTTAAATGGAACATGTGTCATCGATGGACTTGAATTAATTTATTTGTACAGACGTATTTTTGTACGTAACTATTTAATTAAGAATAACATAAATAAAATATTATTTATTACTCTTAGCTTAAGTTACTATATAATATAGTTTTAAAGACGGTTATTGTTTTTTTTTTTTTTATTTCCCATTATATATAAAAGCTAGTTTTTTTCTTTCTTCTTTAAGAATAAGTATTATTAATGTATAATTATTATCATGGAGCACGAATTCACGCAGCATTTTTTTTTTAAATATACAGTGTAAACTAACTAACGTCACTCGATTGAACGACTAACTCCCTGAAGCGTCGAAATCAATTGGCTTTGGTTGGTTTAGCTTGTCTTCCAATTCTAATTTTCCTTCTCTCCAATTAACGATAACTCTATAACGTCATAAAATGCACAGTCCCTTCAGTGTCGCTATTATTATTATTATTATTTTTTATTATATATATTATATAGAGTTTAATTATATTAATAATTGATTTACCGATGAAGAAATTCGAGATGTACTTATAATCGAGGGTTTTAAATGTTTTTTTTTTAAACTGCATAAATATTATTTCGTTTTAATGTTGGAATATGGTGTAGTATTATTATCCTCTGGTTCCGAATCATGTTCACAGCGCTTAGAATGAATATAATACAGACAGTCATTCCGAATCAAATATCACGATTTGGATGCCCTTAGCGTGATTTCAATGGGGTGTATCACTAACTTTTTATCACGACAGATGGCGCATGAGAGATTGTACCTAATAGAAATGATGTATTTTTATTACGAAATTCATAATTTTCTGGATATGCAGAAGTGAGCAGCTTTTAAGTGTACAAATTGAGATTTTTAAGCGAAAGCAAAGATATGGTGCTCTCAAAATTGCCGTTCTATTAATTCAACCTTTTTTTTATTTTAATGACGGTGTATGCTTACTTAATTCGTCTTTTAAGTTAGATAACGTTAAGTTAAAATACATTTTTCTGTTATAAAAAAAAAAAACTACAAATAAATTTAAAAAAGGGTCCGTCATAGGTGTAAACAAGGTACCAGTGCCGCTAGCGACATCTACAAAAAGCTTTGCCTGATACACCCCATTCGGAACGGTCTAAATCTCATTTTTATTCATAACATAATATAATTTTTTTTTAAGTTAAGAAGATAAATTTCGGATTCCACATCTTTGAGTATGAATACTAACAACTCCTCTCGGTTTTTTCATCTTTATATGTGTAACATTTACTTTTTTAAACTTATTTTGGTCTTCTAAAGTAACTTGCCGTGGTACAGAAATTTTTTATTTACTTCCTACTTAAATAATAATTATAGATTTGTTTTAGAAGTAATATACAAACAGTATAAGAGAATTACAATAATAAATTATTTAAAAGAAAACCTATTATAAATAAACTTTAAAATGGCGCGCGACATAATGACAATCAACTGACAGCGCTCAGAGCGATCTACCTCGATATCATCATGAGCACTGAGCAGTCTAAGCGCGAAGAATGTCTTTTGTCACGACACAAACCTTTGGCAATACAGTTTTTGCACGTCTCGGAACTGTTTTAAGCGTGCTTAGGTTACCATTATCGTGTCTTGGAACGAGGGGTATGCAATGGCGTTGATTTCTATGACTACTGAAATTACTAATGCAAATCGAAAATAAAAAATATTCTACCAAAATATATCTTCTCTATTTGGAATACAGCCGTATCTAGCCAATCAAAAATCTTTAAATAGGTACCTTAAAATACCAATAATATCTTCAGTTGAATTTATTATTAACTAGGATCTATATTCTATTCCAGATGCCCTCCTAGCAGATCTTCAGAACTCCATAAACCCAGGGGCTCGGGTAAACTCACCCGGAGGCCGTACCTCTTCCCCTGGAGGCCGCACTGCTTCTCCCGGCGGGCGAACCTCTTCCCCTGGTGGCCGAACCGCCTCTCCCGGAAGAGGTGGCTCTCCAGGAAGACTAAGCTCACCAGGTGGAAGTCTTAGTTCCCCCACATCTACCGGATATGGATCTATTAATGGATCTAGGAATTATCAGAAATCTGGATCGGTATGTAGTATTGATATATATTATTATTTTTGTATCAATACACTCGTACGAGAAATAGGGAAAATGAGGATCCTAAAAAAATGCTAGGCTTACAAAATTGCTTGGCTGAATCTACAAATAGCTGAAAATATTGCATGCTGTTACTCGATGTTAATGTTGACTCTAAAATCTTTGTGTGGTTTATTGCTGGTATGATGCTAGATATGATAAACGTTAATTTTCACAGTTAATTAGTAAACTGAACTTTATCGCTGTACAATAAAATGTAAAAAGCTTCACAGCTTTTTAACATTGTTGGCGACTTCATCGATATTGCAAAACAAGTATCGAGAATAAACGTTTTAATTGTTTGTTAGGAATGCGACATAATAAAATTTTATGTTCCACATAATGTAATGAAAATATTGGTTTGCCAACAATGACGTAGCTAATGATCAGCGCCATCTAGTGAAAAGCCCTCGCTTCAACAAATTGGACTCGCTCCAGTTCGTTAAAGAAATGCTGTTATGTCTTAATAGATGTCGCTAGGCGTTTAATTCTAGAGGCACGGAGTAGTTGTTCCAGTAACGGCTACCCATGAGATCTCTGGATCTTATTTCTGGTTAAATAAGTGGCGTATCTACATCAATGCTGACTGCCTCTACCACTGAGTCCTTGAGGGCAGAACATCGCGTGGACCGCGACCGACAGATACCTGGGCTTTAAGAACGGGTGAAATGGTCGCCATCAAACAGGCGAAGCGTTACGTCCTGTTATGAATTCCACCTTGCCGCTTGGGTTGTACGTCCGTCGTTCGTCTCTACAAGGTGTTCATCCGTTTCAGATCTAATATTCTTCCAACTCAACCATTGTGACAAACTGAACGTTTCACATCTGAGTATCCAACTAAATGCCTACATAAAATACACATATCTGGCAAGAGCATGACTTGTAAACAATAGCCGACCTAGTTAATGCGAATTGCCTTGTTTACCCGACTAAATGCCCCTGAAAGGATGAGTGTCCTATAAATGGATTAACCTTGTATGGATGACCTAATATATTCAGAAATAGTTTTTTAGGTATCGCCGATTTTGGATTACATTAGTAAAGTATCATCACGACCGTATCTCTTTGTGACCACTTAGTGAAAAGCCTCGCTTTTTAAAAAGACATATCATCACTTGCTCGATACCTCTAGCGTAAACTCGACAAATATCATAAATACTATATATAAAAAACTGCTTCCGTGGTCTAGCGGTTAAGTCCGTGCATATAGACCTGGAGGTACCGGGTTTGATTCTCTATTTCTCGGGTCTAGTACGCTAGTGTTATAGAAGAGTTTGCCACTTGTCATGATGTGCCTATAGTAAACTTGGCTAAATATTAATCAGCTTCTTTGGTTTTATCCATTTTTCATTCAGTGTATGTTATCTTATTTTTTAAATATGTTCAGAATCTTTAATATTTTTAACATTCGCCAAAAATTCAAGTTGATGCGGTTGACAACTAATTAAATATATGTAATACGTGTTTGTATAATTAAAAGCATGTCGCTAGAAATCTAAACATGTCAGAAATTTGAGCTACGTTCAGCGTGCCTAGGATCCGTGCCAGGCCAATAACTCTAAACTAAATCATTGGGTCAACTGTAACAAGCTAGGCAGTGTTCACTAAATAGTGCAGAATTTATATAGGATTGGAAAATATTAAAAATGGATTGCATATATTCTTAAATAATACGTGTAAAAAGGTAAAACACAACTACTGACTTAGTTGTGCAGTTAAAAGGTTTTTGTACTAGTACCACGCGGACGGGACTTATATCCGTATTATATTGTATTAATACTTATTTTATAATATAGTAAAGTATAGTAGTATCATCACGACGGTTTCCCTTTCGGGGTGGTCAGAAACCACGCTTATAAATAAGCGGATTCACATTTAGCCAACTTTACTATAGGCCAATCATGACAAGTGGCAAGCTCGTCGATGTCGCCAGCGTACCAAACTCGAGAAATACCACAAATAAATTAAATATTAATTAAATGTATTTACATTAATTAAGTCCGTGGATTAAGACTAGAAGGTACCGGGATGGATTCCTGGCCGGGACACAAAAATAATTATTAATGTAAATACATTTAATTAATATTTAATTTATTTGTGATATTTCTCGAGTTTGGTACGTTGGAGACATCGACGAGCTTGCGATAGGTCATGATTGGCCTATAGAAAAGTTGGCTAAATGTGAATTCGTTTATTTATAAGCGTGGTTTCCGACCACCCCGAAAGGAAAACGGTCGTGATGATGATGATACAAAATAAGAAAAAGGAACAGGGCCCCGATTCTCGCGCCTTTGACACGCGTGTCAGATCGATTGAAACTGACAGTTTCCTATGGAGATGATTTTCATTCGAATATTTCCAACCGACACGCAAGTCGAAACCGCCAGAATTAAGCCCCAGGACATTTGGGAAAAAAAACTGTGCAAGAGTATTGCGAGACTCTATTGGATTTGCTAACATATCGGTGGTCTTGTTCCAAGACTTCCGCAAATATAAATAAATATTGTCTAGAGTAATATAAAATGTTGCAAGTACTAATTCCTACAATGACTATTTCAGATGTTATAGGTAAACTGTCTTTGTACTTTGTACTATGTACGATTTATTATATGCCCTAACCTATGTAACAACTAAATTGTGATGTATATTTATTTTGAAATAAAGATTTTTATTATTATTATTATAAGACTGCAAGACCAAGGTTGGCAACACTAGCTAAAACTGACAGTCAATAAAAGTAATCCACTATTTTCACAATCTACTATTTGCGAATACATTTATGAATAGACCTCTTTTAATTCGACATTATGCACTCGTTGAAAAGTAACAAAAAGTGCAATCTAGTTTTTGTTTTGTTTATAGTTAAAAAAAAATGTAACTAATAAAACACCTTTGTCCACAGCCAACATACCAAAACTCGAGTTCATTGCAAGAAAAAGTTGTCCCAGTTAAATATACCGGAAGCACATCCGGTTACGGAGGGACAACTGGCAGTTATGGCGGAAACACTGCCAGCTATGGAAACACTGGCAGTTATCCCGGAAATACTGGCAGTTATGGAACCACTGGAAGTTATCCTGCAAACACTGGCAGTTCTCCTGGCAACACTGGCGGTTATGGAAGAACCACTGGCGGTAGAGGGAACCTTTCAGAACTTGACACCTTACTTGATGACTTGAGCAATGCAAGATATAATTATAATGAAAAAAATACGTCGCCATATGGAGACAAAACTGGTAAGTCTGAACTTTTAAAGTTAAGTATCATACTGACCGTACATGACCCTTGCAGGGTTAAATCGGATTCACATTTAGCCGACTTTACTATAGGCCTATCATGACAAGTGGCAAGCTCGTCGATATCTCCAGCGTACCAAACTCGAGAAATATCACGAATAGATTAAATGTATTTATTTACATGATTAAATATGTTTGTGTCCTAGTACCTCCGAGTCTAAATTCACGGACTTAACCCCTAGACAACGGAGGCAGTTTTTTTGAATCCAGTTTTAAATGGACCTATTTAATGTTATTTAACTGCTTTATTTCATTAAGTTCAAACAGTTTAGATTACGAATAGGCCTTTATATTGTCCTACCTTTGATCGATTGCTGTTATTATTTATTCATTGTGTAGACTTTTCCACAATTACTTGAAAAGTTTTATTGATTTTAGATACTGCTCTGTGACCGATTTCTGAATTGCTTATGTCCAACAATATAACGTACAAGGCGTTCAGTTACACTACCGAGACTACTTGTAACTGGCCTATTAATCCCTAGTGCTGGCATCTCTTCTGATTTATCGTTGCCATTTTTTTTAATAAAAATGTCGGATTTGTGGGTCCTACAAACATGCCGGAATTGTAACCGCGATATTTTGATTGAAGTACAGCTAACAAGACCATCATGCTTTTATTGAAATTCAAATATCGAGAATACTTTAGGAAACACCGGTGTATCGATAGTGTTCGTAGTTTCCCAATAGTTGGCAAGTCATTATCGTATCCTGTTAGTGTTGGCAGGCCCCTGTTCGTTACAATATCAATATCTTATGGCTCACTACAAATAGATTACAAGTCATCAACTGTTTTAGACTGTTTACCTAAATCTACTCCAAGATTACCAAAAGCTCGCAAATGCAATTTCAGCGAGAACACATCCTGAAATCTGCATCTGATCTTCTGGACTTTCTAGAAGTGATTGCATGTCACCACAAACCTAAATGCAGAAACTCAAGGACTTTATTATTATATTATGAAGCTTACGGCCTTTTTAAAAAGGAGGCTTCCTCATTTTATTGCGCAATAAGACGCTCACCATTCTACCCCTTTCTCTACCCAACTAAATACTGTATGATTCTGCTAATACCGTCTTACCTGCTAAGGCCCAATTCATTCAGTAAATTTATTTATTTATAAACTCTTTATTGCACAAAATAACTTAAAAAGTAGTGTACAAGGGCGAACTTAATGCCTTCCGGCATTTTATAACAGCTAACCTTTGGGAGTGTGGCAGAGGATTTCGGGTGCATTAAGATACATACAATTACTTAAGAATACTTAAATACTATTACATAAATACTTACATGATATATAATTAAAATAATATATATAATAAACATAAATATATATTATGTATGAATATATAAACACAGCTAATAGATAGATACTCGTATTACAAAGGCGAGCTGTTCGAATTGTGGACGATGCCACTATATCTGGAACTCTCGAATCCCTGCAGCTTCGCCGAGATGTAGCTTCTCTGAGCGTGTTCTACCGGCTATACTATGGTGAGTGCTCTGAAGAGCTCTATAACCTAATTCCTTCCTCCCCATTCCGCAACCGAACCACACGCACAGGTCAGAATATGCACCCACATACCGTAGTCACTATCCCTTCGCGTACCTATAAATTTGGTGACTCATACATCTGTCGCACAATAAAGATGTGGAATGCTCTTCCAGCCTCTGTGTTTCCACTTTCCTATAACCTGGAGTCCTTCAAGCGAAGTGTGAAAAGGCATCTAGTCAAGCCGGCATAGTGTTAGGGACTGATGTCGGATATAAGGGTCTGATTCCAGTTGCTAACATTCATGGACCCTACGCGCCACTTACCATCAGGTGGGCGCAGGGTCACATGTCGTGCTAGTATAAAAAAAAAAAAAAAAAAAAAAAAAATATATATTACATAGGTACAATCATTTACGATAATATGTTAAGAAAATAAATAAAAATTATAATGCATAGGTACTTGTAGTTATCATGACAAATTATTTTGTTTATTTAAAAAGTGAGCAATGACATTTATTGAAGGCGCCCGTCTAATGACTAGTGGAAGCTTGTTCCACTCTCGAGCAGCGAAAACAGTAAAAGAATCTGAATATCTGCTAGAAGTGTGAGGGGGAATTTTGAGTTGATTGTTAGAAGCAGACCGAAGAGGAAGGTTGTGACTGTCTCCAAGAAATTGGAAACGAGTCTTAAGGTATAGAGGAGCTTGGGGATTGTAAAGAAAGAGCGTAAAGCTGAGTCTTGAATCAGTCCTCCTCATTTCTTCTATGAGATCATAACATTTGTTCGACTTCATGTTGTTGAAATATTTGGATCCTACAGAACGGTAAGTACAATAATAATAACTATTTTCACGATCCAAAAAAATACCAAGATGTCTGGCCTATAGGCTGATACAGTTAGTTCATCTGGGATCCTATAATGATGTTATTAGTAACTTAAAAGTACGTAAAAATGCGAGTTTAAATCCATTACGTCTTCCAGCATCACACCGAGGAAATCATTTATGATGAGATAATGAAGATACTATTTTAGCTATTTTCATTTCACTTACCCCTTAGCTAGTAATATGCTGATACGGATTTAAGCTTGAACTTGTTAATAGTTATTGTTAATAAACTTACCTACTATGACGTCGATTAAATATTAAGATGTCACAGAAGAAATAATTAGGAACAGAATCAAGGCTCGGCTTTATACGCAGGGGAAGTTGGTGCGTGAGAAATTCCAGCAAAATATTTGCACCACTTACTAAAAGATTTGAGCATGATTTGAGTTGGTCTGCCATCAATACATTTATGGGATGACCTTCCAAGACTATATTAGTAGTCTAACAATTAAGCTAAGCTAATTTAAAATTAGGATGTGCCGTATTAAACAAATTGGTAAATGACAAAGAAAACGTTATCAATAACTAACTATAAAATAAAAATAAATGGGGTGCTTTAAATTTGAACCAGTGTCGTAGATATAAGACATATTTCTTAAATTAGAATTATTAAAATCTTGTTTCTATGAGACGATTATTTATTGTACAGACGAAAGATGAATACGTGATAAATCAAAATTTAGTTAGTAATATTTTATTATTATTTTTTTTAATTCTGCGACAGTTTTATTTAGGTTACTCGCTTTTATCCACTTAGACAAACTTAATTTATTTCACTTCAACTAATACTGAGAACTGTTGACACTGGATATAATATGATATTAATCTTAAAGACGTAACAAACAGCGCGGTGCGGTTTAACCGTGAATAATTTTTAAACATTAGACTACTTATGTATGTGATAAGCAAAAATTTCCGCATCTGTTAGGTATACTTAGTTATTCAATAATAAATTGTACCTCTCTATAATCACATCATCTCAACCCCTAGAACACACGAGTCCTAGACCTCCACTGTTGGGTATGGGCTTTCCAAAATTTCTGCAGAATTAGGCCTACACTCGCCACACTGGCCAGTGCCAGGGTGTGATGTCAAATTTTAATGACAATTAATTATCCACAATTTTATATTAGT
The DNA here is from genome assembly GCA_910589645.1 of Tinea semifulvella. Lineage (NCBI taxonomy): Eukaryota > Metazoa > Arthropoda > Insecta > Lepidoptera > Tineidae > Tinea > Tinea semifulvella. The sequence continues at coordinate 3,192,646 of OU342585.1, read as the reverse complement.
GGTTAACGGTAGTGTTGTAATTCTATGACAGATGTATGTAAGAATTTCTAATTAATACATGCCGGGGTTCGAACCAACCTTTATAAGGAAAGCGTTCTTACAACTGAGCCACCACAATATATATATATATATATTGAAAAAAAAAAACAACAAATATATAGTTATATAGCAGATAAAGGGGGTTGGATGAGGGTGGCAGGAGATCGTGTGAAGTGGCGAGCCTTGGGGGAGGCCTATATCCAGCAGTGGAGAGACACAGGCTGATGATGATGATGATGATGATAGCAGAATAAAAAGAACTTCTGGCCGGAAATTACGTAGAATCTTGAAATAAGTGGTAGACGGAGGGTGGTTTATCCACCGTTCGTTCCGATAAACCCAGTAAAGTGTTTCCACACGTTTCGGGATGAGGCTCGAATTGCCGTCATGCCCAGTCAAGCCGGCGGCGTAGTGTTAAAGACTGATGTCAGTCATGAGTGTCCCATTCCAGTTGTTAAAATTCATGGACCTCGCGCGCCAAATACCATCAGGTGGGCGCTAGTATTAAAAAAAAAAAAACTTTTTTTTTACGCTTGTTCTTTTACTTGTCTTACCACTTAAAAAGTACTGTCTCGAACGCATGTTATTTGACCTTGTTGTTTTCTTTTGTAATTTGTTAAGTCTTGTTTATTGATTTTTGTTTTGACACGGCTACCCAGCGTTCTTTTTATCTGCCAGTATCTGTATCATTGGCTCTTAGAAACTTCAGCTTGAGTAAAACATTACAGGATTTGGGGAGTGTGGAGTTGTGTCTTATTGATTAATATTACCGTTTCTCAACCATCTTCATAGATAAGTTGTGTGTGCGAGTCTTAAACATCAACTGCTAATGTATTTCTAAAAAAAACTTTTCTACATACTATCTCTAAGTGTTTCTTGTGTAAGTAATATGCTTTCAAATCTCTTCCATTAGGTACAATCAATCTTGTGAACTAACAATGAATACACGCAGAATTTACGACATATAGATTGCCTGAATATTTTAGCACCAATGTTATTGACCCCTTGGCAATAGCTGCCAAATTCAATACTATTTTTTTCTCCATTGTAAACCGCCCTTTACTCAACACGTGTATCGACTATAGACGACATTACGCGCCTATATTGGTTCAGTTGATAAAAGAATCATTGATCTTGTTTGGGGATTATAAATCTAAATTGTTTTCACACTTCGAACTGCCTCCGTGGTCTAGCGGTTAAGTCCGTGGATTTAGACTCGGAGGTACCGGGTTCGATTCCTGGTCGGGAAACAAAAATATTTAATAATGTCAATAAATACATTTAATTTAATTGTGAAATTTCTTGAGTTTGGTACGCTGAAGACATCGACGAGCTTGCCACTTGTCATGATTGGCCTATAGTAAAGTTGGCTAAATGTGAATCTGCTTATTTATAAGCGTGGTTTCTGACCACCTCGAAAGGGAAACGGTCGTGATGATACTTTACTTTTTTTTGTTTTCACAGTTATACGAGTATATGCATTTTATCGCGGTGGTGGCTCGGTTGTAAGAACGCGTTCCTTAAATCCTACAAAGGTCGGTTCAAAACCACCCGGCATGTACCGATGAGAAATACACTTTTCTTACGTACATTTGTCATAGATTTACTACACCACCGTTCCTGTGCCTCAGAGAGTTACGCCGTCGGTCACGGTTCCAACTTGTGGAATCGTTAATAAATTGTCATAAAAATTGACATCATATCCTCGCCAAGCCGTCTGGCCAGCGTGGCGAGTGTAGGCCAAATTCTCCAGATATATGTTCTAGGGGCTGTAATTTATTTATTTATTTATTCGAAGTAAGGTACAAATAACAGCTAACAAACAAAACAATTATTGAAATCATAGACAAATAATCTTGTCGGGTTTGCCAGCCTAAAAAAAATGTACACAACATTGAATAATACAAAAAATGGTAATAATATAAAATAAAAGTTAATAGTAAAAAAATATATAAAAAAGTAAAACCTATAAAAACTAAAAGTAATAACTAATAAGATTATAAAAGTAAACATAATAATAACAAAATGAGATAATAACATGAAACAAAATCACTTTTTCCTTCCTAACCCGTTCCACAATTTATTGTGCATACCTACCGACAAACAATTTAGTGAGGTTAATTTTAAATGAGTGTTTTTTCATATTAAATATATCCATCTCAGGATCTGACACATAAAGTTCGTTGCAACTTCGACACATACGCGAGATTGGAGAGTTAAAGGCGACATTGTTTCTGGCATTAGGGACACAGAAAGGGCGAGGGATTCGAACTGGTCTATTGGGGACACTTAGATAGACCGTGCTGGTCAGGCCCTGAGTAAAATAACCGTTGGCTATTCTGTGTAGTGTTGTTAAGTCCGCGATAGTGCGCCGTTCGTACAGCGGCAACAGTTTAAAGTGACGAAAACGATCCCTGTAGCCAGGGAGCTTACGCCTAAGACCAAATTTGGAAGAGATCATTCGAAGAAAGCGTCTCTGGACTGACTCCAGTCTTTGCACGTGCACTTTGTAGATTGGTGACCAAACTACTCCGCAATATTCCGTGATACTACGCACTAATGATGTGTACAGAATCAAGAAGCTCTTGGGCTTTTTAAAAGGTTTGCAAGTGCGAAAGATGAAACCTATCATTCTATTGGCTTTAGACACTATTGACTCATAGTGAGGTCGAAATGACAAAGACGAATCAAATAGTACTCCAAGATCACGAATGCACGACACGTGTTTCAGTTCAACTCCGTTGATTTTGTAGGGGTACTTTAGTATGTTTTTGTTTCTGGTGAAAGTGATTAATTGACATTTAGAAATATTAAGTGACATTCGGTTTGAAGTGCACCAATCGTGAACCAAATTTAAATCAGACTGGAGTAGTTCGCAGTCGCTAATATCAGTAACTTGTCTAAATATTTTTAGGTCATCTGCATAAGCCAAAAACTCACACTGAATGAGATTGAGAAGGTCATTTATGAACACCAAGAACAATAGTGGGCCCAGAATTGAGCCTTGGGGCACGCCAGTAGCCGCACTAAATGGAATTGAGTCATACCCATAAACAGATACCAATTGAGTCCGATTTAGGAGATAAGAACAAAGCCATCGATGCAAGTTTCCATGCACACCGAGACGTGCGACTTTCATCAACAGAATGTCATGGTTGACACGGTCGAATGCTTTGGCGAAGTCTGTGTAAATTGAATCCACCTGCGATCGACTGTTAAAAGCTTTACATAAATAATTCGTATACGTGAGAAGATTAGAAGTTGTGGAACTGCCTTCAACAAATCCATGCTGACGCGGATTTAAAAACATTTTAAAATGAGAGTACAGGTGTGGGTAGACTAAAGACTCAAAGACCTTTGCAAAACAAGATAATATGCTAATAGGGCGATATTTAGAAACGTCATTTTGGTTACCCGATTTGTGGATGGGTGTGATCCTCGTAATTTTCCACAATTCAGGGAATGTACCTTCTGATACGGATTTATTAAAAACAATGGCAAGAGGACTCGCCAATCCATCTGCACACATATGCGCAAAAACTGGCGGAATACCGTCCGGGCCAGACCCTTTACTTATATCCAGTTTCTTTAAAGCCCGCAGAACATCACACGACTCTATGGCGACTTGAGTTATTAGGGCGCTAGACTTTACACAGAGCGTCTCTTCAGATAAAGACGAAACGGTGCTGTTTTGTGTATCATATACAGATGAAAAAAACTGGGCAAAAAGGTTAGCAATACCATTGCCATCGTTGGACACTACGTCATCAAGGAAAACACTACCTGGAATAGAATTTGTCACCCTTCTACCTTTTGTGAACCTCCAGAAGCCTTTGATGTTTGTAACAAGACTTGATTCAATGTTCGAGATATAGTTTCTAAAACACTCAACAATCATTTTCTTGGACCTGGATCTTAAGAGACTGAAAGCATCATAGTCACGGGGATTGCCAAACGATTTGTATCTCCGATGAAGTTTGTTTTTATCTTTTAACAGTCTTATTAATGGTTTGGAAAACCACGCTGGGAATGTAGATTTACGTGATGATTTTTTGGGTGTGTATTTATCGATTATAGTCCATAATTTGTTGTAAAAGTATTGAAGAAAATCGTTACAGTTAACGATAGATGCACTAGAATGCCAATCGACAGCAAGTAGATCCGCAAGACACTTATTGTAATCAGTTTTGTAGAATCGGTAACTGTATTCCTCTTTGTTATGTGATAAAATCGGACCCGACCCGATATCAAAAGTAAATTCCAGGGGCAAATGGTGCGAGTCCACACGGCTAATAGGATCAGTGGATGGCACCAAATCAATGCCCACATGGTCTGACAGAACCAAGTCAAGAATTTTGTCATTAAAATTTTTTATATTATTATATTGCCTTAGGTTTGTTGAATTAATAAGATCAGACAAAATTAAGGACCTAGCACATGAAGCAGATGCGTTTATGGTTGACCAATTCATATCCGGAAGGTTAAAATCACCAACTATTAATGTGTGAATGCTACTGTCGGAATTGATAATAATATTTTCGCACTTTTCTGCGAATGCTTGCATGAGATCATTAGGGATATAAGAGGGGATATATACTACACAAAAGTTGATTGTAACGTTTCTGATTTGTATGCAGACCCAGAGATCTTCCAAAGAAGTCTGCCAGTCAATATGTGCAGAAGTTGCAAGTCGAGTGGAAATAGCCAGTAAAACTCCTCCACCATGTGCTTTGTGAAATTTTTCTTTAAAAGCATTATCGCGATCACGCCTGAACACTCGGTATCTTGTATCAAATATTTCAGATGAAAATACGGATTCATCGAGCCACGTCTCACACAGGCAGATTATATCAAAGTTGCAATTTAGGACGGAGGTAAATATATCAGTGACTTTTGATTTCATACCGCGTATGTTCTGATAGTAGATAGATAATTTCATTGTAAAATAAAAATGTAAATCTAAAGTATAAAAATATAAAATGTTTTTTTTTTAAGTAAATAAAATTAAAAGGTGTTAAAAAATAAAAGTTAAAAGCAAAACAAGTTCACACTAAAAAGATAAACAACAAATAGCAAAAAAAATATAATAACAGTGGAAAGTGGCAATGAAATAATTCAAACAATAAGATTTAATGATTGTTCGTTCCTAATTGTCATGAACCTAGAGTTGTCGTCTTTACGAACGTGGATAAGACCATTGCGGATCCAAACATATTTGTATGATTTTTCCTTTCCTCTGAGTCGAGCCGCAGCATGAAGAGCCTTGAAGTGGGGAGATAAGTGTTCAGAGACATAAACCGGGACTCTTTCACCAGTGAAACCAAGTGACATAGACGAAAGTTTGTTTGTGGCGTTAGCTTTATTGTAACGGCTCACTGCAGACAAGGCTTCATCTCGGCGTCGTCGACTGTTAAGTTTCACTACTACTGTTCGTGGTCTTTTACTGTCTCTATTTAACTTAGCGACTCTTACGCAGCTCAGAATATCTGAATCCGGTATTTTCGCCGATACGACATCAAAAAGATTGCTCACAACAGCATTTAAATCTTCTGTTTTATTTTCAGCTATGCCTTGTATTTCGATGTTGGATTCGCGTAGATGCTGCTCGAGGTAGTTAACTTTGTCCTGTAGCACTTTAACCTCAGCGTCTGCCGAAGCGTACCTAGTCTTGACTTCATCACAGTCTTCCCTCAGTTTGCGGACTTCAATAGAAAAGTCATCATACTTCGCGCTTAGGTAATCTATAGATGAAGTCAATTCCTTAAGCTGGCTAGTTATTGGTGCAAGAGTGACGTTTAATTGCGCATTCAAAATTTTTGGTATTTGAGAATTAAGGATTTCAGAAATTTCTTTTTTATTAAAGTTCGCCATATCAATGTCCAGCGTTTGTGGAGAAGAAGATGCCACTCCTCTTTCGGAAGTGTCAGCAGAGCCGGTATGCATAGGCAGATCAGCTCTGCTGCCACTATGACGATGTGCAACAACACACTCGGGACACTTCCATATGTTTCGGGATGCCTGGGAGGTGCCATCAGGACCAATGTTGACACATTCGTTGTGATAGTGTTGAGCACATATGGTACATTTTATGCGTTTTTGTATGACTGTAACAGCATTGCAACAACCACCACACGTAGTAGGCATTTTTCAGATGTTATATATACGGTAGCACGGGGATGTTGCTGTATTTTTTTAATTAACTATGATGAAAGAAAAGGAAGTTGGAGTCGGCCGAGTCGATTACATAATCCGCAATGAGTATTGTCCTCCCTCTAAAATCTCATGACATTAAAAACAAATTGTACCATTTGGTAGTTTTTTCCCAATCTGGCAACACTGCGACAACTTTTCCTTGTTATGTTGGTAGTATGGATCAGCGTTTGTTGTTTATGCCTGTTTTGAGGTTATACGGGTTTCGGATGCAATATTTACCTTATTCATTAAGCACAGATTAAATAAACACATTATTTGAATTATGCGATTAATTAGGTTTCGGGTAAGTACAATTTTTTCAGGTAAAACTTCACTTATATCTATTTAAAAAATAATAATATCGGAGACACTTTTTGACTGTTGTTTGACTTTTTTTTTTTTTTTTTCTATATCCATGATATGATGATAATGATGATGCATTTTTAGATAAATTATTCTAACAAGATTACAATTTAAATAGATTTATTTTTATATAGTAAAGGTGTGTATGACAGACAGCTCTAGTACTAAATGACTAGATTGATATGAAAACTACATATTTTATTTTCCAAATATATATTTTTTGCTGTCCTATTATTTACACGGGCAATGCCAAACAGCCAGTAAAACATATATTTAAATCGAAATGTCTGTAACAATTCAGTCTCACAGGGCATTGGACTATAATTTGCTTTGTTTTATATCTTAACCATTACGTTGGTAACACTGATAAAGCGGCTGTTTAACGAGCTTTGGCAACTATACTAAACTCTAAAACACATTAAATGAAATGAAATGAAATATCGTTTATTTGCAATAAATACAGTACAGTGGTCACAAAACTTTAGTCAGGTCTACTCACATATATTCTACCTGCAAGCAGGCGTGCAAATCTTTACTTACATACTAATATCATAATCACAACTGCACTAAAACAAAAAAACAATATTAATACCTGTTTTGCCCTCAAGATACTCTTTTACACTATAAAATCTATGGTCCAGTAGCCATTTCGTCAGTTGTAATTTTAATTTAGGGCCCTTCAATAATTTTATTTCGTCAGGAAGCTTATCATATATTATTATACACATATTAAATACATTTTTCATACTTATGTCTTTAAATTAATTGAACACATGAATTGACTTCAATATTGAATCGATAACAAACTATACTGTATGTATGAGCGGTGGTGGCTCGATTGTCAGACAGACAGCGGAGTCATCCAGGCCCGGATGTTCAATGGGGTTGGGGATGGGATAATCTCCCGTTTTCCCCGGCAGGATCTCGGCGGCTAACTACCCGCCGGTGATTTAACGCACCTTTGGTGCTGGGCGCTGTTCCTACTACAACACCGTCCTTGTGGCTCACGAATCCTCGGTTGTAACAACGCTTTCCTTAAAATTCTAAAAGGGTAATTTGCAAGTACTAGTGCCTCTACCAGTGAGAAATATACTTTTCGTAAGTACATTAGTCATACATTTACAACACCACCGTTCCCGTGCCTCGGAGAGCAGCTTTAGCTGCCGGTCAGGTCGGTCTCGGTTCCACTAATACTAACTAGTGGAATCGTTAATAAAAATGATGTTAGACCCTCAGCAACCCGTCGGCCCAGTGTGGAGAGTGTAGACCAAATTCTCTAGATTTTTTTGGATGGCCCGTGGAGCTTCTTCCAAAACGAAGTTCAAGAAAACAAATTGTAGCGAATAAAATGGCGTCGATTGTACCAACTGACCTTCAAAATAATGTATAAATAAAAACTGATACAACTCACATTGAAACGATGATAAATGTACCACCTTTACGTACCACAACATGTACAAATTACAATAACACATATGTAGATTATACAATTATTAAAACTAAATTTTAAAACAATTATTAAACTTTAATAAGAATTTGTTTCTTAAAACCATCGATGTATATACACACATCAAAAGTGTCTAGGGATCAACATATATTTTTGCAATAACTTTTCTCCTGATTGATATTCATTAAAATTTTCTTTAAGGATTGATCAAATAAAATGTTTTCGTTTGTCTACAGTAACGATAAACCAAGTCACCTTTGCATTAGTAAAAAAAATTGCCATTTTCCTAATAAAGGGATTTTTGACATTTGAACCACTAACATTAAAGTTCGAAAAAAAGACTGAAATAACAGTTTTTTTTTTAATTTTATTGGGTAACTTAAACAATTAATAATCCGTGTTTCTACCGCGAACACTAACAACACAAGAACATCGGTTTGGCATACTCAAAATGAGTTCATCCAAATCACGCTGTGGAATGGCCGCCCATGTTCGTTGCAACAACAAAAAAAGGTCTTCTTGCGACTGGATACCCTCCATATTCGGCAGAGCTCTTCTCTGAAGAATATCCCATGCATGCTTAATCGGGTTCAAGTCTGGCGACTGAGCAGGCCAGGGCAGGACATTGATGTTAGCTGCGGCGAGAGTCTGTCTTACAACTCTTGCGGTGTGCGGTCGTGCATTATCATGCATTAACTGAAATAAGGGACCGATATGCACTTGTAGAGGAACGATGACGTCTGATACAACCGTCTCAGCATAAATTTGAGCGTTGAGGTTGCCTCTGATCCAAATCAACTCAGTTCTTCCGCCGATCGAAATACCCGCCCATACCATGATGGTTCCACCACTATAAGGATGGACTTCCTAGCAGGATTTTAATCGCTGTTGGCGTCCAGGGGTTCTCCAGTGTCGTATACGTCTTGTACCAAAACGAGACTCATCAGAAAAGCACACGAAACGCCATTGTTCTTCTGTCCAATTTCTGTGTTCAAGAGCCCATTGATATCGAGTCCTACGATTGTGCATTGCTATAGGTGGTACCCGTAGCGGTCTTCGGGAATGAAGGTTCACTTCATGCAAGCGGTTTCTGACTGTTTGGTCGCTAATTAAGTTCCCTGAAGAGCGATGAAGGCTCACGGCTAACATCATGGCGGTTATTGTTGGAGTTCTTCGAGCTGTGATTTGAATGTATCGGTCTTGTCTCCGTGTGGTGCAGCGATACCGTCCTCCATGGCGCTCAGCCACGGTACCAGTGGTTCGGTAACGTGTCCAAAGTCGACTGATAACACTCTGACTTGTATTCAGAGCTAAAGCCACAGTACGTTGCCGGGAACCAGCTTCTATCATTCCCACGGCTCTGATCATTTCTTCCCTGCTTAAATGACGTCGCCGCTCCATAATAACGTTGGTTTTAATCAGTAGTAGGGAAACAGTAGCACTAATAATGTCTTCAATGCGTCTTATGTTTTTATAGGGAAAATATTGACAGCTGATTTTCATCTTTTACTCGAATTTGATTGACAGTTCCTGTTTTAAATTATGAAATGCACCAAAAAGGATCCATATAAATTTATAAAATCATAAATTTATTACAAAGCCACATCTCAATCACAAGAAATCCGCATAAACATGCTTGATCCCTAGACTTTTTTGATGTGTGTAGATAGGCCCTCACTGATATAAAAACGTTCCCGTAAGACCAATCGAAGTCATGTAGCTGCACCAACAGTCGCGAGATAGCAAGCGTCGAGAGCGCCTAATATTAATATTTACGAGTATATTTAGTCTTTTTGTATGCATTGTGATATACTTTCCGATGAATAAATAAATAAATAAATATTTCCAGACAGGTCACACAGCGCCATCTAGTTTCCGTGGTAAGCTGCGAGGCTTGTGTTACGGAAACTAGATGGTTGATAAACTACATATAATACTTTTTTTTTTGTAAATATATACATATTATACATATAAACACCCAGACCGAGACAAATTATACAATGTACAACATGCCCCCAGTGGGAATCGAACCCACGACCTCCCGAGTTCACGGCAACGTTTGTTACCACTAGACCACGGAGGCGGTCAATATATAATATCCTTGTATATAAAGTTGCGAAGTTATGTAATGGTCATTTTATTAAAACTTGCTTAAACTAAAGTTGTCGTTTTAAAAATAACAATATTTCGTACAATTAACTTAGATTATTAAATTAAAATTGTACGATGTTTATTTATGTATATAAATTAAATATACATACACGTTATTTAAGATTTATATGTATAATTACTACTACTTATAAAGGTGTCCACCGGTCTACACGTCAGTTAAATTGTTAAACTTAAGCCACATCAGTTTTTTCTTTATTTTTTACACAAATACTTTATTTTTCAAGACTTTTCTAGTCTTTAATAATAATCGTAAAAAACTTGTCACTTTGTAAAAGTTAGGAAAAAGATAATTATACAATGTACGGTACTTGGCATTGAGGCAATCCGTGTCGTGTGCCACACCTGCTCATCCTAATTCCCTGTGACCGGCACATCATTATCTCATAACTTTTGGCTGGACATACTTTTGTGTCGTACACTATTTTTAACAATTACCAGTATGTCTCTTTATTCATATTTATGTCTTGTTCTGTTATTGGTACAAAACTGTTATGACATGTTTTAGTTTCTTTCTTTAAGCTTCATGACGACGTTTCGTTCGTGTTAAATGGACATAATTATTTCTTTTAAATTTCATACACATAATATTAGACTGAGAAAAATAGAAAAAAGATGTATAACGTTTTTTGTTTATTTTATTTAAACAAAATAAGAGAAGACAAATTTCTAAATATTCCATGGATACACCGTGCGGGTGCCGGGGCCATCGTGTGTGGGTAAGAGATGAGACTGGGTTGAAAAGGAGGCCCTCTTTATCCAATCTCTATTGCGGAACAAGACGCTCACCATCCATCATTCTACTCCTCTCACTAGTAGTCCCTACCCAACCAAATACTGTATGATTCCGTTAATGCCGTCTTGGAAGCTCTTTCCATAAATGTATTGACGGCAGACCTGCTTAGGCCCAATTCTTTCAGTAAGTGATGCAAAGATTTTGCTGAAACTCCTCGCGACCCAACTTCCACTGCGTATAGCTGATATATATATATATATATATATATATATATCAGTACAATATATAAATATATCTCAAAAATGTTCGTAATTTTATTCCCTAGTAAGTTGTGCGAGCGAGAGATGTTTTGTTGAGTTGAGAATGCTTTTTATAAATATCAGCCACTAGTCTCACTTCAGGCCTCATTGAATCATTGTCATTAAAAATTGACATTAGATCCTGGCCAGCGTGGCGATTGTAGGCTAAATTCTCCAGATATATATTCTGGAAGGCCCATCTCCAACAGCGGAGGTCTAGGATGCTGTGTTCTAGGGGCTGTAATAATAATAATAATAACCAACTTTAAGCTAACCTTTGGGAGAGTGATAGATTTATTTCATAAATTTATTTGAAATTTAAATCCAGAAGGATCAAAATAACATAGAATAATAATAACATTGCCAGCTTTGGGACCATTCCTTGGTGGGACGCACTAGATGTATATTTTTCGTATAGTTATCACATCACAGACCCTAGACCTCCACTGTTGGAGATGAGCCTTCCACAATTTTCAGGACAAATTGGCCTAAACTCGCCACGCTCGCTTGTCAGATTGGTTAGCGAGGGTCTGTATTTTTTTATTAACGATTCCACAAGTTGCTATTAGTGGAACCGAGATCGACGGCTTAATGTGCTCTTCAAGGCACTAAAACGGTGGTGTTGTAAATCTATGACTATGTACGTAATAAAAGTGTATTTCTCATTGGTACATACTGGGGTTAGGTTAGGTTAGTTTTTAGGATTATCTTACAACCGAGCCACCTAGCGCTCATATATTCAGATTAATTTTTAATTATATATTAGTAGTTTTTAAAGGCAGATAACATTGCGATTTTAATTTATTTATCTTTTTTTCTGCAGATGGGTATGGTCGTACAAATGGAGCCATCAGTCCAGCTTCATCCAGACCCACCGTGGACTCACTCCTAGACCAGCTTAGCACAGACTTGCACAATGGGTAAGTGATATTAACAAATTAAAAATATATTGTTTTTTTAGCTATATAACGACACTGAACTGTGCATTTTATGGCGTTATAGAGAGTTGTCGTTAAATGGAGAGAAGTAAAATCAGAATTGGAAGACAAGCTAAACCAACCAAACCCAATTGATTTCGACGCTTTAGGGAGTTTGTCGTTAAATCGAGAGACGTTACATGGAGTTTACATTGTATATTTAAAAAAATTGCTGCGTGAAGTCGTTTCTGCATCTATACTGTTTTAATGTTTGGGTCTAGTGACAGTAGATACATGGTATCTTCCTAGTCTTGGACACCGTGCTGGAACCACAACCCAGCATTTGGGGTTGAAGATCTCAACCACCGAAACAACATTTAGAGCATCACCAAAACAGCGTTCAAAAACTGGGGATACTGAACATGGTGAATCGGTTATTTTCCTCCCTCACTCAGACTTATGCTTTATAAAGCACAAATAAGGTCATGCGTGGAATATTGTTGTCACCTCTGGGATGGTTCCGCTAATTACCTTATAGATGCTCTCAATGTCCTGCAGAGGAGGGCAATTCGAATAGTAGATGACACCACATTGTCTAAAACTCTCTAATCGCTGCAGTCGAGACGGTGCCATTGAGCGTGTTCTACAAGCTATACTACGTTGAGTATCCGAAAGAGCTCCACAACCTTATCACTTCTTCTTTATTCCGTAACCGAACACGCGCAAAATATGTAGCCAATAACCCTACTTATACATATAGTCGTAAATTTGGACTCTTACATCTGTCACTCTCCCAGTAAGTGTGTTTACCTATTCATAGCCTGGAGTCCTTTAGAGTGCTAAGCTGCTGGTCCTCTGCTAACAGCTTACTTATATACAAAGTGGTCCAACTTTGCTGCTTAGTCTTCTACTAGCAGGAGTTCTACATTCTATCAAAATAATTAAATTAATGACGTTTCTAATAAATGCCTGTAATATGTTTACATGAATAAAGATATTTTGACTTTGTGTGAATAAGCATATTGATATAATGCTTGAAAAAAAACGAGAGCAAGACTAAGATTGGACAACATTACTACCAACTTTTAATTTTAAAATCAATATAATCAGTATTTGCTGCTATGCAATGGGGTGTATCACTAACTTTTTTGCACTTTAGATGGCGCATGATAGATGGTACCTAATATAACAGTCAGTTGCATAGAAAACTTGTATTTTTATTACGAAATTTATTATTTTCTAAAAACATTAAAAAATGATGCGATATAGGTGTAAAATAAGGTGCCATTGCCGCTAGCGACATCTACAAAAAGCTTTGCCTGATACACCCCATTGATGAACGTCTAAAATGTAAACAAAGATCTGGTCCTACAGACTGTTTAACTTATGGTTGCGTAGCTTTCAAACGAATAAATTGCTTTTTAAGTGATTAATGATAATAACATAACAATCGATAAGAGCAGCCAATGAAAATGATAAGGTGAACGAATTTCAATCAATCGCTCTCAGATGCTGTTAAATACACACCACTCTCTTAATACCATTAAATTAAATTAACTTGACCTATTTTTATTTATTAATGCCACGTAAACCTTGAATTGTGGAGAATGTTTTGACTTTTCAATCTATTAAAATTAATATTAAATATCTTTCATTTGATCGTCATGTTATAGAAATTATGATTAAAATAAGCCATGTTTACGAGTATTCGGTCTTATGCCCGGTTTACATTGATCAAGCCTTTAGCAAAGTAGGCAAGTACAGTGAGCAAGGACAGTGGTGTGAACCGATCGGACAGTAGCGAGTCTTTCAAGTAGATACAAATAGAACGTCCTTCTATTTTTTAGTCAAGTGACCGCCGCTCCTCCACCCCCGAGCGACACTTGACTCGCCAATTGGCTTGTATAAGCAGTAAAATTTAGTGCTGTGCATAAGTGAGTGGCTCCAAGGCGTGTTGTGTTCGTTCGTAGTGTTCTGTATTTAACAAAATTGCTGGGAAATAGTCCGATGTGACAACAATACAGTTTATGAATTAGTATATAAGCTATGAAAAAAGCCTGCACCGTGGTCTAGCGGTTAAGTCCGTGGATTCACACCAGGGGTACCGGGTTCAATTCCTGGTCGAGACAGAATGATATTTAATAATTTAAATAAATTTTAATATTATTTAATGGATATCCATCTCGAGTTTGGTACGCTGGCTGGAGACATCGACGAGCTTGCCACTTGTCATGACTGGTCTTTAGTAGAGTTGTCTAAATGTGAATACGCTTCTTTATAAGCCTGGTTTCTGAACACTCCGAAAGGGATACGGTCGTGATGATACTTTTATATAAGCTATGAATTCTAGCATTCCATTTGCGCTCCCATGTTCTTTTTGGTTTGCTTATTTCGTACAAGAATTCTTTTTCAGTCTGTTCAATAATAATGGAGAGAGTTCTGCGCAATACGCACGTATTTTTCGATGTCACTCGTCTATTTCGCCTTGACTGGCCTTAGTGTAAACAGTCAACTGTCCAGATTCTAGTTACTCGTCACTTGCACTCGCCGCATCGCTAAATTATAGTAAACCGGACTTTAGGCTACTGGATACGATTACATGTCAGACCTAGGCCCCATAAAAAGTGTATATTTATATAATAAAAAAATATAAAAGATTTTTTTTATTTTTTTTTATTATACCTACTAGATTTTATAAGATTTTTTAATATCTATGGAAAATAGGAGGGTTTAATGCTTTTGGATCCCTCTTGCTCTCACAATATAATATTTTAAAGATTTTTTAAGTCTGACTTAATAATTTTCTATATAGTTTATAGACTATATTTCCTAAAAGTATTCTTATCTTTAAAAATATTAGATTGTGCGAGAGAGAGAATAGCTCATAATGCTGAAATAAAATTTATTAATATTATTATTTTGTTTTACGTCACGTGATTGGTAGTTGGCACGTTCTTCCAGTAATGTCGTATGGTGCAGAAACGTGGATACTGACGGTAGGTCTGGTCCACAAGTTCAAGGTCGCTCAACGAGTTATGGAGAAAGCAATGCTCAGGATTTCTTTAGGTCAAAAACGTTGACATCCGCCAGCGAACCAAAGTTAGCGACATTGCTTTCAAATTTAGCAAGCAGAAGTGGCAATGGGCTGGACACTGTCCCAGAACCGATGAACCATGGAGTAGACGGGTTCTGGAGTGGATACCACGTACTGGAAGACGCAGAGTAGGACGACCCCCCGCCAGATGGACAGATGACCTAAGGAAGGTCGCTGGTGGGGGATGATTGAGGGTGGCGGAAGATCGTGTGAAGTGGCACGCCTTGGGGTGAGGCCTAACTCCAGCAGTGGAGAGACACAGGCTGATGATGATGATTGGTAGTTTGCTTGTCACGTGCATTATAAGCAAATGTTAAATGTGTGTTAATTTAATCATCCGTTCGAAAACTGGCAGAGAGGTTTCGGTATATTGAACTGCCATGATCCGTTTCAATTCTAAAGTCCAACGTGGTGGTGGAAATATTATTACTAGATCTTTATTGCCCATTCGGTCATTGTTGTTGGGTTTCCAATGAATGGTCAACTTTGATGTTGCTTTGTAAACTTTGGTTTCGAATAGTTACGAC
Organism: Tinea semifulvella; assembly: GCA_910589645.1. Taxonomy (NCBI): domain Eukaryota; kingdom Metazoa; phylum Arthropoda; class Insecta; order Lepidoptera; family Tineidae; genus Tinea; species Tinea semifulvella. The sequence continues at coordinate 3,176,863 of OU342585.1, read as the reverse complement.
CTGCGGTTCCATGTGTTATGAAACTTTATTCTTTGCTAACTAAACAATAGTGATTTATATTTTTTTCCACTCTTGGCTTCGACGCGAATCAACTGTCTTTAGCCGACAAGTGGTAGAGTGTGATTCCAGGTGTTAGAGCTCGCGTACGGCTTTCCATCAGGAGGCTGCGGAGACACACATCGCCCAGTATAAATTTAATTCATAAGTGACAACGCCCCTTTACAGTTGCTATAATTATATTTGACATTAAAATTATTAAATAATTATTATACATCATTATTATTATTTGACATAAGACAATGTATTTGATATTTGTAGAACGCCTCTTTACAGCTGCATCCAACCTTAGTTTATATAACCAATATACGACTATATAGTAGCAGACTGTTCCTTGCTTTCTCGTATCCGGCTATTTTTCTGTGTCATTGTATAAATACATTGCATATGACAAAAGTGTAAACTTTGACAAATCGAAGTGTTCCCAGGAACAAGGTTCCTACGGATAATTAATAAACAATAAACGATAATAAAAAAAAAACAATAAAAAGAACATTATTAGTCGCAAGTCATAAATTTTCAGGCGGACAATTTACAAGCTATAGGATAAGTGATTATTAAAATATCTGTCAAAATGCACTTTATTATTATACAGCTCAAGAAATACCTTCCTGTTTATTTATTCAATTATATATTTGTATAGCCCTTAGAACCCAGCGTCCTAGACCTCCACTGTTGGAGATGGGCCTTCCAGAACATTATCTGGAGAATTTGGCCTACAATCGCCACGCTAGCCAGACAGGTTGGCAAGGATCTGATGTCTTTTTTAATGACAATTTAAAAAATTGGGGCTGACTTGCTCAATTTCAAAGCCCCTAATAAAATATGATTTAAAAAAAAACTTCAAAAATCATAGATAATTAATAAGTTATCTATAAAAAATGACGTACCTACATATTAAATTCGGGTTTAAAATTGGTGGACCACTACTGTACCTAGCAGCACTCAAAGTCGTTAATTATATGGCAATTTAAATTATCTGCCAACCCGCAATCATGGCAAGACTATAATAGACGAAATATTCAGACAGAAAATAAATTGTTTCGTTATAATATTGATATCGTCAAGAGTAGGCCCCTCGTGCAGAGCCGTGTGAAAACTGACGTATATTTTAGTAACATACATAAAAATAGCCCGCGGATCCGACGCGTTTGTAAATATGGACCAATTTTATATCTTTGCTGGCCCATTCTTACATCGCGATGTTTTATTTAATTGTATTTTATTGAAGAGTGATTTACGAGTTTTGTTTGTTTTATTACTGATGATATTGCTTTGATTTTGATTCGACTTTCGCACAGAGATATGGATGTTTTATTCGTATGTAGATCATACATATTTTAATGTTTTATGTTGAATAATTCAATTGATCAGCATGTTTTAGTAAATATCAAAAACATCTGGGACTTCAATATTTCGTCTGTCCGTCTATCTGATATAAGTATTGTCGTCAGAAAAATAAGTGCTGAGTATGAAAAATACTTTATTCCTTTCAATATATCTGTCGACGTAGTCCGAGTGTAAGCAGAAGTAAAGTATCATCACGACCGTTTCCCTTCCGGGGTGGTCAGAAACCACGCTTATAAACGGATTCACATTTAGCCAAACTTTACTATAGGCCAATCATGACAAGTAGCAAGCTCGTCGATGTCCCTAGCGTACCAAACTCACAAATAAATTAAAGGTTAATGAAAATTATTTATTTAAATTTGAAAAATATTATTGTTTGCCGGCCAGGATACGAACCCGGAACCCTCGAGTCTAAATCCACGGACTTATACGCTAGACCACGGTGGCAGTTAGCAGAACTCAGAGTACAAAGTCTAATTCAAACGTCACTCTATGCCATTCAAAACTGAGGTCTAATGTGTTTAAATAATAAAATCTGCGCCGCGACAATTATATTCAAGATTTTTTAGCTTCGCAATGGCTTTATCAAGTCTTTCGGCTTCTACCGTCATTGTGTCTTAGCTTGTTGCATCATCATCAAAGTCCTAGGCTTCCACAGCTGAAGTTGGACTTTCCAGAACTAGTTCTAATTGCTCCTCCGCCAACTCTGGAATATTTCAACGATATCATAAGTTAGTATTTGTGCAACAGCTAGACTATCTATTCCTTGAGCGTACTAGAAATTATGAATTTTAAAACGAGTTATAAGTCTCAGTAGTAAATTTTCAACAAGTTGTTATAATCGGGTATTGGGTAGAGGTCGAATGTTGACGTTAATTTATGATTTCCGTTCTTGAACGCTCCAGTCCAGAATATTTTTACGTCCTCGCCACTATTCTAACTTTCTGGCAACACATAATAAATGCTATTATTTCCCTAATAATATTTATCAACGAGGTCGTGTATTACATGCTTCTATTTCCTTGGTTTAAATTTATCCGGCTCGAAGGACCTTTTAGCTTTATAATTAGGACAAGCAGAGTTAGTTTGCCGTATCTATTAAGTAAAATAAACTTAAATTGTAGTAGGAAAAGGAATAGATCCAAACTGTTATTTGGTATCAGATATGCAGGAACAAAATACTTGAAAAATTTATTTGTGCTAAGATCATGTCTATACTACAATGAAAATTTTGGTGATAATAATTTGTCAGTGTTAGTGTTGCTAGGTTAAAAAAAGAGATTAACATTAAATTATCTAAATAAGAATCCCAATTTGTAAGCTTGTAGTTTTTTCTGTTTCTACATTAATATATATATATATTCTATATTATTTAATTTTATTTGTTATATAGGTATTGTTTTTAAGTTTTTTCCTATTCTTTAATATTTTTGCAAAATCTATGTTTAATATTTAAGTGGAAACTTTACTGGATTGTGTAACTTTTAGAATTGTTGCAATTATGTTTTAAGATCTGTATATTTCCTGAATAAATAAAAATAAATAAATAAATTTCCTGGCGGTATTTGAGTTAGTTTATGTTGTTTTTTTTTTATATAAATTAAATTTTATATATTTTTATTAGCTTAATTTTTATATTTAAATCCTAAAATAAAATAAATAAAACACTGCCTGAAGGTGAAGTAAAAAGCCTTCGTAACAAAAGGTCATGAATGAAGAGGTTAATGAATGTCGACGAAGCGAAAGAGGAATGTCGTGATCGTGTCAAATGGCGCTTAATTGTCTCTGCCTGCCCTGCAAGGGACCTGGCGTGAAGATATGTATGTAAATCATTGTACTGCTCTTTATTCTTTTGTTTTTATTACAACCCCTAGAGCTAGACCACTGCTAGAGATGGGCATTACAGAACAGACATGTTGGCGAGGTTGGAATCAATAGTTATCAGCTTTTAAATTGATATATATAGATTAATTTGACAGCGAGGTAAATTGGCCTACAGTTAACTGTGTTTTTTTTAGTATTCTAAAGATTAGAATTTATATTCTAAAGATTTGAATTTGCATTCCATATAAAGTTAAATTGTTATACACACGTCGTATTTTCGTCGTTTATTTATATACGTATATTTATAAATTAAACATGACAATAGTTTAGCAAAGTGTTCCAAACAATTTCAACACTTTGTTATCCAGTCTTAAATAATTTTAATGTACATAATTATGTCTAAGTGCATTGTAAGCAGTTGGCACTTCAACGTCTCGTGCGCATTTCCGCGATCTAATTAGTATAAATGTGGCGAACACTAGTACCCTACGTACACCTGTCGTGATTTCCTCCGCCATTATTTACGGGAATGGATTAGTTATACTGTCAAAACACGTTTATTTATTACGTATTAGGAAGACAAGAAACAGTATATAATAGAAGTAAATAACTTTATTAGCAATGTTATTTATTGATACCTACTAATAGGGATGTACTGTTCACTGCTTTAGTTTTAATTGCGCAAGACTCACGACATTTTTTCAATAATTTGCAAAATGTTCCAATTTTTGTTTAATGTTTTATTTTTTTCAATTTTAACTGGGTCTTTTTTAGAGTTCAGGGGGAAAAATATCGAACTCTGAAAATGTCCCCATGAAATACGAGTATCTCCAAAATCTACTGTTCCGATATGGCACTGACAATTCTTTTCGCCCTAACAAAGTTATTCATAAAACATCATGTAAAGCGTTATGTATCGAGTTTTTATTGCAATTACATTTTTGGATACATGTTGGTATACAAGATCTATAGCCATTCCAAATTTCAAGTAAATCAGACCAGAAAAATGTATTTTAACTTAACGTTACCAAACTTAAAAGACGAATTAAGTAAACAAAAACAGTCTTTAAAATAAATAAAAAGTTGAATAATAATAGAATAATAGAACGGCAATTTCGAGATCACCATATCTTTGCTTTCGCTTGGAAATCTCGATTTGTACACATAAAAGCTTCTGCATAATATCCAGAAAATAATAAATTTCGTAATAAAGATACAACATTTCTATGCAACTGACAGTTATATTAGGTACCATCTATCATGCGCCATCTGTCGTGATAAAAAGTTAGTGATACACCCCATTAAAATGTAACCGCAATCCAATGGCTTTCTTGATACTTTAATAAACTTGAAACTTTCAGCAACAGGCAGCTTCTGCTCGGCCATTACCAGATACCATCATGTGTCCAGTGTCCTAGAAGATCTTAAATAAATATTTGATAAAATCAAAACGAACCTTCGCAATTCTAAAATAAATTTCTTCTTTAGCAGTACGTCTTCACCGTCAAACACGACCCCGCGACCTGGGACCAAACACGTGACGGTGACAGTCCAGGAGACCGTGGTAGAACCTGCCCAGGCCCAGCAACAGCCAGCTCCCACCGCGGCCATCACCAGACACCACCATGCATCTAGCGCTACTAAGGAACTTGACGACCTCATGGAATCGCTCTCAGATTTTAAGGTAATTATTTACTGTCTATTGATAAACTAGCAAAGCAAATGCTTCCTAAAAATTTATCATCAAGCAATCTTTCAGGAATTGTTGAAGTCCCAATTTTAGCTAAATCAATATGCAAATATTAGCAAAATGAGGAAAATTCAGAAAAGACCTTTGTATAAATTTATGTTAAATCATCGCATCAATTTCCACCGCGAATACTTTTTTGATGCCGGAGGTAATAAATGGTGCCATTTTGTCAACGACAAGAGTCACATTGTCTGACTTCACTTTAATTTACAAATTCTCAATCAACGCGAGAATCGTCTATAATGTGCACAGAGACAGCTGCTCATATTTTGTGCCGCAACGTTTATATTTGCACGTAAAATATTGGCACGACCTCAAAACAACAATCTCTGTGTAAAATAATAGGCAAAACAAACTTGAACCAAATTACAGAAAAGTTGCGGAATAATCGTCAAGGTCGGGACTATTTTATTAATTAAACAACCACTTAACCGCGTAATCTGAGGTTGAGGGGGGATTACTGTCAACACATGATCGGAATCGACCCAGCGGTGCTGAGTCATGCTATCGATCGGCCGAGCACCTCATGTCCGTCAGGGCCACCTCGGCACACTGCACTACACCACAAACTTGATGTTTCGTTTATTATAATATTTACTAGTCGCCTTTCTTGGTCCACATCTGGAAATAGCGCAACTAGAGCCCCACTCCAGCGCTTTCTATTCATCTCTCTCGCTCCCGTACCGAAACCTACACTAATCTATAGTTAGATCGGAGCATTACATCACGGGCGGTGGTGGGGCTGGCGGTTTATAATATTAGTACATAGTCAAACTTTTGACTCTCGGCGCACTCGCTCCAGCCTACTTCACCCGCACGGTTATCTCTGTACGTCGCTCTCCCCGATCGAAGGTTCGATCCCGAGGGCGGTGGAAGTAACTCGATTGTTTGTGGCAGGTGAGCCCGGGCGGCACCGGCACGCACGTGTACCGCGAGCGCCGCGCCTGGCAGGAGCACTACAACAGCGGACCGCAGCCCGCCTCACTCGACCACATGCTCGGCTCCCTCCGCGCAGACATGAGCCGACAAGGAGTGCAGACCCCCCAGAAGGGATGCTGCAACGCGTGTGAGAAACCCATCGTCGGACAGGTGCCTACAGCTCTACATGCAACATCAAGCGAACGACACCGGAACCTTCTGACCGAGTTTGTGCCCGCAGGTTATCACCGCCCTGGGCCGCACTTGGCACCCCGAACACTTCACGTGCGCGCACTGCACCCAGGAGCTCGGCACCAGGAACTTCTTCGAGAAGGACGGCAGGCCGTACTGCGAGCCCGACTACCACAACCTCTTCTCGCCGAGATGCGCATACTGCAACGGACCCATCTTGGATGTTAGTGTAGCAATTTTGGAAATAAAGCGTCTAAATTTTTGGATGTTTTAATGCGTCGTTTGGTTTCAGAAATGCGTGACGGCTTTGGAGAAGACTTGGCACACAGAGCACTTCTTCTGCGCTCAATGCGGGCAGCAGTTCGGGGAGGACGGGTTCCACGAGCGGGACGGGAAGCCGTACTGCCGCGCCGACTACTTCGACATGTTCGCCCCCAAGTGCGGAGGCTGCAACAAGCCCATCATGGAGAACTACATCTCCGCACTCAACACCCAGTGGCATCCCGACTGCTTCGTCTGCAGGGTCAGTATCTTCTTCTATAGGAATCGGCAGTCGGCAACCAGGCGAGCATGGACACGTACAGCGAAGGGTAAGGTCGTGTGACGCACAGGACGGGTCAAGGACAAATATTAATAACTTCTTGTATTCTAGATCTTTCTGCTGATTCTGGAATAATAGTAAATATTTTCATTTTGTAAACAGGATTGTCAAGTTGCGGTTAAAGGAAAATCTTTCTATGCTATGGAAGGGAAACCAGTATGCCCCAAATGTGTCGGCGTCGATGAAGATGAATAAATGATGCCCCACTCCCCAAAATGGATGCCCCCCCCCCCCCCCCCCCCCCCCCAATTTTTTTCAGCAATGCTCGCCGTGTGAACATCGTGATGTATGAGAAAGTATGATGCGTAAACATAAGTTATTCTTATCAACTTAAACACTGAACATATTAGGAAATCTTTCTAAATAGGTTATAATGCGATAGGAAATTATTGTATATTTTTGTAATATTATTCTTGTAATGTTAAGATTTTTACAATAAAGAGAACAAAAATAAAAAAAACAACAAAAAAAAAACAAAAACAATAATAATCTCAATATAACAACAAACTGTTCAAATTCAGTTTGTGGTTCATTTGTGAAGGTCGGTGCTGCACCGATGGCAATGAACCTCCACCTGTCTGGTGGACAACAAAAATCCTAAACGTATTAGGGTCAAGTTCTATCCCGCGTGTAGTGTTTCTTGTAAATTTAGTGTATATTTAGCGGAAGACGTCACGTCTGCGTCGTTGCCTCGCCCAACGTCAGTGGTGGTTTCAAAAACTAACCGTTTTTTGCTGTGCGACGATAGAACCGTTTTTAGGTTTCGATTGAAAGTCTTCGTCGCTCCCTTTTCCATTTCATTTGCAAAATAGTTCAGTTCTATAATCAAATATGTAACCTTTTTTGTAAATAATAATATATATATATATATTATTGCATAAGATTAACAGTTTCATAATAATACAGTACCTGCTTAGGGCAAATGGCCTTACAAAGTTAGCCGTACAAAGTGTGTATTGCGGTAGAATTGCTAACTCCACACCAAGCTACTTGTGTTATAATTGAAATAGAGTTCTCATTATATTATTTATCATAAAGTAAATTTAGTTAATTAATTTTCTAAGTTATATAGTAATTAAATTACTTATTAATTATTAGGTTAACAGTTTTATCCATTATCTCTCCTATTCTAATCTATAGCAAACGCAACCATTTTACTCCATTTTTTTTTTTCTAACCGTATATATCAGTACGAGGGGCGTTCAAAATATTCTCGGTATTGATACGTTACAACCTCTTTTATATATATATTTGTTACTGGCCGCTAAGATTCATCCATTGACATTAAAAAAAAGTAAAATTGGAACCGAGATGTTCTTTTGTTTTTCTGCAATTGCCGAACAAACATGAACACCATGAGCGAATTAACAATTTTAACGAAATTAGAGCACCGATCCGTCATAAAATTCTTGACAAAACAGGGTAAAAATCAAAAAACCATAAAAGAGGAAATGGATTGTGTTTACCGTGAGTCTGCTCCTTCTTTATCTACTATTCAAAAATGGTCAAGCGAATTTAAGCGTGGAAGGGAGAGTATTGAAGATGACCCTAGACCTGGCCGGCCTGTAGTGGCTACCTCACAAGAAAATATTGATAAAGTGGAAAAACTTATATTGGAAGACGGCCGAGTGAAGGTAAAATCTATAGCTCAAGTAACCAATCTCTCTATTGGTACCGTACATGACATTATACATGACCATCTTAATATGTCAAAAGTAAGTGCAAGATGGGTTCCGCGAATGCTGACGCTTCTTCAAAAGGATATGCGTGTGGCTTGCTGTTCAGATTTTATCGACCTGTGTGGTGAAAATCCCGATGAGGTGCTGCAAAAAATAGTTACTGGAGATGAAACCTGGGTTCATCATTATGACCCAGAGAGCAAACAGGAGTCCATGCAGTGGCACATTAAGGGTTCAGCTCATCCCAAGAAGTTCAAGGTAATCCCGTCAGCTGGCAAGGTCATGGCCACAATATTTTGGGATTGTGAAGGAGTTTTGCTTATCGATTATAAAGAAAAAGGTGTAAATATCACAGGGCAGTACTACGCTAACGTTATACGTCAATTAAGAGATGCGATCAAAGAAAAGAGGCGAGGAAAGTTAACCAAAGGTGTTCTGCTTCTGCATGACAACGCCCCTGTCCATACTGCTCATATTGCCAAGGCAGCTATTGTTGAATGTGGGTTTGAAACTGTTACTACATCCACCCTATAGTCCGGACTTAGCCCCAAGCGACTTCTTTTTGTTTCCCAATCTTAAAAAGGATCTGCGTGGAAATAAATTTTCTGACGATGAAGCGTTGAAGACGGCCGTGGAGGAGCATTTTTACACCAAAGATAAAAAATATTTTTATGAGGGATTAAAAAAAATAATTGATCGATCTTATAAGTGTATGAACATAGGGGGGGAGTATATTGAAAAATAAAAATATCAAACTTTTCGTACTTGTTTGTTTTTATCCACATACCGAGAATATTTTGAACGCCCCTCGTATGTGTTTAGTTTAATATCGCGACTTAAAATCAGTTGCAACCGTTTCAGCAAGTAGTTTTCGTTCTCTGGAAAACGGTTGCGTTTCGTTTTCAATAAGTTCGACAACGCGACGGTCCACCACTACCTATCATAAATCAGAACGCTTTTGTTTACGGCGCGGCGGTAGAATGAAATTCTAAATTTAAATCTTATTTTAGAACTCCGATAATGCGCCAATTAATTTAGTTTTTGTAACGTGATAGTCGCTTTATGTATTGTTAAGTTCATTCAATGTTTTATGAGTACTTTATTTGAAGCCGTACATCTATCATAGAGTAACCCGAATGAGTTATAAAGATGCTTACTCATTTGTATTATTTGTAGAAAAGTCCGAACTGAACTGAAACAAGACTGTTATTTTTTATCAAAATTATATTGTTTTTATTTATGTTTTGTTAAATTATCATTTACTGTTTTTTTATTATTCCCGATGCTGAACACAATATTCTTTCCTAAACAAATAGATGTGTAGTTTAAGAGGGTTTTTAAGCTATGCATTCCTCTCGCTCGCACAATCAAATATTTTAAAAGATTTTTTAAGTCCGAGTGTACTTTTATAAATGTAGTCGATCAACTTTACAAAAATAAAATTAGTTATAGGTACCTAATTTTGGAAAGAGAAAAATCCTTTTTTTACTAAAACAAATCAATTTATACATCTCTATTTTTTCTCTTTTTTATATAAAATGAAAAAATATTTTGTTTCACTACTAGAAACTAAATTAAATAATATTTTTATTTAAATAAGTAATTTTAAAAATGTATTGTTTACTTTAACATATCCCACGTCATTTTTTTTTGTTAAAGAAATGGATCACATTTAGTCAACTTTTCTAGAGGTCGATCATGACAAGTGGCAAGCTCGTCGATGTCTCTAGCATATCAAACTCTGGAAATATCACAAATAAATGATTGTGTCAGGAATCAAACACGATACCTAAAACCTAGTCTAAATCCGCGGATTTAACTGCTAGACCACGGATGCAGTAATTTAACTATTAAACAAATGTATATGCGCCTTTATACACAATACTTTGTGTTGTGTTTGGCACCGATTCTGTTAGCAAATAGTGGTAAAAATAAAGACATTTAATCAACTAGTTTTTAATTATCGTTTTAAATTTCCTTGAAGTGTTCAGTGAGTAAGACGCGAATAACTATAGGGTGTCCACGAGGTTTTTTGGAACATTTATCAGATATACCTATTAAACTTACAAAAAAAATAACAATTTGGGAAATATTATCAACAAATAACATTGCGTGGGTACCCACGAGGACTGTGAGGCGACCCGCACTCCTGCTGAACCCAGGCTGCAGCACCATAGACTCAATGCATTTTTCAATAGGGCAAGAAAAATCTTTATATGCTTTATAAGACGGACGATGACGAGTGAGCACTTTGGGGCAATAGAATAATATTATACCTTCAAATTTCATTACCTAATCCGTTATATATGTGTGTGTGTGTGTATGTATGTATATTTCTCTTGCAGTTATTTTGTTGTATTGACGTAATGCTTATTCTTGTATGCTAGTATTCTTTCTTATTTTGATCAATTTCTTATGTTTCGTTTGCTAGCTTTCTATTTAAATATGAGGTAGGCGGACTGATGGTGGTAATTTGCTCAGTCTGCTGGGGCGGAGAAGTATCCACCGTTCGTGCCAATAAACCCAGTAAAGTGTATCCACACGTTTCGGGATCAGGCTCGAATTGCCGTCATGTAGTTAGGGGCTGACATCCTCTGACACAAGTTATCTTGGTTAGAATCAGGGAATATCTTTAAAATACCTATCCTTGTGGTTTGCGTTCAATCACATATATTAAGATATGATAATAGATAAATCCTCAAAATATTCCTGAAGAAGGAATTCTGGCCGCTCGGTGTTGTACCGCAAATTTCGTGGATTTGCTTCACGCAGCACCAACGATGTTCCTGGGCCCCGCGCAGTACCTACTCCCTCTGCACCACCCCCAGCAGGGACGCCGGCACCGTCCACTGAAGCTTCTCGTACTCCTCAGAAGGTGGTCACAGTAACTGATGGGTACTTCTATGACCACAAGAAGATGAAGATACGGAAGCTTTAGATTAAATAATTTTAATGTTATTTTATATGTATTTTAGTTGTAAGGTATTTATCTATGGGCCATCTGTTGCCTGATAATAAACAAATTATTATTATTATTACGTTACGTTATCTTATGAGAAAAAAACTTTTTTTTATAATTAAAAATGTATGTATCTTTCCAGGAATGCCGAGAACCTTTCCACGGAGGGTCATTCTTCGAGCACGAAGGGCAGCCTTATTGCGAAACCCACTATCACGGGAAGCGCGGCTCGCTGTGTGCCGGCTGCCACAAACCAATAGCTGGTAGGTGCATCACAGCCATGTTCAGGAAATTCCATCCAGAACATTTTGTATGCGCCTTCTGTCTCCGCCAACTAAATAAAGGTACCTTCAAAGAACAAAATGACAAACCTTACTGTCATATTTGCTTCGATAAACTGTTTGGGTAAATTTAAATTATTAACTTTACGTGTCAAATTTCAGCTTTTGTATGTGTAGAATGCAAGTTTCAGAAAGCGTAACTGCTGAAGTTAAGTTTCCGTTTTTATATTGCGTCCTACATAGAATAATAACGAATAGAAACAATATCCACGCACGCATAAGTGAGGCCATTGAGACTTAGCTAAAACGTAACTACAGCACAACATGCTAACAGCTCTCAATTTTTATATTTGAATATGACGATTTTTTGTGCGGAATAACAAAATAAATGTTTTAATAGTACTGCCTCCGTGGTCTAGTTAAGTCCGTGGATTTAGACTCAGAGGTACCGGGTTTGATTCCTGATTCGGGGCACAAAAAATATTTATTAATGTAAATAAATACATTTAATTTATTTGCGATATTTCTCGAGTTTGGTACGCCGGAGACATCGACGAGCTTGCCACTTGTCATGATTGGCCTATAGTAAAGTTGGCTGAATGTAAATCCGCTTATTAATAAGCGTGGTTTCTGATTACCCCGAAAGAGAAACGGTCGTGATGATACTTTATTAATAGTAGCTTCGTGACAGAGAACTTAGGCCTCCACTGTTGGACATGGGTATTCCAGAACATATATATTACTGGAGAATTTGGCCTACACTCGCACGCTGCCCAAGACGGGTTGGTTTGACTGATATCAATTTTAATGACAATGATTCCACAAGTTGGTATTAATAGAACTGAGACGGCTTAACGTGCTCTCCAAGGCACGACAACGGTGGTGGACAGAGGCATTTTCTCATTGGTACATGCCGGGGTTTGAAACGTAACATAAATAATATTTTGTCTCAAAGTTGTTCTTTTTTGTATCTTTCTATGCGTAATTATTCTATGGCGTCTTATTACTAGCTTGGTTATAATAAGGTGCAATGTACGTTGAAATTTCAGTAAAAAGTTTTCTAATGTACGTTTAAGAAGCTCGTAATGTCTCACTAGCCTTATTGCTACCGAGCGATCAATGTGAAATACGAACATCGACTTTAAATAACGATTACTTTAAAAGTAATGTTAATTTTAAAACAAACGACTATGAGAAACATCTATTACATATAAATATATATATTTTGACCGCCTCCGTGGTCTAGTGGTAACAAACGTTGCCGTGAACTCGGGAGGTCGTGGGTTCGATTCCCACCGGGGGCAAGTTGTACATTCTATAATTTGTCTCGGTCTGGGTGTTTATATGTATAATATGTATATATTTACAAAAAAAAAAAGTATAATATGTAGTTTATCAACCATCTAGTTTCCGTAACACAACCACGGAAACTAGATGGCGCTGTGTGACCTGTCTGGAAATATTTATTTATAGAATATATCAATTTAATTAAATAATAATATTTTAATTTTAAGACTTAACTTGTCACATTATTATTGTTTCAAAACAAAATGCCGTCAATTGGCAGCCATATTTAAACCCTGTTATGCAATACAATGTCTACTCACATTGTTGTTATTGTATATTTTTGTAATAAATCTTAACCTATAAAATAATGTATTTTTTTTCAATATTGTGGGTTTATGTATTGTATAATTTAATTTAAGGAAATTGTCAATAGTGATAATGGGGTGTATCAGGCAAAGCTTTTTGTAGATGTCGCTAGCGGCACTGGTACCTTATTTACACCTATAACTGATTATTTTTTAAATTTATTTGTAGTTTTACATTATTATAACAGAAAAATGTATTTTAACTTAACGTTACCTAACTTGACGAATTTAGTAAGCGAACACCGTCTTTAAAATAAAAAAAGGTTGAATTAATAGAACGGCAAATTTGAGATCACCATATCTTTGCTTTCGCTTGGAAATCTTGATTTGTACACTTAAAAGCTGCTCACTTCTGCATAAAATCCAGAAAATAATAAATTTCGTAATAAAAATACAAGATTTCTATGCAACTGACAGTTATATTAGGTACCTACCATCTATCATGCGCCATCTATCGTGATAAAGAGTTAGTGACACACCCCATTACAATAATGTTCTATAATATCACAGATCTGATACAGAAACACTGCGCTGGTATTTATAATTAATACAAAAATATTATAGATTTAAATCGCTTGCTAAACTTTTTTTGCAATTATTATTATGTTTTATTGTGTAAATAGTAAATAAATAAATATAGACGATATGAATCAAAGATTCTTAATTGCTAGTAACATTGGCAGATATTATTTGTTCAATCAAATTTTTCGCCATATTGTTTTTGTTCTTTTTTTTACAAGTCAAGCTTAGATTTTAAGTTTAATTCTTCCATTAGTAGGTAAAGTAATAAATAATAATACAGTAATATAAGTTTATTGTAAAGCTGATTATATGGTTTAAGTTGCTTCACAATAAACTTTAAAATAAATGAAGATTTTTATTTATCAAATGTCATCACATCAGGTTATATTTTTGCCTCCATTTCCTTAGCTTTAGGTTCTTCAGTAAATAAAGATAAATAAAAACATTGTTATCAATTTTCTTAATAACTTTAAGTGCCAAAAGTGTTATCGAGCGATCGTTAAAGTAACAAGCTTCGGTTAGCTGTTAACTAATTAACTAATTAACCTGAGTTACACCATTTAATTTAATCACCGATTTGCCAATAATAAAAATTTTAAAAAAACTTGTTTTTGCTGACAAAGTCGTTATATCTTAATAAGTTGGAGTTGGTTTAGTTATATCTTAACTAGTTTTTTTATTTATATATTAATCAGTTGCATTAGTCATATCTTAACCAGTTTGTTTTTTATATGTATATTAATCAGTCGGTTTAGTTATATCTTAACCAGTTTAATTATATATTTACCAGTTAGTTTTGTTATATCCTAACTAGTTGGTTTATTTATGAATTCAGATCACAAATTTATGTTAAAATTAAATGGTGAAGCTCATTTTAGAGTGTGGTTATATTAACCATAGTTAAGATTGGTTTTACACGAAACAGACAAATGTGTTATCTTATGGTGCATTAAGCACAGAGTGGTGTAGTTTTGCATATACGAGTATTGTAGGTTTTACTATACAAACAACTTTGCTTAAGAGCGTGTTGTTCAACTGAATCTTGAATAATCAATGCCCGTTGTCGGCGGCCGCAACTGTATTTAAACAATCGAGTAGGCCAAATCAGCCAATTAAGTTCCCACAACTGTAAGCGTTGTCGTGCCTTGTTTTTCTGATAACAAGCAAATTGATTATTTTATTGAAGTATGTATATAAACCATACATATCATGTATAGAGATTTAATTTGTTTTAATTTCACTAATTGGATATATCAGACTTATCAGGTTCGACTCCCGGCGGGAAATTTATTTCATAATCAGTAGAAAACGCACGTTTGTTTGCTTCGTGTATAAGCTACGTACAGTCATAATTATCTATTATTTAAGATTGTAATGTATAATTTCATTTATTATGTAAAAAAATAACAAATATATTTAATGTTTTTATTCAAGTCTTTTATTTATGTATTAACCCACTAGGGACCTATCGATATTTATTTATTTTATTTAAAAACTTTATTGCACTATGTACAAAGGGCGGGATTAATGCCGCCAGGCATTCTCTATCAGCCAACCTTTGGGACAATACAGAGAATGTTGATTATGAGGTAGGTGCAAAGGGCTCAAATATGAAACTTAATTTTAAAGAAAAATTAAATAAACTTATTCTATGATATCCATAATACATATTAATATGTACACAATTATACATATACTACACACTATACATATTTACACATAAATATACTACATAATTTATATCTTACATACGCTGTTGGGAGCTGTTTATGTAATGTTAATATACCATTTTCTTAAAGAGTGATCTATTGGGTGCTTGGTATGTATTATTATTATTTATATAGCAGGTGAGCTATGCTCCGTGGTCAAAAGCCCCCTAATATTTTGTATAATATATAAAAAAGTATGACTTGTCGCCGCCCGCCGAGCCGTAAAGATTGGATCGATAACTTATAAATTATCTGGTTTCACGCGTATAAGTCTCCGTCATAACGATAGTGTCAATCTGTAACTTGTAAATCTTAACATTGCCTATTGTCCTATCCATAGTTAACTTGTCAGGAACGACAATAGAATTACCAGTTGTCCTATCGATAGTTAACTCGTCACAAACGACATTAGTATTACCACTATTGTCATATCGATAGTTAGGTAAGTCGACGGCAGCCCTATTCTGTTACTTAAGCGCAAACGTTATTTAATATTTACGTCAGAATTACAAAATATTATTCAATTCTCAACTCTTTATGAGCTCGACCTTGACAGCGTTCGCGCAAATATCAACTTTAATAGCGTTATATATATATAGTTAACGGATTCCATTATATAACGTTTGCGCCTAAGTAACAGAACAGTGCTGCAGGATCGATTGTAGCATTATCACTATTGTCCTATCGATAGCTAACGCACCAGCAGCCCTATTCTGGCGAAAACGTTAAATAATGGAATCCGTTAACTATATATATATCACGCTATTAAAGTTTATATTTGCACGGATCACATCTATAAGCATAGTTGAGAATTAAATATTTTGTAATTATGACGCAATCTCAGACGTAAATAACGAAATCGACTAATAACATTTGCTACTAAGTAACAAATAGGAATACAGGAACGACAATATAATTACGACTATCGTCGTATCGATAGTTGAGTCGTCAGGAATGATTATAGCATTAGCACTATTGTCCTATCGATAGTTAATTGTCAGGCACGACAATAGTATGGATACAGTAAGTCATCAATAATAATAACACATTTGGATATTCCCACATCTTCTCAATAGACCTTCAATATTGGGATATCTAGCAGCATCAATAGGTGAGGGTGAATAAAAGAATTATCACAATTTGGTACTTATTTTATTACAACACTCTTTTGTACATCCTAGCACTTATCCACTAACTTATATTAAATAAATTATAAAACTTAACAATAAATACTATTTTCTTTATGATTAACTTTATATAAAAAAAACATCACGCAACACAAAAAAATGTCTTTTGAAGCATTTTAACACTAATAGAGATAAATTCAGTCATTGGCGGGTATTTACAGAGTTATTCAAAAACCGGATAACAATAGTTTTATCACATATGGTTCATGTCAATAGAGGTTAAGATTGCATTCCATGGCCCCATTCCTCAGGCTGTGAGATCAGGCAAGTAATGACAAAAATGGCTTTCTCAGTTTAAATTCCAAAAATATAAATATGTCCTGTCACAGGCAATTTTTTTTATTAGTATGATGAAAATATTGGAATGCAATTCCTAAGCTAAACCAGGAAACAATTCCGAAAAAGACTCGCACCAAAAATCTGATAAGTCCATGGAATCGTGTTCGCTTAGAGGAGAGCCGAGGGACTCGTAACCTAAGTCTGAGCCCAAGAGATTCTCATTTATGGAATGCGGAGACAAACTCATTGGAGACAGCAATTGCATATCGTTTTCAAACATAATCCCTGCTCCGTTATTTGTTAACGTTAGAAATTCATCTGTTGTATCAACTGTGAGCTTATTTTTATCATTTAACATTTGGGATTCATCTGTTGTAAGCTTATTTTTATTGCATAATGTTTGGAATTCTAATTCATCTGCCGTAGTCACAGTTAACTTATTTTTATTGTTTGATGTTAGGAATTTGTCTGTTATAAGCTTATTTTTATTGCATAACGTTTGGAATTCAAATTCGTCTGTTGTTGTATCCTTATTTAATTCTATTAAGGGTTTTTCTTCAATATCCTCAGATGGTACTTCTACAGTAATGCAATCGTTAGCATCGTCAAATGTGTAGAGGACTTCTTTAGTGTCAGTGATGTTGATAGTGGGTATGCGGTGTGCGTAAGAGTGTTGCAGTAGAATGGTGTCCAGGTGGTGCTTCTCTAGGACTCCACCTTCACCGGGTTCCAGTTGCTCTGGTGAGGACCCCACCATTTTAGCTCCCGCATCAGGTTCGCCAGCTTCGACTTTGGCCTGGAAATTAAGAATGTGGTTTGATATTGGTACAATAAAAAAAGTTATACCTGAATTATTAGTACTACTCATAATAAATGTAACTTTAAATTATTTGTTACCAAATATTGTATCAAAATAGTGAGTACAGTTCGCGTGGGGAAACATGAGTACTACTATTGCAAAGATATTATACACAAAGTTATATATGCAGAAGAGTTTGAAATCCACTAACAAATTAAAGTAATAAAGCCTGTTTAAGATAACAAAAGTAAACCATCGTTGTCTTTTTCTCAATAAGGCCTTGCAAGCTAAAGGGAGACAAATCTAGTAATCACAATGGCTTTATTAGAACGAACTTGTGCTGGTCTTTCATTGTGTGATATGTACATTATAACATAAGGCTAAGTATACAATTTTGTTAAAATATTTTTTTTATATAAAGCCGTCTGGCCACCGTGGCGAGTGTAGGCCAAATTCTTCAGATATATGTTCTGGAAGGCCCATTTCTAACAGTGGAGGTCTAGGACGCTGTGTTCTAGGGGCTGTAATGTAATGAATGAATTTTATTTATATAATAATAATATTCTTATTGATTTACTTAAATAGCTTAGCTTATTATTTAATTATAAATAATTTTTTTTATGTAGGTTTTTTTTTATTTTTTGTAACTTACTAACCATATTACTGTATGTACCACATTTAAAGCAAATAAATGAATTTTAATTTGATTTAATCTTATCCTGATTTACTTGTTGAATAAGGAAAACAAAACAAATTAAAATAATGGAATTCATACTCTTTTAAAAAGCTACAAGTTTCCATTTTATTGTTTGGGAGAAGAAATATTAACAACAAGTCAATGACTCATTAATTATGGAGTAATGTAATAATGATTTAAATTGCATCATCCAAAAAATGTTGAGAGCATACTTACATTTGACATGTCCGCTCCTGAATTGTCTGAATCAATTTCCTTGAGGAGGGAGTCAGCGAGGCTTTGGAGGGTATCGAGGTAGTCGTGGGAGTCAAACTGAGAGAGGATGTCGGAGAGAGAAGGCAGAGCGACAGCAGCAGGCATGCTGCGCGGCTCGCCGAGGGGGGGCCCTCCTTCTGCTGAGGAGACTCTGCTGGTCCTGGGCCCTCCACCCCGACGGTCCGCGCCGCACGCAATGTAACATTCTCGCTAACTAAACGCTCATTCAAAGCCTTTAAACTCTCCATTTCTCCCACAAGCCTCTCATTTGTATCCTCCAAGAGCTTGATACGGTCTTCCATTTCGTCCATCTTAGCTCTCTTACGATCGCGGGATGTTTGAGCTGCCACGCGATTTTTTAGCTTCCTGGAAAATAATATTAATTGTTGAGTAAGTCTAACAGCTGTGCAAAACAAGCAAAAAAAATAAAGCAAGAAATGACAAAAAAGCCTATTTTTAAGGTAGACTCTTTTAAACTTGTCTCAAGTGGAGTTATCCTCTTTCACACACAATGGACCCTGCACTCAATGTAAATTTATGGATTACAAAGAAGTCTTTTCCATGACTGCCGTTATAAAAAAGGCAGGCATGATTTACTTACATGTTTATTATCATTGAAAGTATGTGCGAGAAAATGTAATTTACTATGTACCTATAGATAAATTTACCCCTTTATCAGTTTGTGTATTGATTGTACACGTTGGCAATTAAAAGCAACTTACTTCCTCTGCATCTTCTCCTCCCATGACAAATGATCGAGCCGCCTCTTCCTGGACGGGAGCTGGGAGCCGGTGTCCATTGCCCCAGACTTCCCCAGGTAGCCCTGGGGCACCGTGATGATGATGGGTGTACTCATTGTGCAGGTTATGTATCCAAATAATTATTCACGATACACTACACTTATAACTTGCACATTCTCCTTGCATATACTTGACGCCGGTGTCAATCTCCTCGCTGCGTTAACTTCTCAAGCAAACAATCAATGACACCAATATTCTTCATGTTTCACAATAAACTACGCAATCACCCCCGGAGCTGTAAGATTTTTTCTCGAAACAACGGATGTGGACAGCTGTGATTGGTCGAATTGTACATCAAAGGCTGCTACGTCATTCATAAAACTTTTAGACAAAGAAAACAATACCATTAATTGCTTAAGTAAGAGTGAGTCAAACGTATCTTGATCATGACTTAATTCGACCAAAATATTGCATCATTTATTCATTTTTATAAATATTATTATTACAGGACTATGCAAAGCAAGCTTAAAGCTATTTTATTCTAAGCTTTTTTACTGTTGTGCCTTTTTATTGAGTATTTCATGTTTATTGTACTTTAGTTTAAGTCATAATAAACCTGATTTATAATAACTATAATACCAATGCTTTTTTAGTTAATAATGGTCTGATGATTCAAAAGAGTGTAGAGACCCTTGCTTAGCAGTGGGATTAGTATCATAATTTAACGATACTGCTCCTAGATTACCATAACGCTCCTATATCTAGCTTAGCTATAGTTAGCAGACTAAGCCTAAAAAACAAAAATGTCAGTTACGACTGTCAGTTGTATTGCTGTCAGTCACAACTGTCATCAGTCGTAGTATCCTATAATCTGTGCCACAGATCTGTGCATCAGTCGTTCGTTTTGTCTATCGGCGACTCAACGCGCAGTTTTACATTTGTTAATTCTCCTCGTTTTATCTAATAATAAGCAATAGGAAGCAAAAAATTATATACTACAATGGATATGGCTTCCACAAGCAGCGATTCACAGGCCACTGTGGCTCAAAAGACATGGATAATGTCCAACAACATCGAGACTTTATCCAGTCACGATGATATTTACAGATACGACAAGAAACAACAACAAGACATCCTTGCGGCAAAACCATGGGAGAAAGAGTAAGCCTATGAACAAATCCATACTATATACATACATATCTTCACGACAGTTCCCTTGCGGAGTAGGCAGAGATGATTAAGCGCCATTTGCCATAATATCCACATACCTCTTTCTCTATACCAAAAAAATTTTGTTGACCGCTATTACACAGGCAAACCCTTATAGTATTGTTTTTTTTTGCAGTCCTCATTTCTTCAAAGATATCAAAATTTCAGCTCTAGCATTATTGAAGATGGTTATGCATGCCAGGTCTGGCGGCACTTTGGAAGTTATGGGCCTCCTTTTAGGTAATTTACTTAAAAAAATATTTTAGTTTCATCTAGAATTGGTGCATTTACCATAAATAGACTGTTCGTAAAGATGATGTGACTTTAGAGAATATTATTATTATTGATTAATAGATAAGCAGCTCATTGCTGGTGTAAAGTTAATAAAATTGTCGGTAATCACCATTAGTCTATTTCTATTATCACTATCCACTTGACCAGGTTGTTTTTAAAAGTGTTTAAAAAACATCAATATGTCTTAAGCACGCATTGGTTTTGTGTTTTTTATCTGTAAATCTGTGAAATCTCAAACATAATAGTTACACAAAATGGATATCATTTTGGTGCCTATTGGTTTGCCGGAATGTGAAGTAACTCGTTCCAATTGGGTGTCAGTTTTTGCTGCCCTTTCCAAGTACAAAGGAAGGTTTGTATGCCATAGTGATAGACTTTGTGGTGTATGTTTGTTATGCTCTGTCAGCACTAAAAAGCAGCTAAAGCTCATAAACAACCACAATAATAAATGTCGAACATCAACAATTCTCTTTGTGCAGTTAGGACCGTAAATTTATAATGGGTTTCTGATCATAATAATTTAATTTAATTTTATTATTTGTCAACGTATATTAAATTTTCCTCACTAGTTTTATTGTATAAATATGTCGTTTACATTTTAGGTAAAGTAGATGCTAACACCATGATAGTAATGGATTCGTTTGCCTTGCCCGTGGAAGGCACGGAGACTAGAGTCAATGCTCAGTCACAAGCTTATGAGTACATGACGGCTTATATTGAAGCTGCTAAACAGGTATGCAGTAGTTTAACACAAACAAAAATCTACATGTGGACATAGTTACGCAAAAAGAATCCAATCCACAATTTTTCAAAAATGTAATTTAGAATTTTAATTAGGTCCTTAGGATAATATATCTTATCTCAAAAACGATCCAATTTTTTTTTTACATATTCTGAATGTATAAAATGTTGGACGATGTTTCTCGTGTATGTAAGTATCAATGGACTAATCTAAATTCCAACTTATAACTTAAAATTAATTGGATTGGATAATTTTTGCGTAACTACATACATCCATGTAACAAAATGGGCCTTGAAAGAACTGACAAACTGGAGAATAAAACCTACTCTTTCTCGTCCCAAATGTCCGTAATTTTATTTACTAGAAAGTTTAAATTAGATAGACTACATTTCTTAAAAGTATACTTGTAAAATCTTTGAAATTTGGATTGTGAGAGGGAGAGGGATGCACAAGCTAATTCATGGTCAAGCTACATGGAGGAAGCATATACACATGAAACGTAAAGTCCTTGGACTGCAACTACGCAAACTATATTGGCTCATAAACACCAAATCCAAACTATCAATGGAAAACAAGCTTCTTCTCTATAAGTTCATTCTGAAACCGATATAGACCTATGGACTCCAATTATGCGGTACATCTGCAAAATCCAATGTGGAAATACTGCAAAGATTTCAATCAAAAACTATTCCAATTATTGCAAATGCATCCTGGTACGTCACAAATGACCTTGGCATTCCAACAGTCAAAGAAGAAATTAAAACTTAAGCTACCAATTATGGCAAACGCATACAAAATCATTAAAACAAGTTGGCAAGCAACCTTATGGATAGAACATTCAGATTCAGAGACTGAAGAGAACAGCTCCACATGAATTGATTATTTAATTTCCAATAACAATGACTTGCAATGCATTAATGTATCAATACTGTTGCATCAATGGAAGAAAACCGTTCAAGACCTATATTATAAGATTGCAATACAAATGAAGATGAAAAAAAAAATTGGTGAATCTGTATTGCCATTAGTCATCATCAGCTAACCTTAGACTTTTGTTTAAAAAATATATCCACTACAAAGGTGGACTTAATGTCGGGCTGGTTAACATAGTATAATAGAGATCAAGTTAGCTGAAGGGCAGGGTGATAAAAATAACAATTATTAATTTTAGGTGGGTCGTCACGAGAATGCTATAGGTTGGTACCACAGCCACCCGGGCTACGGTTGCTGGTTGTCTGGTATCGACGTGTCCACCCAGATGCTCAACCAGAACTTCCAGGAACCCTTTGTGGCCATTGTCATAGATCCCGTCAGAACTATCTCTGCGGGAAAAGTCAATCTCGGAGCTTTTAGGACTTATCCTAAGGTATGGACTTATAAATATTATTAACTTATAATACATCTTAGCATTCATCAAGTTCTGAGACTTAATGGAAACAAATCACCTAAAAAGTTTTTTAAGTGTCTCAATTATCAAAATAGTGATGTAGCCACCACAAAAAAAAGCAACCAATTATTATGTACCTTGTGTTTGGACTTGTCTCTTTAAGCGATTATTTTTACTTTATTTCGCTTGTCGTACGATTTGGCGTTGCTTTATGGTTTTCAAGCAAAATTCAGCAAAGAAAAATTGAGAAAAAATTGCGAATTACTTTGCTTTCTAAGCAAACATGGAGCTTGATTGATTTTAACATGTTTTTTATGAAGATGGTTTTTTTACAATTTCGGCGCGCGGCGTAATGAGCGTAAGCGAGTGTGTAACTATGATTTTGATGGCATCCAAGGGATGGCCCAAACGTACAAATCTAGATAAAAAATATTTATATACTGCTTTTAATAAAATATATAAAAATAAGAATAAAGTATCATCACAACCGTTTCCCTTCCGGGGTGATCAGAAATCACGCTTATAAAGAAGCGCATTCACATTTAGCCATCTATTAGGCCAAGCTCGTTGATGTCTCTAGCTTACCAAACTCGGGAAAAATTACAGTTCATTTAAATCAATAAATATTATTGTATCCCGACCAGGAATCGAACACAAGTCTAAATCCACAGACTTAAAGCTAGATCACAGGCAGTTAATACGAAAAACTTAATAATGTTAATACAAAAAAAATACAAATTTAATATTATTTAAATACAATTAACATAGAAATAATAAAATTTTCATAGAACTAGTTTTTTTAACCCGCTCTTTTTGTTGTTTGATTTTTTTGCTGGGAAGTGACGTAGTGTGCTAAATGTTGGATTAAAATCAACACAATACCTAAATGTTTGTTACTTTCTTTAGGGCTACAAACCAGCTAACGAAGAGCCATCAGAATACCAGACTATACCTCTAAACAAGATCGAAGACTTTGGTGTCCATTGCAAGCAGTACTATTCCCTCGAGGTGGCGTACTTCAAGTCGTCCCTGGACCGCCGACTCCTGGACTCGCTGTGGAACAAGTACTGGGTGAACACACTGAGCTCCTCCAGTCTCACCACCAACGCAGAATACACTACTGGACAAATATTTGATCTTTCTGACAAATTGGAGCAAAGCGAAGTCTGTTTAGGTATGTAATATTTATAAAGGTGGCTCGGTTGTAAGAATGCCTTCCAATCCAAAAAGGTTTGCAGTTTGGATTCCAGCATGTTTTTTTTTTTTGTTTCATTACAGCCCCTAGAACACAGCGTCCTAGACCTCCACTGCTGGAGACGGGCCTTCCAGAACATAAATCTGGAGGATTTGGCCTACACTCGCCACGCTGGCCAGACGGCTTGGCGAGAATATGACGTCAATTTATGAAACAAGCTTCGAAAACTACATTAAAGGAATCATAGAATATATGTTTGGGTAGGGAGAGGAGTAGAATGGTGCTTGGTATGAGTCTTGTTGTGCAATAAAATAAAAAAGAGACCTCCTTTTTAAACCAGCCTAATGCGGTCGCAAGCCCGAGACACCATTCTTCTTTATCCCACACATGATGGACCCGGGACCTGCACGGTGAATACATGGAATGCTTTGAAATTTGTCTTCTCTTCTTTTTTTAATACTAATATCTTAAATATATTTTTAAAGTATATAAGTATGTGTAAGTAGTAATGTATCATTACGACCGTGCCCGTGGTCAGAAACCACGCTTTAAAGAAGCGGAATCACATTTAGCCAATTTTACTATAGGCCTATCATGACAAGTAGCAAGCGCTGTCTGTACCAAACTCAAGAAATATCACAAATGAAATAATTTATTGTATTATCACGTCGAAATACGAAAAATGGTGGGTATAAAAGAAAGCATAGGGACATAAATAATGAAAGGAATGCTATGATGGTTCGGGCATATTGAAAGGATGAGCGAAAAAAGATTAACGAACCAGGTATATAATGCGAAAGTTGTGGGTAAAAGAGGCCCTGACAGACCGAGACACATACCCGATCAAATAAATAAAATACTGGCTGAAGGTACAATAAATAGCTTTCGTAACAAAACGAAATGTATGAAGAGGTTGATGAATGTCGGCCTAAATCGTTTAGACCTAAATCCCTTTGGCGTGGTGCAGCGCATTGCTTTTGTCTAGCTTAAAAATAGTTGTATAAAAATTGCAAGATATACTCTTAAATCGTTGTGTAGGTCGGGGCAGCCTCATGCTGACCACGGACCCCCCGGAGAAGAGGACAGAAGACAAGTTGGTGAAGGCCACCAAGGACGCCTGCAAGACCACCATTGAGGTCATCCACGGACTCATGGCGCAGATGATCAAGGACAGACTCTTCAACAGTGTCAGCGGGAAGTCAGCCCTGCCCACCCCCATGATAGAATAAATATTTACTCATAGCTTTTTATTATTCAATAAATATAAGTTGTATAAAATACTTTTGTTGTATTTTCTCTTTCTGTCGTACCCTGGGTTATTCTGGAAGTCCCCCACGGCTGTTCATGGCTGCACATGGGTATTTCCAAAATATATTAATCCCACCTTGTGGGTGATTTCTGGTGATTCCTGAAATCCACCACATCAAAACGCTGGGGTTCTACGAGTAGTAGCGACCTGATAACTCAACAAGAATTAAATTGGTAGCGAGTTCGTAAGGAATTTCCGGAATAAACCCGCACCCTTAGTGTGCTCACTGGTTGTACCACACTTTTTTTAGCGCACACAATGAAAATTGTTCTTTTAAAGTTTAAATGCAATGTATTCCCAGTTTGAGCCATAGGATATAATTAACAATGAAAACTTGCGTAACCAAACTGCTTCAAAATGAAACTTTTTAAAATTAAAATTTCTAACCAGTATTTGATAACTGCCTCCGTGGTCTAGCGGTTAAATCTGTGGATTTAGATTCGGAGGTACCGGGTTCGATTCCTGGTCGGGACACAAAATATTTATTAATAAATTAACTTAATATTTAATTTATTTGTGATATTTCTCGAGTTTGGTACCTACGCTAGATGTCGACGAGCTTGCCACTTGTCATGATTGGCGTATAGTAAAATGTGATGTACTTTTTATGTGATTCATCATTTTCCATTGTAAGAGCCATCGAATGGCAATTCGTTTAATTTTTATTAGTTCACAACGGATTAATGGCTATCTTACAGCAGCTACAATTTTGAGGTTTATATAGAATTTATTTTATTTTATTGTTTCTCTTCCTAAATGATATACTGCTCCAGATACACCAATATATACTATAAAATGATATTGTAAAAATTCGTCGTGTAAAAGTGCAGAATACATCTCGTTTTGTTCTATGCTTACTGAAAAAAAAATAGTTAAATTGAATTAGGTATATTTAAGGAATATGGATAAATCATGAAAATATTTTGTGGGAGATTTTCATTTGATTTACATATATTTGTAGAAATAAATCTTACAAAATATGGCATTCCTGATTTATCCAAAAAATCCCGCTAAATACTCTTATAGGTATGGGGATCACCATTATTACAATAGTGATAACAAATAAAACAACCACACTGATTATATAAACATTCTCAAATATTTATTAACCAATTTACATAAAATCATTATTATATATGTACAATTTGTCAGTAACACGTCGACTTTTGGAGGGCCTTCTCGGGTACAACAGAGTTGGTTAGATTAAGCACCAAAGTATGATATACAATTTGCGAAGCTCTTATATAACATAATAATACAGTTCCCTCAATAATAACAACTATTGACTTTCTACAATCTTCAGACATTTAAGAACGACGAGCCTGAAAAGATTTGTTAACCACATTTCAAAATAATTGTCGAAAAGTTAAAGTGTCACAGCCTTATGGTGCGCGGTGGTGGCTCGGTTGTAAGAACGCGTTCCTTAAATCCTACAAAGGTCGGTTCAAACCCCCCCGGCATGTACCGATGAGAAATACACTTTTCTTACGTACATTTGTCATAGATTTACAACACCACCGTTCCCGTGCCTCGGAGAGCACGTTAAGCCGTCTGTCCCAGTTTCACTAATACCAACTTGTGAAATAGTTAATAAATTGCCATAAAAATTTGACATCATATCCTGGCCAAGCCGTCTGGCCACCGTGGCGAGTGTAGGCCAAATTCTCCAGATATATGTTCTGGAAGGCCCATCTCCAACAGTGGAGGTCTAGGACACTGTGTTCTAGGGGCTGTAATGATGACAGCCTTATGGGTTATATCTACGTCTATTTTTCGTTGCGCCAGTGACGATGTCAACTTAATAATCTTGTTGAAACTGGCATCGCGAACAGTGGATGCAATAATCAAATTTATCAGCCTGGTTAAATATTGGATATATTCCATTCAGATAGTTCGATTAAAACAGCATTCGTTTGGATCATAAATCAGCCATAAAAATGTTGGAAATTTCTATACGTTAACGTATAGAATTAGTCGTAGGTATCGTTAAAATACAAAAGTCAGTGGCATTTAAAAATGGCGGCAGTCATAGAAAGTCAATTTTAGTTGCGTATTATTAGGGACCTTTTAGAAAGTTCTTAGATTTAAGTAGTTAAAAAATGCCCCACTCTTATGTTGTGAGAATAATCTTTACCATTCCAGACATTCTGCTGCATGGCTAAATAAGGAACGTAGGCACAAGACCCATTTACACAGTATTTAACACAAATTACCTCCAGTTTCTAAGGTGATCAATAACATATCGAAAGTACGCTACAACTTTATACATATCGAATGTTAATAGTTAATTGGCTCCAACTTTATACATATCGAATGTTAATAGTTAATTGGCTCCAACTTTATACATATCGAATGTTAATAGTTAATTGGCTCCAACTGTATACATATCGAATGTTAATAGTTAAATGGCTCCAACTTTTTACATTTCGAATGTTAATAGTTAATTGGCTCAAACTTTATGCATATCGAAAGTTAATAATTAATTGGCTCCAACTTTATATATATCGAATGTTAATAGTTAATTGGCTCCAACTTTATGCATATCGAAAGTTAATAGTTAATTGGAACTGATTATATAAAACTTAAACGTATATTGACCCTCTCAGCAACTGGAAGTTATATATTTATAAAACTTTTTAGGGCTGAAAACGATAAAGCATGAAAGTTAATTTAATTTAATCACCACTAAATTAATTTATGTAATTAAAATACTATTCATCAATCCTATAGATTTCAGCCCAAGGCTGTTCATCCACCAGAGATGTGCAAAGGAAAATGACACTATCATGTCATCATGAAGTGTTGGATATTTTCGACCGTGCGCCGCTCCTGAGCTGCGTTCGTTTTATTAACACAGCTTAGGGTTCTGACGTCATCGAAAAATACGAAAGAAGTGTCAAACAAAACCGTCAAAATTGTATCTTGAAATAATCTTCATTAAAAATGATAATTCGAAGAGTTTATATCATTCATCTTGCATGTTAAGAGAAATAATTCTAACAAGATTACAATTTAAGTAGAAAAAACACTTTATTGTGTCCCGACCAGGAATCGAACCCGGTACCTCCGAGTCTTAATCCACTTTTTTTATATAGTTGTGCAAAATGTTAGTATTATCATGACAGCTCTAGTACGGAAGGTCGATTGATACAACTACATATTTTATTTTCCAATTAACTTAATTGCACGCGTGTAATTGTCAAAAGAAAAAAAAATTTTTAGGCTTCAAAGAAGAAGGTCACATTTTTTAAAGATAAAAATTTTTAGCCGAATCAGTATGAGTCGCGATATTTTTAGGATAACTTCTCTGCACCGTAACTTAAGATTTTATTACTGAATTAATAAAATAAAAAATACGTATTTCCTTATTTTTATTGTAGATTATAATATATAAATATTTGCTCTTTAATAAATCCCCTGCAGTATAGCATTAGTATTAATAATAAAAGTATCTTAACTATTATTTACATTTTTTTTTTATCATTGTACAGCCCAATACAAAAATATCCCAAAATAAATGATGTAATTTTGTTTTTAATTTTTATAATCTCAAATTGTTAGCTATGTTTATCTTTTATTTATTTATTAATTGCACTAAAATGTACATAGGCGGGCTTAATGACTAAGCATTTTCCGACAATCAACCTTTAAAGTGTGGAAAGTTATGTATGGGTGCAATTTAATTTTATATTATACATAATAACATAATAATATTACATAAACGATTTACATATATACACATATATATATATATATATATAGATTACATTTTTTATAGATTACATTTTAATTTTAATATATATGAATGTTGCATAAGAAATAAGGAAAATAAAAATGTAGTATAGATTTAGTTATTACTGTTCTGTTTCTGAAGAAAGTATGAGGTAAGTAAGTGTTTGAGTTATTCTGAAATTAGTGTGACTCAATGAATTTACAATCGGCTTGAGTCTACTCCAGGCAATTTCGAATGACCAGTGTCGCTACTCGGTGTTAGTTTACGGACGCGGCTCAGGTGGATAAAGCAGCCCAATAATAGTGCCATATCTTCTAAAGTAAAGTTTATTTACAAGTTTTATAATTATATTTTTTTTTATTTATAATTTTGTCAAAGTTGCGTCTAATATATTTCCCTTGGCATTATTTCGACTTCACAAATCTATATCTTACACGCCTACGTTTCGACAACGGCTCCTTCCACTTAGTATTCCTTCCAGCTGTCAAACTCAAGGGCCGCGTTCGTTTTATAACATTTCGTAGCAACTTCATAAACCAGCGTGAAATGTCGTTTTTGTTAAGAAATACCACTTTTTTTAACAATTCCAACATTTCTTTAAAAAAAACGAGGGGTGAGTCTACTTTTTGACAAGTAAAAAATTATAACAATTCAATTGACAATGTATTATGGTCTTTGAGTTTATTACATAGTTTAAAATACATTTTTAACCATTTCTTATGTTAAATGACATCTGTCAAAAAGTAACATCAATAACTCTCCTTTCAACACGGTACTGACATACGAAATTAGAATCAAATGTTAGAATTTTCATTAAACGAACGACTTGTGCTAAAAAAAGTGGTATTTTCATGCTAACATTTCTTAAAACGAACGCGGCCAAGGTACATCGCAACCTATCAAGTTTATTTTATTTTCCGCAAATATTTATATCACCTAAACTTGTATTTCTTATTTTAGTTACATATTTATTATACAAAACAAATTGGAGTTCTTCGCGCCATTTTTCACGGACATGTCAAGTGCAACTTTTTGTTTGGTATATTACTTTTCTGTGGATATTGTTAGTCAAAAATGGTGTTGTTTCGATTATTAATGTGCTACAATGTGAAACACTAAATTGGACTTTATTTTGCAGTTTATTTTTCCGGTTTTCCAGCGCTGTTTACTTCCATTAATTAATATTCATAATACTAAAACGAAATCTTCAATGTTGCCAGAAAAAAAAACATCATTCATTCATCATAATACAGATTTCGAGGATCCCTTGCGGAAACCAGTTTGACAGTTGGAATAATTAAGTGTAGGAGCTGTTGAGGAAATGTCTAAGAATACGGGTGTTAGGGGACCATTAATTACATCAGGCAATTTTAAATCTCCTAATCGTGATGTTATACTTTACAGGGTTCAACGCTTTTGCATCCCTTTCGCTCGCACAATACAACATTTTAAAAGATTAATCAAACTTAAGTGTAGACCCCCAGTTTTCACGCAATTTTAGTGTTTAGCGGAAAAAAAGCGTGATATTTGATGAGATTGGGTGAGATTTGATTCGACCCCTCCCCTAAACGCCTCACGTAATTAATAGACGCCCTCCCTCACCGCAGAATGCAAACTATTTCTATACATTTCTCAAAGAATGAAATTACAAGGCACCGCTTTATAAACTAATCAGATATATTTATATAACTCTTAATAAAATGCAATACTAGTAAATTAAATAAGAATTCACAACTAAAATATGATATATACATAGGGCACATAATTAGCCTTCCATCTTAATAGGGTGTAACACTTGGGCTCTCTCACAACCCAATGTTTTTAAAGACTTTTCAAGTGAGTGAACTTTTGAGAAATTAGGAAATAAAATTACGGACATTTAAAACATATTTTGAAAGAATTGGGCCAAGCAGGTCTGCCGTCAATACGTTAATGGAACGAGCTTCCAAAACGGCATTAACGGAATCATACAGTATTTGGTTGGGTAGGGGGAGAAGTAGAATGGTGGATGGATGGTAAGCGTATAAAATAAAAAAGGAGGCCTCCTTTTCTTAAACCAGCCTATTGTCGGTCGCAAGCCCGAGACACCATTCTTCTCATCTCTTACCCACACACGATGGACCCGGCACCCGCACGGTGAATCCATGGAATGCTTAGAAATTTGTCTTCTCTCTCTCTCTCATATACCAAATTTTAAACACGGAAAATAGCAAAAACATGTATAATGATTTTCCTTTATTTTATAAAACAAATCTATGATTAATATATCTCTAAAATGACCGCAATTTTATTTCCTAGAAGTGAATAGACTATATTTTTAAAAGTACACTCACGACTTGAAAAATATATGAAAATATTGGATTGTGCGAGCGAGATGGATGCAAAAGCGTTAACCCTCTTAATAATAACAATTGCATATGTCAGGGGTTATTTATAGGTCTTAGGGTAACCACTGCCTTAACTTTAAGGCCGCCTTACTCATACGAATTATTGCAGTTAAGGAAGACTTAAATTAAGACAGGATTGAATTAATATTGACATTGAAACCCAATAAACTTTACTTAAGGTCCATTATGGCAAGTGGCAAGGGGTCTAGTGTATCAGACCATAATCGCAATTAATTATTATTAAAAAATAAATATTATTTATTAAATTGTGTAAAAATATTTATTAATGTAAATAAATACAATGATTGATATTTAATTTATTTGTGATATTTCTCGAGTTTGGTACGCTGGAGACATCGACGAGCTTGCCACTTGTCATGATTGGTCTATAGTAAAGTTGGCTAAATGTCAATCCGCTTATTTTTTCTGACCACCCTGAAAGGGAAACGGTTGTGATGATACTTTACTTTTGACTTTTTGTGTCCCGACTAGGAATCGAACCCGGTACCTCCGAGTCTAATTCCACGGACTTAACCGCTAGACCACGGAGGCAACTTGTATTTTTTCTCAAATATATTAGGATTTTTATTTTATAACTCTACTTACTACAGTCATTTCCAACACTGACAAGTTTCCATCTCATTGTAAACTCGCTAAGAGGGCTTTACATCGATCTCGCTCGCACAATACATTTTTAAAGATTATTTATGTCTGAGTATACCTTTAAGAAATGTAGTCAATTAAATTTCCAGGAAATGATATTACGGACATTTTGGAAATACATATATTAATCATAGATTTGTTTTAGTAAAAATAAAGTAAAATCGTTGGAAATGTTTTACTATTTTTCTGTCTGAAGTTAGGTATAGGAAAGTGAAAATATTTCTCAAATGTCCGTAAAAATTTC
This sequence comes from Tinea semifulvella, assembly GCA_910589645.1. Lineage (NCBI taxonomy): Eukaryota > Metazoa > Arthropoda > Insecta > Lepidoptera > Tineidae > Tinea > Tinea semifulvella. The sequence goes on along the minus strand of OU342585.1, from coordinate 3,144,249 downwards.
CTAGAAAGTTAATTATTTATTTTATTTTATTAGGAAAACTTATGGTTACAGAATTTTAATTAGACATAAATGTAAACACTTAAACCACTAAAAAGTTTCCACAGATAGAAATTAAATTACATTTAATTACCTACATTTCTCAAAAGTACACAGACTTGAAAACTATTTGCAAATGTTGGCTTGTGCCAGCGAGAGGCATGTAAAAGCGTTAAATCCTCTTAAGGAATTAATTAGTTATTGCTATTTCTAGAATTCCAATTTATGGACTACTAAACAAAGGCTATAAGGATTCTGTTTTTTTAGTCAAAAAATTGACTATAAGGTAAATAGCGCAATTAATTAAAATAAAAAGCTTAGTAGTTTGAACAATAAAAGATAAAAACAGTTAATAACCTAGTGCATTATCACGCGTTATATCAAATAATATTCTCCTTTGTACAGTACAAGTATGAAAAGTTAGGTTTAATACATGTATATTCCATACATTTACTGCACATGGTTTAAGTACGTTTTTAGGGGGCGTAGATTAATTACGTGAGTCCCCCCCATTTTTTTTATTAAAAATCTATGCAAAACTTTTACTTAATAATATATAAAAAAAAGATATGCCAAGTCGAAGCTATAATTATAATAAATATAATTCAAAAAATCACACTATAATTAACTGTGAAATGGTTTTTTCTGACTCAGTTAAAAAAAATAATGACAAAGATGGCTTTTAAAATAAAGTCTTGAATTATGCATTGATTCTTGTTAATTCTTTCGTGATTGCCGAGACCCCCTTTCTCAAACGTTAGATTGGGTGAAATTCGGTTCCACCTCCAAACGCCTCACGTAATTAATAGACGCCCTCAGTAGTTTATTCGACCATAAAATTAATATACACACTTCGCCTTACAATAATCAGTACACAGCTTTGACAAATAGTGAAAACATTTATAAAAAAAAGTAGAAATAAGAGAACCGTAATATTCATTTTAAATAAATTTGTTTTCCAAAATAAGAATTTAATGACCCTTTCTTTTATACAAATCAAATCATAAATATACATATCAAAAACTAGTTTTTTAAAAATAGCTATTTCTTATTCTGGAATTACGATTTTTACACGTTTCTGCCACTGTCCTCTCATTTCTAAGTTTTGAATATGGGATCAATAAAATAATTTTAAAGTATGCATAAATTATATTTTCTAAAAAGAGAAATTAATTTCGTTTATCTATATATAAATAAAATCACAAATATACATGTCCAAAACTAGTTTTATTAGTATTTATTGAAATTATAAGTAACATTAAGAATGCAGTATGGACTAAAGAGTCTGGAAGAATAATAATTAATTTAACCTAAAATGTTAGAGGGCTAGGAAATTATCTGATAAAACTTTGCTTAAAGCATGTCAGCGTTCGCATTAATTTAAGTGACATTTAAGAGCCAGTAATTCACCACTACCTTAAGATTTGGACCCCCCTTTAAATACCATAGATAAATAAATAAATAAATATTTCCAGACTGGTCACACAGCGCCATCTAATTTCCGTGGTAAGCTACGAGGCTTGTGTTGATAAACTACATAATATAGTTCTTTTTTTTTTTGGAAATATATTATTATTATACACCCAGCCCGAGACAAATTATACAATGTACAACTTGCCCCCGGTGGGAATCGAACCCACGACCTCCCGAGTTCACGGCAACGTTTGTTACCACTAGACTACGGAGGTGGTCAAACATAACGCTCATACGATCGTAGCGATCATACATAAAACATTTTTTGCTAATATTTTAACTTGTGAATTCCAGCTTGCCGCTCAGGTTGAAGGTCCGTATCTAAAAGATGTTCAACAGTTCCCGAGTAACCTATGCTGCGCCAGTTAGGCATCACCTTCTACCCAAGCTCAATGGGGACAAGATCCAATCCTAGAGTAGTGCTCTTGATGGAGAACTGAAGTAGTCAAACCTGGACCTCTTAGGGCCAAAAGTGCATGAATTACCAACGGGTGAGATCCTGCCGGGGAAAACTGGGGGAATGTCCAGGCCCGGCTCAGTTCCATTCATCATCCGGGCCTGGACGACCCACTGTCTGTCTGGATACACTTAACCTTTAACCATGGACACGCGGTCTTATAGACGGCTTGCAGTTTGTAATTTTAGTGTTTAGCCACTTTGACGGCTTCCCAGAACTGGCAGCTCAGCTAAACGATAAGTATTATGACCTTTAAATATAGCGGTCTTGGAGACCGCTGACAAAAAGGAGAGTTTATAGTTAACGGTCAACTAAAAGTACTTTTTTGTAATACATGTATTTCAGTTCTGAAAACATAGAAGGCTGGGTTGCACCAAAATAAAATGTATGTAATTGTTAAGATAAAAAAAATGTAGTCAAATACGTTTAGGTACAATCCAGCCTAAATGTATTCTAAAAACATGCGGAAAGAGTATGGGCTATGGCATGCACTCAAGTAGTGGAAGAACCTTAGGGAGTGGTGAATTACCGGACCTAAATATTGTTGGGTTGTTCTAACCGTGAGGCGTTAGTAAATAATAACTATTTTTTTTATCAATATACAAACTATAAATATTTACCTTTAAAATTTTTAAATCATATAGAATACAATGTCGTTTATTTTGAATATTTCATAATGATTACATAAATTATTATTGGATTGGGAGCGAGGAGCGACCTTTGGTGTTGTAAATCTTGACAAATGTACTTATGTAACAAAATATGTGTCAACAATATTGTAACGAAATAGTACACATATGCATGGTGAGCGTCTTATTGCGCAATAAAATAAAAAGGAGGGCCACCTTTGTATACCAGAGTCGGTCGCAAGCGCTACTCTCTGTCCCACACTCGATGGACCCGGCACCCGCACGGTGAATCCATAATGTTTAGAAATTTGTCTTACCATATTTTATAAAAGTAAAATAGAGGTAAATATTTTTGCGTCGCGACCAGAAATCGAACCCGGTCTAAATCCACGGACTTAACCGCTAGACCACGGAGGCAGTATATAAATACATACACAAATAAGATATAACAACTTTACCTGTATTGTTGTGCATGTATATTTTGTTGAAAATTGAATTTGTGTAAGGAATTATTTAATTGATTGAATTGAATTGTAATTATGTTTGAATTTAATTTGTGTAATTTGTTTCCTAATTTTAATAATTATTATTATAATTTGCATGTTGTGTGTGCTGCTTGGATTCCAGTCTAGTCCATGTATAAATTAAACGAACTCAAATTTGCAACTGACTGGAATCTGTTTGCACACCTAATAATAAATAAATAAATACCAGTGTTGCAAAACTAGAATCAAGAAACTTCACTTTCTCTGATCAATTTATGGTTTGCGAAGGCACAGAAATTATTATACCAACTGCCTCTGTAATCCACAGAGCATATTATATGTTGCTGTTTCATTACAATAATTGGTAAAAAATATTTTTCGTTACGTACACTTACATTTTTTTTTGGCCGTGGTCACGAGTCGACTGGAGCTACGCAGTGTAACCTTCGTCCATAATAATCCAGTAATTAATCGGTTTCGACGCCGCGATAAATCGCCCGATGTTGCCGAGGATATTGTGTGTCTCAATTTGTAAAGAGTGGCAAGTGGGGTTCACATCTACCGCACACAGTCGACCCGTGATCTGAGCCAATGCAACTTGGCCGAAACGTCGATAGAAATATGACTTTAAGATAATTCGTTCGTTAAATTATAAAATCTACTTAAGGAAATGTATATTTCTCATAAGTAGACCTGCAGCCCTGTTTTGTTACTTTTGTTAGTCGCAAACGTTATTAGTGGATTTCGTTATGTACGTCAGAGATTGCGTCATAATTACAAAATATTACTCAATTCTCAACTCTATAGCGCTCGACCTTGACAGCGGCCGTGCAAATATCAACTTTAATAGCGTGATATATATATAGTTAACGGATTCCATTATATAACGTTTGCGCTTAAGTAACAGAATAGGGCTGCTGATGTTATAGTTTATATAATGATGTGTTAACTAAAATAATAAAAGTACATCTAAAGTGGAATGTCGCTATAATCTCTAAAATATAATAAAATACTAATATATATCTAAATCTGAAAATTATTGCCAATTTCATTATAAAATTCATCCATTTCAATTAAATACAAATTTACGAAAGATCCAATCTCATTTTCAATAATTATGGTAAAGAATGTAATTTGATTAATTTCAAAATAACTTGCCACTAAAACTATAATTTGTTACCAATAAAAACATTTCCTATAATAATTAAATATTTTTATTTTGTAAGGAAATAATAATTGATTAAATAATAAATAAATGGGACTTATTATATTTTATTCAGTTTTATTTGTATAAATATAGGATATCACTTCATGAATAACAGAGTTGTAAATATGTGGAACAAAATACCAGAAGACATATTGAAGTCCTCAACTGTAAACACTTCTGAAAACAAACTGGACAAGTGGCTAGTGACAATCGAAATAGACTATGGTGATAACTGACAATTTAATAAACTTTACACCAGTGCTTGATATAGGCATATCAGCAATGCGCTGTCGCCTATTAATCAATAATAATAATAATTATTATTATTATTTATTTATCATTACAGCCCCTAGAACACAGCGTCCTAGACCTCCACTGTTGGAGATGGGTATTCCAGAACATATATCTGGATAAAGTGGCCTACACTTGCCACACGGGTTAACGAGGCCATTTATTTATATATAAAGCTATTTAGAATGGTTCACACATAAACTTTGTAACATGATGCATAATTTCCATTATTTAGAACGATTTTGCTGTCTTTTTAAAAATATTTTATTTAATATTGAAAAATAAAACAATAATAACAATAAAATAAAAACTAGTCCCAAATAAAAAGTATTAACATTGCTTCCTACCTTACTACCTAAAATAACACATAATAATATTGACTCAATTCATACAATAGGCCTTATTAATTCTGCATTCAATATTTTCTCCTCATAAAAATGCTCATACACAATATTTTTGTATAGGTAATATACAATTTTATGACAACTGTGATGACTGGACATTTAATACATTAGAAATATTTCTGTATGAGCATGTTTTAATAACATAATTATCTCTCTCTCTCTCTTATAGTTTAAGTAGTAATTATCTTTTTTTTGAAGTTGCACTCACAATGAATAAACTGTTGCAGCGAACAATAGGCTTCCTATGAAAATAAAAATAATGTTAGTATTTATTTATTAAAAAAATATAAACAGATAAAATTTAAAGACCAACTAATTTCGTTTTTTTTTAATTTATAAAAATATTAGTTCAAAATTAAAATATATTTTCGACGTCGCGTCTTTACGACGATTAAGACAACAAAACAGGATAACAAATTAAAAAAAAAAAGTTTTTTTTTGACAGATACTTATTTTGTAAAAGTAAAAAGTAAAGTATCATCACGACCGTTTCCCTTTCGGGGTGGTCAGAAACCATTCACATTTAGCCAACTTTACTATAGGCCAATCATGTCAAGTACCAAGCTCGTCTATGTCTCCAGCGTACCAAACTCGGGAAATATCACAAATAAATTAAATATTAATTAAATGTACATATTTATTTACATTAGTAAACATTTTTGTGTCCCGACCAGGAATCGAACCCGGTACCTCCAAATCTAAATCCACGGACTTAACCGCTAGACCACGGAGGCAGTTTTAATAATAATAATAATATGTTTAATTACCAATATACCTACAAAATACAATCTACACTCTCTACAATCTACACTTTCTGACCACCCCGAAAGGGAAACGGTCGTGATGATACTCTATTATTATTAAATGAAGTTTTTTTTTTAAACTTTCATCGGAATCCCATTGTTCGTACTACAACATTAACCAGTAGGAATCGCGCAAATAACTCATTATAGACAAATCAAAATGTGTGTTTTAATTGAATTATAAGATATACTCGACTCGTAAGTGAAACCCACATATCTTTTAGCCACCATAGTCTGTAGGTATCTATCAACAATAATGACGCGGTAAACATATTGTTTAGTGCAAAAATATTGACTAATTATTAGGATAATTAATTATTTAAGAGAGTTTAACGATCTTGCATCGCTTTCGCTCGCACAATAAATATTTACAAAGATTTTTCAATGGTGGGTATCATCTATCAACTTACTAGGGAATAAATAACTGTCATTTAAGAGATATAATAATCATTCATTTTGTAAAATATAGGATTATCGTTATAAATGTATTATTATTTTTCTTTGTGTAAAATTAAGTATATAAAAGTGAAAATATGTCTAAAATGTCCGTAATTTTATTTCCTAGTAAGTTAATAGCTATTTTTCAATACTGCAAGCGAGACGGATGCTAAGCTTTAACCCACTCTTAAATAATGTTTACAAGTATATCTTTACTCTTTAAAGAATGTAAACAAAACAAATTGATATAAATAAAATAGGATTATTTGACTGTAGACCAATGTTATTATGGTCGATTTATGTTTACCTTGAGATGTCAGTTGTTGATGAGGTGTCAGTTGAAGAGGTCTGTGGGGAAGGAGTTGACTTCACACTGCTCGAGGACGGGGGAGCCCTCCACATTGTATGACACTCGTATTCTTAAACGAAGCTGGCTCTGGAAACAAAAAAAAATCTTACAGGCATTTATGAAACGTCATTAATTTAATTATTTTGAATGATTCTACTCCTGCTAGTAGAAGACTAAGCAGCAAAGTGTTACAATAAGTAAGCTGTTAGCAGATTTCAGTGACTTGTTAATGTTTAATCTGACTGAAAAAGGAATCTGCAAGGAAAACTGCTATATCAGATTTACAATATAAAACATATATAAACAGAACTACACCACAACAACAAATTATTAACCTTTAAAATTTAGTTATGAGTACCTATGAGATTACAATACCTGGTACAGCGGTAACCCACCAGGCAAGTCAGAATTAAGCTAGACTACATGCCCATATGTAACCCGAAAGTCGACAAAACGCAAAAACCTCTGCTAATTGAAAAACAATAAATTGAACGTGTTCGGCAGAGGTCCAAATTTTATTTCAATATTATAGAGTTATGACAAAGTATACTAACTCTGGATGGATTGGTGATGTTGAGAAGTTGTGTGATTTGTCCGTGCGGGGACAGAGTGGTGCCGGAGGGAGACAGCATGTCCAGCTGGAACGTCTGTAAAACAAGGTTATTCATAAAAAGGGGTTTACGTTAGCCGTTTAAGTTAGCAGAACCTCTGTATGTACTAATGAGATATATTTTTCTTACATACATTTGTCATAGATTTTCAAAGTCATTCCCATGCCTCAGAGAGCACTGTCATTAAATTGCCATCAAACTAGTAGGGACACAATAAATCCTGCATTTTTAAAACGCTAACAAAATATCGCAAATACGTTTTTAAAATCAGTCACAACTATAAGCTAATAAGTTTTTGGCGTAAACATAAGTCACAGATCGAGTTAGCTCACCCTGGGCACTGCGGCTTGGAAGAGGTACTCGGTGAGTGTGTTGAGGGACTGGTTGGTGGTCGTCATGATGAGGGTCACAGCATCCCCCACAGAGTCAGGACGGACACTCAGAACTACTTGGATGCCATTCTTGTCCAATGCTGTTACTGACCAGGCTTCTGGAAAAGATTATAATAAATTATTAACTAACTTTCTAGACTCTTCAATCTCTGGTGGCGCCTCGGTTGTAGGAACAATTTCCTAAAGATCCTAAAAAGTTTGGTTCAACCCCGGCATATACCAGTGAGATAAACACTTTTCTTACATATGTCTGTCATAGATTTACAGAGAGCCTCGGAGAGCACGTTAAGCCATCGCGGTTCCACTAATACCAACTTTGGAGGTCTAGGACAAAATAGCTCATCGTTACTAAATATAATGTAGGTTAATAAATTACTTACCCTGGGCAATAATATCTGTGTTGCTAGGCTTAGCATCGAAAAACCCATCAAGTAGCATAGAGTTTGTGGGAGCCACATTGTTGTTCATGATGCTGTTTGAAGGAGCCGTAGATGTCAAGCTCGGAGGGTTTAGGTCCAAACCACTCAGCAAATCCAAGATATCCTATGACAAGTTAAACAAAGGATTTAGCTAGTTACACTAATTAAAAAAATATTAATTTTGCATTGACTAAATTAAAAATATTATCATAAATGTCGAAGCCATATCCTAAGCTAAACGAGCCTTAATAACGTCTTAGTTTGATGCAGGGCTTGCATTAATGAGCGTGGAAGACTCGTAAAAAAAAGTTTAAAAAATTGTTAGTCATTAATTAGTTCAGTTGTGTTTGAGTTTGTTCATCCAAGACAGGGCGCTCCAACATCAATCAATTAAAGATTTATTTAATTTATTAATACGTGCATTACTGCAATATACTAATCTTATTTAAGTTCATTTTAGGTACCTATACTAATAAATTTTAATAAGGCTCCTTTACAGCTGCATCTAAGTTATTTTAAGTGTCTTCATCATAAGGTTCCTTCTGCCAGTTCTGTTCTTCGCTCGAATATAACACTTTCCAGGCACGATAGATATATGTAGTAAATTATACAACATAACACTCGTACCTAATAAAATTATGTACTTAATCATAGACCTAACCAAATTCCGGTGGGAATGTATGGTGACAAAATAAAGAATAAATTAGGATTTTTATTATATTTTTTATACTAGCCAGACATGTGACCTAGCGCCCACCAAATTACCACCATACCCGCATACCACCTATTTAATTCTGTAGCAAGATCGTGCTTTTATTGTCAAAATTAATATGATTTGCTTATAAGGTCTTACCTGATTGGTAGTGTTATTGTTAGTGGAAGGCGTCGTAGAATGGTCTACGTCTCCATTGGTAAGTGACTCCGATCCTATTATTAAATCCAAGAGTGCGTCCTGAAAATAAAAATAAAATAATGACTGCATCCCAAAATAAAAGTATGTAACGAAAAAGTATCTGTCAAATATTGTAATGAAATAGTAAGTGTACCAGCTATCGTACAAAGTCAGCATTACCTTCGTTTAATAAACACCTTTATTTACTTTGAACTTTGAGAGAGGCTTTGCCGAAAATCGTAGAGGTTGGTTTAAGCTCAGGCATGTACCAATGAGAAATACACTTTTCTTACATACATTTGTGACAGATTTACAACAAGACCGTTCAACAGATATCATGTTAAGCCGTCGTTCCCGGATCCACTAATACTCGTGGAATCGTAAATAAATTGTCACTAAAACTGTCATTTTTGGTTCCAAACCGTCTGGCCAGCTTGGCGAGTGTAGGCCAAATTCTCAAGATAATACTTATTTGTTCTGGAAGGCCCATCTCCAACAATAGTTTTCTAGGAGCTGTAATGAATTACATATTTTCTGAACATTTAGTTATAAGACAATACACCAGTGTACAAACGACACTCGCCGGAAGGTGTTGTTTCATTATGTAATAATCTTTCCATAACTTTTTTTTTTTCCAGACAGGTCACACAGCGCCATCTAATTTCCGTGGTAAGCTACGAGGCTTGTGTTACGGAAACTAGATGGTTGATAAACTACATATCATACTTTTTTTTTTGTAAATATATACATATTATACATATAAACACCCAGACCGAGACAAATTATACAATGTACAACTTGCCACCGGTGGGAATCGAACCCACGACCTCCCGAGTTCACGGCAACGTTTGTTACCACTAGACCACGGAGGCGGATAACAGTAAGTTCGTTAAGAAATTATAACATATATTTTTATACTAGCACGACATGTGACCTTGCTCCCACCTGATGTTAAGTGACGCACGAGGTTTATAAATGTTAGTAAATGGAATCAGACACTCATGACTGACATTAGTCCCTAACACTAATGTGTCGTGCATAGTTCCCCCCCCCGTCCCGGCAAACTGGGTAAATTACCCAGACCATTAAGTTAAACTAAGTATAATTACCTCTATGTATATTATTTCATGCGCGGTGGTGGCTCGGTTATAAGAACGCGTTCCTTAAATCCTACAAAGGTCGATTCAAACCCCCCCGGCATGTACCAATGAGAAATACACTTTTTACAGGTTTACAAAACCACCGTTCCCGTGCCTCGGAGAGCACGTTAAGCCGTCGGTCCCGGTTCCACCAATACTAACTTGTGAAATCGTTAATAAATTGTCATTAAAAATTTACATCATATCCTCGCCAAGCCGTCTGGCCAGTGAGTCTTGGCGAGTGTAGGCCAAATTCTCCAGATATATGTCCTGGAAGGCCCATCTCCAGCAGTGGAGGTCTGGGACGCTGTGTTCTAGGGGCTGTAATGATGTAATAAAATTATTTCGTAGCGTATTTACTATATTGTTATGGGAATTTAAAATTTTACGTTTAAGTTACCTGATCTGCATGGTGTTTGTCTGGTACAGCCACGGTGAGGTCGGTGGTTTCTCTCTCCCCGCTCGGAGGTTCCATGGCCGGCATGCGTTCTAGTAGAGCCGGACGGAGGTGTGCGTGAGACCTAACATAAACAATACATTTTTTTTAGTCGTACATATCTTTTAGAGACTACATTTTCGGAATTCGGTATTCGGGAAAATAAATAAAACTATGGCTGAAGTAAATAAAACTCAGTATTTTACAGGCTCATAATGAGCTAAATTTAAAATGGGTAATCTTGATACCGTGAAGGCAGTCATCATCATCATCACAGCCCGCCCCTAGAACACAGAGTGAGAGATGGGCCTTCCAGATTTTTTGGAGAATTTGGCCTACACTTGTCACACTGGCCAGAAGAGTTGGCGAGGGAAGACGGTTGATAAAGGCAGCAATTTTTTTTTACATAATAGCTTCACATAGCAAAGATATTTTAAAAGCTGATTCCTCCAACAGCAATGTAAATTTAAAAATAATAAGTTCAACTCTAAGTCGTTTTAATTGTCTTCAGTAAAAAAACCCATATTTTTTATGCTGGTAACCCTGAAGTGGTAGCTGGCCATCCTCGCCTGCTACGCAACAAAAATGCCCGCTAGTGTGTCTTTGACTTTGATATACTCATATTACCTCTAATAGCATCTTTTTTTTTTAAATAAATAAAATTACCTGTATAATTGGGATAATTCTACGCCTCTCTGTTGTAACTCAATATGCATGTGTGATCCAAACGTGTCGATGATTCCTCGGATTTTTCTAAAAACAAATGGCTTTATTAGACTACAAGATGACCACGAGTTTGTATCACCTAAAATTAATTTGATTGCAACTCTTCATAAGCGGTCTAATAGTACAGACGTAAAGGCTTAATTTTTTTCCTTTTTATCTTTAGGTTTTTTTAATTCATTCGATGTTTGCTGTAGAAATGATGGGCCCGCGGGGATCGGAACTGAAAGCTTCGTATAAAGAAATTGTTCCAAGGCTCATTGACGTCTCAGGTGACAATAGATCTGGCAGTTTTTTCTCACAAAAATTAAGTATCTTAATTCAAAGGGGAAATGCTGCTAGTGTATTGGGCACCATGCCACAAGGCATTGATTTGGAGGAGCTATTTTTTTTTGAAAGTATTTTTATTTTCTATGTATTTTTTTTAGGTTAAAATTAGTTTTTGTTCTAATATACTTTATTTAATTTAAGGTTTTGTTTGAAATAAATGTAAAAATAATTTTCTATTAAAAAAAAAAAACTGCCTTCGTGATCTAGCGGTTAAGTCCGTGGATTTACACTCGGAGGTACCGGGTTCGATTCCTGGTCGGGACACAAAAAATATTTATTAATGTAAATAAATTGTACATTTAATTAATATTTAATTTATTTGTGATATTTCTCGGGGTTGGTACGCTAGTGACATCGACGAGCTTGACACTTGTCATGATTGGCTTATAGTAAAGTTGGCTAAATGTGAATCCGTTTATTTATAAGCGTGGTTTCTGACCACCCCGAAAGGGAAACGGTCGTGATACTTTACTTTTTTTTTACAATAAAAAAAAATTTTTTGCTAAAACATATTGATTTTGTCTCGTGTGCATTAATAAAAAAAAAGTTCGAGCCTCCACATTTACAATTGAGAAATAACTGATTAGGTCTTTTCTAACAAACAATTGAGTTTAATTTACATTGTACAAGAAAATATACAAAAAATAAGAAAAATTAATCATTCAATTAATAATTAGAACATACTATGCATTATACCTACACACAAAACATACATACAATACATACATCATACACATTATAACTGAAATAAATACACAGTATTATTTATCGTGCGCGTTCTTTGTGTCTTTGGTGTCAAAATTTGGGAGGAACTGGGAGTCGTGAAGTAATACTTACTCCTGACTGGCCTGGGTAGTGAACCTGGTGGACAGTTTGGCCAGAGATAGCAGGAGATACTCCTTGGTGGTGATGGAGAGCTGAGTGGACCAGAGCAGCTTCTGGTAGATATCTATCACATACTCCTCCGAGGGACGGACAAAATCATCTGTAAAAATAGTTATTCATTGAAAACCAATTTAATCAATAATTTTAAAAACCATACAAGGGTTTTTTTCTTTCTGTTAACTGTTTCTTAACGTCTCAGTAACGAATGGACAGAACTCAAATATCATATCAGTTAGGACCACCAATGCATTTAAATGAATATAATGAAAATAAAATATATTTTTTATATAAAATAAAAGCTTTGCGTATTAATTATTAATTAATTCTCGCTGGCGTACAAAAATGTATTTTTTGCTCACCAAATTAAAAATGATTTAACTCAAAAAAACACTATTAGCAGAAAGAGGCCCTGGCAGACCAAGACTCACTTATCACGATCAAATAAATAAAACAATAGCTGACGGTGCAATAAAAAGCCATCGAAACAAAAGGGCATGTATGAAGAGGTTGATGAATGTCGAAGAAGCGAAAGAGGTATGTCGAGATCGTGACAAATGGCGCTCAATTGTCTCTGCCAAACTAATACGCTCACCATCCACCATTCTACTCCTCTCCCTACCCAACCAAATACTGTATGATTCCGTTAATGCCGTCTTCGAAGATCGTTCCATAAATGTATTGACGGCAGACCTGCTTAGGCCCAATTCTTTCATTTAGTGAATGTCAGATTTGAAACATGTTGTGTGCGAGCGAGAGGGGTGGTAAAGCGTAAAACTATATTGTGTTGTAATAACGAAATAATGAGGTATTAGCATTCTCCTACCTTCTCCATCTTCATCCACCATGGAGATGGCATTGCTAGCCTCAGCTACCAATAGGTCGCCGTATTCCCCAATAGTCCATGCGGCTACCTGAAAAATTAAAAATTAAAATTAAACTGTTTCAGATTATTATTTAAAAGAGGACAACCCTAACGTAGTCAGAAGAGACAATACTTACGCGATAGAAAGAGATGCAACTTCTAGGTGGACAGTTGGTAATTAGCACTATGCAACCTGAATTGTGTAGGAGCAAGAGTCGCTATTTAAATAATTATGTGGAGTAAATTTTAGCATTTGTATTACCGTAACACCCAATTATTGACACTTTAAGGGCTATTACTATGGTCTGAAGTTATCAGCGAAAATATAGCCAACCCGTCTTGCCAGCACGGCGAGTGTAGGCCAAATTCTCAGAAAATATGAACTTGAGGGCCATCTCCAGCAGTGGAGGACTAAAAGTATTAAATGATCTTCAAACGTCATTTTAATACAATACCCACAATTATTGACACCACATTTACATTGAAATTTAAAACTCCACTTTATCCTGCATGATATTAAACATCAAAACTTACTTTTATTTTGCCCTTATAAAAGTATCATACCACGCTTTTTTAAGAACGGGAATAACTTTTAGCCAACTTTACTACAGCCCAACATGACAAGTGGCAAGCTCGTCAATGTCTCCAGCAGCGTACCAAACTCGAGATATATCACATATAAATTAAATAATTTATCTTAAATCAGGAAAAAGGAATCAAACACAGATCTAAATCCACGAACTTAACTGCTCAACCACGGAAGCAGTCAAAGGTTAATTGGTAGAAAATGCATTTACGGCATTAAGCTTGCCTATATACATGTACTTGTTTTGGTTTTGTACAATAAAGAATTTATTATTATTTAATTATAATATAAATATTAATAATAATTTTTTTTTGATGGGGTGTCATCAGTTGGGTAAGAGTACCCTATTATGTATTCTATGCTAATAGTTAATCCGGTGTTACCTGCACGAGCGGCTGTTTGTCGGCAGAGTCCCCACAGAGAGCACACTTCTCTATGCAAGTCCATAGCCTTCCCGTGGCATAAGCTTGTCTTTCGGTCGACGCTGCTGATATCAATTGAATGGTGCTTGATACTGTATCATCACGCAGATAGTTTCCAGCCTGTAAATGATAAACAAATACATTAACAAATGTTGCTACTACCCGAGATTGGGAGTGTTGCGGCCTCGCATAGTAGCTGGTTAAATACCCAGTGAAAACAAATCCAAAACGTTCGCGACTAACGTCACAAACTACGGGTCAATAACTCATGCCTTGCGTGTGGTTTAAATAATTTAAAATCTGAATTCGAATGCGTTTGGTGAATATTAGTAATCTAAACTATATGTCCGTGTCAAAGCTTGTGGTGCATAGACTATAAGTATCATCACGACCGTTTCCCTTTCAGGGTGGTCAGAAACCACGCTTATAAATAGCGGATTCACATTTAGCCAACTTTACTATAGGCCAATCATGACAAGTGGCAAGCTCGTCGATGGCTCCAGCCGTATAAATATCACAAATATTATATAAATGTATTCATTTACATTAATAAATATTTTTGTGTGCCGACCAGGAATCAAACCCGGTACCTCCGAGTCTAAATCCACGGACTTAACCGCTAGACCACGGAGGCAGTTAAATATGGACAATAAATCTACAAGGTGGATTCGTGGATCGCTTTGGGGTAAGTCCTGTTTTCGACAGGTCATTTATTTTCTGTGTTGTTCATTTATGTCCTATTTTTATTTTATTATTTTTTAAATTTGTTTTAGAACAATCATCCATAATATCAGCGAATGCCCTCGCGCAGGTTTGTTCAGGGAGTCTTTGCTGCACAATTTGAATATGAAGTGTGAATTTTGACCCTTAGCACGGACATGTCAAGTCCAAGGTTTGTAAATTAATTTACTGTGGTTATTCAAAAGTGGTATTATATTGTTTATTAATGTGGTACAATGTAAATAATTATGGAAAACGATAAATTTTAGTCATACTGATATATTTTGTACAATGTCCCTAAAAGAAAGAAACTTCTTTTAAATATTAAAATAAAAACAAATCAAAAAAAATTGACAAATCCAAGTGTTCCTAGAAACAAGGTTCCTACGGATAATTAATAAACAATAAACAACAAACCTTAATAAAGACTTTAAACAGTGTGTCTAGATGCCATTTATCAGTGGGAGCGTATCTTTCTGCCGCTAACACAATGCTGGTAGAACAATGTTGTTTACTTTCAGCATCCCCTCGTTCCAAGAAGGAGAGTAATTCCTTCATCATCCCTCGAATGTTCTGACTGTTGACGAGGGCAAAAGACAACTCCATTGCTCGACGACGTATTGACACGTCTGGATCCTGGAAATAATCATTTAAAGCTATTAATTATAATTTTAATTTCAAGAACGGTCGGTCCTGTCTTAAGTAATCTATGCTTAAAAATAATAAAAAGGTTGAGGTTCGTACCTCAGCATATACCAAAGAGAAATACACTTTCTTATGTACATTTGTCATAAAATCACAACATCACAATCCCCGTGGAGAGGAGAACATGTTAAGCCATCGGTCACCGGTTCTACTAATACTAACTAAATTGACATTAAAACTGACAGTTTCTCCCAAAGGTTAGCTGGTAAAAAGTCAAAATGGCTTTGAGTTCGCCTTTGTATATATACTTTTAAATAAAGTGCTATAATAGTAGTTTATGAAACTGTTGCATAATAAGGGGTATTATACACGAGTGTACCCTCGCCTACGGCTCGGTTTTTTATAGTATCACACAAGTGTTTTAATACCTAGTTATGTGCAGTTTCATACACTAATTTATCTACTCTCATACATTGAGATTGAACCTACTAAATAAAAGATAAATTTAAAAGAGTAAGAATTTTAAGCAAAAATAATAAAAATTGTAGCCAATTTTTTCATGTTTTATTTAAATGACCATGGTACAGAATACATAAGTCCTAAACAATGAAATGGCGCCAAAACCTAGCTTATAAAGGAACCTTAACCTTGAAAAAAATAAGTGTTATATAATATGTATCATTCTATTTTTAAAATGAAATATAACATTTGTTATAGAAAAAGTGTTATAATTTGATTCCTTTTTTAATTTCAGCAGTATGTTTATAAAGTATGTCAATATAAATTCGTTTTGAAGAAAACTTAAAACAGTAGACCCTCGCCAACCAATTTTGCCAGCGTGGAGACTGTAGGCCAAATTGTCCATAAATATGTTCTAGAAGGCGTATTTCCAACTGTGGATGTTTAGTACTCGGTGTTCTAAGGGCTGTGAGATGATGATATGATTATTTTGTTACTAATAGTGATTCTGCAACTATTGTAAAGGATTGACAGCAGAATTAAGGCGCTTCTGCACACGGACACGCTATGATTGACTTAGATTTTTTTTGTATAAAAAAACAAATTCGTGTATTTTGTGTGTAGCGTAATCGTGGATAGCGTTAGCACATATATTTTAATACAAAGCGAAGGTAAGTTAATATAGTCGGCAATGGAATTCATATAACAGTATCAATTACATAATTAAATATATATTAAATAAATAAGTAATCACACTAGCGGGGTGGTCAGAAACCATGCTTTTTTTTAAGGGAGAGTTCACATTTAGTCGACCTTACTGTTACTGGCCCATCACGACAAGTGGCAAGCTCGTTGGTATCTCTAGCGTTGTAGACTTGAAAAACATCACAAATAAAATGAATGATTGTGCCCTCAACAGGAATCCTCGCCAACCTGTCTGCCCAGCTAGTGAGTGTAGGCGAAATTCTCCAGGAATTTCGGGAAGGCCCATCTCCAACAGTGGAGGTCTAGGACTCTTGTGTTTTAGGTGCTGTGATAATGATGACCAGGAATCAAACCTGGTAACTAAGCGTATAAATTTTCGGTCGTAACTACGGAGGCTGTTTTTATTTTTATGAGTGTATTATGTTATTTACGTAAGATCTGAAGATAGATACTTTTTCATTATATAATAGATTTATTTTGAGCTGTTATATTTAAAAATCTAGTATTCTTCCATTGCACACCATATTATATCAGCTCTTAGAACTCCACTGTTGGGTAAGATGGATTTTCTAGAGAATTTGGCCTAAACTCTCCACGCTGGCCAGATGGGTTGGCTAGATCCAATAAATACATATTTATAGACAAATTGGTGATAATAAAAATAATAAAATGTACCTTCAAACATTCCAAAATGGTAGTCCTATGTCTTTGCACAGCCGAAGTGTCCGCATGAACCGTCCTTAAAAGGGTATTCAACGCAACATATCTTATATTCTTATCATTATTCAACAAAAACCTGCCCAAAATGTTAATGGCCAACACTCGCAGACTGCTCTCGGATTTAATATCCATTATAGACAAAACTGTTTCGTATAGAATAGTGTTGCCAACATTTTTGCTGGTTTCCGTGTTGGTCGCTACTTGGGCCAAAATATCGTTCATAGCTTCAGAAGCCTCGGGATCGTTTTTACCCAATATTCTCAAAAGTCGGAGGATTTTAACCTGGAAAATGAAATAATCAAGTTTAAAACATTTAATTTATATCATAATGTAATGTAGCATTAAATAGATATTTTAAAATGTGATAAATTTTCAGCTCAGAAATTAACAATATAAACAGATTAGCAATTTTTATTGGCTACAATTATTTTTCGTAGAGAACTAACCCACTGCTTTTCAGAACGATTAAAATAATCATTGTTAGCTGTTCTCTTTTAAAATTAATGTAATATTTTTAGGAAATTTGAAAATAAAATATAGGTACGAGGGGCGTTCAAAATATTCTCGGTATTGATACGTTACAACCTCTTTTATATATATATTTGTTACTGGCCGCTAAGATTCATCCATTGACATTAAAAAAAAGTAAAATTGGAACCGAGATGTTCTTTTGTTTTTCTGCAATTGCCGAACAAACATGAACACCATGAGCGAATTAACAATTTTAACGAAATTAGAGCACCGATCCGTCATAAAATTCTTGACAAAACAGGGTAAAAATCAAAAAACCATAAAAGAGGAAATGGATTGTGTTTACCGTGAGTCTGCTCCTTCTTTATCTACTATTCAAAAATGGTCAAGCGAATTTAAGCGTGGAAGGGAGAGTATTGAAGATGACCCTAGACCTGGCCGGCCTGTAGTGGCTACCTCACAAGAAAATATTGATAAAGTGGAAAAACTTATATTGGAAGACGGCCGAGTGAAGGTAAAATCTATAGCTCAAGTAACCAATCTCTCTATTGGTACCGTACATGACATTATACATGACCATCTTAATATGTCAAAAGTAAGTGCAAGATGGGTTCCGCGAATGCTGACGCTTCTTCAAAAGGATATGCGTGTGGCTTGCTGTTCAGATTTTATCGACCTGTGTGGTGAAAATCCCGATGAGGTGCTGCAAAAAATAGTTACTGGAGATGAAACCTGGGTTCATCATTATGACCCAGAGAGCAAACAGGAGTCCATGCAGTGGCACATTAAGGGTTCAGCTCATCCCAAGAAGTTCAAGGTAATCCCGTCAGCTGGCAAGGTCATGGCCACAATATTTTGGGATTGTGAAGGAGTTTTGCTTATCGATTATAAAGAAAAAGGTGTAAATATCACAGGGCAGTACTACGCTAACGTTATACGTCAATTAAGAGATGCGATCAAAGAAAAGAGGCGAGGAAAGTTAACCAAAGGTGTTCTGCTTCTGCATGACAACGCCCCTGTCCATACTGCTCATATTGCCAAGGCAGCTATTGTTGAATGTGGGTTTGAAACTGTTACTCATCCACCCTATAGTCCGGACTAAGCCCCAAGCGACTTCTTTTTGTTTCCCAATCTTAAAAAGGATCTGCGTGGAAATAAATTTTCTGACGATGAAGCGTTGAAGACGGCCGTGGAGGAGCATTTTTACACCAAAGATAAAAAATATTTTTATGAGGGATTAAAAAAAATAATTGATCGATCTTATAAGTGTATGAACATAGGGGGGGAGTATATTGAAAAATAAAAATATCAAACTTTTCGTACTTGTTTGTTTTTATCCACATACCGAGAATATTTTGAACGCCCCTCGTAAAATATTTTTTGTATTTGGTCAATTAGTCAAAGAAATATTCTGAAGAAAACCATGAATAAGTGACGTCTATACTTCAGTCATGACAACAACCTGGTGTTGCTGTCAAAAAAAAAAACAAAAATAGAGCCTACAATGAGCATTCTCGATTGCGCACAACAGCGACGTGTTTGGTAGTTTGCTTGTCACTTTGTTATTTTAATCGCCTGTGTTTGGTTATATGAAAATGTACGTACATTTAACTAACTAACTTTGGGAATATTTTGGTAAAGACTTTTTAGATATTAACATAAAAGTAACACCATGCCCGAATCTATGGAATTAACCACTAGACAACGGAGGCAGTTTTTACATACATATAAGATTTATTCTTTAGAGACATATTAACTATACCCCGTTCGCAGGTGATATTAGATTTTTTAAAATGTTTTGTATAGACATCCGTATTGACTGACACCCGTACTCTAAGTAGTTTCCTCAACGCATCCTCCACTCAACATTTCCTTCCAGCTGTCAAACGAAAATTAAGTCTCTGTAATTGAGACGATTAAAATTAAACATGGCGTCTAATGTTCCAGGTTAAGGCTGACCTTCAAAATAAAACTTATTTTTAGTTTTAGTTACCTGAAGAAAGGGATCTGAAACTCCACTGACATCATGTTCCGGCGAATAACCAGCAAGAATTAAATTCTTCAAGATTCTCACCAAGTTTGGAACAATCTAGAATACAGAAAAACACATTTAGAACCAAGCCGATGTCACCTAGAACCGAAGAATGCAGTACAAAGCAAATTAAAATAACGTCCAATACTCATTCAATAAAAATAATTAGTCACAATTTGCATTGTGCCCAAGTTTAACCTACTGTGCGCTATTTAAGAGATGTATTTATAAGTATAGCTTATTCTGAATTGTTGTAAGACAATAACATTTTTTTATTTACCTTAATTTAAATATTTATAAAGAATGAAGTTACACATTTGTACAAACATTACTAAATTATTCATTATTTTGAACCACATCGTTGTCCATGTGGTAAAGATGTCGATGAGCTTGATCACCACAGGCTGTCGTGTTTAAAAGTGTGGGTCACTTTTTTCGTCACAGCGCCATTAGCGACCTCATTCGTAGGACGCTTGCAGTAG
Organism: Tinea semifulvella; assembly: GCA_910589645.1. Lineage (NCBI taxonomy): Eukaryota > Metazoa > Arthropoda > Insecta > Lepidoptera > Tineidae > Tinea > Tinea semifulvella. The sequence continues at coordinate 3,123,746 of OU342585.1, read as the reverse complement.
TCTCGATCCCATCTAGTTTAGAACCAACCGGTCTGAGTCGAGACGATGGCAAGCGCCCAGACGGAATGACATTAGTTCTTTGGAGATTGGGCCAATCCCTGGTGTGGGATTTTACCTTTTGGGATTCCCTAGCCCCATCCCACCTTCAAGGCACTTCTGTTAGAGCTGGTGTTGCAGCGGAACAAGCTCAGATCAGCAAGCGTCGAAAATATGACACGATTTGCAATTACATTTTTTCGACATTTGCTGTGGAAACGATAGGCCCGTGTGGATCGGAACTAAAAGCATTGTATAAAGAAATTGTTCCAAGGCTCATTGACGTCTCAGGTGACAATAGGGCTGGCAGTTTTTTCTCACAAAAATTAAGTATCTTAATTCAAAGGGGAATTGCTAGTGTATTGGCAACCATGCCACAAGGCAGCGATTTGGAGGAGATAATTTTTTTGTAAGTATTTAATTTATTATTTTTTATGTATTTTTTTATAGGTTTAATTTAGATTTTGTTGTAACATAGTTTATTTAATTTAAGGTTTTGTATGAATTGCTAAATTATTTTTCATAATAACAACAAAGTTTATATAAATTCAATTTGTATAAAGCTGCGACATAGGCAGAAGCAATTAATAAAGCAAATACAAAAAAAATACTAATTTACATTATCATACATACAGGTTACATTTTAAAGCACAGAGTGCAAAGAGAAAAAGCTATCACTTTTTTAACATCTCTAAATAGTAAGTAATGTGTACTTAAAAGCTAAATTAGAACTTAAATAATATTGTTTACACTTAAGTGCTGCAGCTTTCAAAATACCTAAATACCAAATATTTCGTACACATTGAACCAACACAATAACGTGACAAACATGCGAAACAAACTTATTCTGTTGGCAAAGAAAATTTTTAAAATGAAAATTTTTATTTTTTTTTAGTTAGTTTTTACACACTTTGATATTAGTATGTAGGTAACGCAATTGCCTTACGGCCATTTTCAGTAAGGCTGATTATATCTTTTGACATATTTAACGTATGCCAATAAGGCTCGCTGAAATATCCAAAGAGGCAGGCAAACTAACTACCAATCACGTGGCGGTAAAAATCCGGATACATGCCTCGGTTTTGAATACTCTATGTTAGATATATTGGTGGCATTGGCAGTTGATTATGGTTGGCAGTGCCTCCTCCGCTGACCTTATTTCCATATAAGCCGTTAAAGTATTGGCAAAAATCTTCCGTGTCGAAACTTTGACAGGTGTAGAAATTATATTGGTAAGTCACTATTATTAAATATTTTCAGCCAACTTTTTGTTTCTTTGCATGCGTTACGAGTTTAAATGACACTGTTACCCTCTCGTTCCGAGACACGATAATAGTAACATAACCACGTTTAAAGCCGTTCCGAGACGTGCATAAACTGGTTTGCGAAGGATTTGTGACGTCACAAATGACATCATTTCTCGATATCGAGGTATATCCCTCTCATTCCGAATCGTGCTCAGAGCGCTTAGAACGAATATCACACTGATCGTCGTTCCGAATATATGATTCCGCGATTTGGATGCTCAGAACGTGATATCAATTCGGAACGGCCTAAATCACATTTTCATTCATAAAATTTTAGTTTTTATTTAAATGCATGGAAGATAAATTGCGCATTCCACATCTTTGAGTATGAATACTAACAAATATACATCTCTCGGATTATTCATCTTTATATGTGTAAAGTTTAATATTATTAACTTATTTTGGTCTTTTAAAATAACTTGCCGTGTTACAGACATTTATTTTCCCTTCTTACTTAAATATTAATTATAGATTTGTTTTAAAAGTTATATACAAACAGTAAACTAATTACAATATTAAATAATTTAAAAGAAAACCTAATAATAAATAAACTTGAAATTGGCGCGCGACATATTGACAAAAAACTGACAGCGCTCAGAGCGATCTACCTCGATATCGTGAGCAGTCTAAGCGCGAGGAGTAATGTCATTTGTGGCGTCACATAGCTTTGGCAAAACAGTTTAAGCGCGTCTCGGAACACCTTAAGCGTGCTTAGGTTACTATTATCGTGTCTCGGAACGAAGGATCATTCTAGGTGAGCAAAATTTTGTGAAGATCTCTCTAATCTATACTTTCAATATCGATATGTAAAATAGACCAAACGTAAATGAAGATAAAATACTTTAACAATGTCAACAGAATATTTTTGTATAAAGTGCACAGAACAGCGATTTTGTTTATTACCTCGCGCTGTCCGCTTTCCTACAACACAACACAAACATGTATTAGTTTTTGAAGACATAATGCGTGTAGTGAGATACCATTTTATATTCAATAACATAATCTGCAACGTTATTATTATAATTGTTGAACCGTTGAACTTGTTTTTAGTTCAGCTGTGACATATTTAAAGAGTCGTGTAGTTTTAAGAACAACATTTTTGTTATTATTATTATTAATTACACTCAAACTCACACCTACACATATATTCAACACACGCACCAATACTATGCCTTAGCATCCAGGACAGACATCAATAGGTTATTTTATTTATTATTTACCTTTTTTTTTTAATTCACAATTTTTTTGTTTATTTATTGTATTTTAGTACAGCCTTATAAATTTATATCTAAGTTACGAGTTACAATTAGACCTATGTATATTACTTTAAATTAATAATTTAATTTAATTATAGGCACAACAAATATACATAAATAAACAAAATAAAAAAATATAATAAATAAAAATAATAAAGAGAATTAATTTAAAGAGGCAATTTCTACTCCGCTTTAAATCCACGAACACTTTTATTAAATATATCACAGATCTGATCATTATACAGCTTCATACTGCGCCGAACAAAGCAGTTTTGTGCATTTTAAACTTGCTCATTAGTTAGGAATTTAGTTCAACATCATTACATACAGCCCCTAGAACACAGCTTCCTAGACCTCCACTGTTGGAGATGGGCCTTCCAGAACATATATCTGGAGAATTTGGCCTACACTCGCCACGCTGGCCAGACGGCTTGGCGAGGATATGTGGTAATTTTTTTATGAGAATGCCTATTTTTCTAAGAGAAATGGGCCCAATAAAATGTTCTCGTGCCATAATGATTTCTTTTTCATTTGATAGTTAATAATGTGTTTTCATAATCTGTAATTAATTTCATTTATTTTACCCTAGCATAACAATTGACAAAAACTTTTTTTACGTTAATAATTACATATTTTAGATCCCGCCGATTTGAAATCTGACTTATAAAAGAGATGTTGTAATTAAATTTAAAAAAAACACAATTAATTGTTATGATTATTGAATTGTATTTAGTTGAGGCACGCTGCAAAAAAAGTTGGGGCCTGTTGGACAAACTCTTTTATTAACGATTCCACAAGTTGGTATTAGTGGATCCGGGACCGACTACTTAACGTGCTCTCCGAGGCACGGAAACGGTGGAGTTGTAAATCTATGACAAATGTACGTAAGAAAAGTGTATGTCTCATTGGTACATACCGGGGGGGTTTGGACAGACCTTTGTATGATTTTAAGAAAAGCGTTTTCACAACCGAGCCACCACTGCTCCTTTTTTTTAGGAATTTAGTTTAATAGTTTAAATAAAAAAAAAAAGTAGTATCATCACGACCGTTTCCCTTGCGGGGTGTCAGAAACCACGCTTATAAATAAACGTATTCACTTTACTATAGGCCAATCATGACAAGTGGCAAGCTCGTCGATGTCTCCAGCGTACCAAACTCGAGAAATATCACAAGTAAATTAAATATATTTATTTACATTAATAAATACTTTTGTGTCCCGACCAGGAATGAAACCCTGTACGTCTAAGTAAGTCTAAATCCAAGAACTTAACCGCTAGACCATAGAGGCAGTTTTAATTTTAAACGCTTCTAAATATCCTCATATAATAAAGTTCCAAAAATTAAGAAAGACATATTGCTATTAAATAATTTAAACGTTATTAGAGTCCTTTGCGCCATTTTGCGCGGACATGTCAAGTGCAAGTTTTTGTTTTGTAAATTAATTTATATTGTTGAATATTTATATTATTGGCGAATATTGTTGGTCAAATGTGGTGTTGTTTTGTTTAATAATGTGCTACAATGTGAATGATTATGGAAAACGATAAATTGGACTTTAAATATGGGGCACAAGTTGCAGTTTATTTTTTGCGGTTTTCCCGCGCTGTCAACTCCCATATTTTACCCGACGTGTTTGAGCTATGGTGCCGCGAGTGACCCCAAGAAAAGCATCAAATTCTGCAGCATATGGAATTTGATGATGACCTCATTAACTCATAAAAAAGAAAGATATATTACGTCAGACTTGGCTGTATGGGCTAGACCCTTTGCCTTCCCTATCACCTCATTCATCATACATCGGGAGAACAGAAACAAAAAAAAATATTAAACGTTATTAGAACATAAAATGGTATTGTTTTAGGTGTAAATGATAAATAATGTAGACTAGAAACAATATGTTGTAAAACATAGATTTAATTTAATTCGTTTTATATACAAAGCGTCTATTTCCTTACTAAGGAACTATTTATAATATTAAATCATTTGCACCAATAATAGAGAACGAAATATACCTTTTTAAAATGATTCAGCGTGTCGGGACTGTTTTCACACATTTCAGTAATCAAAGTGACACCAGTTATCAAGACACCTGAAAAATAAAAGATTGCATTCATCAGCCCAGGTATACCAAGCATTTAAGCAGGGGTTTAAGCCACCTAACAACACCATGTTCCAAAACTCCTTGTGTTCTTTATGATCCGGTGTTGAGTCTTGCTGAAAGATCAATTCTTGGTTATGGAACATGGTGTTGTTAAGAGGCTTAACCATCTTCTGACTTTATGAATTATTGTCTCTTTTGGTGAGTATGGCATTCTCTAGAACGCCTTGATAATTTGGAGTCTCTAAAATATTCCATAAGATTGGCAGTGACGAATTTTCTAATAGAGAAAATGCGTATTTCAGTCGATAACTGATCAAAACGATGTTTTCCTTGTAAGAATATTTATGGCAAGATTTAGTTGGTAAAGACAAATTGCTAGGCATTCCATGAATTCACTGTACGGGTGTCTGGTCAATTGTGATTGGGAAAAGAATGGTGTCTCGGGATTGCAACCAACTATAGGCTGGTTTACAAAGGAAGCCTTATTTTTTTATTACAAGATACTGTATGGTTCCAATAATACCGTCTTGGAATCTCGTTCTATAAATGTGTCTCCTCCGGACCGGCTTAGGCCCAATTCATTCAGTAAGTGGTGCAAAGATTTTGCTCTCGCACCAACTTCCACTGCGTAAAGCTGGGTCTTGGATCCATTACTGATCATTTCGTCTGTGAGATCATAATATTTGTTGGACTTCATGTTGTGAACAAGTAGTCAAGTCAAAATATATTTTTATCCTATTACAGGCATTTATGAAACGTCATAAATTTAATTATTTTGAATGATTCTACTCCTGCTAGTGGAAGACTAAGTGCTCCAATAAGTAAGCTGTTAGCAGAAGACCAGCAGCTTAGCAGAACATACTTAAGGAAGAACGAGTGCCTTCACTTATAGCCATGACTCAATTGCTGCAAAGGCACAATGGGCCAATAGTGAAGTGAGACAGTTATAGGGTTAGCTATGAGGCTCCATAGTGAGTTTGGGCATGCGGTCAGCGGACCCTATCACTGATGATTATGCGATTCAGTCTAAAAAAAAATATTATAGAACTTACCATGATTCTTCTCAGTCAACAAGCTTCTAGTTGCAGGTAGGAACATTTCCATCAAGTCTGGCACACGTTTTATGATCCTAAACGCACACAATGCTGCCTTCTTCTTGATATAAGCATTGGGCGACTTTATGAGTCTTTCTACTTCAGAGGCCAAGTCTCGGGCCATTTCTGGAGAAGCTATAGCTCCCAGAGTGCATAAGGCCAGGCCAACTACGAATTGGGTATTGCTGTTTAGATCACTGAAAGAAAAAAGAGCTGTCATTATCAAAAAGATATTATATGGGCGTAAGGATGCAACCAATCTGGCCAGGCGTGACAAGTGTAGACCAAATTCTACGGAAATATCGTCTGGATACTGCCTCCGTGGTCTAGCGGTTAAGTCCGTGGATTTAGACTCGGAACATATTTATTAACATTTAATTTATATGTGATAATTCTTGAGTTTGGTACGCTGGAGACATCGACGAGCTTGCCACTTGTCATGATTGGCCTATAGTAAAGTTGGCTAAATGTGAATCCGCTTATTTATAAGCGTGGTTTCTGATCACCCCGAAAGGGAAACGGTCGTGATGATACTTTACTTTTTTATCGTCAGGTATGCCAAATTTCAGCAGTGAAAGTCTAGAAGGACTGTGATAAATGAAGAACAGAGGCATCGTTGATCAATGTCACAAAATGTGAGTTGTAAATGTGTGAGGGGTTTTGTATAATTTATATTGATTAATACGCAATTAATAATAAAAATCAACACGTAAGTATTTCTTGCAGGGTATTCAGAATCCACATATTGATAGTAAAAAAAACAGGGACCTTGTGCTCTTCGAAGCACAGGAACGGTGGTGTGTCAGTAAAGTGTTTGTTTGTAAGTTGCAAATACTGAACTTAAATTTAACACTGGGGTAGGGAACTGGCCAAAAATGTAATCTACCTTACCTAGGTAGAGATCAATGAGCTCAAATTCTGGCCTTGAAGACGGTTTTAACATGAGGTTGTCATTAAAAACAAACTACCGTCACGCTACGATAAGCTTCACTATACCTACCTATAAACACACATTAATTATGTACTTTAGAATAATTTGACACACGTTTTTTGCGTCACACTATCTAGTACGTTCAATGAATAAGTCATAAATAGCTTAAGACGGCTTTTGCATTTCTCGCTCGCACAATACAACACTTTTAAAGATTATTCTAAAAAGATTCATCATCATTACATTAGATGGGCCTTCCAGAACATTCATTCATTACAGTCCCTAGAACACAGCGTCCTAGACCTCTACTGCTGGAGATGGGCCTTCCAAAACATTCATTCATTACAGCCCCTAGAACACAGCGTCCTAGACCTCTACTGCTGGAGATGGGCCTTCCAGAACATTCATTCATTACAGCCCCTAGAACACAGCGTCCTAGACCTCTACTGCTGGAGATGAGCCTTCCAGAACATTCATTCATTTCAGCCCCTAGAACACAGCGTCCTAGACCTCCACTGCTGGAGATGGGCCTTCCAGAACTGGAGAATTTGGCCTACACTCGCCACGCTGGCCAGACGGCTTGACGATTTTTTATGACAATTTATTAACGATTCCACAAGTTGGCATTAGTGGAACCGGGACCGACGGCTTAACGTGCTCTCCGAGGCACAGGAACGGTGGTGTTGTAAATCTATGACAAATGTATGTAAGAAAAGTGTATTTCTCATCGGTACATGCCGGGGGGGTCCGAGCCACCACCGCGCCCTCCAGAACATACCTATACCTGTAGATTTGGCCTACACTCGCCAAGCTGGACAGACGGCTTGGCGAGGAACTAACACGATTAAAATTTAAGTAAAAAAAAACCGCCTTCATGGTCTAGCGGTTAAGTCCGTGGATTTAGACTCGGAGGTACCGGATTCGATTCCTGGTCGGGACACAATAACTTGTTTAATTTAAATGTTATATTTCTTGAGTTTGGTACGCTAGACATCGACGAGCTTGCTACTTGTCATGATGGGCCTATAGTAAAGTTTGCTAAATGTGAACCCGCTTCTTTAAAATAAACAAATATAAAAAAAATATCTTCATTTTATAAAGTTTCATCATCACAGCCCCTCGACCTCCACTGTTGGATATGGGTCTTACACAAGTTTCTAGAGAATTTGGCCTACATCTGGCACGCTGGCCAGACAGGTTGGCGAGAGTCTCATGATTTTTTTTATTGTCAATTTATTAACAATTCCGCAAGTTGGCATTAGTGGAACCGTCATCGGCTTAACGTGCTCTCCGAGGCACGGCAATATATATGTATGTATAGGTGTGCAAAATCTTAAAAATATCTTCATGACAGCTCTAGTACTAAAGGACTGATTTATATGAAAACTACATATTTTATTTTCTAAATAACTTAATAGCACAGTAATATCAATAAAACTATAGAAACTACTTTTGTATCATTGTACACAGCACAAGTAGTATACAAAAATAGCCCAAAATAAATGATGTCATTTACTTACAATAAAACTTACTTTTTAAGACAATTAGTTAGAAGCAGATGCACATCCTGGCGTTCATCTAAGAGCAGCATAGCTCCGAGATAGCCGACTCTTTTGTCTGTGAACCTGGGACTGGCGATCAGTTTCAGACACTCCAGCTGACCAAAATGGGCAGGATAGCCCAACATATGGATGTACAGCAGCTTGGCGATGTTGCGACATCTAAAAATATAAACAATAATAAATAATCATTAGAATATTATTTATTTAAAGTAAAATCATCAACACGGTCGTAATAATAATAGACAAGTTGTTTACAAGGGATGAGTACACTTTTAGCAGAAATATTGTTATTAAAACGTCATCACAACTATCCATTACGGTAGTCAGAAACCATGCATTTATAAGCCCCCCCATAAATATATATAAAGTATGTAATTAAGAAATTGCAAATTAGGAAAACTTTTTAAAAAAGTACTCATCTTAAACTAACTGATTGTGCAGACTGCAAATCTTCGATTAAAAATTCAACTAGATAAATGGTCTCAAAAAAATTGGTGCAAAAAAACTCGCACTCTGTCAACGTAAGGGCTATTTCTATATCTCATTATTATACGACAAACAGATCTATTTTTTTTTGCATACAAATATAAACGTTCATCATCTCCACTATTAGAATGGGCGAACTCCACAAGTTGTTATTAGTGGAATCGCGACAGACACGGCTTAACGTGCTCTCCGAGGCACGGAACGGTGGGTTGTAAATGACGTAAGAAAAGTGTATTTATCATTGGTACATGCCGGGGTTCCAACCAACCATTCTGATTTTATGGAAAGATTTTATTTTTACAACCGAGACACCACCATATAATAAACAATGACACTTACAACTTTTTGTCACTGTACGAGATTTCTAAAAAATATTGATTAGTAAATCAACCTAATACTTTAAAATGTAAGTTATAAAATGTCTGGACCGTACTAACGGAAATAACAGCAAAAGATTATTTTGTGGTGTTATTTCTCAGGCCGTTTGTAGACCTAACACCTTTATATCTAGTTGTATTCTTCACCGAAGGAGTAAATATAATACGAGTTACAGGAGTGGCTATTCATTGTACTTCGGCGTGCGTTGTTACAAACAATATAGTACTAACCTACTTTATCTATTATGTTTCTCCGAGATTGAGGTCAATGTAAACAGAGAATATTGAACAAATTATAATGTATATGATGTCAACCGAGATTGCAATATTTTGCATCGATGTTGAAAAAAAATGCTTTAAAAACCAAATTGATACCAGCACCGAAAATAATGTTAATTTTTGACAGATATTTTATCAGGCTACTGATGAGAAGAGAAAAAATAAAACATATTTTATAACTTAAATACAAATTTTTGATCATAGATTTACAGTTCTACAAATACCTACAATCTTAATATTAAAAATCGTTTTTAATTCTTCTCGGTTTCATTATTGAAAGAATAAAAACTCATGAGCTAGCGAGCGATGTTCTTTGAAGCGATGATCTCAAAGAATTAATATGTAATAACGACTGATATATGTTTCAAGGTAGTCAGAAAACAAACTTTTAAAAACTGTGGTGTAAGTGTACGAAGTGTAGAAGAAAATAGACATGATTATTCGAAGGAAATCATTTAGATGTCACTTCTAGTATATTTTTAGTTCTGTGGTGATACCTACATAGGTAATGAGATAGGTCTCTTGTTTAATGTCTGAAGACAAGGTTGTCTCAAAGTTTACGACCTATCTAATGACGTCACAGTCTTTGTCAAAGGCACACAATATATAATTTGCGGTAAAAATAGAAGACTTGTAACTTGAAAGAAGACTTCAGCACGCCATAATTTTATTCTGAAATCGATAATGTCTTACATAATACAAAGGTATATTAACCAGGTATTGACAACGTGTCTTTTTCCATCGCTACTGGACATATTTGTCGAAAATTACGTGATATAATTATTTCAAATTCATTCGAAAAAATAAGAATATTGTAAAGACGCGCGCTAGGCGATACTGAATTAAACAATCACGGTACTTAAAAATTAACAATAATTACGTGATACATTTTTCTATTCGCAACATTTTTGTGTTCATAACTTGCCGCAAACGCTTACTTTTCGTAGGGAATATTTATTGTAATCTTATTCGCAGGACAATACAACTATCTTGACATCGAAATTAATTAAACAGTCTAGGTGTCTGTCGGACCACACGGTACTTAAGGGTTAATAATTTTATGATATATTTTTCTATTCGCAATCTTTTCGTATTCCTATCATCCTATCGCAAACGCTTACTTTTCGAAGGGAATATTGGGATCTTGTAAACACGCGTAGGGCAATATAAATCGAAATTAATTAAACAGACCACACTTATAATTAAACGAAATCACATTTGGCCAATCATGACAAGTGGTAAGCTCGCCGATGTCTCCAGCGTACCATAATCGCAAATTATCACAAATAAATTAAATATTACTTAAAAGTATTTATTTACATTAATAAATATTTTTGTGTCCCGACCAGGAATCGAAACCGGTACTTCCGAGTCTAAATCCACGGACGCTAGACCACGGAGGCAGTTATCTTGTAAACACGAGCAGGGCAATACAACTAGCTTTATATCGAAATTAATTAAACAATCTTGGTGTTTGTCAGATCACACGTTGGTACTCAAAGGTTAATAACAATTACCGAAAACGCTTACTTTTCGTAGGGAATAATGGATTTTTTAAAGACGCGCTGACAAATATTTTGACAACGAAATTATTTAAACAGTCTAGGTGTCTGTCTGACCACACTTTACCACACGTTGGTACTTAAAGATTAATAGTAATTATGTGATATATTTTTTTATTTACAATCTTTTCGTGTTCATAGGCTACCGCAAACACTTCGTAGGGAATATTGGGATCTTGTAAAGACGCGCAATAGAACAAATCGGGCAATATTGACATCAAAATTAATAATACAATCTAGGTGTCTGTCAGACCATACGTTAGTACTTTATAGGTTAATATATACCTACCTATAGTTTTGATTAGTCCATTTTATGCTAAGAACACAGTATATGGAACTTTCAATTCAGGAAATCAATGAATTGACTTTAGCATTTGATGGATAGCTTAATTCAGCAAAATTAGTCCAATTTTAGTTGAGATTACGCTCAGATCGTCGAGCAATAGCGTTGACTATCAATTTAATTTGTAAACACAGTTGATAATAATATGTATAAATATTTATAAAGTGCAAGATAAAACAATAGTGCTGCATGAGATTTGCATTTTATTTTAATAACAAATCTCTGTATGGGGATGTATACTAGAGATGAAACGGATAGTGATTTGGCCGGATACCGGTTACCGAATATTCGGCAAGCTACGAGGCCGGAGCGCCGGATATTCGGCAACCGAATATTCGGCCCTTTATCGCGTTACATGACACGACTAGTTTGATTTAAAATTATTATTACCAATAAATGCAGAAAATTTGGTAATCATTCACCATAGTTTGCCACTTATAAATTTTGAGTATTAAACTAATTAATAAAATAAACATTTTTGTCGAGTGGTTAATAAAATAAACTGTGTCCATAACGTAGTGTGGTATCATTTTCCTCGTATAAAATAATGAGAATGTTTTGAATATAACTATCCGGCATCCGACCGGGTACTAAGTTACTATCCGGTATCCGGCCGGATAGTAAAAATAAAGCCGGATATCGGATAGTTACCGGATATCCGTTTCATCACTAATGTATACATTATGAGCATATCGGTATACGATAATACGAAAGGAACACAAAGCAAAATAACACTTTTTTACCCGACTTCGAGACGCAGAGAAGGGTAATGTCTTTATCAGCCTATGTATATAAACTGGAGACCAAACGCGTAGACCGATTTTGATATTCTCACATCAATAGATTCGTCTTCATCACGCGAGTGCCACATATCAAATACGACCCATTGTTAGGAAGATGGACTGTCTCGGTTTTTAATGGGTCCTGACTGTTGAAAGTCACATATAATAAAATATATAAGCGGTTATCAAACTTTTTGGTGACGGAACACATGTGCTTGTTTTTTCTTTTTTATTTATTTCTTTTCAGTTTTTAATTAAAGATATTTTTTTACGGAGTCGTGTGAGTTTTTTTATTTTTTAAATTTATTAATTTGTGTTAATCATAATTTTTGCTTTTTTTGTGTATTGCTCTGTTATCTGTTAGTATCGTACATATAATTGCTTCTTTTTTATAATGATTTTGCCTTTTTTATTGAAGCAGCGATATCTTAATGCATAAAATCTTAAAATGTTTTGTAATTTGATTTGCAATCCTTGTTTTTACAAACAAATAACTGTATTGTAACTTTAGCTGTCATAGTGGCACGTGACTTGTTAGGGAATCACCCACCATAAAACACTATCTTCCACATTTAACACTGATCTAATGGCAATTTAGACGACTTCCCTAACTACAGAGTTATAGAGCAAGTGCAGTCATTATGCATTGTACAACTACTGATCTAATGTTGACACTGAGATGTTGTATAATTCATATCAGGTGAATAATAATAAAAAGACAAATATCTTAGCATTCCATGGATTCACCATGTGGGTACCGTGTGTCGGGAAAGAGTAGAACAGACACTGTTAGGGTGATATAAATTAACAATACATAAGTATATTTTTCCAATACATAAGTCTAGTTTTACAGCCAACAAAATAGTTACCCACCTCCAAACACTGTCTTCCTCTCTAAAAGTGGATCTAATATATGCGCATTCTTTGTTCACGACACTTCTCTCTTCAGCTGCGGTCCTGGCGGCCCTGATCTGTCGGATGAGATCCCGCAGCCGGGTTGGAGTGGGCATCCGGACTGAAACGGGCGCAACTGTTTACGGACGACACACACACAAAAAGCAAACATCAGTGCATTGTTCATTAGTGGGGTTAGTAAGCAAGGGTTCTAAAAACTAGGTTACTGGCGACATAAAATCTTAAATAATGTGGTACAAAAAATATAACTGCATAAGGAATATAAATAGTGAAAATCAACCTTCTAAAATTTATATAATGTTGTCAAATTGCATATAAATTGACATGTATAAATGTAAATGTTTTTGATTAGTAGAACTGAATAAAATACTTTATGTATCAAGTAATTAATCTATATAATAGCTAAGAAAAGGTTTTTTTGCTATTATTGTTTTATGCATGCAAAATAGTATTATAATTTATAAAGGCATATGTGGAAAAGTGTTTCAGACTTTTAATTGAAAATCTGGGTTTAAAGCATCCTAATTTACAACACATTTCATCACTATTTTTGTCTTCTCTCTCTATTCAAACAAATACTGTATCAATTACTATACTAATAATATAATGAGGTAAATTTTAAGTTATAGGCCATTAAAGTTGGAAATTAGATTAGTCCATTGATATATCAATGATTTGTCCAACATTTAATACATTCAGATTATGTCAAAAACGGCATTTTTATATGGGTTGCTTTTATTGAGATATGTCATCCTTTCTAAAAAAATGTGGGTTGGATCCTTTTTGAGTAACTGCGTCCAATCAGTCTATTCATCCTCATTATTTCAGCCTTTAGAACACAGCGTACTAGACCTTATACCCTTTGTAAATAGCTAATTTAAATATTTAAGTCATTCATACACAGGAACCTAATTAAAGATAACTTAAGTTTCTTGTTAAATCAATGTTGCAAGGTAATTAGGATAAATGCCTACAAAATTACTATAATTATGTTAGTTATGTAACAATAATTACAATTAAATCTAATATAGCTGTAATGCACTAACATACTGCCATTTACTTCTATGATTTTTTAACCGATGTTATTTTAAATTAAAGTCCTGACAGTGTGTTATGATTTCGGAATTTTAAAAGCTATCTTTTAAACTCTTATGTGTGGGAAAGAGTGGAGAAGATGGTGTCTCAGGCTTGTAACTGACTTTGGGCTAGATTAAAAATTCCCCTTCTTTTCATTGCTCAATCACAATTCACCATTCTGCTCCTCTCCCTACCAAACCTAATAATTCCGCTAATTCCATCTTGAAAGCTCATTCCATTATTGTATAGATGACATAATATAATAACAGCTTCTAGAACACAAGTCCTAGATCTGCTTTAATGAAAATAATGATTTCATAAGTTGGTATTAGTATTAGCGGCTTAACTTGCTGGCAAGCAGGCTTGGGTGGTGTTGTAAATCTAAATGTACTTTAGAAAAGTTTGTTTCTCATTGGTACATGCCGGAGTTGCAAACCTTTATTAAAGATTTTAAGGAAAGCATTCTTACAACCGAGCCACCACAGCTACTGGCAGTACTAATTCTTTCGGAAGTGGTGCAAAGATTTTGGTAAATTTTGCTGAATTCATAATTGTTAGTATAATTTGATGAAATATAGATAACATAACATTTTCAATTCCAATATTTATGGTAGGGTAACTCAAATCTTGTTAAATATTGGCTGATTCACAATTAACATATTTAAAAAAAAAAGCTCGGTGATCTACACTTATGACCTACCTATAATATTATGCCTTACCATTACAATTTTGCATCACATATACTTGCAGTACCACTCAATTGCTTTAGTGTTACAATTTTGAGGTAGATCACCAGCAAGTCCGAGCATTTAGAGTATTCATTTTGCTACAAACTTACTTCATTATTTAGGAAATATACATACTTAGGTTTAATGTAGTACTTTAATAGTTTGACTACTCACCTCTTTCTATAGCCTCATTTACTACTTGCTTTATTGTCGCAATATTGAATGCCGGGTTAAACCTGAAACAATTTATAGAAAAAGTTGAAAATCCTAACTGTTTAAAGAAATAAAAGAGTATCATGACTACTTTATCCTTTTGGTAAGGCCTGGAAACATTATTTAAAGAAGCGGATTCACATTTAGCCAACTTTATAAATATTACTAATAATAAATGATTGTGATGTCTGACCAGGAATCCGATCCTAAGTAGTGTGATTTTGTCAATCAACAATAATCTTTGTAATACCCTAATTGTTATAAATAGTTTAAGTTATATTATTAGTAGACTTCATATGTATGCCTGTGATATTTACAATATTTTAATAATATCTTGTGAATCTAACAATATCAATCAAAATACAATCTATAAATATTTCAACTTCTTCTTTAGTTGGTTATATTATTTAACTTCGATTTAAACAGGTAGTAAACTAATAAAAGTTTACAGATTAGGTTTTGTTGCAATCAAGATATAATGAGTGATCTTATTTATATAGACTGACAAGGTTACAAATATACACCATATTTCACATTATAAATAAAAGGTACAAAAATATTTACCCGGATTCAGACCCGTTCATTTTGGTCGATGTTAAGA
The DNA here is from genome assembly GCA_910589645.1 of Tinea semifulvella. Classification (NCBI taxonomy): domain Eukaryota; kingdom Metazoa; phylum Arthropoda; class Insecta; order Lepidoptera; family Tineidae; genus Tinea; species Tinea semifulvella. The sequence goes on along the minus strand of OU342585.1, from coordinate 3,108,096 downwards.
TCTTCCTAAAATACCAAGTAATTCCCTATTTGCAAAACAACTCGCACACCGCACAAATTATTGTCCCTTGCGTTGCGCGACAGGTGCAACTTTTGACAGACCCAAAAGAAAGTGGAAAGCAAGCAGACAAAACACAAATTATAATAACACACGAATAATTTCACAAAGGTAGGTCTTTAAACAATGATTTCTACTATTTTCCTGATTAAAAAGACCATGTTTTCACATCAGAAACCAGAGAAATGCGATGGTGAAATCGACTGCCAACTTAGCTCAGTTTGAAACATATTTTTTCTTTCTTGTGTACATTTCCGTGTATAAATTATATTTTTTTTATTCTAAGCGGCACATCATACACGGCAGTCCACATTCAGCATAAATAATTAACGTAAATAAAATAAAATAACACAGCCACAGAACAGCAATCACCAGCTGACATTTCCCGTGCGTTGTATAAAATTCAACATGGCCGACATGACTCGGCGCATGACGTTTGCTCGAAATATTAGTCAAATTAAATTCATTTAATTTAAAAATCTTATAATGTCGCTTACTTTAGAGTCAGTAATCTGTAGTGGTTATTGTTATTATTATTAAACTATTTTTGGATATATAAGCAATCATTATTTGTAACTTCATTTTAATAGTCATTATATTGACTAAATGAAAGGAAAAGCGAACGTTCTACGTGGAAAACTTAAAAATTTAATTTGGCCTACTTTTTGTACAGTCGATAATTACACTTCTTAAAAATTATATAACGACTACTTTTTTAATTAAAAAAAATAACTTTACCGCGGACATATCCTATTTGTCGGTAACTGAAAGGCAGGGCGTTTACTGTATAATTCCTCTTTAGATTTTCCTTACCTTCTGTTATTTTCTGGTGGTAGAATACTCCAATCCACCTCGTACATAGGATAGGCCATCATTGGAAACAAATTAAAACTTTCACCAATTAAATTACGGCTTAAAACATTATAAATCCACCAAGTAATTCACAGTGCAAACAAAGTGGAATAAGCTAACCAACTGTTATCAAAATGTTTTATCAGGTGCAAGTAGGTATGGATGTCACATATCCTACCTGTAATTACCTATCTCTTATCATAACACACTTATCATTAAAAAAGGACAGCAATAGATATTTTTTTTATTTATAAACAGTTTTATTTATTCAAATCTATTTCCTTAGTATGTACAAACAATGGAGCAACAATATTTAAGTATTCAGGGTATTATAGGTTTTCTTTATTCCGTGGAGGTCTCTCAGCATTATTCCTTTTGATGCAGTCCACCAGCCATCTGATGCCTTCATCCACACCATCTCTGAAAAATTGGAGAAGTACTGTTAGCCAAATTTGATCTAAAATGTCAGCTGGCAATACATTTACAGAATCATATAGTATTTGGTCAGGTAGAAAGATAGTCAATAGTGATAGGGGAGTTCTTTTACATAAAAAGGAATTTAAACATAGTTTTACATTTTAACTATCTCTTTTTAAGAAAAAATGTTTTTCTGTCTGGACGAATAATTGTACTTTTAGAATGCCATCCCTATATTGCTAATACAAATCAATGTGATATCTTAACTTCCCATCTGACCAGCATGCAAGAGAGGGCTAAATTCTCCAAGAAATATGAAAGGCCCAACTCCACCAGTGGTTATGAACAACCAGTTGCAAAGAGGCCCAATTATCTTTTTACATGTTTAATGTATGCCTTTAATACACATCATTAGCTAAAATAACCAAAGTAAAAAGCTAACTACAAATCATGTGTCATATCACCGCCAAAGTTCTAAAACTGTGTAGCTCAAAAACTAGCCTTTATAAGTTCCGTATGTTATTCAATAGAAAATCAAAAGATAAAAGTATCATCACAACTGTTGTCCTTTCGGGGTGGTCATAAACCACGCTTATAAATAAGCAGATTTACTTTTAGCCAACTTTACTATAGGCCAATCATGACAAGTGGCAAGTTCGTCGATGTCTCCAGCATACCAAACTCGAGTAATATCACAAAAAATTAAATATTAATTAAATGTATTTATTTACATTAATAAACATTTTTGTGTCCCGACCAGGAATCAAACAAAAAACTAAAAACGTAGCATATATCAGTGCAGTATAGTAATAATATAAAAAGAGACATTGACTTTGCTTCATGGAAAATTTGACCAATTTGAGTTATGCTGTGTTAGAATTAAGCAATGGTATATCAAAATGTTAATCATGGATTATTTTAAAGAAGACAATTTTCCAGGTTCCAGGTCCATTGTTTGTAGATAAGAGATGAGAAGAATGGTGTCTCGGGCTTGCAACCGACAATAGGCTGGTTTACAAAGGAGGCCTTCTTTTTTTATTTTATTGCAACTAGACGCTCAGCTTCCTTTTTGGAAATAACCGTAAATTTAACACCAACCCATTCAATGCCGAAGTGGCCATAAGCATGATGTCTCTAGCGCCTATGAGATGTGCATTTTGGTTAAATATAGGTTTGACAGTATGTACCCCCATACAGTCTGGAATGTCTTGTTTGTTGGCCAACACTAGTAAAGGTACTCCTTGAAGATGCTCTGAAGCTATCATGCGATCTGAAACAATAATTTAAAAAATATTATTAAGATGCAAAACTCCATTATATACTAATCTGTAAAATCGTACTACCTCCACACAGAGAATCTAAATTGCAGATAGACTTAAATACAAAATAATAATTAACTGCTTTGTCTCTGTGTTCGAGTGGAAAGTCTGTCGAATTAAATTCAATTCCAGGTCCAGATCACAAAAAAAAAGTAAAGGTAAAGTATTATCACAACCATATCCCTTGGGGGGTAGTCAAGCACTGCAATTTTATTTTAATGTAGTGGATTCATATTTAGCCAACTTTACTATATGCCCATCAAGACGAGTGGCAAGCTCGTTGATGTCTCCAGCTTACCAATTTCGAGAAATATCACAAATATATTAAATCATTTATCTAAATTCACAGACTTAACTGGTAAGCCACAAAATAAATTGTGAAGAATTCTTAAATATGGTATGCTATAGACATCAACAAGCTTGGATGCAACTTGTCATTGTCATCATTATTAAAAGAAAAAATCATATAAGGGTACAACATAGAGCTATAAGCTTGAAGAACCCTGTACTATTGTATTGTGCACAATAATATAGTAAAAAAGGTCTTACCAAAAGTTTCTTTTGATTCCGACACTCTTTCTCTATCTGAAGAGTCTACAATATAGATCACAGCATGGCATTCAACATAGTACTGAAATTAAAAGGAATATCTTTAAGATTAAACTAATGGTAATTTTACTTGCTAACATTTGAAGTAATACTTTTAACTATCAATTAATTCTAAACAATATCTTTTTCCTAATAATAAATCTTATATTTTACAAAATACATTAAGTATTCCAAAATAATATGTTTACTTTGAAACAATGGATTTTAGCCTAAACGAAATAATGTGTACTAATTGGAGTTTAAGTAGGATATACACAAACCTTGTCCCACAGAGACTGCAGCTCCGACTGACCTCCAAGATCCCAAAAATTCAATCTTACACCATCAACATCAATTTTTCCAATGTTCAACCCAACTGTTGTAGTTATTCTACTTGGATTCAAAGCTGTGTATTTCTTATTAAATTTTGTCTTCGTCGCTTCCAAATAAGTCTGAAAAATCACGAGAATGTAAAAAAGAAATGTTAAAATACAAAAAATTCAAACCTTATAAAGAATTTGTACCGTTTTGCCAGCATTGTCTAAGCCCAATATCAGTATACTATACTCGTCTTTTTGAACAATATACTTATAAAAACCTTGTACTAGAGTATACATTGTTTATAACATTTCTTAATTAAAACAACACGACCAGCGATGAAATGTCAAAAAAAATGACATCTGACAGTTTTTTTTTGCAAGCCTCCATTGGGTTTCAGTTTAATATTAAATTTTCATTGTTTTATAAAATAATAGCATCTGGAATCTGGAATTTGATTTAACTCATAAACTCATAAAAAAGAAAGTTATATTTCGTATTTATTGTAGTATTTATCATCTATCGGGAGAAAAAAAAAAAAAGGTATTGAGATTTTCTTATGCAAAGATCTTAAATATTATAAAGCTGACTAGGAATTTATTAGACGAAAAATCTAACGATATTTATGGCAAGCCCTTAGTTTATTTTATATTTAGTTTTAATTTCATAGGTAATTTTAATTTAGTTTAATTTATAATTAGTTTTTAATCTAATTTATTTTACTTCATAAATAAAAGAAAACCCTAATTAATGATATATGACATTATTGATGTCACGCATCGCCTTGTATTATGTTCCTTGCGCAACGCCATCGTTCTGTGGTCGCCTTCTAAAACTGAGGAATGCTAGGAAGCAAGTGGACAACTTACATCGCATTTGTTAAAAAAATGAGCTCAAAAGGAATCCCAATCAGTACTAGCAATATTTGTGAACACGATAATGTATCTCGAAAACTAAGTTTTACTGTGTTTTTAAAAGGTAGTGGATTAAAAGCTGACTGTTTATTAATAGTCCTAATAAATGGTATAGTAGTTCTAGAAGAAAAATGGAAGAATGGAGTTACCCTCAGCAATGAAATAAATAATTTTAATTTAAATGATCGTGTAACAGCTGCAGTAATGGCAGACACACCTCTGGTTGTTTTATTACGAGAAGCTGGAGGGAAACCCTCTAAAGAAATTGATAATCTGACAAACATTTACAATCGTGCTGGCGCTAATGTTGATTTGTTACCATTACTATTAGGCGAAGACTGCATCCAAGCTAAAGTTAATCTAGTTTACATTTTAACTGGAATACATACAGGAAGTAGTGTTGAAATATGTATAAATACAGATGCTGGTAAAGAATCAAGAGCTCCATTACTGATAACGTTAACAAGTGCTTACTGTTTACCACAGCAACCAAAAGAAGGGACAGTACATGTAGCTGCTATTAGCCTTAGCGATACTAAAATACAATTTGGAATGTCCTTATTGCCTGCTGCTAAGAAGCACATAGTTTGGGCTTCTATTGGCGCACTCGGATATTCTGCTATATCTAGTTTTGGAATTCGAAATGAAGACATGTATGTTGCAAATGAATTGGAAACCAGCTATACTTATTTTGAATATTGGAATGTGTGCAAACGAATATTAATAGACAACGAGGTCATTCGCGTTAAATTGGAAAAACCCTTTCTCATCGAAGTGGCTGGAGTTCCCAAGTCAGGAAAAGTTGAAGTGCGAGGTCATTACATGGGGTTTGTGGATCCTGGAGCCCTACTAGAACCTAACCAATATGGTGTGGCTATTGCTACAAAACTATATTATTTCAATGAAAGCAAAATGCCTGAAAATGTTACACCTTTAATTGATTTACCACCTGCAAGTGCAAAAACTTTTGTCAAGGAACCTGATGACGTCGTTAACGAACAAGGCCAAGCGGCATTTGCAATTATCAATTTAAACCTAATAGAAACACTTGAACCTCAGATAAAACTGTCGCCATTGTACAGTTATATCGGGGTTAATAAAGACAAATGCTCGAACATAACTACTGAAGTATTGCATGTCACTCCTCCACTTGGAGAAAATTATATTGATGTTCGAAATATGCGTAAAGAAAAAGGTGCATTATCTGTTCATTCAGAATTAAGTGGTATGGGTTGTACTGGTGTTTCAATCCTAGACCGGAGTATTAAAAAAACAGCGATAAATAAACTTTTAAATAGAGTTAAAAGTATGCTGCAAGACTTTCCACCAGGAAAATGCAGCACAATTGACCGTCAAGATATTATCACTGCTCAGCATTCAGCAGCTAGAAGAGCAGTAACGGCATCTTTTGCTCCACAGCCACCACCTATTCTAACACCTTCTACTTTAGATGCAGCAAGATCAAGACTTGCAGGAGACGAACGTATTGCAAATATTGCAACAGAAACTACTATACAACTTGCACCGCTTCATCCCAAGTCATTTCTGGTTAAAGCACTACGTTGTTTGGAAAAGTTTAACGATAAAGCTGCTCAGGATTTTTTGTATCAAGGTCTTCAAGCTCAGCCGCAAAATAAATACCTTCTTTGGGCATTTGGTGCTCAAGTATTCAATAAAGTGGATGATGGTATTAATAGAGCAATAGCAGTTTTCCAAATTGCAGCGAAAGCTCGAAGCAGTGATGGTACATCTTTAGCTATAGAATGGGCAGCATTACATGGCTTATATCATTTTGCTAATAAAACTTTCGCAGCTTTTGTAGCTGCTAAGAATATGAGGAAAGGTTATAAGCTTCCCAAAGATTGGAAAGGTTTTTTGCAAAGATGGACAGATATTAGTGGGCAAGAGGATTTTTTATGGGTCCCACAAACTATAGACGATACTAATCCACTTTTAATAACAAGCGCATTTTTCTTGTGCCTCAGAGCGTTTCGATTTGTTGAAATAATGTTAAATTGTTGTGAAACAAAGTGTTTTACTCGTGGTACTGTACGTATTGAAAAGGATAAAGAATTATCTGACGTTTGCTACTTACGAGCAGCGTCGTTCCTGATTCAGGGCGATATAGACAAGGCTTTAGCTGAAATAGAGAACGGTATCCAAAAATTTGGTCCTTCTGCAAAATTTTCACAATTTAAAGCAAGTTGTTTGTTGCGTGCCAGCGGTTGGGAGGGTATTTGTGAATACGCTTTCATAGAATCCGAGAAATCCGGAGCTGAATATTCACCAGCATTGCTTTTACGAGCTGCATTAGGTGGTGTTAAAGCTGATCCTAAAACAGCACTTCAGAGGGCAGCAAGAGCACATAAAGCTGCTCCGAGTGCACACTCGGCATTTGTTATAGCTAGGGTTTACATGTATTTAAACGAAGAAGAATTGTCTGAGCGCTGGTCTGCTGCAGCGGTTGATTTGGAACCTAATTTAGCAGATGGTTGGGCTTTCCTTGCAATTATATCAATTCGAAAACAAGAGTTTGAACATGCAAGATCTTTACTTCGAACAGCTTATCAAGTTGGACCAATAAGTGATGCAATTAAAAATGAGTTGAATAAGTTGAAAAATACGCTACCTGTTGAATCTCTACCGGATTCCCTTATGAAAGATCTTTGTCTTTGTGATTTTAGCTAACATATTTCACCTATTCCCGCTTTAAATTTAATTATTATTACAAATAATTAAATTTACTGACGTTTAACATTTGCTTCTAACGAACGTAATTGCCTAACTAAAGTAACAACGTAACAAGCTACGAGTGCAAAGCACGTCTGTCCCATTGGGTACTCTGGAAACTTAGCCAGGAGGTCTATGGAGGTCTCCTAATTCGCAGGAATATGCAGATTTTATAATAAACCATATTGACTTTAAAAACTAAAATAAAATAGTTGATAAATAAATAATTTTGCTTAACTATTTATTGGCTCTTGTTATAAAATAGTCGTCAGACTCATTATGCTATTTACAACAAATTCTGCTCTAGAGTAGTAAACATCACTAATGAGAATGAATTCCCTTTCAATTATTTGCAGTACTAACTCTGGGATGCGCTCTCCTATAGACTGCTTGACACATACAATATAAAGTTTAATCGTATTGACATCATCGCCTTCTCTGCCTATTCTTTAATACTTTAAAAACAAATGTTTTTAAAATGTTTTAGGTAGGTACCTACCTATAAAATTAGAGGAATATTGTCCATTGTTTCAATTTTTATTATTTTGTTTGTTTTATATAACTATTTGCTTATCTTTATTGTCATTTTTATTTAGTTGTTTTCATGCAAATATAGATAGATATGTGGTTAAGGTAATGGGTATTGCACGATCTAAATCCGGATGCCTTATGGGCCTAGTTTGAGAATGGGGTTAATAATAATAATCCCTGGGTGTCTGTCTACCTGTAGTTATCCTTTAGGAGTAACTTCTCTAGGAACCGTCGCTCGTTAGAAGGCCGTGCGCAAAACAAGACGAAGCGATATTCTGCTGTCGAAGTTGGGTAGTAGTCAGCTGACAACTAACTCCTCAATTAATAGGGAAGTTTCATGTAACGTAATAAAATCTAGTTTTTATTTTATTAAAAATTCATCTACAATGTTTAAATTGGTTAATTATTATTTTATTTCAAATATTCTACATATTTTGCTGCAACTAAATGCTGTGGCCGAGAGCGGTGGTAGCTTGGTTGTAAGAACGGTTTCCATAAAATCCTACCTGCCTCGGAGAGAACGTTAAGCCGATTGTCCCGATTCCACTGATAACAACTTGTTGAATCTTTAATAACGAACGTTTTTGTAAATCTATGACAAATGTACGTAAGAAAAGTGTATTTATTATTGGTACATCCCTTTTTAGGATGTTAAGAAAAGCGTTCATACATCCGAGCCACCACAGGAACAGTATGGTATTGTAGGGACCGGTAACTGAATCCTTCCTTAGTGGTAATCCTTCATTTGATACAAAAAAATGTATGGGAACGCGGATATTGAATGCAAGTGAAGAAATGTCACTAAGGAATGATTCAGTTACCGGCCCTAACATATATATTTAAGGTACCTAGGTACTTATATTAGTGTATAATATTTAAAAACAATTAAAAACTCGTGCATATTCCCTATTGTAGGAATCTCTATATCCTATCGCATTCTTGTGCGAAAGACAAATTTAAAAAAATCTTGTAAAAAGATTTCTGCCCGCAGGGTGTTGTATTTATACATAGTTTCATTTGGGCCTACCAAATGCACCACGGAAGATTCGACGAGGCCTACCGCAGCACCGAACCCTCGTGAGCCACCTAAGAGGACCCCGGCGCCGACCCCCACTGCAGTCAGCCTTTATCAGAAAGTGGTCGCCGTACACGATGGCGTACTATGACCACAATAAAATGAAGATGCGAAAGCTGTAGTGTAGTGTATGTTAATAAGTTTATTTTAGTTTTAAAGGTATAACTATCTATAGGCCTTTTGTATATTCATTTTCATGCCTGAAAATAAAGATTTATTTTTATCTCGGGCTATAACAGAATACGGATGGTGCTCGTGATATACCTACCCTGTGCAATATGTTATGCTGGCTTTGGATCATTAGACCTGTTAGTCTTGGCCAAAATAGCATAGGTGAGATTGCTAGTATTTGGTTACATTTTTCCCATTGTTGTGAAAATCCCCTGGAAATCGGCGTTATTGATCAATATTATTTTATTTAGGGATGACCCTTGTTATCAGTGGGATGTTATGGGTGGACAGGATAATGATGATGAATAATCTGACTTGATTGGAACAACTGTCGTTTATTTTGTAGGCGACTCATTAAGGCAACTGCTGTGGATTAGACTGGACGTTTAATGGACTCGGGTTCATTGGCCTTCTGAGTGATTAAGCTTGGTTAAATATTTGGACAGTGTCTACGTCTACCGTATTCTGTATATTTCGTCTAAACACGTTTATAGCTAAACTGTCTCGGTCGCAAGTCTCACCTAAAGCAAATTTAGAAAATGACATTTCGCTATTTATAGGCGCCTAATGCGCTCGACTCCATCGAATAACGTTTGAGTACCTAAGTAGTTCCGCTGAAAAGTAGGTCATGTTTATGTAAAGAAGTGTAATAATATACAGCATTGGACGTAAATAATACAATAGGGAATTCTTGTACCTATTGTATTGCTCAACCAACTCAGCACTCGGGTTGCATTTTCGGTGTTTACGATTTGGCGTGAATTTGATACACACCTCTAAAATTGCTTGTAAAACTAATCTCACCTTACTCATAGATAAAAATGATAAGTAAGTGACGATAATGTAATAATCAGTAACTTTAAAATGAGAACAAGTTTCATCGGCAAATGTGTGACGGGCTTCGTCCGACATAAAAACATTCTCTGAGGTGGAACGACCGGGCGCGATCTTCACCGCTTCTTTGTTCGCCAGATTAAATTATCTAATGTGATTGTAACATGTGAACGTGACGATAGTTCAACATGCCGATTTCAACTAACTGTTGGAAGTATTTAGTGCTTACATTCAATGTGTTATTTGCGGTAAGTGACTATTTTAAACATATCTTGATCTTCAACAAGTCTCACGAGTGTACGAAATTTAGTTACCATAACAACCACTTGTGAAGTAACAAAGGTGAATTGTTTAAAGAAATGAGACTATTGTTTACAAACTAATTAATATTCAGAACAAAGTTTATTATTATAAGCCCTTTATCAACAAAATTTGGTGCAATAAAGACCAAAATCTTCTAAACATATAATATTATCCAACTAAATTAAAAGGACACAATATTTTTAGCTGACTTGTGACATATCTTGGATTTTATCATTTGTAGTTTTACAGCTTAACTTCAAGTTTCTTGTATTTCTCAACAGATGTCAGCAGTTGTCCTGTTTGGCGTTAGCGGATGGCTACTTTACCGGCTCTTCGTTTATCGGCATTTTATTGGTTTAAATGCACAATATCCAGTTATATTATTATTAATGATGGCTATCATCACTTGTTCAGTAGCATGGATAGGATGGAGGACTGCAAAGACCATGCATAACTTTCATGTTATTGTGGTTAGTACATACAAATATCGATAGATGTCGTTAGTCAGAACACTAACCATTAATAAAAGTTTTTCTATATAAATAATTATGACTTAGCAGGTTCACTGTTCAATTGTTTGATTCGGTAAGGTGACGAATAGGTCCCACGGTAATTTAATTACGTTGAATAAATACGTCGAATTGTGAATCAATGGACAAAATGCCGTATTGACTTATAATCATTTTTGTTCTTGAAGACATTTTCCTTCTAGGAAATGTTTTGACTACAATATCCGACTGTGGGTACTGGGTACTAACACCTACGGAATGTTAAGACCATACCAAAACTAATTTTGAATATAAACTGCCTCTGTGGTCTAGCGGTTAAGTCCGTGGATTTAGACTCGGAGGTACCGGGTTCGATTCCTGGTCGGGACACAAAACATATTTATTAATGTAAATAAATACATTTAATTAATTATTAATTTATTTGTGATATTTCTCGAGTTTGGTACGCTAGAGACATCGGCGAGCTTGCCACTTGTTATGATTGGCCTATAGTAAAGTGGGGTAAATGTGAATCCGCTTATTTATAAGCGTGGTTTCTGACCACCGTGAAAGGGAAACGGTCGTGATGATACTTTTACTATGTTTGACCTATTTTCACACAATAATTAAACATTTTATATTTAAACGAATACAGTGTTGGACTTAAATAATGTCATATCTTCAGTGACACTCGCGTGATGAAGATGAATCGATTGAATCATCAAAATCGGCCAACGCGTTTGGTGTCCAGTATGCTACAGAGGAACAAATACATAGGCCGATAAACACATAACCCTTCTTTGCGCCGCGCAGTCGGGTAAAAAAGCGCTTACAGCGTTACAAGTTAAACACAGGTTTCCTTGTATTAAACTTGTCGCTTGAAGCGCTTTTTTTCACTTTATTTCGCTTTGAAAGTCGTTAGACTTGGTGTTACTCTATTGGTGTTATTACTATTGTTTTCATACACTAAAAGCAAAATTCGGTTAAGAAATTTTCGCCTTTAATTACGAGTAACAATTTTCTAATTTTATTGCGCGGTGGTGGCTCGGTTGTAGGAACGCGTTCCTTAAAGCCTACAAGGTCGGTTCAAACCCACCCGACATGTACCAATGAGAAATACACTTTTCTTACGTACATTTGTCATAGATTTACAACACCACCGTTCCCGTGCCTCGGATAGCACGTTAAGCCGTCGGTCCCAGTTCCACTAATACCTACTTGTGGAATCGTTAATAAATTGTCATTAAAGATTGACATAATATCCTTGCCAACCCGTCTGGCCAGCGTGGCGAGTGTAGGCCAAATTCTCTAGATATATGTTCTGGAAGGCCCATCTCCAGCAGTGGAGGTGTAGGACGCTGTGTTCTAGGGGTTGTAATGATGAATGATGATCAATTTTCCAAGTCAAACACGCCCGAAGTGCCTGTGGTGGCTGGGTTATAACAACAATTTCCTAAAAATCCAAAAATGTACTCTTTTTTTATACTGGACACGACATGTGACATCGCGCCCACCTGATGGTAAGCAGTACGCGAGGTCCAAGAATGGGAGCAACTGACGCCGGTCACCACGACCGACATCAGTCTCTACCACTATGCCGGCCTAACTCGGTTCCTACCTCGTCATGTACCAATGAGAAATAGTTTTTTTACTTACATTTATCATAGATTTACAACACCACCATTCCCATCTCTCGGTGAACAGTGGCACGTTAATCCGTCGGTCCCAGTTCCACTAATACCATCTTGTGGAATCGTTGATAAATTGTCATTAAATTTGACATCAGCCCCTAGGCCTACCCGTAGCCAGCGTGTAGTGTATTTCTCCAGAAATGTATTCTGGACGGCTTCCAAGGGCTGTGATGATTACACAATTTACTTCAGAGACATCTCCCGACATTTCGTTCAAGTTGCATTGACCGTGGTCACGGGTGGAATGGACAAAATAAAATACAATGTTCACCTTGCCAGTTTAGGGTCGGTAATTCAATCCTTTACTCCTTTAGTGCAGTTAGTACAAGTAAGTTTGGTTAAGATGGAAATTTGGATGGTACCATTGAGCTGTGTCTTATATTTACCTTTTTTCAGGCAGGAGTCCTAATATTTTTGGTTGTGGCGGTAGAGTTCTGCTGTTTTGTGTGGGCGATGGTTGTGTGGGACAACATAGAGCTCGACATCAAAAGCAATATGATTACTTATTTTACCAGCACGGTAGAAGCCCATGAACCTGATTCTGTTGACGCCCTCAGATGGGACAAGCTGCATGTTCAGGTTAGAAATTCTGAAACTAGAATCCATTTGTAAGACTAACTTATTTTTATTATAAACTTAACAGCTATTATATACTTGTACTACGTACCTACTACTAATAGTACCTACTAATAAATTAAACAATATTGGTGGTTGATCGCTTTTCAATCGAACAAAAAAAAAAGTTTAGCCGTAGTTTTTTCGCAAAATATACTTACATTACTCAAAAACTAGTTGTCTTCTAAATTGAAAAAAAATATGCAAAAAGAACATAATTTAACAAAGTACATCACTCTCGCGTAGACAAAAATAAAACAAAAATCGTTTTTTCGCCATTTTGACGGTTATTTGAGATTATGTCAAAAAGTCTTAGATACAAAATATATATTTTTTTATTATCTACAACTCTTGAATTAAATATTTTCCTCTAAAATGCACCTCCACGCTAGTAAACCCCTAAAATGCATCCCACGCTAGAAAACCCCTAAAATGCACCCCACGCTAGGAAACCCCTAAAATGCATCCCCACGCTAGAAAACCCCTAAAATGCATCCCCATTCCACCATTTTGAGTGATTTCATAGTAATATTAGTAGTAGTAGATAACGTATACAAAGGACATCATCAATTGGTATTTGGAATGAATGGTGTTTTCTACTTAAATTGTAATCGTCCTAAAAGAATTTATCTAAAAATGCATTATATACAGTCCTGTAAATACAAATTATCCCGATTCCCCATACAAGATGTATGATGTCCTTTGAATGTGTTTGGACTGTCCAAAGCATTTTAAAAACCTTTTCAGTTTTATTGTAATAAATAAATGTTTTAGATGCAATGTTGCGGAGTGACTGGGTCCAACGACTACCGGATGCATTCTACCCAGATGCCGTTCTCGTGCTGCGGCCAGGGACCACTGGATGCCTTCCAAGCCCCCTACACTTCTGACTGCCACATGGTGTACCAGCGAGGCTGCGGCATTCCTCTACACAAATATGTGCAGGAACAACTCATGATTATAGCCGCCACTGGACTCATTGCCAGCGTGTTACAAGTAAGTGAACTAATGGGGTGTATCAGGCAAAGCTTTTTGTAGATGTCGCTAGCGGCAATGGTAGGTACACCTATATCGCATCATTTTAAAATGTTCTTGTAGTTTTTTTATTTTTATAACAGAAATATGTATTTTAAATTAACGTTACCTACCTTTAAAGACGAATTAAGAAAGCGCACACCGTCTTTAAAAATAACAAAAGACTAATAGAACGGCAATTTTGAGATCACCATAATATGATATTATCTTATAAGATATTATCTTTGATTTCGCTTAGAAATCTCAATTTGTACACTTAAAAGCTGCTCACTTAGGCATAATATCCAGAAAATAATAAATTTCGTAATAAAAATACAAGTTTTCTATGCAACTGACAGTTATATTATTTATTTATTTATTAAAACTTTATTGCACAATATATCCCTTTCAGTACGGACAATACCAGGCGTGAGTTATTACAAAAAAAATATCTATCGGTCGATTTTTTATTGCCATCATAACGCACGAAGGTGCGCTAGCTCATACAATGCACTAATATGCGGGGGCTTTGTGGAATTCGATAGTGAAGGATTTTTTTTTACAATTTTTATGAGATTTTAATATCTAAAATATCTATATTTTGCCGTGCTGAAAGAGATATACAAGGGCCGGACTTAATGTCCCTAGACATTCTCTGACAGCCAACCTTAGGGACACTGTAGAACAATATATAACAATATATTATAAGTAAGCTTTATAGATAAAAAAATCGTTGTATGAGTTGGTGAAGTAAAATCGATGAATATTTTTAGCGTATTTGCAGCGCTCATTACCTGTGCCGGTATAAGTATAATTGTAGTGAATTAGTAAACTTGTCGTAATCTTAACATTGAATGTGTCCTCTTCCCCACACAATAGTCATCTCTATCTGAATGCTAATTAGTATTCATATAAAAATACATTGACGCATGCACAGTTTGGGCTAATAACTATTTAGTACCTACCATAATTGACTAGTGAAGATAATTAGTAAGCAGTTTTACCTGCGAAGCAATCATAATTATTTGTACGTAGCTATTTTTTCGACAATGAAGCACACTACTCGTATATGCGGAATAACCTTTGTGATAGTGGTGAGCCGAATAAAAGCAAAAAAGTAATCCTATTTTTTGACAACATTTTAACCGACAATTACTTTTTATTAACTAATGAAATGTTATTGATAAATAAATAAATAAATATTTCCAGACAGTTCACACAACGCCATCTAATTTCCGTGGTAAGCTACTAGGCTTGTGTTACGGAAACTAGATGGTTGATAAACTACATATTATACTTTTTTTTTTTTTTTTTGTAAATATATACATATTATAGATATAAACACCCAGACCGAGACAAATTATACAATGTACAACTTGCCCCCGGTGGGAATCGAACCCACGACCTCCCGAGTTCGCGGCAACGTTTGTTACCACTAGACCACGGAGGCGGTCGATTGATAATTTTTAATTTGGTTTTAATGTTGTGCTATTAGATATTTATAGAAGAACAATCGAAGTTCTTTATTTAAAAATATTCGAGTAGAGAGAATAAACAGTCATTAAATTATAACAATACACTTTAAAGATAAATACAAACAAGTTAAATTTAACAACCTGATATTATTGTGCACGGCATGCATTGATAAAAAAAAACAATGCAAACTATTTGTTTAAATAGCATAAGTATAATAATATATTTTTTTTTAAATAGCAACATTTATCAGTAAATACGGTAGTAAGTACTTCAAGTGTATCAATGTACAGTCAGCTATCAGTTTTAACAGATTTCCTTTTAAATAAGTTTTTAAATAGCATCATCATAGTCAGATTATTTGTGAAAAAGTAAAATTATTGATTTATGTCGTAACAACAAATTTCAACGTAAGGGTAGAGCACTTTTTTGACCGAATGTACCTACATATAGTAGGATTATTTAAAGTGTGACTTGATGGCTAAATCCTTAACTACTTACGAGGAATACAAACGACAAACGAAAAGAAAATAAGAAAGAAAGAAAAAAGTTTATTTGTCACCACAAAAACACTATTTTAAAATACAACTAGTTATTGTGGTGACAAATAGTGAATCAGCTTAGCAATAAGCTGCAATACTGGGTCACAGCGCCAATTTACAAAAATAATACAATATATTTCTGCAAGTAATCTCAAAATAGGACATACTACAGGCTTTGAAACCCGTGTCCTAACATATAATTCTATGTAATGTAAACACCTTCAACATCCTAATATGAATCTCAAGGTTTTGTTTTGTTTTCATGACGACATGACCTATAGTTTTTAAAGACACCGTACTGATCATCGTCGTTTCTTTACTGTTGTGGATCACGTAGGTTATTTATTTTATTTATTTATTTCAAAACTTTAATGCACAAAGTACAAAAGGCGGACTTAATGCCCGTAGACATTTTCTGACAGCCAAACTTTTGGGACTAATTAGAACACCTGTAGGTGCAATGAAAGTATAAGTGACACATGAATTAGATTTAAATACTTATATATACATAATCTACTTATAAATATACTAAATACTAATACATACACAATAATAAACATACATATACAACTTACAAATTATGATTAGAGCTATTAAGAAAATGTGAGTAGACCAGTTTTTTAAATGTTGATCTGGTAGATCCTTATGTTAATAGGTAGATTGTTCCACAGATTTTTAGCAACAACCGCAAAGGAATTCGAAACAAATCCGGAATGATAAGAAGGAAGGTTAAATCGAATGAATTCTATGGAACAATTGAGTTGTTAAATCCTTACCTACTGTCATCAAATAATAATTATATTAATTTAATAGCATATCTATAATTATAATTAAAATTAAATTGTGTCAATTGGCCCAAAGCTATGCATGTCTTACTTTTGTTTTCCATTATACGAGTATGTCAACTATTCAATAATTATGTATTAAATAATAATAATAAATTAATTTTCACACTAATATTATAATAATCTTGTGCTACTATACTGCGTGGAATTTGTTAAAGAGCAAATATTTTTATATTATAATCTAGAATAAAATTAAAGAACTACGTATATTTTTTTTATCACTCAGTAATAAAATCTTAAGTTACAGCGCAGAGAAGTTTTCCTAAAAATATCGCCACTCATGCCGACCCTAATCAAGCAATAGCGAGCGGTCGACGATCGCGCGAACGTTAACTTACGTAATTGTCTCTCGTTCTATTTCGTCTTTCGGCTGTGATTGAGATCAATTAATGTGTTGTTTTTCGGACAATGATTTTCACTTTTAGAAATGTCAACTTTTTTATTTTACAAAACCAATGACACCTGTAGTCTAAAAAAATATTTGCTCTATTGACAACTACACGCGATATATAAATATATGTATTATTATTTTTATTTACTAATGTTTTTTTATTTTTTTTATATTATATAATGTATGTATGTTTGTCTCGCTAAGAAAGGTTCTTAGTGGCATGTCATTAATACAAAAAATATGTATGGAAACGCTGTTATTTAATTAAAGAAATGTCGTTAAGGAAGAAAGGCGCGGTGATGGCTCGGTTGTAAGAAAGCTTTTATTAATAGCCCGTCGGTCTTGGTTCCAATATTACCAACTTGTGTAATCGTTAATAAATTGTTATCAGATTCAGGCCAACCCGTTTGGCCATATATTCTGGAAGGCCCATCTCTAACAGTGAAAGTCTAGGAGCTGTAATGATGTAACGATGAAGGGATTCAGTTACCGCCTCCAATTCCTTAGTGGCAAGTTAGGTGTTGATATGATTTTCTTAACGACTTTTAAGTGGGGTTCTCGCATCAACGTTAAAGATTAGTTTATTTTTAACCTTTACGATAATTTCACGCTCTTCACACCCTTTAATGAGCTTAGTTTCGAAATGGCAGATAAAAATAGGTAGGACTATTTAAAAGACAGTTTTAAAGCTTGCATTGTCGGATAGTTATTTTATTTTTTATTTAATGGTTAGGTACCTTCTTATGTAGGTCAAAGAAAAAAAAAGCCTTAAGTGTAATAAATGTTGATGGAAGCTACCTAAAAGTACCAAAATTGGTAAACCTAGCAAAGAAAATCGCTATACAGGATCGGTATGTTAGTTATTATGTTATATACTCGTATTTGTAAAAGTAAATACAATTTAGCTTAATTCCCCATACAAGATTAATGATGTCCTTTTCTTTAGGCTGAGTTTCCACCATACGTGCAAGAAAACATATCCGCCAATCGTATTACTTTATGTTGACGTGAGTAATAATAAAGTGATACTATTGGTAGAGATATTTTCCTCATCATCATCACATATCACAGCTTCTAGAATGGAGCCCTAGACCTCCACTGCTGGAGATAGGCCTTCCACAATATATTTCTGAAGAATTTGGCCTACATTCCGCACGCTGGCGTTGGCAAGGGTCTGATGACAATTTATTAACGATTCCACAATCGTATTAGTGGAAACGGGACCGACGGCTTAACGTAGTAAGCGAGGTGAAGCGGAGTGCACAATTGTCCGAAAACGAATCGTCTAAGATCGATTACATCTGTCAGAAATGTCAAAATCTAGGCGGAATGTCCAAGATTTTGACATTTCTGACAGTCGTAATCGATCTTAGACGATTCGTTTTCGAACTATTGTGCACTCCGCCTCACCATGCTGCTCTTTGAGGCATGGGAATGGTGGTGTTGTAAATTTATGACAATTGTAAGAAAAGTGTATTTCTAAAGTTGGTTCTGGCTTTATAACGGCGACCTATTGGGATTTTCGTTGATACAAACATCAATCAAAGATATTTATTTATATATGGTCATTTAACAAAAATACAGTTTACAAAAAATGAAATACATAGAATTCTAAATTACGTACATAAAAAGGTTATTAAAGTTTACGCTGAATAGGTAATTTGATAACTTTAGGTAATTTTAGCGTGTAAAGGTTAATGGTAAGGTCGGGTAACTTTACGTAAGGACTTTCGTGAGATTGGCCTTTCATAATTTAGTTGTCACGGTCACCTTACTACACGGATTAAACATTTTTATTACGTCGAAACGTACTTTACTTCAGGCGGCGTCAAACTGTGTTTTCAGGCAAATTGTTATATACGATCAACGTATCACGAAAAAATATACCCAGGTTTTTAACCTAACTCTTATAAAACGACTAGACATCTGAGCCAATGGTGAAATACGCTCAGATCTCAACCATCGAAACTACATTAAGAGCATCACCTAAATAGCTCCGTCCTAAGTAACTGCCTTCGTAGTCTAGCGGTAAAGTTCGTGGATTTAGACTCGGAGGTACCGGGTTCGATTCCTGGTCGGGACACAAAAATATTTATTAATGTAAATAAATACATTTAATTTATATGTGATATTTCTCGAGTTTGGTACGCTGGAGACATCGACGAGCTTGCCACTTGTCATGATTGGCTTATAGTAAAGTGGCTAAATGTGAATCCGCTTTGTTCGATATTTCGTTAATTGAGTCGTTTGATTTGAATATTCGCGGTAACGCCTTTGTGCGCCGGCTCACTTTGCGTCGATGACGTTCCATCGTCTCGACGCCCTCTAGCAGTAACTAGCGGACTATGCTTGGTGCACTTCCGGTTAATGACGTTTCCGCCAAAAAACAACGCTCTCTGTCGTCAGAGTCGAAGCGCGGTCGCCGGTCGAAGCATATCGTTGCTCCCAAAATTAAATCGTATTTTATTCGCTGTGATTGTGCCGTGGACCTGCAGTAATTTCGGCTGTGATCCTCATCATCATCATCATCCATTTCGCGACCCGTCGGCTATCAAAACCACCAAGGAATTCGGTCACCAGTTCGAGACCCGGAATAAAGGTTAGTTGCTGCTAATTTCATTTCTTTCGCTCAATTTCGGAGTATTTTCACCAGCGCCTAGTCGTTTCCCGTTCATAATGGTCCTTCACCCGCATATTTCGTACTAATTAGTAGCTAAAATCCTAAAATTCCGTCGAAATTCCTATATTTTTCATTTTTATTTTCCTACCCCAAAAAATCATTTTTTTTAAATTCATTCATTTTCGCATTATTTATTATTTTATCTATAATCGTAAATAGTATAAACGTAAATATCGTATTCTAAAATAAAATCTAATGTTTTTACACTTTTGATCGTAAATTATTAAAATCAATTCATTAAAAAAGTGGCCTATTCTCGAGAACAAACCGATCCAATTTCGATTTAATTTCGTTTTAATTTCGATTCAATATGACTTCGGAAGTTGAATTGGTGGGTTTATTGCATCGTAGAATTTGTATACAAAACGAATTAAACACAATTGTGAGATTAGGTTCGGAAGCCCGGCATGATGTCGATTCGTTTCGGAGATTTATGGTTTCTTGTGTAGGGTTAAATCGTTTACAAGATCAATTTGAGTCTCTTCAAACTCAAATTGAGAATTTAGAATTATTTGATAAAAAAACCCTTGATAGTAGTCACTCGAATGTTCGTGCTGAATTAAGCGATTCCATTAGAGATATTTTGGCAATTAAGTTCGAATTAGACGAGAGTAGACAGGTCACGGATAGTCATCGTGAGCGTTCGACTAGTTCAAAGGTTGACAAAGGTCTCGTAAAATTGCCAACCATTTTAATTCCTACGTTCTCGGGTGATTACATGCAATGGAAATCGTTTCGAGATTTATTCACTTCGTTAATTGATTCAAATTCGGATTTGTCAGATGTCGCCAAGTATCAATATTTGTTGTCGTTCGTTCGTGGTGAGCCAGCTAGGTTACTTAAGGGCCTGCCACTCACTCATATAAATTATTCAAAGGCTTGGGACATTTTAGAATATCATTATAATAATGACAGACTTATAGCCATGCACCACATGGAATCTCTTTTTCGACTACCCTCATTAAATGCACCATCAGTTTCTGGTTTACGCACTATCGTAATCGGGTTCGCAGAAAATTTAAGTGCATTGGAATCGTTAGGGTTTCCTGTCGACCAATGGGATTTCATGTTGTACTATATGTTGTATAAAAAAATCGATTCAGACACTCGTCGTAATTTTGAACGTACTATTACGTCTAATCGCATCCCTAAGTTAAGGGAACTGCGAGAATTCGTTGATCGCGAAGTCGTGTCATGGGAAAGTTCGAAGTCTGTTCTATCAGCTCGTGCAAGTACTACACCGACTTCGTTTGTTAAGCCGTCTTCGTATAAACCGTTTTCGTCTTCACTTGTAGCTTCGTCGTCATCGTCTGATTGCGCATGTTGTCATCGTAATCACTTTATCAGTTCGTGCCCACAGTTTAAAAGGAAACAGTCGTATGATCGGTATCTTTTTGCAAAGTCAAAACGATTGTGCTTAAAATGCTTGAAACCGATGCATGATTTGGACGAGGCTTGTGCAAAGATTTCGTGTTCCATTTGCCAAGCTAGTCATCACAACGATTTGCTTCATTATGCAAAAAATACCCGAGAAGTGGAAGCTAGCGTAAACGAAAGTACCGCGTCCAGTCCAGATGCTGACGAGGACCAACAAGTTGTGGCTTCTCTTTGTGCATCAGTAAGCACATCAAAGCAGGCAGTCTTGTTATCAACAGCAGTCGTCTCAATTCGTGATTCGTGTGGAAATTTTCACTTAGCTAAGGCTTTGGTTGATTCGGGTTCGGCAGTGTCGTTTGTGTCAGAGTCGTTAGCACGTCGCTTGGGGCTACCTCATCGTAAGTCAAATATGTCAATTTCGGGCATTGGAGACTTGAGGACTAGCGTCAAGGGAGAAATATCGACAGTAATAAAATCGCACAACGGACGTGGTCCATCGTACGAGTTTCGTGCCTTGGTCTTACCTAGGGTTACCAGCAATAAGCCGACGTGTGAGCTTAATACCAATTCGTGGTCATATTTAAATTCGTTGCTTCTAGCCGATCCGTATTTCGATAAACCTTCTCAGGTGGACATTTTAATCGGCAGTGACATTTTCGGTGAGATCGTCTTAGGAGAAGCTGTTCGAGGTCCTACGGGTACTCCAACAGCCATTTCGACTTCGTTAGGTTGGATTTTGATGGGCAAGGTCAGTTCTGAATTCGTAATCGGCCACCATCAACCAACCAATTCCAATTCGATTCGAGGTAAAGTTTCGTATTTCGTAAAGAAAGGAACAACAAATTTTCGATCTTGATTAGAGTCCCTTGGCATAATATAATTTAAATAAGTTTTCCTTTTATTCATCAATAGCATTTTTTTTTGTTCTCATGTTTTTTTTTTTTTTTTTTCTTCTTCGTTTGTTCGTTATTTGTTGTATTTGTGTTGGATTAATTGAATGAGTGTCAACATTTTTTTTCGTTTCGTACGTTGACTCATTGAATTTATCGTAACACAATTAAAATTTTCGTTGTACTCGAGTAGTTATCAGAGGTTAATGAGCGTTGATATATATATATTTCGTTTCGTTCGTATATCTAGCGTTGTATTTATCTATCGTAACTCAATTCATTCGTATTTCGTAAAAAAAACCATATCGAAATCATTTCGTTTCAATATTTTTATCTTTTTAATTTTGAACAAGAATAGACTTCATTTCGTTTGCTTCTGTCTATATTGACTAGCATGTATTTCGTTCTCGCTCGGACTTAGTTAACTTATTAGAAGGTAATCTGTTTTTTTGTTTTTGTATTTTTGTTTATAATAAAAATAATTGCCAAGGAACGCAATTCGAGTTAAGCATCGTGTTTCTCGATGCGTTGGTGTTTTTATCTTTTCGTTAGTTTTGCTTTCAACAAATAATTTTGTAATTTGCTAATAATTAATTACGTTAATAATTTGTAAAATATTAGTTTATTTTGTCAACCTTAACTCTTAAAGACCTATCTGAGGTTTTAACTTAAATTAGTATTCAACTTAATATAGTATTTTACTTTAATTTTTTTATCAAGTCATGCAATTTCGTTGTTCCATTCCATAAGCATGAACTATTTTTTTTTTGTTTTGTTAAATTAATTTATATTCGTTATTTTAGTCAGTTAGTTCTTGACATCGAATAAAGTTTAATGTATGTTAGTTGGTTGTATTTTGTGATTGGTTCGTTGTTGATTTATCTACTCGTATTCTTTGTTAGAGGAATGTATTTTTTTTCCATTTCAGTAAATTATTTTTGAATCGGTTGCTTAATGAATGCATTCCATGTTGTACTCATCCAATGATGTTGCAGTTCGTTCGTTTAAATCAAAATCTACGAGGACATCTTCAGAGCCTTTGTGTTAAAATTATTTTCGTTACCTACGACATAATTTCATAAGATTTTGTTTTATTTTTAAATTATTTGATTTTGATACATATTTCACCCCATATTTATTTATTTCGTATATTCAAATCGTTTATTTTATTGTTTTCGTTTATTATTCTATTTATATTTCGCTTTTTATTCGTTTCCCTTTCCCTCCCCATTTTCTCGTGGTTAAAATCATATTTTAACGGTGGGCGGTGTTCGATATTTCGTTAATTGAGTCGTTTGATTTGAATATTCGCGGTAACGCCTTTGTGCGCCGGCTCACTTTGCGTCGATGACGTTCCATCGTCTCGACGCCCTCTAGCAGTAACTAGCGGACTATGCTTGGTGCACTTCCGGTTAATGACGTTTCCGCCAAAAAACAACGCTCTCTGTCGTCAGAGTCGAAGCGCGGTCGCCGGTCGAAGCATATCGTTGCTCCCAAAATTAAATCGTATTTTATTCGCTGTGATTGTGCCGTGGACCTGCAGTAATTTCGGCTGTGATCCTCATCATCATCATCATCCATTTCGCGACCCGTCGGCTATCAAAACCACCAAGGAATTCGGTCACCAGTTCGAGACCCGGAATAAAGGTTAGTTGCTGCTAATTTCATTTCTTTCGCTCAATTTCGGAGTATTTTCACCAGCGCCTAGTCGTTTCCCGTTCACGCTTATTTATAAGCGTGGTTTCTGACCACCGCAAAAGGGAAACGGTCGTGATGATACTTTACTTTTACCTAAATAGCGTCAAAACTAGAAAAACTGAAGAAGTTGAAACGGGTTTTCCCGCCTTTACTCAGACTTATGCATTAAAAAGCACAAATAAGGTCATGCGTGGAATACTATTTTCACCTCTGGAATGGTTACGTTTTTAGTACCTTACAGATGCTCTCAATGTACTCCAGATCGAGAGGCGGGCAATTCGGATAGTGGACGACACAGTGTGTAAAACTCTCGAATCGCTGATGCTGTCGTCTCCCAGAGCGTGTTATACAAACTATAGTAGGGTGAGTGTTCGAAAGAGCTCCACAACCTTATCCCATCTTTTCTATTCCAAAACCGAACCACAAGCACAGGCCAAAATATGCACCTCTATACCGTAGCCACTATCGCTATACGTACATACATCTGTCGCACAATTAAGATGTGGAATGCTTTTCCAGCCTCTGTGTTTCCACTTTCCTATAACCTGGAGTCCTTCAAGCGAAGTGTGAAAAGGCATCTAGTCAAGCCGGCATAGTGTTAGGGACTGATGTCAGACATAAGTGTCTAATTCCAGTTGCTAACATTCATGGACCTTGCGCGCCACTCACCATTAGGAGGGCGCGAGGGCACATGTCGTATTGTTAAAAAAAAAAACATAAATTTAGAGACTGTTACATCTGTCGCACGCTAAAGATGTTAAATAAATAGGTGGTAGGCGGACTGGTGGTGGTAAATTTAGTAGCCGGGGCAGGTAAGTATCCACCGTTGACAATGAACCCAGTAAAGTGCCATTCTCAGTGCACTTTTTACAATATTGTAGCTAAGTACTTTTTCTTATCCACGTCATTGAACATTAATATTTTATAAAGCATTTTTCAAGTGCACTTTTTTACCGAGCTCGTTAAAATCCACTAAGATAACATTTACGGCCTTCTGGTTGACTGATTCACTTATTTTTACTATTATTTTATTGTTTTGCTACATAATTTTCTTTTCTAGAAAGTTGAGTACATTTTTATAAATACCTCATACTTAAAAAATAAAACCTTAACGGGCTTATACTAAAGATTGCAATTTGAACCTGCTCCTTAAAAAAGCTAGGTTCTGATAGTCGTGATGATGCCCTTAATGTACGAGTATTAGAAACTCATTTTACCATAAATGTTTATGACAAGTGGCTTGGTACTCGTGTTTTTAGGTCAAATTAGTCATAGCCATAAAGTGCCATAAGTTACACCTAGCTACTGGGCAAACTTTGCTCAAATATTAGTAATGCTTTCAAAAATGACCTCATGTGTGGAGACTAAATTATATATTAGGCAATTTGTCGTACCTTTGCACACATAAAACATTAGTTAGTATACACCAGCCATACTCAAAGACCTTCTTCTCAAAACAATCATTAACATTATCATCATCATTACAGCCCCTAGACCTCCACTGTTGGAGATGGGCCTTCCAGAACATATATCTGAAGAATTTGGCCTACGCTCGCCACGCTGGCCAGACGGGTTGGCAAGGATCTAATGTTGAATGACGGCTTAACGTGCTCTCCGAGGCACGGGAACGATGGTGTTGTAAATCTATGACAAATGTACGTAAGAAAATTTGATTTCTCATTGGTACATGCCGGTTTGAACCGACCTTTGTTGGATTTTAAGGCAAACAATACTAACGAATTATCTGCCTAAAACATATATTTCCACTGATAACTTTAGACCACAGAGTAACAGGAAGCACAGAGAATCGTGCCCCTCTTTGTCAATTGCTGTGCACATTTCCAGTGTCTATTAGCACTGCCGAGTGATCTTTCTCCACCTTACGCCAACTAATGTCCTATCTTTGCAGCAGGATGACAAAATAGCGTTTGAATGGGCTGCTTTAATGCATATCCATCAAGACATTGCGACAAAAATGAACTCTAATAAAGTATTGGACAACTTTAGCACGATTATTTTTAATAAATAATTATTACAAATTTTATTGTAATAACTAAATTGACCATGGCAGTGTGCCTTCGTCTCGGAGCCCGGACTGTCCACATACACTAATGTCGGTGTGTGGAACATCTCGGACACCACGGGCTTTCTTGTGCTAGAAATGACGGCCGCATTCCTCGTCACGCGTCTCTCAACGACATCATTCGTGGGGCTCTTGTTATTGCTGGAATACTCGCTATCCTAGAACCTTCTGGGTTTGCGCGGAGCTATGGCAAGGCGCGGTGGTAGCTCGGTTGTAAGAACCTGTACCTTAAATCCTACAAAGGTCGGTTCAAACCCACCCGGCATGCACCAATAAATAAATAATAAATAAAATAAATAAATAAATATTTCCAGACAGGTCACACAGCGCCATCTAAGCTACGAGGCTTGTGTTACGGAAACTCGATGGTTGATAAACTACATATTATACTTTTTTTTTTTTTGTAAATATATATATATTATACATATAAACACCCAGACCGAGACAAATTATACAATGTACAACTTGCCCCCGGTGGGAATTGAGTTCACGGCAACGTTTGTTACCACTAGACCACGGAGGCGGAAGGGTGAGAGGATGAGAAATACACTTTTCTTACGTACATTTGTCATAGATTTACAACACCACCGTTCCCGTGCCGAGAGCACGTTAAACCATCGCTCGGTCCCGGTTTCACTAATGCCAACTTGTGGAATCGTTAATAAATTGTAATAAAAAATTGACATTATAGCCGTCTGGCCAGCGTGGCGAGTGTACTATATAGTAATATAAATTTTAAAAATAATAAATTACGTTATAAAGGAATAGGTACTTACAAATAATTACTCACTCACTTACCCACCCTATTAGCTGATATTATGAGTAAGGCTGAGTTGTTCCAAAATAAAGTATTGTTCTGTAAATGTAACGATTAAAGTTAAAAAAAAAATCATTACATTTACTTACCAATGTTGTGAATTTATTTTTGTAGTTCCTAGGAAGAGCACTGACTTCTAGGACACAGCCCAACTAGTCTTGGAGTCAGGATTTTAACTATTTGTTACAAAACTGTTCCCTAAGTTAAGTCCATATTTATAAGGGAAAAAAATGTAATTGTTTTAATAAACTTTATTATTATTATTATTTACAGAGACTTAATGTTGGTGCAGCTCAGCCTAAGTATAACTTTTGGCATAACTTGTACGTAACAATGGTTTACTTGTACCTACTTATTTATTACTATTACGTATTTGATTTTTACGGTTGTTGCTACACAAGTTTTATTACGAAATCGATTTAGATTTATTTTATTTTTAACGTTCGAGTTTAATCGCTTTTTAATAGAAGTGGGTCATTGTTTTGTAAGTACAAGATTACAGCTTTGTTTTTTTTTTTTGAAGTTAAAAGTAAAAATAAAAATACCTGCCTTCGTGGACTAAGTCTGTGGATATCGAATCTGAGGTACCGGGTTCGATTACTAGTCGGGTCTCAATAATATTTATGAAGTAATTTAAATAAATTTAATTAGTATTTAATTTATTTGTGATATTTATTTGTTGGTCACGATGTCATGATGTTGGCTAAATGTGAATCCGCTTCTTTATAAGCGTGGTTTCTGACCACCTCGAAAGGGAAACGGTCGTGATGATGATGATGACAAAACAATTAGGTAAGCAAAAATATTTATTTATTCAACTTTTTTTTTATTCATTTCTTTAAAGTAAATATCGATTATCGGTTGGTGATCTGGCAGGAATTAGTAGCCCCCTAGTATGCACTTACCCAGAGTGTCCACTTGCTAGGATGTGAGCGATATAATGCGAATAATGTTCACCAATCATGTATGAACATCATTATGAATTTTCACACATCTGACTGGTTTTTTTTGCATATACACTTTTCGCAACAAATTTCTTCGCAAATGTTTATTATTTAATGAAAATTGATCAGTTTAAATATAAAAAAATACTTTTTTAAATAAAAAACCAAAACCTTTTTTTTATGTATAGATTCGAATTTTATCCGTACCCTCGAACCTATAAATGCGGTTTCTGACCATCTTGCATTGGCATCTAAGATTCTAATTTTTTTTTATTACATCAGTTTATATAATTAAGAATTGATCTGCTGCATACGTTTCAAAGTCGAAGTCAAAATAACTTTGTTTACTTATCCTATTACAGGCATTTGCGGCAGACACATTATTATTTAAATAATTTGGAATCATTGTACTTGTGCTAGTAGAAGACTAATCTGGAAAGTGGTTTAAAGAGTAGACTGTCAGCAGAGACTCAGCTACGAGTATATCAAATTTACAAAAAGAAACAACAAAAAAAAATACCTATGAGATTACAATGCTTAAAAAAGGGGTCAGAATTTAGATAGATTACTAACTCATGAGCAAAAAGAGATTGCCCAAAACCAGGCCCCAACTTTTATGCAGCGTGCCTCAAATAAATGCAATTCAATAATCATAACAATTAAATGTGTTTATTTTATTTTATTACAACATCTCTTTTACCCCAGCATTAAAATATTATTTAATTAAATAGTCAATTGGTTAAGATTTATGTATGAAATAGTTACAAAGCACTATTTATACGATTAGGTTCTTTATTATGATCAGGTACTTTATTATAAATAAAACACTGGATTTCAAATCGGCGGGATCGAAACTATATAATTATTAACGTAAAAAAAATACAAATAAATTTGCTGACTCTTGCTATGTTCGACTTGAAAGCAAAGCAAAGGTTGTTTTTTTTACAATTCAAACATAGGGTATATATTCAATTGTACATAAAACGTCGCTGCATCATTTACGTGTGATATAAGGACCTCATAAAAGTATGACATAAATTATTATTATGAAAACAATAAGTATTTATAAATATGGCGAGATTTTTGGCAAGTTTGTAAAGTATCATCACGACCGTATTCGGGATAAATAAGCGGATTCACATTTACTCAACTTTACTTTAGGCCAATCATGACAAGTGGCAAGCTCGTCGATGTCTCCAGCGTACCAAACTCGAGAAATATCACAAATACATTAATAAATATTTTTGTGTCCCGACCAGGAAGCGAACCCGGTAACTCCGAGTCTAAATCCACTGACTTAACCGCTAGACCACGGAGGCAGTTTGTAGTGTATATAGAGTCATAAGCAAACTTTAAATTTAATAAAAGAGCAATTTATGATGTAAACAGCCACTTCCGTTTCCATATGGCGAAACTGGTCATATTTGGCGGCAAATGAAAACCAGTTTGTGATGATGAAATCTATAGTGCTTACTCATACTCCAAAATCGCTGATGGCACGAAGTATACTCGTAAACTAATTATAACTAATAAAATTTAGGTACAAAAAATGTAAACAAAGAAATTGTAGAATTTTTTTTCATTACAGCCCCTAGAATACAGCGTCCTAGACCTCCACTAATGGAGATGAGCCTTCCAGAACATATCCCTTAAATGCATGATTCTTATTTTATTTACTAGAATAAATCAAAGACAAGCACTTGGTAATGATTTATGTAGATGTCTGGGTCATCTCAAAATTTGAGCTTGCTATTATTACAACCATTGTAACGTTAAAGGTGGTTTCTCAATTGAATGGGGTGTATCACTAACTTTTTATCACGATAGATGGCGCATGATACCTAATATAACTGTCAGTTCTATAGAAATTAGTATTTTGTATTACAAAATTTATTATTCTCTAGATATTATGCCGAAGTGAGCAGCTTTTAAGTGTACAGATCGAGATTTCCAAGCAAAATCAAAAATATGGTGATCACAAAATTGCCGTTCTATTAATTCAACCTTTTTTCTTTTTAACGACGGTGTTCGCTTTCTTAATTCGTCTTCTAAGATAGGTAACATTAAGTTAAAATACATTTTTCAATTATAAAACTAAAAACTACAAAAACATTTTAAAAATATGCGTCAAATAGTTTACAAACTAGGTACCATTGCCGCTAGCGACACCTACAAAAAGCTTTGACTGATACACCCTATTACTGTATTTAAATTAAAAATATTGTTAATATGTGAAAGAAATGGTAATAGAATAATATTAGGTTGTTGATGCATTAGCACACAATGCATTTAAGGGATATATCTGGAGAATTTAGCCTACACTCGCCACGCTGGCTGGCCAGACGGGTTGTCTAAGAGAATAGGGCCGCTGGTATACAAAATATTACGAGAAAACACTCTATTGATATTGAAGTCAGTCGTAGGAGGTGTCAAGTCGTATTTCGCCTTTCACATATTGCATAACGTTTACATGAATTTTATTGTTCTTCTCGACCTGCTGTCCTTTTTTGCTTAATGACGACTCTCCATTTCGTAAGCTTAAAGCTAAGAACGACACATATCTTAAAGTTAGACTTGCTAGACTAAAATTGATTTATGCTAGAGATTTTGTTAGCTAGAGGTTTTGTTTATTTATTTATATATTCTCGGGAAAATTTACAGCATTTACAATATAATATATCGCACCGTTAGTAATACTAAAATAATAATAATAATAGGAATTTGCTTTTAAAGATTCTGGATTCTTACATTCCACCTAATTTATCAAATAAAACGCTTATTATTTTAATTGTAAAATTCTGCAGATTTGTTCAAGGCAATGAAATATCTATAAGATATTTGACCGCCTCCGTGGTCTAGTGGTAAAAACGTTGCCGTGAACTCGGGAGGTCGTGGGTTAGATTCCCACCGGGGGCAAGTTGTACATTGTATAATTTGTCTCGGTCTGGGTGTTTATATGTATAATATATATATATTTACAAAAAAAAAAGTATAAGATGTAGTTTATCAACCATCTAGTTTCCGTAAGACAAGCCTCGTAGCTTACCACGGAAATTAGTTGGCGCCTGTGTGCCTGTCTGGAAATATTTATATTTAATAATATATAATATAATTTAAGATGGCGTAACAATCAACTCAACAAACTTTGTATCAAAATAACAACCATAGATCTCTTTGAACTAACTTAATGAAAGTTACTTTTTGTAGCTCTAGGGTAATTTTCGACGTCAATGAACCATATTTACTTGATTGATGCTATTTTGTTGATGTATTCGAACATTGAAGTCCAGTCATGGCGGGTCAATGAAATAAATATTAAAATTAATTATCTACCTGTCCAGTTGATATTATCATTACACTTTAGGGGTCGGTTAGGGGATTATGACAAGTGACTCCACGCGTTATGGAATGCAAAATGCAAGAATAGAAACTACAGTGTAAACTCTATATAACGACACTGAAAGGACTCTACATTTTTTGGCGTTATAGAGAGTTGTCGTTAAATGGAGAGAAGATAAATCAGAATTGGAAGACAAGCTAAACCAACCAAAGCCAATTGATTTCGACGCGAGTTTGTCGTTAAATCTAGTGACGTTATATGGAGTTTACACTGTATATATGTATATATATTTAAATATAAGCTACACTAAAAACTACGCTCATCGAACGGTGACAATTTTATTTTAATTTTATTTGTAGTTTAGTTTATTTATTATTTAGTGTTTAATTTCATATTACGTAAATATTATTTTGTTTATAAATTATTATTTATATTTTTAAATCTTTGTAATTTACTTCGAATAAACATATTCTGTAGTAATAAATAAAACAGGTTTATGAATATAATAAAGCGCAAAAACGGGCATAAAGTGACAGCCGTCGTAGTGACGTTCCCAAACCTCAACGAGTAGCGTTGTAGTCTCAAATCAATTGAATGACCATTATCGATGATTTCGCAAATAATATTCTAACAGTAGCACACTTACATCACCATACACACACGCATGCTCCGACATATGTATGGTTTCTTAGGAAAAATTGTTTGTTGTGTGTGATTAGTCTACAGTAAGATCATACAAAATCACCCCCCGTATATACGTTATCCTTGCGTCGGCTTTTCTTGTTGGTCGTACCCTCCCAAAGAATTGGTGTGCGTCTTGCATATATATCTTGGACGCTAGTGTTGGTGGTGGAGCGGATTCGGTCGGACCAGCGTACCGGACTTCGGCCTCTCGGTCTCTTTCCTTCCACCTTGCCAGTAACAAAAAGTTTCTTCAGGTTATCTCCTCCTTTTCTGGCAATTTGTCCGAAGTATTGGATTATCCGACAAAGACATATGGTGGATAGCCTAGTTGATATTTCTAGACGTTTTAAAATCGATACGTTGTTAGTCCCATGCACAGTCCACGAGATCCTCAGCATTTTTCTCCAGCACCAAATCTCAAGAGCATCGGTCTGCGCTCTTTATAGTTTATGTCTCAGCGCCATATAGGAATATGGAGAAAACCAGTGATCTAACTGGCCTGGATTTCGTTTTTATAGAGATCGTCCAGTGCGTCCATATTTTGTTTAGCTGAGACATGGCGTCCTTGTCCATTCCGATGCGTCTTTGAATTTCAGCCTCGCACGACCCAGTGTTGCTGTTTCTAGAACTCAGGTAAGGTATGTGAAGCTCGTTTCCAGATTCAATGCACCAGTGAGTTCTAGCGTGTTGGACCGGTCTACCACAAAAGAGAGGCCGAACTCTTCAGTATTCTCAAAAAAATATTTTTTTAATTTTATTTTTATTTATTTAGGAAACATACAGATGTAAAAACATAATTACAACAATTCTAAAAGTTACACAATACAGAAAAATTTCCACTTAAATATTATATGAAGATAATATAAGTATTATTAGGAAGTAAAATTGGCGAAGTTAAATAATATTTTTCTGTTTGTTTAAAAAAAAAAGTAATAGGTGGTATTTTAAAGATGTTAATTAAATTCATGTCCTCATAAAAAAAACACAACGTTTGGTCATGACGACAAAAGTCATTGACATGTCAAAACATGGGAAATGCATGACTAACTCGTGTTCCATTTTCCACCCCAACTTTACAATACATTGACTTTTTTATTAGCAATTCATAGCGCTTGTTGTTCAAAGCAGCAATGTAAATGCACACATGATCGATATGATAGATAATAGGCATACGCCTAACTCTTTAAAATTTCATAGACATGAGGCATTAAGGGACGGCATATACTGCACAGTAGGTAATTGTAGTTTTTTTTATTATTGTAAGTACAAGTACCGGCAAACAAAAAGAACTCTGGATAGCTGTGGGCGGATCAAATGTTTACATCCGTACAGTCAAGGATAAAAGTTCATTATATAATATTATTTTATAGTATTTGTTTAATTAATATAATAAGTAGATATTATAAATAAAATAAAACATAATAATAAAATAATAATAAAACTTTAAATTAAATAAATACATAAAATTGGCACTAACACCCGCGGTTTATTTAATTTAAATACTTTATTGCACATAAGTACAAAGGGCTAACATAATGTCTTAAGAAATTCTCTGCCTGTTAACCTTAAGGACAATAAAAGAGTTTTAAGTGACAGGAGTAGGTGCACAAAATATAAAAAAATTAAATGATTTGTATGATGTACATTATTTACCATCTTAATTCTGAGAAATAATATAGACCTACATATGTAATATACCTATAAAAGTTATCGTTATCTGATAAAATTAGTACTAAAGTACATAGAAATTACAACTCGTTACAATAAGTAACAATGACCACTCATCATTTGAAGTTTATTCTCGTATTTACATACCACGCTCACCTTTTTTTTCAAATGTGCTTTTTAACTCCTTTTTATCGAGCGCACTCGTCCAGCTCTTGTTAAATGCGTTTATTTTCAGCGTCGATGACAGTACCTACCTCTCTACGTGGGAGTACAACCATATTTTCTCCTATAAATATATATTTCCCACTGACATTATACCTACGTGAAGTCCTATTTTATTTAGACACAGAATGTCAGATATTAATAGCGCGAATATGAAAATACATGTTACCATGTATTTCTGGATTTCAGCTATATTTAGTTGTAAAAGATAATACTAAAAATAGAGGCTATGCTTGGAATTTCTTAACATTAATTTAGCCATTGTTTTATTTATTTAATCGTGATAGATGAGTCTTGGTCTACCAGGGCCTCTTTTACCAACAATTTTCGAATTATATATCTTGTTCGTCAATCTTTCGCCACTCATTCTTTTAACATGGCATTTCTTATTATTATCTCTATGCTTTTATCATATCTACCCTTTTGAGTATTTTCTTTTTACGTATGCAGTCCGCGTGACGTCGCAAATCCGACGCAACGACCTCATTTCTACTGCATTAACTCTATTCTCATGCGTATTCTGACATATCCAATCCGTGCTTCTATATTTCTCTGATCGATAAAATTCGAAACGTTGATTATCGTCCGAGAACCTATATATAATCTGGCGCAAAAATGATGACTGATGGCGCAAACGGGTTTTAGAGTGGAGACCACGTACAGGACGACACGCTGACGACCTAAAAATGGTTGCTGGCGAGATTGGATAAGGATTGCAAATGATTGCGTGTATTGGCGAGCCTTGGGGTAGGCTTATATCTAGTAGTGAAGAGACACAGGCTGATGATGATGATGAATCCTTACCGCCGGCTCACCCCCCTAAACCTAGGGTACTTTAAGTCCACGTGTTCAAAGTTTAAGCAGTTCAAAGCGCGCTTTTCATACTGAATTTTGAAGCGAATGCAAACGTTACAAGAACACTTGTCTATGCAAAATCACTTGAAAAACGCTTTGAGCAGTACCTGAACACGGATAATATGTTTCAAACTAATTATCTTATACTTAAGATAAACGCTAAATAAACTTTTGTTCGCTGTCATTTTACGAAGCATTAAATCATTTATCTAAACAAACAACCTTATCTAACACCAGTTTCCGTTTCCTGTAGTAAATATGTACAGACAGACAGACAGACATACGTCATCGGGGTTTTATTATTACTACATGTTTTGATAAGAAGAATAAAGTGTTATATATATATTAATATTTCGATTTAGCTATTCGAAAAAAATATTTACAAAATATAAAATAAAATAAATATATAATACTAAGGATAGGGATATAAGTCCCGTTCGCGTGGAATGGTGGCAAGAATGCTGGCTGCATTTCCCGTCTGAATTGCAATACTGATTCTTTAGGCGAAGAAACAGCCAGCCCTCTGTTACCGGAAGAGACGACAGACGCGGTGTTATGTTTTTAAAAACTTTTTGCGCTTGCATTACTCTTTATTATATTTATTTAGATAAGTATTATATGGATTGTATTAACGTATATTTAAGTATTTATGTAATCATTTACCTAATTCTGTAATTTATTTACATTTACTTCAATAATCCAGACTCTATAGAGAATAATTCTCACTCATACAAATCTATCACTCTCCCTAAGGTTAGCTGCAGTTATTCTATTACCTAGTCGTAAACTATTTTATTTATTTATTTATTTAAAACTTTATTGCACTATGTACAAGAGGCGGGCTTAATGCCGCTAGGCATTCTCTAGCAGCCAACCTTTGGGACAATACAGAGCATTAACGTTGAAAGGTAGGTATATGAAACATTTACATAATAAATTAAATCGTTCTTATATATACAATATATATATAACTACAAATACACATACATTCAAATATTAAATAAAAATACATATACTACAAACTATATACATACCTAGATATACACTACATACAACATTTACTTACATACGCTATAAGGAGCTCTTTAAGAAATGAGAGTAAACCATCTTTTTAAATAGTGTTTTGTTGGGAGCTTGGCGAATTTCAACTGGCAAGTCGTTCCACAAATTTGCTGCCACTACTGAGAATGAGTTAGCCTGAAAACTAGAGTGATGAGAAGGAATAGATAGAACAGAATTGTGGGACGAACGGAGGGATCTTTCATGAAGTGACGAGAGATAGGCAAATTTGTCCTTAAGGTATTTCGGTGTCGCAGGCTCGTTGAGTATAGAAAAGAGTAAGCAGAGGATTCTAAGGTTCCTGCGACAACGAATTGGTAGCCACCTCAACTTATTCCGAAACTCAGAGATGTGATCATATTTGCGTAAGCAAAAGATGAACCGGATACATGTATTTAGTAACCGCTCCATCTTGTTGAGCAACATCTCTGAGAGATCGACACCACACACGTCACCATAGTCGAGTATAGGAAGGAGTAGACTTTGGGCAAGGGTTATTTTAGCTTTTAATGGCAGGAACTATTATTGAATTACTATATTTACTACCACTTTTAGGCCGAGTTTCTCTGATCATACTTACGTCAAAATAGCGTTTTCAACTTCAAATCATTGGGAAAACGTAAATATTGTCCGCTGCGAATTTATAATATGGCAAATACTAAAAGAAATATATAATAGTATTTTTTTAAATGAACGCATCGTAACGTTATTTTGCTGTTGTCTGTAGTGAAATCCTTTATACGAGAATACCAATTTTAATCGACCGCCTCCGTGGTCTAGTGGTAACAAACGTTGCCGTGAACTCGGGAGGTCGTGGGTTCGATTATAATATGTATATATTTACAAAAAAAAAAGTTTAATATGTAGTCTATCAACCATCTAGTTTCCGTAACACAAGCCTCGTAGCTTACCACGGAAATTAGATGGCGGTGTGTCACCTGTCTGGAAATCTTTATTTATTTAATAGCGTTTAACACTGACATAGTTATTTAAGGGATTTCACTATATTACGTTAAGTAACAGAATTACTACTGGTATACCTTCATAGTATTACGAATATGCATGCCTATGCCCATAATTTTTATTTGTATGTATTGTGTGAAATAATTATTTTTTATTATTATTATTCTTATTATTCTCTTGTCGAAGAAGAACATGTTTTACACTTCCGTAGCACACAGGTCGGCATAATGTCTTTTTAACAACAAAATTATCAATTTGAAAGTTTACGTGGTACTCGACCATAACCGGTCAAACAATAATTCATTATGTACCGATTGGCCTAACTTTAATAATCATACCGTTTGACTTCTTGCCCTTTCTTGTTATATATTTAATGTCTCCGCTGACGTAATATAAAACGGCTATAAATGATTTTGTAAATTGAACCGACTCAGAGGATGTCGGCTCATATAGCTCATTACGAGTCTAGTTTAGTACCCCCTTACTATTGCAAATTGGGCTTTAAAATCATGCCTATAAAGGTTAAATGTGACTTTGTGATACGTGGGAAGCTGTACTTGTGAACTAGGAGATTTGCTCTCAGCTTTTAATAAATGAGCAGCGAAAAACAATTCTATATTGCCGTCCTTGTCAAAATTATTTAATAAATATATGTGCGAGTAAGCGCGCTATACTGTGTAGTCCAGATTATTTAAGTTAATAGGATGCGGTAAACGAATGGGATCAGAAGTCATAACCACTCCAGCAGCCGCATTTTATTACTTTAAACGTAAACGTTTTCACGTAATTAGTGACCACACTTTATTTAATTATTTTTTTATCCGAGAATCAGGCCCGAAGATTTTCACAATTTGACATTTGACATTACTTCCCAAAATTTGGCCCTTATAAGCGACACTGTCAGCTAGTGTAATAATATAAATGAAACCTCATTAGATAATTATTAAAATAATATTAATAATAATAAGCTTGACTATATTTCGGTGGGCATATCACCATTGCTTTTGTTGGCGTATTTCATTAAATAAAAAGTTGATTTAATTCTACGTAATAATAATAACTTTGTTCAGTTCACAAGATATGAAAACATTAACATATATCATAATGCATTATGGTTTAGGAAGACAAACATTTACAGCCGAATTAAGCCTATATGTATAGGTCTGTCCGTCGGCAGTCAAATTGGTACAACCCCTTTTTGAAATAAAAATTATCATTTTTAAAAATCACAATGTCTATCGTGATAAATACCTAAAGGCAATTTAACATCATTGCCTAAAGGCTGGGGAGTGTGACATGGTCACACGCCGGCCAGGCGGTGCGGGGCGGCAACCTCATTCGAATCTCAAGGTTTTTTTTTGTATTGTTTTTTACGTAAGTCAAAGTCCGCACGATGGTCGACCTTTCGCTACCTACTTGATTAGGCTCAGTATGAGTGGCGATATTTTTAGGAAAACTTCTCTGCACCGTAACTTAAGATTTTATTACTAAATACAAAATTTAATTAAACGTACGTTCTTTATTTCTATTTTATATTAGAATATTAATATATTTGATTTTTAATAAATCCCACGTGGTATATTATTACTTTATATTTCAAAACAAAAGAAACAAATTAGAAAATGAAAGAATTGTTCACAAAAAAAAAATATAAATAGTAAAAATTATGTGGTTGAGATTCTTTTTTTGTGTGTAATGTGTGTGTAAGAGGATGTTATTACTGACAGTAATTCCTCCGTTACATTATAATCAAGAGACTGTAGCCATTGTGTGACATTATTTCTACATCATCATTTAGAGCATTGATATATTTATTTTATTGGCTAAATGTGAATCCGCTTATTTATAAGCGTGGTTTCTGACCACCCCGAAAGGGAAACGGTCGTGATGATACTTTACTTTTACTTTTTATTATTTTATTGCTACATCTTTGTTAATTTTATTATATAAAAATGGACCCAAAAAACAGAAAATTATGCTGGTAAAAAGTTTTCGAAAAGACTATCTTATGACTACATATTACTTTTATTAAAGTTTTACGTTATTTAAGATATGATTCTAGAACAAGTGAGTCACTGATCATTGCACGTTGGATAATCGTCACGAACTAATTGCCTAGTCATAATAACGTTAATTGGAGATAATTACAAAAGGTTCAATAACAAATAACATTGTTTATAAAAGTCACCTTTAAATGTTACAATGACGTCAGTTTATTTTATAGGTACTAGCATGACATGCCATTCCATAGTTAAAGCAATAGTGCGAAAGTTTTTTTTTTTTAATTCGTAATCGCAAACCGTCCATAAATTCGTTATTTTTGTATACAATGTGAGAACCTACGCGTACTTTAATGCTATCGCCTTTCCATTAATTTTCAAATCATATTTTTTTTACATTTTTACCTCCACCCTTTTCTTCTGATTCATTCCATTTTGGGGTTATAAGGTAGGTACTATACAAAAAAGGTTCCAAATTGCTCAAATATTTTCTGGAGAATTTGGCCTACACTCGCCGCGATGGCCAGGCGTGTTGGCAAGGATCTGATGTCAATTTTTAATGACAATTTATTAACGATTCCACAAATTGGTATTAGTGGAACCGGGACCGACGCGGCGACGGCTTAATGTGCTATTCGAGGCACGGGAACGGTGGTGTTGTAAATCGATGACAAAAAACGTAAGAAAAGTGTATTTCTCATTGGTACATACCGCGGGGGTTTCAACCGACGTTTGTAGGATTCTAGGGAAATCCTTTTTACAACCGAGCCACCATCGCGCCAAAAATATATTCTCCTGGATTACTATCGTGTTAGTCCTTTTTAATAAGAAAAAGTCTAGCGAGTTACAAGGTTAATAAAACTGTTCGCTAAGTTATGTACCGCTTTATGACCTATATGTTAATACGTATAACAATGCCGTGAGTAATACCTCTGATTCAGAAATTATTTTTCATTTTGCAATCATAACATGATATTCTGTAAAGAGTCTTAGTCAAAGTCTTTGATTACCTACTCATTCAATTTTTTAAATTATTATTTTAAGAAAGAAAAAAGAGTCAGATTTATTTGCACATATAACTGCTAAAAGAGAAAAAATTGCTTTTTTTTTGTGCAATGCAATGCTAATAGATGAAAGAAATGCGGTCAGTAAAAAATAATGTCCTACTTAAGGACTATACAAAAAGAGCGACCCTATAGTTTTCTATTCTGACTATGTTCTTGACGCGTCTTTTTTGTCTTTTTCTGACGCGGGTTAGAGAAAGAAATGGGAATATTTGGTAATAATTCGTGGTATATACACTTATGTATTATCTTTTATGAATTAAATTAACTTTTTGGTGGCAGGTCAAAAAACCTGCTTCGTGTCGCTCAACAACTAAAACACAAGTGGACTTGCTCTGCATGACCGCCTCCGTGGTCTAGTGGTAACAAACGTTGCCGTGAACTCGGGAGGTCGTGGGTTCGATTCCCACCGGGGGCAAGTTGTACATTGTATAATTTGTCTCGGTCTGGGTGTTTATATGTATAATATGTATATATTTACAAAAGAAAAAGTATAATATGTAGTTTATCAACCATCTAGTTTCCGTAACACAAGCTTACCACGGAAATTAGATGGCGCTGTGTGACCTGTCTGGAAATATTATTATTATTATTATGTAATGTGTATTTTTAAAGAATCTCGGTATTTAACCTGGTTTACCTAATGACGTTCACGGGCCTCGGTTGTTATTATTATTATTTAAGCACACTTTTGCCTTTTATCAGCGCGCACAATCGATTGGAATGTCATTGGCTAGAGCGCAAATTTTTAATTAACATTATATAATTTAAAAAATAAAATAAGTTAGGGCGACTTTTGTTTACCTAATGACTTTAAACAAGACAGGGCAAGAAACCAAGCGGTATGAGAATTAACTAGGACAATCGTCTCAGAATAAATTAGTCTACGACAGTGCATTGCTGTTTATGGTCGTGTTCGAAGTGCACTTTCAAATTGTGTTTGTTGTTTCATTGACAATATGCATGCACGGAAGTGTAAAACACGTTCTTCTTCGACAAGAGAAGAACAAAGCAGATGTAAAAAAAAAAAATATATAATACAATGCCTGCATGCATGCTGCATGATCCAAAGATACTTTCCACCGATCGTCACTATTACCCTAGAATAGTACGTGAAGCGATCGAAATAAAGAAACACAAAAATTTCAATCGAGAGGGGGGTTATAAGCTATCTTCATCGTGGAATCCAGTAATCAATAGGTTTCGACGCCGCCGGGAAAAATCGCCCGGTGTCGCCAAGGATATTGTAAGTGTCGTGTGTCGTGATTTATAAAAACTTTAAAGTGATAAGTGGGTAGGTTTACATCTACCGCCCAGTATGTACGAGACTACACTGATAGCTTCAGTCGACCCGTGACCACGGCCAATGTAACTTGGCTGAAACGTCGGGAGAAATATGTCTCTAAGGTAAATCGCGTAAAGACCCGTTAAAATTATAAAAAACTATTATGCGCGAAAGTTTAAAAAGTTTAACCAATGCCCGCTATTTGAATTTATGATGATTTATCATGATTTTTTAACTTGTGAGGCTAGGATATTATCAAGTGCGTCGAACTTCACTACTATGCTGACTTGACAAGATGTCTTTTATCCTTTTTACACTTTGCTACAAGAAATATTATACTCGTAGGATGGTTGAAAGAGCATTTTCAAAGATATATCTGTACTTTTTGGGCATCTTATCTTTTTTAATTTACTTAATAATAATGATAAAAAACAAATTACAAAACTACTGAATTTATCCTTTAAAAAACCCTCCAAGGATTATATTGCTATCAAAATAGTACCTAGGTCTAATGTATGACAGGTTATACGTGCCAAAGACTAAATGAGGAAGTCCCACTGTACCGTAAAGTAGTAAATTGCTCACATTTAACTAAACTGTAACATTCGCTCTTATTTGCATACCGTTGAGTTCCATTTTCGCTTACAGTTGTACACAGAATCGTTTTAGGGTTGTCAGACTATTTAATGAAACATTTGATTTTTTCTTATAATTATTATTATTTATTTTTTAGCAGTCTGTCTCTACTCTAATGGATATATAGGCCTTATACAGTTAAATAAAGATATATTTTATATTATGGCGCTGTTAATTTATTAACGATTCCACAAGTTGGTATTAGTGCAACCGGGACAGACGCCTTAACGTGCTCTCCGAGGCATGGGAATGGCGGTGTTGTAAATCAATGACAAATGTACGTAAGAATAGTGTATTTCTCGTTGGTACATGCCGGGAGGGTTTGAACCGACCTTTATAGGATATTAAGGAAAGCGTACAACCGAGCCACCACGTAATTTTTATTTCCTTGTAAGTTCATAGACTCAAATCAAAAGTAAACTCATACTTGTGAAATCTTTGAAAAAGTTGGTTTGTGCAAGCGAGAGGCATGCAAAACCTTCTTAATACTCGTACATATAGGGCCGGTTATTCAACACAAGTTAGTGTCACGTAATGGGTAAAACGCGGTCACTAAAATTACCAAAGCCACTTTTATTTAAATTATCAGTTTGAAATAGAAGTGTGAACCCTGCTTATGCCTTCCGCGTATCAAACAGCTCATTGTTCTATTCCATACCGAGGTGATGATTCATCCCGCGACAATTTAAACCCACTTCCTTAATCAAAGCGATCTTAGATAAAAAAAACACCAGTAATACTTTTTTTTGTACATTAAACATTGTATGTGCAGCCAGCAAAAGGTAGCTGTGTTCAGTGTTACCTCCACTGTCAGTAGAAATTCGACAAACGTCCAACCGTAAACTGTTAAAAAAATGGTTTATCTTACATAATATAAATAGCTTACAATAACTTAGTAAGTATTATATTGTATAAAGTATATGTATGTATTATTGGTATTTTATATATTATAGTTATTAGTAAACAGTTTGGTCATTTTATATACAGGGTGAATTTTTAAAGCAGATTTTTATAAGCACCTAGCCAAATAAACATATATACATTAAAATATATTTATTTATATAAATTCATTTGTCGTGAAAGAATCGCCCGTTGCGTTAACAAATACTCTATGTACACTGAACATAAAAGCCCATTTAATCTATCTTCGATCATAGTCGCTCTTGGCCAGTGGAATAAGGCATTACCAGTATAATTTCTAGGGCTGTCTTCACCTTCGGTGCTACTCGTATTAACTCCGTTATTCCAAAAGTCCTGCTGCTGCTTATTTATCCAAAAAGAGCGGCATACTTCGGCTTCAGATGTGAACCTTTCTAATTCATAAAATTTAGATACTTCCTCCACATACATTTTGTATTTTTGTAACTGTAATTTTCATTTAAGGGTGTAACAATCCCCCCCCCCTCCCATAATCATAGTCGGATTGATAATCTTACATACACATCTTCACGCCAGATCCCGGATGCAGATGCGGGGTAGGCAGAGACAATTGAGCGCCATTTGGCCCTTTGGTTACGAAGACTTTTTAATGCACCTTCAGTCAGTGTTTCATTTATTTGATCGTGATATGTGAGTCTCGGTCTGCCAGGGCCTCTTTCACCCACAACTTTCGCATTATATATCTGGTTCGTCAATCTTTCTTCGCCCATGCTTTTAACATGCCCGAGCCCCATCGTAGCATGTTTTTTCTCATTTTTGTCCCTATGCTTTCCTTTATACCAATCGATAATCTTCCACAACATTAAAACAAAACATATATTATTAAACAGAGATACATCTTTTAGTAGTCCTAATATGCAGCTTCGCCGGCACCGCGGCGTGTCCCTTCTTCTCTATTCCGCGACCGACCACGCGCACAGGCCAAAATATGCTCCCCCGTACCGTACCCACTATTCCTACGCGTACATATAAATTTGGATACTTATACCTCTATGACATTTGCTTGAACACCCATCTATTACGGTTCTCCGGGGACCCCTCAGCGTTTTATGAAAATGATGCTTCAGCCCCCTTGATG
The DNA here is from genome assembly GCA_910589645.1 of Tinea semifulvella. Classification (NCBI taxonomy): domain Eukaryota; kingdom Metazoa; phylum Arthropoda; class Insecta; order Lepidoptera; family Tineidae; genus Tinea; species Tinea semifulvella. Next base: position 3,064,646 of record OU342585.1, on the reverse strand, counting down.
ACCTTCGTCGGATTAATCCTATCGAAATCTTTACAAAAATCGTACTTTTGCAAGTTGTGCTATTTTTGTTTGACCCTCAAAGTTTATCGAAATTATTGTATGTTTTTTTTTTCAAATCCCTTGACCATGACTTCACCTTGTCCCCAAATGTCCTCTAAAAAGTTTGTTCGAACACCCCTCTCCTAAATGTAACCGTTTCCCTGGAACCCTCATCGTTTTTTTTCCCTAGTAGAAATCTTTTTTGCCATGGGTTTGAGCACCATATCTATACGGCCCAACACTCACCTTACACCCAACTATTACAGTTTTAGCCCTGTATTTCTGTCAGTGAGTTGTATCTACCAGCTATACGTATATATATAATGGTAGGGAATGATGTCGGTCGTCAGTGGCTGGCGTCAGTTGCTCCCATTCTTTGACGTCGCGTACCGCTTACCATCATTTATTTATTTTTAATAACATAAACATATATATACATCATGTGGGCGCGATGTCACTTGTCGTAAAAAAAAAGTATTTTCACGACCGTTTCCCTTTCGGGGTGGCCAAAAACCACGCTTATAAATAAGCGGATTCACATTTAGCCAACTTTACTATAGGCCAATCATGACAAGTGGCAAGCTCGTCGATGCCTCCAGCGTACCAAACTCGAGAAATATCACAAATAAATTAAATATTAATTAAATGTATTTATTTACATTATTAAATATTTTTGTGTCCCGACAAGGAATCGAACCCGGTACCTCTGAGCCTAAATCCACGGACTTAACCACCTTAGACATCGACGAGCTTGCCACTTGTCATGATTGGCCTATAGTAAAGTTGGCTAAATGTGAATCCGCTTATCTATAAGCGTGGTTTCTGACCACCCCGAAAGGGAAAACGGTCGTGATGATACTATAACCACCTTAGACCACGAAGGCAGTTTTAAAGTGTTCAGTATAAAAATAAATAAAAAACATGTTTTTACTATGTACTATATTATGGTAATTATTATTTAGTTATTTTTCTATAACTTGTCTTTTTCTCACACAAAAGCTCTTTATCTTACAATAATAATAAAAGCTTTAAATAAAAGCTTTCTTTATGTATGAAATATACAGACCTTTGTTGTTATTCATTCAAAACTTCAAACAAAGCGATTGTTTTGGAGCCAAAATAACTAGGTATTTATAAAGTTACACGGCAGACGTCATCATAATCTGAAACTAACTACAGAACAGTTGGAGTGTTGTTAGAAACAAAACAAACAGGGTAATGTTTGGTGATAAAATCGGTTTGTTGATATTTTGTCACGCCATGTTGACGGTGGCAAGCACGCCTCCAGCTACTATCAAATACTTTGAATTGAACAGATTAACGATTGGTCAGTTGCGTCTTTAGTTTTAAAAATATAATAATTTTAAATTCATTTATTTTCTTAGATTCCCTATGTAACGCTTGGATAGGTATTTTGTATGCCTATTTATTTATTTAAATCTTTATTTGCACAAAGTACAAAGGCGGACTTAAAGCCGCTAGGCATTCTATGACAGTCAAACTGTTGACCGCCTCCGTGGGTGGTCTAGTGGTAACAAACGTTGCCGTGAACTCGGGAGGTCGTGAACTCCCACCGGGGGCAAGTTGTACATTGTATAATTTGTCTCGGTCTGGATGTTTATATGTATAATATGTATATACACACATCAAAAAAGTCTAGGGATCAAGCATGTTTATGCGGATTTCTTGTGATTGAGATGTGGCTTTGTAATAAATTTATGATTTTATAAATTTATATGGATCCTTTTTGGTGCATTTCATAATTTAAAACAGGAACTGTCAATCAAATTCGAGTAAAAGATGAAAATCAGCTGTCAATATTTTCCCTATAAAAACATAAGACGCATTGAAGACATTATTAGTGCTACTGTTTCCCTACTACTGATTAAAACCAACGTTATTATGGAGCGGCGACGTCATTTAAGCAGGGAAGAAATGATCAGAGCCGTGGGAATGATAGAAGCTGGTTCCCGGCAACGTACTGTGGCTTTAGCTCTGAATACAAGTCAGAGTGTTATCAGTCGACTTTGGACACGTTACCGAACCACTGGTACCGTGGCTGAGCGCCATGGAGGACGGTATCGCTGCACCACACGGAGACAAGACCGATACATTCAAATCACAGCTCGAAGAACTCCAACAATAACCGCCATGATGTTAGCCGTGAGCCTTCATCGCTCTTCAGGGAACTTAATTAGCGACCAAACAGTCAGAAACCGCTTGCATGAAGTGAACCTTCATTCCCGAAGACCGCTACGGGTACCACCTATAGCAATGCACAATCGTAGGACTCGATATCAATGGGCTCTTGAACACAGAAATTGGACAGAAGAACAATGGCGTTTCGTGTGCTTTTCTGATGAGTCTTGTTTTGGTATGAGGCCGGATACAAGACGTATACGACACTGGAGAACCCCTGGACGCCAACAGCGATTAAAATCCTGCCAGGAAGTCCATCCTTATAGTGGTGGAACCATCATGGTATGGGCGGGTATTTCGATCGGCGGAAGAACTGAGTTGATTTGGATCAGAGGCAACCTCAACGCTCAAATTTATGCTGAGACGGTTGTATCAGACGTCATCGTTCCTCTACAAGTGCATATCGGTCCCTTATTTCAGTTAATGCATGATAATGCACGACCGCACACCGCAAGAGTTGTAAGACAGACTCTCGCCGCAGCTAACATCAATGTCCTGCCCTGGCCTGCTCAGTCGCCAGACTTGAACCCGATTGAGCATGCATGGGATATTCTTCAGAGAAGAGCTCTGCCGAATATGGAGGGTATCCAGTCGCAAGAAGACCTTTTTTTGTTGTTGCAACGAACATGGGCGGCCATTCCACAGCGTGATTTGGATGAACTCATTTTGAGTATGCCAAACCGATGTTCTTGTGTTGTTAGTGTTCGCGGTAGAAACACGGATTATTAATTGTTTAAGTTACCCAATAAAATTAAAAAAAAAACTGTTATTTCAGTCTTTTTTTCGAACTTTAATGTTAGTGGTTCAAATGTCAAAAATCCCTTTATTAGGAAAATGGCAATTTTTTTTACTAATGCAAAGGTGACTTGGTTTATCGTTACTGTAGACAAACGAAAACATTTTATTTGATCAATCCTTAAAGAAAATTTTAATGAATATCAATCAGGAGAAAAGTTATTGCAAAAATATATGTTGATCCCTAGACACTTTTGATGTGTGTATTTACAAAAAAAAGTATAATACTCGTATGTAGTTTATCAACCATCTAGTTTCCGTAACACAAGCCTCGTAGCTTACCACGGAAATTAGATGGCGCTGTGTGACCTGTCTGGAAATATTTATTTATTATTTATTTAAACCTTCGGGACAACAAAAGCAATCAAACAATAAAAATGTAGGTGCAATTACAGGCTTAATTAGATAATATAATGATATCTATAAATTAATACATACTTACGTACCGAAATAAATAATATTTACATATCTACATACATATAAACTACACATATAAACAATAAATTCAAATTCAAATTCAAATTAATTTATTCAGTAAATTGGCAATATTACAAGCACTTTTACACGTCAGATACATTTAGAAGTTTATACAATTATATGAAGCTATACAAAAATTAAACATGATATAAACTGAACAACTCAATACTAATGTATTTACAAAATACATATAAATCAAAACGCTACTGTCTAAACTCTAATGGCATAGCTATAATATTTAAAACAAAATAAAAATTATCAAAATAATAATAATAACAATGTCAAAGAATTTTATTTAATAATATAATATTGCAGCTGTAAATTGGCGTTGTCATACTATATACTAAAACAAACATAAATAATAAAAATAAAATGTCATATACAATATATATGTATATATATACCTAAATTATAAAACTATATATATTTTTTTTTTTTTTTTTTTTTTTTTTTTTTTTTTTTTTTATTTTGACAGCAAACAGTCATTTACATAATATTACAAACATAATTACCACTAACAAGACCTTGAGTGTCGAGAATTTACACAAAATACAATAAACGAAAACAAAAACAAGCACAGCAGATTAATAATTAAGCAAAATAAAATTATTAACATCAAAATTGAATTAAGATAGTAAGTTACGAGTATATGATAGCAGAAACAATATTACCAATACTACATATATAAACAGCTACTCATTAGAAATGTTAAATTATTTTAATTTGGAGAACATATGTAGTTTAAGGTCGCTTTTAAATTTATTAACACTAGAGTTAAATAAGTCAAGATGAGACAATTCCTTATCGTAGTAGTCGAGAGAGCGACAAAAGTATCTATTAGCCGTATACCTAGTAGATGAATTAGAAATAACAAATAAGTTGTTGCTGCGAGTGCTACGTGTGGGGACACGTAATGATATATTTTGTAAGAGTGTAGAAGAGTCTATAACATTGTTTAGTATTTTATAAAGGAACATGGAGTCAAAAATATTGCGACGCATTTCAAGAGAGTGCATTCTATAAAACAACAACGAGTCTACATAAGAAGTACGAGATTTACCAACTTTGTAATTTAAAGATTTGATAAACTTCTTCTGTATTCTTTCAAGTCTCTTGATATGACAGTCAAAGAACGGATTCCAAACTACCGAACCAAAGTCCAGTACAGACCTAACCAAACTACAATATAGGGTCTTATATGTAAGACTACTTTTAAAATTTTTGCATACTCGCAACACAAAACCTAATTGCCGATAAGCTTTTTTCATAATATGATCATAGTGTTCATTAAATGTCAATTCACTATCCATTATAATCCCTAGATCACGGACAGAGTGCACGCGGGCCAGGGGAGCAGCGTTCAATGTATAATTAAAGATGATAGGATTGCGTCGACGTGTGTATGTTATAACTTGACATTTTTGATTATTTAGATATAGCTTGCTTTGTGTGCAGTACTGCGAAACTGAGTCAATGCTTTCCTGCAATATACGACAATCACTCTCATTAGCGACGACCCGGTATAGTTTAGCATCATCGGCATAAAGAAGAAATTTACAATTTTTCACAAAATCTTCTATGTTATTTATGTATATTGTGAATAATAGGGGGCCCAAATGGGACCCTTGTGGGACCCCAGATGGGACACTAATATAGTCCGATATAAAACCCTTAATACATACTGCCTGAGACCTATTTTTAATATAAGAGGAAACCCATCTAAATAAGTCACCATGTACTCCGACACCCCAAAGCCTTTGCAATAGTATATTATGGTTAACCTTGTCAAAGGCCTTGGAAAAATCTGAATAAAAAACATCAACCTGCATATTACCATTGAGAGCACGCAACAGATCTTGGGTGAATGTAATCATGTTGGTCTCAACAGAACGACCCTTGAAGAAACCGTGTTGATTAGGGGTAATGTAATTATGAACGGCAGAGAAAAGTTGTTCGGTGACAATCTTTTCCAATAATTTTCCAAATATAGACAGCTTAGAAATAGGCCTATACTGGGTGATGTCCATTCGTTTGTCATTTTTGGGTATCGGTGTGATTAGAGCCTTTTTCCACAGACATGGGAAAGTACCTGTCTTAAGAGACATTTTAAAAATATAAGTGATAGGGTAAGCTAGACCTTCAGCACACTTAAATATTAACAGTTATCAACAGATAATTCTCATATTGTCCATGCTTTTTTATCTTGAAGATATTCATCTACTGTGTAATAAGATTTTTTTATTAAAGTGTCCTTTACATACGATTTTAAACTATTTATGGGCTTTTTTAAAATTTCATCAGGAATTTTATTGTAGATCGGAACACATTGACCCATGAATGATCGTTTAGTCTTTTGTAATCTACAAAATGGCACATGAAGCTTGTTTTTATTTCGAGTGTTGACGGAGCACAGATCTTTATATTTTGGAAATTTTGTAATATTTTTGTGTATTTACATATAATATATTCTCTAGGATAAATTGTGATGCAACAGTAAGAATATTAAAGTCCCCAAATCTTTTTCTTAGTGATGTGCGTGAACTTAAACTATATATAGATCGAACAGCCCTTAATTAATAATAATATACATACATAATACAGGAGGAGAATAGGTAACTAACTAAAAAAAAGGCTGTTGCCGGTTACAGAAAGGATGAGTAGAATAATCTATCATATACGCCACGTGATTGGTAGTTAGCTTGTCACTGTGGTTATATCAGCTAAGGACGTGCATCATAGGCATACGTTAGACATGTCAAAAGATAAATCAGCTTTTCTGCAACCAGCCGTATGCATACCCCTATGGTTTATACTGAGCACTGACTACCGATAGCAGTCCCTACCATTATGCTAGCCTGTTAAAATGCATTTTTACATTTCGCTTGAAGGACTCTAGGTTATCGAAATAGGAAATAACTTTGGCTCGGAGAGCATTCCACATCTTTAACATGCGACACATAGAGTCTTTAAATTTATATGTACGTGTAGGGATAGTGGCTACGGTATGGCTACATATTTCGGCCTAAGCTAGTGGTTCGGTTGAGAAGAAGGTAGTGGAGCTCTTCAGAACACTCAGCATCGTAGAACGCGTTCCGGAAGACTTGGGGAAGCGATTCAAGAGTTTTAGACACTTGTGTTCTAGTGAATTGTGTTTCGAATTGCCCGACACTGCAGGACATTGAGAGTATTTGTAAGGTACAAAACGGAACCATCCCAGTGCCGCATATTTTTTGATAACACCTCTTAGTCTTTATATTGCATATTTTAAATGATAGAATATATGATCAATAAAATAATATAATTTAGTAGTACACCTGTCGCTTCACATTCCATGTCAAATACTTTTCTCAAATGTAACAATATTGTCAGGATACTCATAGCTTCTCGGTCAACGATTGGGGAAGCTGTAGTAATATAAATAGTCTACCTTTGCGTCTTCCTTCAGCCTTGTTCTGTTACGTAAGCGCAAACGTTATTATAGTGGAATCTGTTAACTACATACTCGTATATATCACGCTATTAAAAAGTAGATATTTGCACGCCCGATGTCCAGTCGAGCGCTTATAGAGTTGAGAATTGAATAATATTGTGTAATTATGACGCAATATTTGACGTAAATAACGAAATTCCCTAATAACGTTTGCGACTAAGTAACAGAATGGCCTCTTTATTATTGCCCGAATACAAAAAAGGGCTAAATTAACTGGTTATTTAATGGATTATAGTTGTTTTGAATGTTACTTAAAAAAACATTTTTGTCGTCGTAAATAGGCTTATTTGGCGTATGTGCAGCGCGAGCGGTGAGAACAGTATTCCACGCATGATGATTCTCCCCATTAATAATATTACGAGTAGGTATATGTGGAATGCTGTTCATTTTACTTATATTTATTTTTACTTTTCTAGGGATATTATGCAACAATTTAATATTTTAAATTAATTTAATTTTGTTTATTTAAATACACATTTATTGCCTCTTATTAGCTAAGACTAAGGACATTACAGTATAGTAGGTAGGTACATTACTACCACTTAGTTAAGTAGTTGCAGTAAAAAGCAGTCACGGCATACTTTTTAACATTAAATTCCGAACAGAGTGGATGAGTGTGGTTGCCGATTGCGTAATTTATGAAACCCAATTAGAGGATTAATAAATTAAAGGCATTATTGTGGGGAAGGCGCCTCGACGTCCGCTCCCAACAATTGAGTTCAATACTGACGGTAATATCTATAGACTACACTCAATAGATTATATATAAGATAGACGTTGATTTAATTGTAATTTGAATTTAAAAATTGTAAGCTCAAACCGACGATGTTACGTGATTGGTTCGCGGCCGCGGTGGTGTTCAAGTAGGTACTTGTAGCCTATATAATAATATATTGTAGTCGTATATGTTCGCCTATCCCTCTTTTTTTCCATTGTTGGTGACTTATCTAAACATATTATGTTTTACCAGGCTTAAAACGTATACAACAAATCTTCAAGATCATCATTTTTCAAATTCATCTTTCGCATGACTTTTGGAGAAGAGCTGAAGTAGAGACTAAATTCGTATGAACTTACCCGCATAGTTACCCGCCGGAGAAAACGAAGGATAATCGTCATTCCTAACTCAGGTCTATTGAACAATGAACATCCGGGCCTGGATCACTCAACATCGAAACATCATACAAGTTTGTTGCTCGAAATCTAGAAACTGCAACCTTGTTGCAAGTCAGATTAAATTTTTCATAAAAAGTTATCAATTTCCTGGCATTTTATTTAACGAAATATGACGTTTAATGTCGTTTATTTTTATATAATTAAAAACTACTTAACAAAGTAAAAATAAATATAAACTAATAAATAAATTAAAAATGTCCTCTAGAGATGACCCTTCGGGAATAGTCCCAAGGAGACTGACAACATTTCCCCTCTGTATAGCGAGTCTAATAATTTGATTTTATAGTTCAATCTGGGTATAATTATTCTATAGATACTCGTACGTGTCTAAAAAGTGGGTCGAACTACGGTAGTACATACGTACTAGTATAGCGTAGCAGATTTCCTACTTGACTGGGTTTCTTTTCACTTGCGATACGATGTCATTCTAAATTGATTAAATTATAGTGCTATTTTTCATATTACTATTTCCCGAGTGACTGACAGATAAATAATAATATTTTTTTTATTGCATACAATATATAATACAAAAAATAAAAAATAATTTAATGTTAAAAAGACATAACACCGCGTCTTGTCGTCTCCTCCGGTGACAAGAGGGCTGGCTCTTTCTTCGTCCAAAGAATCAGTATTGCAATTCAGCGGGGAAATGCAGCCAGCATTCTTGCCATCATTCCACGCGGACGGGACTTATATATATATATTCCCTATCTTTAGTATTAATATTTATTTTGTGTTATATTTTGTAAATATGTAAAATAAAATAATGTACATAGGCGAGCATACTACCATGAAGGTATTTGCTAACCTTAGGGATTATGATGGGTGCAGAATGCGAGTGTTTTTATTAATGGTTTAATACATAAGAAGACTGCCTCCGTGATCGGTTAAGCCCATGGTTTAGATTTCAATATCGATATTTTATTAATATAGCTCATCCCTACTTGACAGGCATAGTGACGTCCATAGAGTAGTGTTGTAGTCTTTTACTAATTGAATGAAAATGTATTATTTTCTGTGCAATAAAGAATTGATCTATCTATCTATCTTTTAAAGAAATAGTTACCAGTGTTATGTAAGGCCGAACGATATTGATAATAGCAATTTTTATGTTCCAAGACGTTTGGCGCCAACTTTACGCGCCTTTTTATGACTTGTTTATTGTGATTTTATAAGATTTTAACGTGTCCAGATCGTATACCATATTTTACGGATGTTGTCAATACTAGAGGACAAGAAAGAACAAGTCTGTAAAGGTAGTTTAAGAACACGTTAGTTAACAACACATAGGTACAACTCGTATGTTAAATTAACTACCCCGGCTGCATGGTTAAAAATTAATAATATTCATTTCAGAAATCATGCTCTTTTATCCGCTGAATTAAACAATTTATAACTTGAGATTTAACAAATAAATTATTTTTAAAAAAACTTTCTTTGTCTATTTTTTATAGGTTTATTATTTGTCAAATAATAATTATTTTAAATCTTCCAGCTGCAGAGTGCTCTTTTTTTTTATTTACAACAGTTTTAGGTGGTACGAAGTCGAGTCATCTAGTACCTAGCTAATAAAGATAATAATAATAAAATAAAAATGTAATTACATATTATTTTTTATTTATCCTTTATTTTTTTTTTATTTTTTTTTATTTTTTTATACTAGCACGACATGTGACCCTGCGCCCACCTGATGGTAAGTGGCGCGCAGGGTCCATGAATGTTAGCAAGTGGAATCAGACCCTTATATCCGACATCAGTCCCTAACACTATGCCGGCTTGAATTTATTATGTTTTTTTGATATTGTTTCTAGTCTTTGTTTTTCTTTTGGATATAGATATAAATTTTAGTTATTTGATGAAATATGTATTTTATTCTTTTATTTTTATGAGAAAATGTAAATAATACATAGACAAAAATTGATATAGGTACGTTTAATCGAAGCCGCATACTCGTATTTACAATTGAAGCCCAGACTAGGAACTTCCATCCTGTGTCTTGGGCCTCAGGTGCACTAGCTGCTTAATAGTTAATATATATATATAATTTAGCCTACATTATAGTCTTAAAACTAAAATAGTGTTTTATTTACAGAGCAGCGGAATTTTCTGCACGTTCTTCCTGGCGAGTGGAATAACAAAACGTCGCCGAGCATCCTTGGCTCTTTCTCCGCGCTCCAATACTTCTGCAAGAAACTCCACGTTTGCAGCTGCCGATGACTCTCTTCTTTCACCCACAGCACCTACACAAACTCTGCCCAAGTACTGAGTAGAGCTAACAATAGTTTCTAAGTGAGTAAGTCTTGAAAGGATTTACGTTTCTATTGGAAAAGAGCAATGTATTTGAGCCTAACTTACCAGAAGATATCAAGGTATTACATTAACCGTTTCAAAAAGGATCTGTACAATAATTGTTTAATAAAAAATATGTTTTTATACAATTAAAGAATATCTAAGCAATATCTAATGCTAAAGTGTATATAGTCTGAGCGTAGCTTCAATAACCTACTTCAATTTTACAACTTGACTTTTCTCATATTATAATTGTCCAATATTTGTATGCCATTGATGTGAAACATGTGAAGCTAATTTTCTAGCTATAAGATCTTGCAATGTACGAGTAACTATGTTTTCTAGCAAATCAATTATTTTAATTTGATTTTTAGTGGTGACTGGTAAAGGCTAAAAAAACTACTATATAATTTTCTGACTCATAGTTTACTTATATTTTATAAGTAGTCTAGGAAGTACTGATTTAATTTTTTAATTCAAAAAGCCAACATTTTTACGTTATTCATTATTAGGCACACCACTTGCGTTTACTTGTATCGGTATAGGGTATCATACGCAATTAACCACTTTACTATCGCCTAACGCTCAAGACTCGTTGTGCGACCTGCAGCCCTATTCTAATACTTAGTCGCAAACGTTCCTATCGTTCCGATACGCGATAATAGTAACCTAAGCACGCTTAAGGTGTTCCGATACGCGCTTAAACTGTTTTGCCAAAGCTGTGTGACGTCACAAATGACATCATTTCTCGCGCTCAGACTGCTCACGATATCGAGGTAGATCGCTCTGAGCGCTGTCAGTTTTTTGTCATTATGTCGCGCGCCATTTTCAAGTTTATTTAAATTAAGTTTTCTTTTAAATTATTTAATATTGTAATTCGTTTATACTATTTGTATATTACTTCTAAAACAAATCTATAATTAATATTTAAGTAGGAAGTGAAAAAAGAATGTCTGTAACACGGCAAGTTATTTTAAAAGACCAAAATTAGTTGATAATATTCAATTTTACACATATAAAGATGAATAAACCGAGAGATGTAAATTTGTTAGTATTCATACTCAAAGATGTGCAATCCGCAATTTATCTTCCATGCATTTAAAAAAAAAACTAACATTTTATGAATGAAAATGTGATTTAGACCGTTCCGAATTGATATCACGCTCTGAGCATCCAAATCGCGATATTTGATTCGGAACGACGACGGTGTCATAATCGTTCTAAGCGCTCTGAGCGCGATTCGGAATAAGGGGGTTATTAGTGGATTTCGTTATTTACGTCAATGATTGCGTCATAATTACAAAATATTATTCAGATCTTAACTCTATATGAGCTCAACCTTGACAGCGGCCGAGCAAATATCAACTTTAATAGCGTGATAAATATATAGTTACGGATTCCTTTATATAACTTTTGCGCTTAAGTAACAGAATAGGGCTACTGGTACATATCTCATCGAACATTTCTGACAGCCCCAATTGTTTTTTGACGTATTTCGATTTATTTATTTATGTTTTTTTTTTTTAATTAATTTGTACTAGATTATTGGAACCTGCGATTGTGAGCTTGGTTGTGTTTTTAATTAGATAAAAATATCTTCCTTTAATTACGATGCCAATAATACTTTGAACAATTTATTAGATTTAATGACAACTATTATAGAAAATATTTTGTAATGCGAACTTTTGGAAAGTTTTTATTAATTTTGTAATGAACTTATAATAAGTTATTAATTACAGTATAATAATTAATCGGTTGTTTTATTTCAATAATATTAACCGACCAAACCAACTAGACGCCTGCAAACTCACGTCACATTTGTCGGGACAGATCAGTCATCAATCAGTCTTGTTCCGAGGACAGATAGCAAAAAAAATATTTTAATATTTCTCAGGGTAAATAAAAATACTATTATAGTCGATTTAATATTTTTTATTTTATTTTAAAACTATATTTATTTTGCTATTTAGCACATTTTATTAATTTCCTTTTTTGCAAAGCGTAATTACGAGTATATACTAACTCGCTGCATTTTTGCTTAAAATAAACTTTTACAATTATTGAGGCGACTATAATTCTTTATTTACCGCCATACGTTCTCACCGGAATTCAAGTCTTAAGATTACAAACACAACTACAAGAACAATATCATAGCTAAGTATGGTAAAATTGAAAAAAAAAAAAAACAATTGTCCTGCCTGGAGAGGAAGGAACAAAACTGTGAATTAAGGTAGGTAAATTAAACACAAACAAAAGAGAAAAAGTGCTAAATATAACAGTTATATTTGAAATAAAACTAAATTATTAATTAAGCAGCTGTAGAATGGCCTAGTCAGAAATATATACATATATAATTGTTGTTTATGTAAGTAGGTATCAATATTTATTTACATACATATCTTCACGCCAGATCCCTTGCGGGGTAGGCAGAGACAATTGAGCGCCATTTGACACGATCACGACATACCTCTTTCGCTTCGTCGACATCCATTACCCTCTTCATACATGCCCTTTGGTTACGAAGGCTTTTTAATGCACCTTCAGTCAGTGTTTTATTTATTTGATCGTGATATGTGAGTCTCATTCTGCCAGGGCCTCTTTCACCCACAACTTTCGCACTATATATCTGGCTCGTCAATCTTTCATCGCTCATCCTTTCAACATGCCCGAACCATCGTAGCATACCTTTCCTTATTTTTGTCCCTATGCTTTCCTTCATGCCAACCCTTTTCCGTATTCCGACGTTACGTATGCGGTCCGCCAAAGTGACGCCGCCACATATCCGCCGCAACGACCGCATTTCTACTGCATTAACCCTACTCTCATGCGTATTCTGACGTATCCACGTCTCGCTTCCATACATCAGTGTTGGTATATTTAGGCATATTTATTTAATTTTAGGAAAATAGGAATATAGTAATTTGAAGCCTTACAAATTTTCACTGATAGTATTGAGTTAGTAGTAAACAATTACTTAATTGATTTTTATTATTAAATATGTAAGAAACCTATTTTAGTGGTTTATTTTAACAATATTATTTAGTGTATTACCCGCGACATGTAACTAAGATCGAGATGTCGAGCTGAGAGATTTTGAAATGCCTTTTTTTGAGTTGGCAATCCTATAGTCATCACAGCCTCCAGATATTTTTAAAGAATTTAGCCTACACTCGTCACGCTCGGGCTGGCCAGACAGGTTGGCGAGGGCCAATATAAGATAGGAAAAATAGCTTTTAAATAATTCGTTACCTACTTAACAATTTTATTTTATTGAATGTTATAATGTAATAAAGGATGGATGGCAGAGCGCCTAGGCTTCGATAATGATTGAATACCTGACTCTACATAGGTACATAATATCATAGTTTGACGGTGGATAACAGCGATTAGCAGTTACAAAATCGCAGCACAAGAAAAAGTTGCATTTGGAGTGATCAAGGCAACATGTTCCGGCGTTTCCATATTCTAGCTAGATGTTGAAACTACTTATTAATAATTCTGTTCGAATTTATAATTAGCTATGCTAAGAAAAGAAGTCCATAAAATAATTTTATTAAAACTAATGTGCAAGTTTTTTGGCTTCTTTATGAGCCAAATTAGTTCGTACAGAAGTAATCCAAGTGGTATTGAAGACTTTTATTAATGTCCTGTTTTTTTTTTTTGTATTGTCTTGAGAGCTTTAAAGCTTTTGCATCCCTCTTGCTCGCACAATCCAATATTTTCAAAGATGTTTCTGTTAAGAAATGTTTTTTTTTCTATTCTATTACGACGCGCCCACCTGATAGTAAATGGCGCGCAAGATCCATTAATGTTAGCAACTGGAATCAGACACTCATTACTGACATCAGTCCCTAACACTATGCCGGCTTGGCTGGGTATGACGGCAATTCGAGGCTGATCCCGAAACGTGTGGATACAATTTTCTGGGTTTAATTATTTATTTTATTTCAAAACATTATGCACTAGGTACACAGGCGAACTTAATGGCTACGCATTCTTACTAGTCAACCTTAGGGACAATTTAGTTTATCGGTACAAACAATATGTATATATATAGTTAAATTAATTATAACGTAGTTAACTTGGTCCTAGGTAATAATATAGTCCCAAAATATTCAGGTTTTTATTTTATTTATAAAATTCATTTTTTTATTGAGAATCCCGAATTTAAAATAATACCTGCTAAGATATTTTTTTCTTGTATTGAGTCCTAATTTATGGTCGTCATTTTCATACCAAGAAAATATTTTTTTTCGAGCGAGAATGTTGCTTACAACCTAATTCGATTGGCATGAAAAAACTATTTGGCTTACTCGGGATAATAAATTAAAAGCCCGAATTTTTCATAATAATAATAATTGTTATCAGCCGTATGCGTACTTGTTCCATGTTAAAAGCAGTTATCAGAGAAGGGTCCATCAATACTAACATTACGTCAAAGCTAAAGATTTAATCGAAATTAGATTCAAGGCCTGGAGCCGCCAGATGCTTGTTATTATTGACCCAAAATCATTCTACTAAGTTAACATCTATCATTCGTCATAATAAGACTGGATTGCATCTGTAATAAAATTTTAAAATGGCGTCGAATAGAATACAAATAGCTTCAAAATAAATCTTGCCACTTCTAACACACGCCATTTCTAAGTTTAATCATTACAATTTGGTGCAACCCAGGCTAAAGTTGACACTACAGTCGACAGTCACTTTCTCTTGTTGCGCCGACGCATGGCGCGTGGTGAATGTTAACCGGGGAAACGAACCGAGCTACTGTCCAGGCGAGGGGCAATGTATATCTCATAGACCTAATAAATAAGACACTGGCTAAAGGTGCAGTCAAAATTATTTATTTTTTATACTACATGTGACCACACAGCCATGCAAACGATCAAATCACTAGATACCTAGATACCTTAGAATTATTATTATTATTAAATTCTATTAAAAACTGCCTCCGTGGTCTAGCGGTTAAAAGTCCGTGGATTTAGACTCGGAGGTACCGGGTTCGATTCCTGGTCGGGACACAAAAAAAATATTTATTAATGTAAATAAATACATTTAATTTATTTGTGATATTTCTCGAGTTTGGTACGCTGGAGACATCGACGAGCTTGCCACTTGTCATGATTGGCCTATAGTAAAGTTTACTAAATGTGAATCCGCTTATATATATTATAAGCGTGGTTTCTGACCACCCCGAAAGGGAAACGGTCGTGATGATACTTTACTCTTTTTACTTTTTTTATATTTTTATACTTCATGTGACCACACGCCCATGCAAGCAAGCAAATCACTAGTTACCTAGATACCTTAGAATTATTATTATTATTAAATTCTTCATGCATGAAAAAAAAATGTACAAAGGCAAAGATTTGATTTGTAACATCTAATCTTTGGAAGAGTATGAGATGAAGGGTAATACTGATATAAAATAACAAACAATATACTACATTTACTACATACTAAGAAATACATACACTACATACTAACACATACATGCTCGTATACTACATACTAAGAAATACATACATATTATAAAAGTATATATTTGCCAAATATTTATTGTCAGCCCGATGCTGATTCCTGTTTGTCTAAAAATAATGCAGTATCCAAGCGTTTGAAGACGTGGACTGACGGTGCGTGGCTAATAGCCAGTAGCAGTTTGTTCCACTCGTGGGCTGCAGACACAGTAAACGAATCTAAATATCTCCTAGTAGAGTGGGATGGGATTTTCAGTTGAAGAACGTAATGGTAGGTTGTGCGTATCGCACAAGAACTCAAAACGGTAATAATGACACCATCTTCTTCTTAGTCGTACACTCTTGGCAGAGCGGTCGTGGTCGCCATTGGAGTGCCAGTGGCACGCTTAACAAGCCGTCGCGTCGCCACTCCTCTCGGACCCCGGCTTTCCTAGTGCACTCATGTAGGGGATGATCCATTGCAACCTTTACCGTAGATACCATGCATACTCGTATATCAATAAAAATGACCAAATTTTTTTTTTGTTAAATAAATATTAACATTTATTCGGAAAAAATATTTACAACATATAAAATAAAATTAATACTAATACTAAGGATATAAGTCCTGTCCGCGTGGAATTGTGTCTTTTTAAAACTTTTTGCGCTACGGCACAAATATGTAATATTTTAATATAGGTAAGTATGTAAGTACTTGCGCCGCTTGCTGGACGCATTTCCCGCTTTATGCGCTGCCCCCCTGAGCGACGCGGCGACGGTATATGACCAAATAGATATTGAGAATATGAACTATGATCTGTACAACATAGCTTGATTCCTTTGATACTAAACGCACTTATATTCTTATTTATTTACATTGAAATAAACGCACGTCAATGTCATAATTTATTGTAGGTAGGTAAAAACCAAAAGTTTTTCAGTTATAATTATATCGACTAGGTAGGTTTATTATTATTGTATTTCGTTGTTGCCTTTTAGTTATATATATCTGTCAATTTAATACGACTACCTATTATATATATATATATATATACGAGGGGCGTTCAAAATATTCTCGGTATTGATACGTTACAACCTCTTTTATATATATATTTGTTACTGGCCGCTAAGATTCATCCATTGACATTAAAAAAAAGTAAAATTGGAACCGAGATGTTCTTTTGTTTTTCTGCAATTGCCGAACAAACATGAACACCATGAGCGAATTAACAATTTTAACGAAATTAGAGCACCGATCCGTCATAAAATTCTTGACAAAACAGGGTAAAAATCAAAAAACCATAAAAGAGGAAATGGATTGTGTTTACCGTGAGTCTGCTCCTTCTTTATCTACTATTCAAAAATGGTCAAGCGAATTTAAGCGTGGAAGGGAGAGTATTGAAGATGACCCTAGACCTGGCCGGCCTGTAGTGGCTACCTCACAAGAAAATATTGATAAAGTGGAAAAACTTATATTGGAAGACGGCCGAGTGAAGGTAAAATCTATAGCTCAAGTAACCAATCTCTCTATTGGTACCGTACATGACATTATACATGACCATCTTAATATGTCAAAAGTAAGTGCAAGATGGGTTCCGCGAATGCTGACGCTTCTTCAAAAGGATATGCGTGTGGCTTGCTGTTCAGATTTTATCGACCTGTGTGGTGAAAATCCCGATGAGGTGCTGCAAAAAATAGTTACTGGAGATGAAACCTGGGTTCATCATTATGACCCAGAGAGCAAACAGGAGTCCATGCAGTGGCACATTAAGGGTTCAGCTCATCCCAAGAAGTTCAAGGTAATCCCGTCAGCTGGCAAGGTCATGGCCACAATATTTTGGGATTGTGAAGGAGTTTTGCTTATCGATTATAAAGAAAAAGGTGTAAATATCACAGGGCAGTACTACGCTAACGTTATACGTCAATTAAGAGATGCGATCAAAGAAAAGAGGCGAGGAAAGTTAACCAAAGGTGTTCTGCTTCTGCATGACAACGCCCCTGTCCATACTGCTCATATTGCCAAGGCAGCTATTGTTGAATGTGGGTTTGAAACTGTTACTCATCCACCCTATAGTCCGGACTTAGCCCCAAGCGACTTCTTTTTGTTTCCCAATCTTAAAAAGGATCTGCGTGGAAATAAATTTTCTGACGATGAAGCGTTGAAGACGGCCGTGGAGGAGCATTTTTACACCAAAGATAAAAAATATTTTTATGAGGGATTAAAAAAAATAATTGATCGATCTTATAAGTGTATGAACATAGGGGGGGAGTATATTGAAAAATAAAAATATCAAACTTTTCGTACTTGTTTGTTTTTATCCACATACCGAGAATATTTTGAACGCCCCTCGTATACCAGCAGCGGAGAGTCCCACCGATCTGCCAATTATATAACTCCTCCAGCCTCCAGTAGCGGATAGTTTAAAATAAATTATTAGTTATACTAAATATAGATTATAGAAGTAAAATTGTTACTAACAATTTATTATAAAGATAAGATAAAAAATCTTTATTTGCATAAATGTTGGTCTAATTTACTGGTCTTATAGTAAACTAACTTAACGTAACATTTGCCAAGTAAATTGGCGAGCAAATATATCAAACATTAATATAAATTTTAAAAATATTTCCAAAGACTTACAATATTGTCAGCTTAAACTTTAGGTATTATTATTGATGTAAAGTTCGAAATAAAAGTTTATTATTATTAAGTATACTATATTTTATGAACTTTACTTTCTGTATTATTTTAACTAGATATATTAGATAGGTACTTTATAGGAATTATGGGGCAAAGTATTTATTAACGTCTAGTCAAAGAGCCTTGTAATTTTTGCATGTTGTAAGGTTAGCTAGACCTAATTAGCAGCATCATCTACCCATGTACACAGATACCATCATTTCCACTTCCTATTACTAAGCTAAATCCAATTGAGTTTGAGTCACTGACAAGCTCCCCTTGAGAACTAGAGACGTGCTAATGCTAACCGACCGAGATGAATAGCCGCAATGTCAAGCGTGGGAATGAGATGACAACACTGCGCTACGGAACAAGATGAACGCGAGAGCGAGCTAGGAGATTGGTGAATGAGGGGTCACGGCAGCAACCGAGGGGCGAAGGGAACGCAGCCATCGCGATGTCGACTCTGTTTTTTAGTCACTTTGGAAACGTCTCGCGTAGAGGGAGTCCGCGCTGCTAGCCAAGTGCAGCCGTAAACAAGTTACCCGCCGCGAATCACCACGTAGCGGCATTAAATTGGTCGTTAAAATTTTGTGTGTAAAACAATATTCCTAACGAACACAGTGCAGTGAATTTTGTCAAGATGGGTTGTGGTACAAGTTTTGTGAAATATGTGCTGTTCTTCTTCAACCTGTTGTTTGCGGTAAGTGGTTTGAAGCTTGAGAAAGGCGTAGGGACCAGCCGGGCCAAACAACCGGTTTCGTCGCTCCACGGTTCGCGTTCCGCGTGCTGGTCACTCAATTCGATTCCCAAACTTTCATATTGAGCTATCCTTTAAAACACCATGTTTAAAATAGTTTTAAATTAGGCATTATTAAGTCATCGATCGTCTGGAAAAATACATGAGTCACTATTAATTTGTCTCTTGACCTTGCATTCAGGCATGTTCTTATAATATCGTATGATAAACTTATGGAACCTTGGGCGTTACACCATTGAAAAACAAAGAAAGCTGTCGTTTCAAATGTTAAGCCGCGTTTATTGCTACTTAGCTTGGATAATATGGAATTAACTTTGATAACATACTTAAAGAATTACGTTACTTAAGAGACGTTTCTTAGCTCCGGGTGGTTATGATTTTATTAACGGATAAAGCTGGCTGGACCAAAACTGGTTCTATAGAACAACTTTTTTAATTTGTCTTTGCCTACTATGTTATTCCATGGCACACACGGGTAATAACCCACCTACGGCAAGTCACTAGAAACGATACCTACCTATTTCTGTTGAATATTTAATTTAAAGTCACTCCCGTGAGTGAGACTGTACCGACTTATTGTAAACCCAACAGTTTTACGACTTGGTAATAGCAGTGGTGGTTAGTATAAAATAAATTATCTAACTATACAAGATGCCTACTAATGCGGACTCAGTGTTATACCTGCCTACCTTAAAAATTAAATTGTATTGCGAAAGTGTTACCTGCCTAGCTACAATCCAATAGTTGCAAGCACTCTTCCAACTCATGAATCTGCATGTGCAAAGAAGGGAGATAGACTGAATTCAGTCGACAAAAGCCTGGATGTTATTGTGTATCACACACAAGGGTGGTAAAATACTCGTAAAATGAAAGTTTTAATGCAAAAAGCTTGTTTATTGTTATATTAACAGACCCTTCAATCTGGGTATAAATGCAACAAACATTTTGTTCTATAGGTGTGTTCTCACCATGTCTTTTATTTCTTTTAATATATATAGGTACTTTATTCGAACGAAAATTGGGATATGTACAAAAAAAATAGAAAATATTTTATTGTTCATAAAAGTACAATTAACATATTGATTAACACACCGATTCCTAAACTAAGTCTATCTAAGTTAGACCTGTCATTTAGGATCCCAGTTCCTTCCATTAGTTATACAAAAAAGATACAATACGTAGTGAAAACAGTCAACAATAAATAAAGGTATTTTAATCAAAACAACAGGTGGGTAGCTATTAATATAATAAATAAATAATATTAACTATTTAATAAATTAATATAAATACTATAAGTGCTTAATAAATAAATAATATATACATATTGTGTTTGTACAATATATAATGTTAGGGAAAATGCAGTTAGTTGTATATTGAATTTACCAATCAGTATTTAAGTATACATAATTTATTTTTAGATACCACATAAGTATTTAAATGTTTCAGTTTATAATAATTATTATAGGTATTATGTTAATTTATCAAAATCCATAATCTATTTTTTGTTTAACTTATCGAATTTTGACATTTGTTCCATAGCTAAATTCGTCTTAAATAGCTAGATTCGTCCAAATCAATACAATACCTATACAATTTTACGTTTGAATAACATTAAGAAAATAATTTTATTTAATTTATTCTAAAACGGTGGTCATTTCTTTATTAGCCGGATTAGTCATGAAAAAAAAACAATGGGAATATTTCTAATGATGTCATTACCAACAACGTAATACCGTACGTTACTGTTATTATTTATTAGTCATGTAAAGAGAGATTTTTTTCCTGTACAGTTGCGGGAAACATGGTTTATCAGAGGCTAATTATAAAAATACATTCATAAAAATAGTTTAATATAGGTATTATAGGCTGATGCTAAACTTAAAGCTTGATCAGTCCCCAAAACACTGAGTTATAGACCTTCACCTTCACTTTCTGGAGAACTGGAGGCTACACTCGCAACGTTGCCGAGGATCAATTTTAACTAATTTATTAACGATACGGCCTCCCCAAGGCACGGGGCTGGTGGTATTGTAAATCTATGACAATTGTATGTAAGAAAAGTGTATTTCTAAGTGTACATGCCGGATTAGGATGTGTAGTCACCACCGCTGACTTTTTAGGTTACATTTGACAGGACTTTTGCCTGTCATATTTTACGTAACAACTGTACTTTTTGGTTATGTAAATTAGAAGAATTTATAGTCTACAGAAGTACAGTTTGGACATGAAAAAATATTTTGGATTAGTCTTCTTTAAACATAACATAAACCGGTTTATCATTTTTGGTTGCCTCTTGTAAGAATTTGTCAAATCAAATGGTGAAACCGGCCCTAACTCAGCCTCGATTACAATGAGTTTACAATCGACGAGTGCGATAGTGATTTACAAAACTTTTTTTATTGTTATTTATTTTTTGGTTAGCGAATATGATCACACTGGGCGAGTTTAATACCTTATGCAATCGAGGCTTTAATAAGATAATTCTTAAGTCGGATTCCAATTGTTACAATTCAATTGATACAAGTTATCGTGTTATCGGGTTCGATTCTTGGTCGGGACACAAAAATATTGATTGATGTAAATTAATACATTTATTAATATTTAATTTATTTGTGATATTTCTCGTGTTTGGTACTCCAGACATCGACGAGCTTGCCACTTGGCATGATTGGCCTATAGTAAAGTTGGCTAAATGTGAATCCGCTTATTTATAAGCGTGGTTTCTGACCACCCCGAAAGGGAAACTGTCGTGATGATACTTTTATCGTATTACTTGTAATTTATAACCTTTACTTTTTAAACCTTGCGCCCACCTGATGATAAGTCCAGGTCCATGAATGTTAGCAAATGAAATCAGAAACTCATGACTGGCATCAGTTCCCAAAACTATGCTGGACTGGACTGAGTCTAGCTAACTATGACGATAGATAACTATGACGGCAATTTGAGCGTGATTCTGAAACGTGTGGATACACTTTATTGGGTTTATCGGTACGAGCGGTGGCTACTTCCCTGCTCCGGCAGACTGGGCAAATTACCACCATCAGTCTGCCTACCACCTATTTGTTGTTCTTATTGAAAGTATGTGCATTGATGTCAAATGGCAAATTTTACTTTTAAGGAGAACTAATATTGTAAGATTGCCATTGTGTATTTTTATATAAATATAATAAAAATAACACCGCATACAACAATACTTAGCTAAAATGCATCAAGACCAAGTACTTTATTATAGATAAAAGACTGGATTTCAAATCGGCGGGATCGAAACTATATAATTTTTAACGTAAACAAAAGTTTTTGTCAATTCTCCTTATGCTAGGGTAAAATAAATAAAATTAATTACAGATTATGAAAACAAAATATATTTTCTCTCTGAAAAAGAAATCATTATGACACGAGTACATTTTATTTCTAAGAAAAATGATCATTCTCATTTATATGTAATTTAAGTAGGTATGTAAATTAATATTTTGAATTTTGCAGGGCATAATAAAACTGTTCCTAAAAACGTTTCGTTTTTGCAAAGGCCACAACTAGGAGAAGAGGAAGTGTCTCTGGTTTGAGATTGAAAAAGCTAGGTTTAGGGGACTCTATTTACAGCGTAATAACACTCATCAATAATTATAATCAGTGTGATATTAGAGCTGAATTTTCGAGAAAGATTTATGAATAATTTATTAGGGAAAGATGATGGAAGCCAGCTTTATGGTTAATTGCCACGTGCACCAGGTAAACGACACCAAAATTGGGTCGCGGATATCGCGTGACCAGCCACTACTAGGACCCCCGCCCTTTTGTTTATGAGGTAACAGTTCCAACGATGGACGAGATTTGGTTATATTTTTGGGCTAGGCGTCAACTGGACCCATTGCTAACCGGATACACTTATTATCTAGACCCACAAACCATGACAAATTAATGTGTCGTCAGGTGAAATCGTAAATCTAAGTTCGCAATAGGTGATGTATACTAACCCCAGTTTTAACTTGCTAGCTGATCTATTTAGATTATTTATTTTATCTGACTATTGTCGTCACAGAGTAGATTAGTAGAAAGTTGTTAATATGACAACATATACATATATGACACTCCGTATAATAACACATAACTATATAACAAACTATTCACACCTAAACTATTAATACATTAAAATAATATGAAATATTGGTTATTAAAAAAAATATATATATATAACAGGACTTCGGAGAACGGTCAAAAATAATAACTTCTACTTCTACGAGTATGTTAAGAGTTTATCTCGCATAATTAATAATTATTAATGTCAGTCACAACTTTTTTTTCCTAGTAATATAACCTTTAGATTAATTACTAAAGTAAGTTGGCTCTGTCACTTTAGTTCCATGTCAATGAACAAAAGTGAGGTTTAATTAGCACTGCAGCCGAATTCCCGTTCTTTTGCCGCAAACGAGATACTTGTTCAAATGAAGTAGCCCGCATCTGGACCCACCATCAATGTTTCATCGAGTGTTATGTTTGGGTGCTTTACCCTAATTTCATAACGGTAGTTTCACCCACCGATAGGTTCTCCCTGGTAACCTGAGGCAACAGGTGGGCAAAATTTAGGCGTTCACCCCTTTACGTAAAGGTTAAATTATTTACATTTAGGCAAAATTAACAAAGGATGGTATTACGTCAATATTAGCCCACCAAAAACTGTGCCAGTTATGGCTATTGCGTATCCCATCCGCGATATGCCATCGATAACTTATAATTGGTTTATACTGCCTCCGTGGTCTAGCGGTTATGACCGTGTATTTAGATGCGGAAGTACCAGGTTCGATTCCTTTAGATAATTTATTTGTGATTTTTCTCGAGTTTGGTACGCTAGAGATATCGACGAGCGACGCACAGTGCTTCATTTGTCATGAACTATAAAGTTGGCTAACTATAAACCGCTTATTAAATTCGTGGTTTTTGACCACCTCGTAAAGGGATACATTCGTGATGGTGATACTTTTATTTTATTGATTTAATGAAGTTTCCACCGTTGATTTTATAGCAGTAGCCCTAGGACAATCAAACTCCGTTATCGTCTCGAGAATGAGATAGACAGTGGGTTCGTCCAGGCAGAGATGGCTAATGGACCTGGGTTGGGGATGGGGACATTCTGCTGACCTGCTGGTACTTCATATACTTTTGGTGCTGGGCGCCGTTACTAGAATAACAGCACCCGGGTGGCTCACAAACCCAGGGGGTTTAGGTCCGTGAGAGCTGCTCCTCCAGGAGCCCTTCTCAAGGAAGTGGTCTCCCGTTGGGAGAATAAGTATGGGATTATAGACAGCGACATGAGGTGCGACGAACGAAACAGAATTTCAAATTGACAGCTATAGGATGTAAATTTTTCTCCTGTTTCCCCCGATGGATGATGAATGAGGTGATAGGGAAGGCAAAGGGATCTAGCCTATACAGCCATGTCTATCGTAATATATATTATTTTTATGAGTAAATGAGGTTATCATCAAATTTCATATGTTGCAGAATTTGATGGTTTTCTTGGAGTCATTCGAGGCATTATAACGTCAGCTATAATAAGGGGTGAACTCCCATTGTCTATATCCCATGCGCGGGAAAAACGCAAAAAATTCACTGCATATTGTGTCCCATATATAAAGTCCAATTTATTGTTTTCTTTAATTATTGGCACTGTAGCACATTATTTAACAAAACAACACCACTTTTGACATATTGATTGATGTAAATAAATACATTTATTTAATATTTGATTTATTCGTGATATTTCCCGAGTTTGGTACTCCAGACATCGACGAGCTTGCCACTTGTCATGATTGGCCTATAGTAAAGTTGGTTGATTTTTTTTGCTCTCTTTGATAACAGAGTTTGATTAGATCGCGCTAGGATCCTAAAACTGTAAAATATGTAGGTACGATAAACAATTTTGTTATGAGATGGGTTCATGCAATAGCCCCGACAACTATGAGTAATAATTTCATTAAAAAATCAATGATTATAATTTGTGAGAACCATAACACGCGGTAACTGAGTAATATTATTTCAATTTTATATAAAGGTTACTTTTGCTTTAATTATTATTCATCGATCTATGTATTAACGAACTAGTATACAACGTCTTAGAGGGACCGTCACCAAACAAGTATTAAAATCCACTTTATTTTAAAGCTTACAAAAGCGGCGATGATGGGTTGCCTAACAAAATATGCATGGTATGGGTGAACTTTTCAAGTAGGCGTGGATGCATGGAGTAATATTCACGTAATCTTCTTTTTGTCCCTCTACATTATTCTGAATTTGTCTTCAACTCTTTCACAGTTCGTCCGTGGATTTAGACGCTGAGGTACCGGGTTCAATTCCCGGTCTGGGCACAATACTTTATTTAATTTATTTGTGGTACCTATTTCTAAAGTTTGCTACGCTAGAGACATTGACGAGCTTGCCACTTGTCATGATGGGCCTATAGTACAACTTTACTAAATGTGAATCCCTAAAAAAAGTGTGGGTCCTGATTTCTCCGCAAGAGATATGGTCGTGATGACTGTAGCAACTATTATTCCAAGGTCACATTTAATAGAAATGACATCTTGTGTGTTTATAACTAAACTATCTATCGTAGGTAGTCAAATAGAATCCTACTTACCTAAATTATGCAAAATTACATCACGAATTCTAACTGGGTCAAAATGAAGCGTAATATCATATACCTACCGAGAGAAATCCTTGAATCGAAGGATCGTTCCCGCAGGATAACGATCCTGCTGTGACGTCATACTGTCGCCGACAAGTCGGGGAATCCAAGGTCAAATATAATATCTAGGGAGAGAAAATACCTACTACTTACTACATGGAATAAAACATAATGCCGATTCTTGTTTATTTTCCATTTTTACGGTGTTTGGATCACGAAGTACCTAGAAAATAATCATCAATATTCTAAATGGTACTGAAAACTACTCTATATTCGCGATAAACAGTAAGTTTTGTAAAAATAAAATAGGTCTTTAATTCATCTAAAATAACAACAATAGTAAATTTTCATAATAACAAATCTATCATATATTTTTTTAAGTGTCTTTAAAGGACATTGTACAGAATACATCAGCCCTAAACACATAATTTATTTACATAATATATGGTCATAACAAAGTTCATAACCGAATTGGGGATCATCAAATTCCAAGTGTTGCAGAATTTGATGCTTTTCATGGAGTAAATCACGTCAATATCGCCCAAACACGAAGGGTATACGGGAGTTCACAGCGCGGGAAAACAGCAAAAAATAAAGTGTAACTTCTGCCCCATATACTCGTATAGAGTCAAATTTATCGTTTTCCATAATTATTCACAACGTAGCACATTATTAAACAAAATAACACCACTTTTGACTAACAATATCCACAGTAAACTAATTTACAAAACGCAAAACTTGGACTTGACATGTCCGTGCAAAATGGCGCGAACTTCACACAACAAATCTATCAAACATGACATTTTTTTTCTTGTGTTCTCTACTCTCGATAGATGATGAATGGGGTGGTAGGGAAGGCAAAGGGTCTAGCCCATACAACCAAGTCTGACGTAGTATATCTTTTATGAGTTAATGAGGTTATCCTCAAAATCCAGATGTTGCAGAATTTGATGCTTTTCATAGTCCCTCGCGGCATTATAGCCCAAACACGTCGGGTATAATATGGGAGTTCACAGCGCGGGAAAAATGCAAATACCTAATAAACTGCGAATTGTGCGCTATATTTAAAGTCCAATTTATCGTTTTACATAATTGTTTACATTGTAGCACATTATTAAATTTAAACAATACCACTTTTGTTAGGAAAATTAATTTACAAAACAAAAAACTTGCACTTGACAAAATGGCGCGAAGGACCTCCACTTTCTTCTTTAGTTTTAAACTATTATAAAATAATACCGAGGCAAAGGTTGATCCGTTACAGTTATAGTTATTTAATTTTATTTAAGTACCTAGTTTATAATTATTATTATATTTTGTAAAAATAATAATAATTTTAGCAATAATAATGTATCCGAGAAAAATCAATCACAAATCTAAATTTGAAATAAATTTTAAAGGACACATCATCCCACAGAGAATTCTGCGTGATAGATATGACATCACCGTTTAAAACGTAAACCACGCACCGCTCGCTTCGGCGTCTCTTGTAATCACCAAACTTATTTTGTAGTTTGAGAAGTTATGGTCCGGTAATTCTTTATTTGCTTAAAAATATAGTAGTGTTGTAGATGATGTTTATCATTAAGATCAGCACATTTCTTACAGCATGCAAAATAACATATAGTTACATAACACAAATATATAAATAAATAATAATAATAAAATTTATTCCAAGTAAAATAACATAACAAGCATTTTATGGCGGTTTGAATCCCGAGTAAGATGTTTTATAAAAACACCTGCGTTACGGGATTCAAAGTCTTCCAGAGGTACAATGATTTAAATATAGTAATAAAAAATATAATAATATGTATTTATAAATAGTTTATATCATATCTATCTTTATATAAGCACATTAAGCTTCTGTAGCTTTATGGTGAAATGTTTTAACCAATATGTTTTTTTTTATATGTAATATACAAACAGTATAAAATAATTACAATATAAATTAAAACTACTTAAAAATAAAAATTAAAATAAATATAAACTAAACCTAATAAGAAAAAAACTATAAGTAAAAAATGTCCTCTAGACACGACAGTGTGGTATGTGTATTTTAATTTTTGCTTCCGATTGCACAGTTTAGCATATATGTATATATTCAATGATTAGTTATTGGTAACCATTAATCCGCAATTGTATTTTAAAATAAATATAAATAAATCAATAAATAATAGTAGTCAAAAGTAAAGTATCAACAACGCTTTTGAAGAAGCGGATTTACATTTACCCAACTTTACGACAGGCCCATATATTTCGAAAATACCTTTTTGTACACGCTTTTATACTGAATTTGTCCAAACCGATAGCGACGAAAGATTTTAGACGTTTTTTTTTTAAGTAATGAATTTATTGTTTTTATAAAAAATGAAACTGTAAGAATGATTTTAAATAATAAACAACTTCAGTTACTGACAACCTTGAGAGTAACTCGGTCATTTAGTATTGGAACCTTGAGTTGCGTTGGCTTTCTGTAAATTGCCTAGTTTTTCTGTTAAAAGTAATATTCATAGTTATTATGTGCACAAATGTAAGAACAATTTTAAAATATATATCAGTGTAGGTATTTGTTTATTCGTAGAGAAAAAGAAAGATACGGCAATATAAGAATAGTAACCAAGATAAATAAAAATAACATTTTAAATAAATAAATAAATATTTCCAGACAGGTCACACAGCGCCACCTAGTTTCCGTGGTAAGCTACGAGGCTTGTGTTACGGAAACTAGATGGTTGATAAATTACATATTATACTTTTTTTTTGTAAATATATACATATTATACATATAAGCACCCAGACCGAGACAAATTACGACCTCCCGAGTTCACGACAACGTTTGTTACCACTAGACCACGGAGGCGGTCAAAACATTAGGTACAATCCACATTTTTTTTTTTTTTTTTTGTTTTTAATAAAGCCTATGTCGGGGACAGAATATTAGATATAGATATTTTTTGGAACAAAAATGTTATCCTTACATGACAAATTAATTAATTTTATTAATTACGAATTACTTTTTTCATGCTCATAGCTCATCTTCAGCAGCAGAGGTCTCTTTCTGTTTTAGTTGCTACAATTATTATGGAAATTTATTTTTTATTTACATACCATTCACGGTAATCTACGGTCTATTGAATCGATAAGTAGTAATCTGACTCTAAGCAATCGAACTGAATAAAAAATATCCCAACGCATACACTATTATCTTGTGTAAACAGATTTACCCTGAGTGTCTACCACAGATTTAAGTCAGACTAGATGCCGCAAATCAACCTATTACAACACCAACATTTTTAAGCTTTATTAGCGTTATAATGACATTGCTTGTAGCGAAGACAGTGTCGAGAGGAGAAAAGCCATTGAC
This sequence comes from Tinea semifulvella, assembly GCA_910589645.1. Classification (NCBI taxonomy): domain Eukaryota; kingdom Metazoa; phylum Arthropoda; class Insecta; order Lepidoptera; family Tineidae; genus Tinea; species Tinea semifulvella. The sequence goes on along the minus strand of OU342585.1, from coordinate 3,035,230 downwards.
TCCAGATTTTCAGTGTACAAGACATATGTTACCGCATATTTTGCTGGTGCTACAGTTACCTAAAAATAATCTATATTTTTGACCTGATATCTGTTAATAATATTCATTGTTTTTATTTATTACAATAATATTAATTTTCTTTGACATACTAATATTATTTTTCTTATTCTCATTTTCCTTTTAACATATTTAAATAAAATGAATTAATTTAAATTAACGTCTAAAACTCGTCCTTCACTGATCGGTTATCCGTATGAAATCCAAAAATGTTATATAATAAAATAGGCTAACAAAAGCAACTGTATGTTGCCTAAACAAATATGTTCGGTAAACCACATTTGATCAAAAGTTTTTTAATTTCTCCATTTTTTAAACGTCTCTGTTGTCTACCTAGGTCTGTGGCGTTAGCAACGCCTCGATGTCGATCTATTCCGTCTACAAGGAATAAACGTATCGTCAGCACAGTTCCCTTCGATAACAATTACAATAAAATCTTTCAACAATAATCAGGGAATTCCTTGTAAAGTAACTATCTAATACAGTTTGAACGACGAGTTTAAAATTCAGAGAATTTCCTCAGTTGGTTTTTCTATTTTAGTAGCGTATTTTGTTAGTTTATTTGGTTTTTATTTATTTATTTAAATACTTTATTGCGCTTAAAAACGTAGTACATGGGCGAGGCATTCTTTACCAGCTAACTTTGAGGATAATGAAAGGTAATGGGCAGCATGAACAAAATAAAATAAAAAATAGACACAATTACTTAATATAGCATACATACATAAACATCAACAAGCCGTCTGGCCAGCGTGGCGAGTATAGGCCAAATTCTCCAATATATGTTCTGTAAGGCCCATCTCCAGCAGTGGAGGTCTAGGACGCTGTGTTCTAGGGGCTGTAATAATTTAAAAAAAAACGTAAACATACAATATAAAAAACAGATCCATTCTGTTTCTGAATAAATAATGTGGTTAAAAGGTTTTTAAATACATTGACAAAGGGAGCGCGCCTGATAGCCAGGGGTATACCTTGTTCCACTGACGAGCTCCAGCAACAGTGAAAGAATCTGAATATCAGCTAGACGAATGAGAAGGAATCTTTAGCTGATTGTCGTGAGAGGAGCGTAATTCACAGTTGTGCGTTTTAGAGAGACATTCAATGCGCGATTTAAGGTAAGATTAACATTTTGGGATGATTGACACGTTATAATAGTAAAGGTGCGGTGGTGGCTCGGTTGTAAGAACGCGTTCCTTAAATTCTACAAAGGTCGGTTCAAACCCACCCGGCATGTACCAATGAGAAATACACTTTTCTTATATACATTTGTCATAGATTTCCAACACCACCGTTCCCGTGCCTCGGAAAGCACGTTAAGCCGTCGGTCCCGGTTCCACTAATACCGTATAATAATACTTGTAGAGTCGTTAATAAATTGTCATTAAAAATTGACATCATATCCTCGCCAAGCCGTCTGGCCAGGATGGCGAGTGTAGGCCAAATTCTCCAGATATATGTTCTGGAAGGTCCATCTCCAGCAGTGGAGGTCTAGGACGCTGTGTTCTAGGGGCTGTAATGAATAGTAAAGAGAGAATATGGACAGACCGGCTAAAGCGGTTATTGAGCCATTTTATCTGAATTCGAAATTGGCAGACGTGATCATACTCACGTAAGCCAAAAACGTAGCGAATGCATAAGTTAAGCAGACGGTCGAGTTTATTCAGTAGCTCTTCAGTGACGAGGGATATCATATGTCGGCATAGTCGAAAATGGGAAGAAGCAGCGAACTTGCGTAAGCTTTGTTTTAAATAGGAAATGAATATATAGACGCTTTAATTGCTGGTCTTCATGACGCAAGTTAAGTTTTCATGGGAGGCCAGGAAACCCCATATTTACAGTATATTTATTTGTACTTAAATTTAAGGCTTATTGTAGTCTTTATTTTTGTTAATAAATTATTAATACATAATAATAATCGTCAAGATAAAATAAATGCATGATTTTGTTGAAGATCAAAGAACAATGGCGAGATTTTACACAAATGCCTGTAATAGGTTCACGTGAATCCAATTTTAGGGATTTCAAAAACAGTATTTGTTTTAAGTAGGTATACCGACCACGAATACGCGTAATTAATTTTGTGGTTGTGGCATAAATGACCTTGCTTTGACCGCCCGCGGGGAATCTTCATTTTCCTCCCCTTCTGAAGAATTTCGGCTGTCTAATTTAAAAACCTAGTAGGTTGCAAATAAGCTTTTTGCTAAGGAATTACAATATATACGTTTTTGTACTTACTAATATAGTCTTAGAGTGATCGAATGAAGAATGAGACGTTGATATAAGTAAAGAGAAAAATTGTGAGTAATGCTGCCTGCATGGACTGTTTTTAAAATTAGTATGCCATCTCAATCACGTTCATGTAATTTTACTTAACATTACGGCACAAACGTTTGACGTTCATAAAATTCTTTTAAATAAATGTTTATACAAATTTCCCCCATTCTATCCCACCTTTCTTTAAACTGTGATTTATAGCATGAGGACTGTCGAATTACGGTTACTCCATCAGCATCGAAATCTAATGATGAACGAATATCAAGATAATTTAAATACTTGGTGAATTAAACGGTAAATTAACGCTTTTACATATCTCTCGCTCGCATAATCCAATATAAAAAAAAAAGTTTAAGTGTACGATTTTCACTTTCATATACCTAGTTAAAGACAGAGATAAATAACATTTATAGGTATTTCCCTCTATTTTACTAAAACAAATAGATAATGTACATATCTCCAAAATGTCCGTAATTTATTTTTTTAGTAAGATAGACTTACGTTTCTCATTTCTCAAAAGTACTATCAGACTTAAAAAATTTTTGATTGTGGCAGCGAGACAAATGGAAAAGCGTTAAACCCTCCTAAATTATTTTGTAACAATATCAGTTGCTAGGTTTATAAATTGGACAGCTGTTTTGGCGAGATCACGTTACGGCTACTGGTTTTATCGTTCCGTATTTTAATAGCTTCGATTATTAGTTTTCGTAATTTTTATGTACTATTAAACTCTGAGTAAAAAAGTACTTTGATGATTTATAAAAATCTGTTATGATTAAAATGTTTAGATGTGCGTAAACTCATGATTTTATGCGTACGTGAGTTTGTAATGATAAGCCTAAATTAAGTTGGGTGAAGCTCCTAGAAGAAGAAGAGCGGTGGTGGTGCCGTTGTAAGAACGATTTGCTTGAAAAAAAAAACTTTAAAAAACTAAACAAAGGTCGGTCCAAACCTGTACCAATGAGCTACACTTTTTTTTACATACATTTGTCATTTATTTACAACACCACTGTTTCCCGTGACTCGGAGAGCACGTTAAGCCGTCGGTCCCGGTTCCACTAATACCAACTTGTGGAAATGTTAATAAATTGTCATTAAAATGACATCAGAACCTCGCCAACCCGTCTGGTCAGCGTGGCGAGAGTAGGCCAAATTTTCCAGAATTTTCTGGAAGGCCCATCTCGAACAGTTGAGGTGTTTGTGTTCTAGGGGCAGTGAAGATGAAGCTCCTTATAAAAAACGTGGCTTGTGACCACCTCACAAGGCATTTTAGCCGTTGTTATTTTTGTTATGTTTAAAGCTATACTTACCACTATTTAAATTAATTTACGAGTACATATATTTTATTTTCATTTTTTTATTTTTATTAGTAATATTATTATTTATTTAGTATGTAAATTGACATAGCTTCCCTAAAGCCACGAATTAAGTTCTTATAGTTATTATAAATTCGAAGTTAATTATAGTACATTTAATATAAATTAAAAGCTACCTAAATAATAAAATTAAAAATAAACTAAACTATAAATAAAAAATGTCCTCTAGAGACGTCCCATCCGAGATAGTCCCAAGGAGACTGGCAACATTTCCCCTCTGTATAGCGAGGCTAATACGTTGGCAGAAATAATTGCCAGCCTTCCTGTCTCCAGACCTTTCTGTCAGCCGCTTTGACAACTCCTTGGCCAAGCGCCTCGCTGACGGTCCCCATGGGCCCATCGTCTCAACCCCAAACGGCGCAAATTCGTAACCGATACCAAGGTTAGCGTATTTGCGCAATTTGAGGTTCTCCGCAGAAAAAGCCGCACTTCCCGCGCCTGACGAGGTCGCCTGTATGTGAGATGGAGCTAATGTATCTACACACGTCGCATCCCACACCAGAGATCTGCCAAGTTTCCACGGCCCAACAGTCATTCCGTCGGGTCTCTTGCCATCGCTCCGCACAATCCCAGATGGTTCTAATATTGCGGGTACTCCAGCAGTGACAAGAGCCCTTCGGATGATGTCGTTGAGAGCCGCGTGACGAGGAATGCGGCCAGCACTTCTAGCACAAGAAAGTATATCATAATAAGAATATAAATATTATAAATAATATTATGACATTCATATTATTATGATTTTAATTTTAATTTGACTCGGCCACTGTACAGCCACGAAATTAATTTAAGTTAATTTGATTATTATTAAAATAAAAAATAAAATAACGTTTATTGGATCATAATCAAATAATTTCAGTTAGTGAGCACTGCCTTCTGGAAAAGAAATTCTGAGCTCCAGCTCTATTTATTCATATTGCAAAAAACATATGAATATGGATTAAGACGTGCACTAATGGGCACGTGGGGTTCTCACGGCATTGTTATTTTGTTCATTGATTTGCTAGAAAAGGAACAGCCAAAAAAAAGTACTCGGGACTTTATGTACGTCGTCGTTAAGTAAATATCCATGGTCTTCCTCGGACTTGTGTATCCAGCAGTGCTGTACAAAGATGTACCTGCTGCACATTTATTTGAATCCTTCATAAGCACAGGTAAAAGTCAGGTAATGTACAAAATAATGGGTTATTCACAGAGACATTAAATATTGCCATTACGAGGCAAAAAGCCAAACGGTATGAGTATTAAAGCTAGGAGCATCGTCTCGGAATTAATTAGTCTAAGACGGTGCATTGTCGGTTATGGTCGTTTTCACAGTGCAATTTTAAAATGTTTTGTTGTTTTCCATTTCCCTTCTGTATAGCGAGGCTAATACGTTAGCAGAAATAATTGCCAGCCTTCCTGTCTCCAGACTTTTCCGTTAGCCGTTTAAACAACTCCTTGGCCAGACGTTTGACGTTTTAAGTAGTTTTGAATTATATAAAAATATACTATTATAATAGTAATTATTTTAATAAAAACAAAGTAAAAAATAAAATATATGAAATAAATTTGTATGAAATAACAAACAATGCAATATCATTTAATACAATTTTATAAATAATATTAACCTGATGGTGTTATGATGGGAAATAACAATGGCGTTGTTCTAGATTAATTTATCACAAGGAAAATGATACCTACATAATAGTATATTAATTCCTTTTATAAACGGTTTTTCTTAATTCTAACTTATTCAAACTTTACGCGCGTACCCCCGGCATGTACCAATGAGAAATACACTTTTCTTACGTACATTTGTTAAAGATTTACAGCACCACCGTTCCCGTGCCTCGGATAGCACGTTAAGCCGTCAGTCCCGGTTCCACTAATACCAACTTGTGAGATCGTTAATAAAGTCTGGCCAGCGTAACGAGTGTAGGCCAAATTCTCCAGATTCAGTTCTGGAAGGCCCATCTCCAACAGTCTAGGTCGCTGTGTTCTAGGGGCTGTAATGATGAAAACTTTATTACTGCAGTCTGAACTGTAACATAAGAAACTATTTTAAAAACTATTGTGATCCTGTTATGGAATTTATTTTCGCCTGTTATCGCGAGGTTTTATGATCTTTACACAATAAATAGTATAATCTAATTGCAACAATAAAAATGGTACCTACTTACAACTGTTTCATTCTTTTGTGTTTTGTTTAAAGCAAACTGTCCGTGACCTTGGTTTTGCTCGTGGTAGTTACCTAGTATGCATTTCGTAGGTACATTACATACTCTGTAGAGGTACATGTACGGGTCGATTCTTGGTCGAGAAGACAAAAATATTTCATCATGATAGGCCTAAGGTTTCGCGAGGGATTCGGTCGTAACTATACTATTTTACACGCCTAAATACACAACGGTGTACCTGAGCCATTCAACAGCCACACCATAGATATTTCGTAATTTTAATACATCGTAAAACAGTATAATTATGTAAAGTAAAAGTAAAGTATCATCACGATTGTTTCCCTTTCGGGGTGGTCAGAAACCTATAGTTATTTATAAGCGGATTCACATTTATCCAACTTTACTATAGGCCAATCATGACAAGTGGCAAGCTCGTCGATGTCTCCAAATATTAATTAAATGTATTTATTTACATTAATAAATATTTTTGTGTCCAGACCGGGAATCAAACCCGGAGAGTATAATTGAGAGACCACGGAGGTAGTATAATTGCATAGACTTCATTTTGGTGCAACTCAGCCTTAACCGCTAGACCACGGAGGCAGTCTACATGTGTAATTAGTATGGATACATTTAATTATAAGGTCATTTAAGGTAAACTGGTGTAAGGTTAAACCGAGTATCGTGCATTAAATCATTTAACGAAACAACATTACACGCTAACTAAGAACGACCTTTAGTTTATAATTCGGATCGCTATCTTCTAAAAAATGCAGTTTATAAATAACCTGATTATTAAACACAAAAATGTTCGTTTGTTGTTGTGTTTAGGTATATTGTTATCGCAATACCCAATAAATGCAGAAGGATATACTCGTACCTATAGTTAAAAATATAATTATGGAAATTCCTGTGACTAATGGAGATAACAAATTTCTAAGCATTCCATGGATTCAGCAGCTATACAAGTTTATAGGAAAGTGGAAACACAGAGGCTGTCTCTTATCTTTATTGTGCGACAGATGTATGAGTCCCCAAATTTATATGTACGCGAAGGGATGGTGACTACGGTACGGTGCGGACATTTTATTAATTAAATTAGGCAAGTTATTCTCCACCTCATCACTACGGCCCCTACAACCTAGGAATCCTAAACCTCCTCTGTTGGAAATAGGCCTTCCAGAACATATATCTGGAGAACTTGGCCTACGCTTGCCACGCTGCTGGCCAGATAGCATGGCAAGTGTCTTATGCCATTTATTATTATTATTAACAGCTTATTAACGTCTCCACAAGTTGGTTTTAGTGGATTCTTCACCCTTTCGATAATTACTTTGGGTATTCTCTAAAAAAAAAACATTAAGAAACTGGGAAATAAATTATTAGTAGAAATTTCTGGAGTTAGTGGGTCTAAAATATTAAAAAAAAACCATAGCTATGCAACGTAGCAATGCAGCCAGTGTTGGTATAGATTTTAAAGTTTATTTAATTGATAGAAATCTCTCGTATTGTACCTACCTACTCTTTTTAAACAAAAGTAGGTACAATACGAGAGATTTCAATCAATTAAATAATAATAATAATATATATAAATATAATAATAATAACTGCTAATTTATTAATGTAAATAAATAGGTACATTTAATTAATATATAATTTATTTGTGATATTTCTCGAGTCTGGTACGCTGGAGACATCGACGAGCAGCCACTTGTCATGATTGGCCTATAGTAAAGTTGGCTAAATGTGAATCCGCTTATTTATAAGCGTGGTTTCTGACCACCCCGAAAGAAAAACGGTCGTGATGATACGAAAATAAGTAATATACCTACTCGTATATCTATATTAAAATCTTAAAGCAAACGCTGATCGGAAGTAATAAAATCATCAAATCTAGTAGGTACTTTAAATTAGAACACCTAAAATCTTAATAATTATATCTTCCAAATAAGAACTAGGAGAAGAGTTCCTTGTGACCGTGAAAACGCCAACAAGTTACAAAGTCCCAACGTTAACCGTGGTTCCTGTCGAGTTCCCTTTGTCTCCCCGCCCTCCCCTCCCCTGCATGTCAGCCTGCCCATTGTCGAGCGGTCACCGACCTGCCTACGGACTTATGCAATCATTTTTTCTATTATAGCAGTATCCACCCACTGGGTGATCTGTAATTATTGTAGTACGTTTCTACTTCCTACGCACTGTGGTGTTAACTGCTGTGGGATTATAACTGGTTAATACACGTAAAGAATCCAGGCGTAGCGTATTAATCAATTAACATCATCATCATTACAGCCCCAGATTTCAGGAGAATTTGGTCTACACTCGCCACGTTGTTGGCGAGAGTCTGATGCATAGAGTAATGATTAGTTTTATATATTTATTTATTTATTCAAAACTTCATTGCACAAAGTACAAAGGCGGACTTAATGCCCGAAGACATTCTCTGACAGCCAAACCTTGGGGACAAATTTAACCATATAAAGGTACACTAATAAAGATAATAATAATATAATTATTGAAAATTAAAAGTAAACTAATATATACTTACATCATATAAAATATTATAATATCAATAAACTAAATACTAATACATACACATTATTATACATACATATATATATATACTACTTACTAACGCTGTGCGGAGCTATTTAGAAAGTGTGAATACACCAGTTTTTTAAATATTTTTAACAAGACCAAGACCAAGAAATGGCCGGTCTTAGTCTTGCTTGGTCATAGTCTTCACGACACAATTTCAATAAATAAAAATATGTTTTTTTAGTAAAATAAAAAAAAATCTGAGTAAGAGTCTTGTGGTACTCATCATATATGTATATCATAAGACCAATACCATAGACCAGTACTGTATTGCTAACATATCGGTGGTAACAAAAAAAGGAAGAACAACACTATGACTTCAAGACCAAGATTGGGCACCCAGTCTACATCTATGCGTAAAATATCTTTTAAAAAACAGTAAAGTACAAAATATTAGGTTTTAAACAATGTACAGTTTTGTTATCTAAGGAAATGAATAGTTCTGTGTAATAGTCGACCACTCGCCACACATTCAAATATACACCTTCGCTTTTATTGCACGTAGCTATAAGAGTCGTAATACAATTGTTTTGTATAGCTATTGTGTGACGTATGACTAGGCCTTGGTGATTAAAGATACATTGTTTGCATACTAAGTTATTTAGCACACAGCACGTAATATTGAATTAACTAAGACTATATCTAAATAGGTAGCTCTAGCACGCAAAAACAGTAATGTAAAATTTTATTTAAAACTTTATTGTAATTTACAATCAGCGAACAAAATGCCGTAAGAAAATTCCGTGTCGAGCGATGGTGGCGGCTTGGTTGTACGCTTTCCTTAAAAGGGCCTTCCAGAAAATATATTGAGAAATGTAGTCTATCAACTTAATTGGAAATAAAAATCCAAAATTTTTGGAGATATTTTAATAAATGTTTTTGCTATTATTCTCTGTCTAAAATTGAATAGGTATATACGAGTATGTATGTAGGTATATGAAAGTGAAAATATGTCGTTATTTTATTTTATCGAAATAAATTTGAGGAGACATCGCCGAACTTGCCACTTATGATGGGCCTATAGTAAAGTTGGCTAAATGTGAATCAGATTCTTTTAAAAAAAAGCTTGTTTTCTGACCACCCCGCCATGATTTGTGAGTCGTGATGATACTATACTATAAATATGGCTAAAGTGTAGAACGCTTCACTTGAGTCTAGACGCGAGAAGAATCTGTCCAGTCTAGACTTATTGATGCTGATGCATAAGGGATCTTTGAACTCTCTACCTATCTCACGTAACAAGTTAACACTTAACACTTTTGCATGAGAAAATGTTATTTCTGTGTACCGCGTGATTTTGTATGGTCTTACGTTATATTACGACATATGGATTCTTAGGAAAAATTGTTTGTTTCTCTCATCTTTCCCTAATGTTATCTTTTCACTTAAATTCAAAGTGTCCTCAGTTCTTAGCTATGGTCTAATACTCTGGGGAAACTCAGTAGACATAGACCGTGCTTTCATAATACAAAAGAAATGCATAAGAGCAATCTGTAATGTCTGGTATCGTGACAGTTGCAAACCTCTCTTTAAAACACTAAAAATATTACCGATACCGTGTATGTACATTAGAGATGTACCTATGTCTTTTCGTACATTCTCACTCAGAACACTTTAGGAAGCGTAGTGAAGTCATACCCAGACAAAAAAGAGCCAAGTTTTTAAATCTATTATACCAGCCCTATAAAGACATAAGTATGAAAAATGTATTTAATATGTGTATAATAATATATAATAAGCTTCCTGACGAAATAAAATTATTGAAGGGCCCTAAATTAAAATTACAACTGACGAAATGCCTACTGGACCATAGATTTTATAGTGTAAAAGAGTATCTTGAGTGCAAAACAGGTATTAATATTGTTTTTTGTTTTAGTGCAGTTGTGATTATGATATTAGTATGTAAGTAAAGATTTGGACGCCTGCTTGCAGGTAGAATATATGTGAGTAGACCTGACTAAAGTTTTGTGACCACTGTACTGTATTTATTGCAAATAAACGATATTTCATTTCAATGAAATATATGTATGGGAACGCGTTTATGTAAGTAAAGAGATTGCCACTAAGGAAGGATTATGTAAGTCTTGTTTCAAGCGGTGTTGTTTTTTTATATTAATGACACTTTTGCAAGTTTACAGTATAGTTCTTCTTGCATATACTTTTAACGAGAACAACAAATAGGTGTTAGGCGGACTGATGATGGTATTTCTTTCTACATGTTTCAGGATTAGGCTCGAATAACCTTCATGCCCAGTCAAGCCGGCATAGTGTTAGGGACTGATGTCAGTCATGAGTGTCTCATTCCAGTTGCTAACATTCATAGAGCTCGCTCGCCACTTACCATCGGGTGGGCGCAAGGTCACATATAGCAAGTATAAAAAAAAATATATAGTTATCAGCCCCAAAGCTAATATTTAATATGCTACCATAATTTACAGGTTAGTAATTATACACTTCACAGTCGATTGCTCAACTATAATCAACGACTATGTGCCATTCTAGTAAGCAAAAAATATTATAAAAACAAGTGATTCTCACACTCTTTTTGTTATACATATATATATATATATATATTAAGGTAAAAGTAAAGTATCATCAAGACAAGCGGATTCTCATTTAGCTAACTTTACTATTATAGGCCCAAGGTCGTCGATGTCTCTAGCGTCCCAAACTCGAGAAATATTACAAATAAATTAAATCAATTTATGTTTCCCGACCGGGAATCGAACCCGGTACCACCACGTCTGAATCCACAGACTTAATCGCTAGACCACGAAGGCAGTCAAATTAAGGTACTTATAATGTACCTCTCGTATATGAGAATAATTTTATTCAACTGGAGGACCTGCAGTCGATTTGATGAGCTTTTGCGTGAATTTGATTTTGACGTATTTTGTACAGCGAGCACTCAGTTCAAGTACTTTTATATGCCGCTACCTTGACTTAAATTTATTTAATTAAACAGGTCAACAACATGCTTACAAAATCTTATACAATATATAATCCAGAAGGTATAGTTTAGTAAACATGTTACCTACAAACCATTGCATTCAACAAGTAGGTAACATCATTTACTAAAACACAAAAACTAAGTAGTACAATTTAAAAAAATATAGACATGACAAAAACAATAAAAATTAATATCACATGTATTTACAAATGCAAACAGTATAATCTAATCAAAAATAATTAAATTAAATAAACAAATCAACACAGCGACACCACAGTCACCAGCAGTGCACAACAACAAAAAAAAAACTTACGCCGAGAGTCTGCGACCCAAAATCACCTTTCGCGCAAGCTCTCATCCAAAGTTGCATCACCAAGCGAGAACTATCAATCCTAAGCCTCAGTTAGCTTCTAAACACCGCCCGGCAAGATAGCAGTAGACCTTTCTCCTTTTTTCCTATTATTATTTGTAACTACACGATTAAGAATGATAACTTTATTGTTCTGTTTATTGTTTTATAATATTTTTGTAAATATCTTTCTATACTATAGACTTAAAGAAAATACTTTAGTGCCGTGTCTGTTGTTTCTACTTGTGGAAACTTTTAGTAGTAATTATCATAAGTTTTCCTAATTAAATAAGATCTGACCTGTCAAAAATTATTTTAACTAAGTATGATCACACCTATTTTATAGCAATAATTCCGTAACAAAAAACAATCAGAGTTCAGAGTTAAAACAACAACGAGCCAGCTATATTTTTAGAAGGATTTAAAAAACAAATATTGCGACGTAATATTTGTTTACGGCAAACTGTTATCATAACAATAACATGTACAGTTGAAAAAGCAATGTTTTATAAGTGCTTTTTTCAATTGACTTTTTATTACAAATATTGAATAATATTTTAATAGATATCCAACGTATTTATTATTCATATGTATTTATAACTTAGATATATATTTAATTAATAAAAAAAAAACGTTTAAAAAAAATATTAATAAACAATTCGTAAAATAATATTTACAAAATTTAAATGATAATTACAACTGTACATTGTGTGGTGCTGCCATAGGAACTGCTAGACACACACTTGTAGGGTGCGTTACTCTCCTAGAAAAGGGCTATTACTCACGCCGACATGACAAAGTCCTAGGTGTTATCCGTGAAGCAGTAAGTCTTTCTATTGCAAGAGCCAGAAAGGGACTGACTACAAATAAAACTTTGACCACATTTGTAAAGGAAGGGCAAAGCACGAAAACTAAATGCAAGCCCACCTCGATCCTTGGCGCCGCATCAGACTGGAAAATTCTCATGGATACATTTGAACACCATTATAGGATCCCAGATGAACTAGCTGTATCAGCCTATAGGCCAGACATCTTAGTGTTTTCTCGGAACTTGAAAAAAGTTATCCTTATTGAACTTACCGTTCCGTGGGAATCAAATATTCCAAAAGACCACAACATGAAGTCGAATAAATATTATGATCTCACAGAAGAAATGATCAGGAACGGGTTCAAGACTCAGCTTTACGCAGTGGAAGTTGGTGCAAGAGGAGTTCCAGCAAAATCTTTGCATCACTTACTGAAAGAATTGGGCCTAAGCAGGTCTGCCGTCAATACATTTATGGAACGAGCTTCCAAGACGGCATTAACGGAATCATACAGTATTTGGTTGGGTAGGGAGAGAAGTAGAATGGTGGATGGTGAGCGTATTATCGCGCAATAGAAAAAAAAGGAGGCCTCCTTTTCTTAAACCAGCCAATTGTCGGTCGCAAGCCCGAGACACCATTCTTCTCATCTCTTACCCACACACGATGGACCCGGCACCCGCACGGTGAATCCATGGAATGCTTAGAAATTTGTCTTCCTCTTCTACTAATAAAATAAATAAATAATAATATTAATATTTAATACACGGGAATGTTTTCATTTTTTTTTTTACTCATTTTGTGTTTTTTATTCGAAAGTTCAAAACCCATTTTTGGAAGCTGATTACATAAAATTTTATTGCTATCGTGAATATAGAGTAACACAAATGTTTTCTGTTTTTTGTTGCATTTTGCTTAGGTAGGTAATAAAAATCAGTGACGATATATATCTGGGGAGACTGGGAGACTGAGAATGGGAGACCTCAAGGCGCCTACGGACTAAAATCCTATAACTAATCCTAAAACAGTCTCAAAGTCAAACTATCTTTATTCACGTAAACCTATTACAGGCATCTATGAAACGACATTCATTTAATTATTTTGAATGATTTTACTCCTGCTAGTGGCAGAAGACCAGTAGCTTAGCACTAACTTAGCTTAGTCTCTCTTTCACTGTTGGCCCTGTGTGCCTTTTACAGGTTAGTCTAATTCGTGGATACAAGTAAAGGCACTCTACACCGCGTTGAAAATATTTTATTGTTTTTTTGTGTTCTCTTCTCCCGATGGATGATAAATAAGGTGATAGGGAAGGCAAAGGGTCTAGCCCATACAGCCAAGTCTGACGTAATATATAATTTTTTAAGAGTTAATGAGGTTATCATTAAATTCCAAATGGCGCAGAATTTGATGCTTTTCTTGGATTCACTGGCATTATAGCCCAAACACGTCGGATATAATATGGGAGTTCACAGCACGGAAAAATCCGCAAAAAAAACTGCAACTTGTGCCCTATATTTAAAGTCCAATTTATCGTTTTCCATAATTATTCACATTGTAGCACATTATTAAACAAAACAACACCACTTTTGACTAACAAAATCCACTGTAAATTAATTTACAAATCAAAAACTTGCACTTGACATGTCAGCGCAAAATGGCGCAAAGGACTCTACTGTTTTTTTTTTTAATATATAAAGTATAGCACAACCAACACGGCCAACCAAAATAAAGTCAACCCAAATTAGGAGATCATTTTTTTTAAATATTAAAACATAAATAAATAGCGATATGGAACACTAGTGACAAAACATATTATTACCTGGTTCAAGAAAGAAGGAAATTTGGAGAAGCACAGATATGAAAAAACGCGGCCATTTGACATAAACGAAACTAACATTCCGGTTTTTTCATGAGGTTGAGTGTACCTTAATTATCACCTGCCTAACCTTAACGGGTGAGTGAGCAGATTGCACGGCTGGAATACACCAAATCATGTGAAACCTTTAGGATGTGGGAAATATTTTGGGTTTTTCACACATCAATGAATTCCACGATGAAAGCTATCTATTTTCGGGGTTAAGGTAAATAATAATGGCGGGAATAAGCGACAGAGTGACGTAAATGATTTTAATTACATTTTTGCCTATTATGAGTGCTTTTGGAGAAGAGCTGAAGTAGTCGAACCTAGACCCCCTGGGTACGTGAGCCACATGGGCGCTGTTATACCAGTAATGAGAATGCTTTTCCTAAAAACCCCCAGTTCCAACTCTGGCATGTACCGATGAGTAGTATCATCATCACAACCGTATCCCTTTCAGCGTGGTCAGAAACCACTTAAAGAAGCACATCTACATTTTGCCAACTTTACTATAGGCCCATCATGACAAGTGACAAGCTCGTCAATGTTTCTAGCATACTAAACTCGAGATATATCACAAATAAATTATACCAATGATTCTGTCCCAAGCGGGAATCGAACCCAGTACCTCCACGTCTGAATCCACGGACTTAACCGCTAGACTACAGAGGCAGGCATGTACCAATGAGAAATACTTTTTACGTACATTTGACATAGATTTACAACACAACCGTTCTCGTGCCTCGGTCAGCACTTCAAGCTGTCGGTCCCGGTCCCACTAACCTGTGGAATGGTTAAAATTGTCATTAAATTTGTGAATCCCATTGTGAATCCGTCAGGGAAGACGTGGCGAGTGTAGGCTAAATTCTCCAAAATTCGTTCTTTACTTTAAGTTGCTTACAGTGAAGAGTTTTTTAAATTACACAATTCGCAGTTTAGGCATGTGATGAAAAAATTCCATCCACGTCTAATAAAAATCCGTTATTTGCGCTGAAAAACCCGAAAAACAAACTTCAATTAGGATGAATTTTCATCTGTATTTAGAACGCGATAAGATTAAAAATTGTACGCTAATTGCTACTAATTTGTGTATCGGGGTTCGTTGTGCTGTGTCAACCAGTTTCATTGTATTTATATCACTAAACCATGGACCTATATATGAGGACCTGCTCGATCTTTGGATGAGAAATCCGTAAAGATTCTTCTCTCTCGCTCGCACAATCCAATATTTTCATAGATTTTTTAAATTACGCAATAATATAACGATTTTACTCTATTTAAAAAAAATTCCTCTAATTTAAAACCATATTTGCACGCCTAATAGGGCAAAAAAAAAAACAAATATTTGATTCACCCTTACTAATATTATAAATGCGATTTTAACTCGTGTCTGTCGTGTGTTGCGCAATCATGCCTAAACTACTGAACCAATTTAAATTAAATTTAGTACAGAGATAATCTAGAACCTAAGAAAGGACGTATGCTACTTTTATCCTTACTAATATTATAACCGCCTCCGTGGTCTAGTGGTAACAAATGTTGCCGTGAACTCGGGAGGTCGTGGGTTCGATTCCCACCGGGGGCAAGTACATTGTATAATTTTTCTCGGTCTGGGTGTTTATATGTATAATATGTATATATTTACAAAAAAAAAGTATAATAAGTAGTTTATCAACCATCTAGTTTCCGTAACACAAGCCTTGTAGCTTACCACGGAAATTAGATGGCGCTGTGTGACCTGTCTGGAAATATTTATTTTAATTGCAAAACTAACTCTGTCTGTGTGTTACGCAATCACAAAGACGGTTAATCACTATAGTATGGAAATAAAAAGGTTTTCTTTGACTTGTATTAGCAATAAAAACGTGTCTTTTTGTTATAAGAACTAACTTAACCAAAATTTTCGGAATCCGAATTCAGAAATTTTCTTATGCTATATTATTGACTATGAAAAATTATAACATTAAATAAAATGCATTTTCTAATTAAAAAAAAAATATTATTATGTTGGTTAGATGTTATTAATAAAACATTCCTTAATTTTAATAAATACTATATTTTAATAAATTTTAAAGTAATCATTACCAGTTAGATTAAACGATTAAATCAACCACTTTGGGGTTGTTAGTTTAATAAAATATTTTCATTTACCCACAAAAAATTAGTGTTGTAATGCTTTGGTATTGTTTGTTACGGTTAACGTTATTTAATTTTATTCTAATACAAACAAAAACATTTTTATATTTTATACACAATTTAATTTAAAAAATAGATTAAAAAACTAATTATAAATAAAACTAAACTAAAAATACATAAGTATGGAATTAAAACTATTCTACAAAATAAACTAAGGGCTTACCACCAGGGAGGGTACCTAAAACGCTCGCCGCATTTACTCGTTGAATTATAATGGAAATATTCTGTTTTAGGTAGTTATGGCATTTGGGATCGCCATACTCTTGAAAAAAATGTTTACCCAGCTCATTTGTGAATTTGTGGGTATTAAGAGAATATACCCCCATTGTTCCATTTCATTTCCATTCTGAAGGACTTAACTTTAAATATACATATGTACGTCTTCGCAACGAACGTTCACTGTTTTCCCTCGGACAACGATCTCGGCTGTATTTTCGGGATGTTTATCTCATTACATCATGACATAAAATACAATCTAGTAGGAAACAAGTCTAACACAAATTTAGTCGACGAGACACGGGCAATTTGTAATTTTTCATTCTTAAATAATATATCGTGTCCCAACTAGAAATCGAACCCGGTAACTCCGCGCCTAAATCCACATACTTAACCACTAGACCATGGAGACAGAAAGACAATCACTTATATTGAAACTTCACTATGGTTATGCATAGTGTTGCCCATTCTTGGTCGTGTCCTGGCTCTTTTGCAAGACCAAGACTACCAATATGTTAGCAATTGGTATTTGGTCAGGGATAACAATTACGGACTTTCATGCATCAGACTGGAAAATTCTCATGGATACATTTGAATATCATTAAAAGGATCCCAGATGAACTAGCTGTATTAGCCTATAGGCCTGACATCTTAGTGTTTTCTCGGAACTTGAAAAGAGTTATCCTTATTGAACTTACCGTTCCGTGGGAATCAAATATTCTAAAAGACCACAACATGAAGTCGAATAAATATTCATCAAGACTCAGCTTTACGCAGTGGAAGTTCTCGCACCAACTGAGTTCCAGCAAAATTTTCGCAATTATGGAACGAGCTTCCAAGACGGCATTATCGGAATCATACAGTATTTGGTTGGGTAGGGTGAGAAGTGGAATGGTGGATAGTCAGCAAATTGTCTCGCAATAAAAAAAAGGAGGCCTCTTTTAAACCAGCCTATTGTCGTCGCAAGGCCGAGATACCATTCCTCTCATCTCTTACCCACACACGATGGACCCGGGACCCGCACTGTGAATCCATGGAATTCTTAGAATATTGTCTTAAACTCAGTAAAATCGAGGAAAATCCTTATAAATGTTTTTGATATTTTTCCCTTGTCTAAAATTAGGTATATAAAAGTTAAAATATGTTCAAGATGCCCGTAATTTTAAATCCCTATAAAGTTGCGAATACACACACTGAGTGGTAATATAGTGTATACCTATTAATACTATCAAAGTATCTTAAAAGTACACAGGATATGATCAACCTTATATTACAGGCAATTGACAAGTAAATAAACTATATTACAACAAAAACTAAATTTAACATTAAAAAAATCAGAAAATAAAAATTGAATACAAAAAAAAAAATAGCTCCTCCAAATTGCTGGCTTGTGGCATGGTGCCCAATACACTAGCAGCATTTCCCCATTGAATTGGTATATAGTAATAATATAGTAGGATACTTTTAGTAATTAAAAAATATTTGAAAATATTGGAATGTGCACTTAGTAGCCTAATGAATAATTGCCCAAAATTACGAGAACGCAAAACGTTTATGAAATCTTAAGCTTACAATCTTTGAATATCTCGGACACAAACAATGTTCATGGGGATCTGTGATGTGTATCTTTTTTGGTCCAGCCATGGCTATTTATACCACGTGACCTGAATAAGTGCGCCAACGCATCTCTATGAGTTTTTAATCGACAATTATTTTTGATTTACTGTCATTTTGTTATGAACACCATTGCTGAGATTATTAAATATTTGAAATCTTATGACGCCATTCTTCTCGGAGTTTTGAACCCGAGTATTCTGTATTTTAATTGTACATTACGTGTTATTTTCTAGTAAGCTTATGTTTAGTTTAACGATAACAGACATGTATAATTAAAATAACATTGGGTAGCGTTACACTGGGCGTTGTTCATTTCGTCACTTAAGTTAAAAAGACCTTAAGTTAGATTCATTTTACAGATACTTAAAAGTTTATTCAAATAATAATTACTAATTACTAAGTAAAACATTTATATAAAAGAAAAATATATATAAATTAAAAAAAAACAAAAGAAGAGACTAATACGTTGGCAGAAGTTATTAAAGTAAGACAGGAAGGCTGGCTTCCTGTCTTCAGATTTTTCTGACAGCCGTTTGGACAACTCCTTGACCAGGCGATTAGCTGAGGGTCGAGGGTCCCCATGGGCATATCGTCTTAATCCCAAACGGCGCAAACTCGTAACTTGTACTGAGGTAGGCGTATTTGCGCAGCTTGAGGTTCTCAGGAGACTCCGCCGTACTCCCCGCGCTCGATGAGGTTGCCTGGTTGTAGTTGGGGTAATGTGTCTACGGCCCAACAGTCAAGCCGTCGGGTCTCTTGCCATCGCTCCTCGCATTTGCGGTGGGTTCTAGGATCGCGGGTACTCCAACAGTCACAAGATCTCTTCAGATGACGTCGTTTTTTTCGTTTTTTATTGATGTAAACCTATTACATGCATTTATGCATTATTTATTTAATTATTTTGAATGATTCTACTACTGCTAGTGGAAGACTAAGCAGCAATGTGGTCCAAAGAGTAAGCTGTTAGCAAAAGACCAGCAGCTTAGCAGATTGCAGTGACATGTTTAATGTTTAATCTGGCTGAGAAAGGAATCTGCAAGGAAAACTTAGCTATATCAGAGTTAAGAGCCGTGTGACATTTAAAACGATACGAACCTTAGCTTTTTTAATTTAAAGCTAGCTTCTAATGTAGGTACACGTTACATTGTTTATTCGATTATAAAAATAGCTTAAATCATCTCAAGTAAAATAATAGTAGCAAAAGATTTTTAATTCTGAGAATTTATCAACACGGCATCTTATTATAATTATGACGGACACAGTAAGTGAATCATATTCTCGGAAACTCTAAAATATCCATGCTAATATTATAAGTGCTAAAGAAGCTTTGTCTGTGTGTATGTTTTTCTCGCCAACACGCCATTATTACTAGGTCGATTTTGATCCTATTTGATTACACCTAAACTACAGAACGAAATGACATCATTTATATTGTATAGGGATTTGGGCTAAATTGTATTTACAGTTTTATAATATGCATTTTTAGATAATTCTTTTTAACTAGAACTTTAGGAATGAAAATTGTTAATAATATCATTATGACAGCCGTAGTACTATATATATAGGTATAACTATAGAGTTTAAAATAAATGGTACAAAAAATAACTGTAAGTGTGTATTTTATTATATTTATTATTCGTATTTATTACATAACTATGTAATGATCCTATTTGAATTATATAATTGGATTAAAAAGTATTATAGTAAAAGTATAAAAATTAAAACTACTTAAAAGTAAAAATGAAAATAGATATAAACTAAGCTTAAAAAAAAAATTATAAGTAAAAAATGTCCTCTAGAGACGACCCTTCAGTGATAGTCCCAAGAAGAATGGCAACATTTCCCCTCTGTATGGCTAAGCTAATACGTTGGCAGAAAGAATTGCCAGCTTTCCTGACTCCAGACTTTTTCGTTAGACTTTTACTTTACTGTCAGTGTCAAATACTTTCATCAGTCAAGCGCCTGCTGACATTCTTTATTTTTTTACTAGGTTTTGATTGATATTAAAGCTACATATTTTATTCCCCAAATAATTTAATCGCATAGTGATAATAACATAGTATTATTAATCAAATTATATACATACTTTATATTTTCATTCTTTTTTATCATTGTACACTGCACAAAGAGTTCAAAAATAGCCCAAAAGGTAACAATCCTTTAATAAAAAATAGTAAGATGTTTAGAATCCAGCAATAGGTATAGGGTATACATCTAAGCCTGACATGTGACGCTACAGCCACGTAAACGTATTTGCCGGCTACTATATTACACGGGCGATGCCCGGTCTTAACAGCTAGTTCTACATTAAATAACTTCGCTACCTACTTCTCTTAGAACAGAGCTGATTGTAAAGCATGCATTACATCATTATGACATCATGCCAACTATGAACATGTCGTAAAACTTTGTCTGCATGACGCTTTTTTTGTTCCATATTATGACTTAATACAATGTGCAATAAGGTAGCCGTGGGGCTGGCTTTACTTAGCGCAAGATTGATAACAAAATGGTTTAGGCATTCTGGCGAGGCGCGGTGGTGGCTCGGTTGTAAGAACGCGTTTCTTAAATCCTACAAAGGTCGGTTCAAACCCACCCGGCATGTACCAATGAGAAATACACTTTTCTTACGTACATTTGTCATAGATTTAAAAAACCACCGTTCCCGTGCCTCGGAGAGCACGTTAAGCTGTCGGTCCCGGTTTCATTAATACAAACTTTTGGAATTAATAAATTGTCATAAAAAAATTACATCATATCCTCGCCCAGGAGTGGAGGTCTAGGACGCTGTGTTCTAGGGGCTGTAATTAAGTAAGGAATTTGTACCACCGCGCCAACGACTAGCTAAAAAACTATGACTGGTAAAACTAGTAACTTTTAGCGAGTGTTTCGGGGCGGGAAGAAGTCGCTTAGTTGGCAAAAAATACGCCGTAAATGCAATTTCTACCACATAACCTTTGTGACTGAGATATGTAATAGGCGGGTGCAGAGGTTACGAAGAAAATAGATAGTTTTTTTTATATATTTAATACAACATAAAACACAATTTAATAACAAATTCGTACTATACTTATACATAAACAAACGTCATACATAAACAATATATACCTAAATATAAAATACATATATACTCATATTGAATAAGTGAGTTATGGCGAATCATTCTGATTGTGAAGTACCTTAGTATTTGTATAATTTACCTTTGAATATTTTAAGAGATGTCTGATAATTAAAGAAAGTCTGTTCCACTGACGAGCTGCAGATACTTTAAAGCAGCTGTTCTCAAACTTTTTTGGTGACGGAACCCTTTTGGAAAGCAAAATACTTGATGGAACCCTACAATAAAACAGTAGTTCTCAAAAAGTGTATTCTTTATTAATAAGCATAATAAAAGTACAATGTAACAGTTACTAATTATTAATTACACCAGAGAGAGGTGTTTTGTTTTTTTTTTTCTAAATTCTTGCGGAACCCCTACAGGGGTATCGTGGAACCCTAGGGTTCCGCGGAACACACTTAGAGTATAGCTGCTTTAAAGGAATCTGTATATGTGCTGGAAGAGTGGGGGATACTTGTTTTGCGCTTTAAAAGTATATTAGTATTTACAATTCTCGAATTAGTGAGGTTTGATTTAGAACGGCCGCGCTATGACAGCTCAGTTCAAGGTTATATTAATCTAAAATTGCAACATTACAAGTTATTTATTTCAATCAATAAATTTTGGTAGCAGAAATGTAATAAAAAACAATTTATTTAATTTATTAAACTGTTTTTTTTACTTCTAGCCAATAGCAATAGTCTTTATTCCATTTCTTTAAGCACGAATATCAACTCTAATAGCGTTTGACGTGACAGTTCCCGTTCGTTAAAGCATTTCTTTTATATACCTATCGTTATAGCGTCTAAAGTTTTTTTTCGCAATAGTTTGTTTGGAGCTGTCAAAGAAATTCGATAGCCGATAGCATTGCTAATAAAATACCTAAACGGGTTAGTGAACAACACGGAATCACGGAATGGTGAATTACACCGATTGGTGTGAAAGTTTTCTCTCGATGTTGGAGCAGAATTTTTGTAAGACATCTGTAGTTAGTCTATTTGAAAACAACGTTCTACTGTTTCTTACCTAATATAGGGGGAGTTGTTTTGGTTAACATTATTCTGGTCAGGGTCGTGGATTGAAGAAAGGGTTCGTATTATTTCGTAGAATGAAGAATTTGGGTCAAAAACACAATACCTTGGTACTTTCAAGTTTGTACAAACAAGTGTACAGTACATATGTTTTCGATATAGCTGTATAATATATGAGGCGTATAAAATAAAATACAGCTAATTCCGAAAGTTGGTAACAAATACAGCTTTATCCTTTTTAATTAATTCAATAACAAATAAATCTTTCTTTATGGTTATTCCATTTGCTATCCATAGTATCCTAGTCTTTAGCTACATCATTCTGAAGATCACTCTTTGCAATATTGCTTGCTACAAAATAATAACACTTTTTTCTTTTATTTATGTCAAAATATTGTTTTAGATTATAAGCTGACACGGCCCTTTTACAGCCACGATTTTTTATTATAGGACATAAACATTATTATTACTAGATTGTAAGCTGACGACACGGACATTTTACAGCCACGAATCTATATTTATAGACATAAATATTATTATTACTAGATTGTAAGCAGACACGGCCATTTTACAGCCACGAATTCATATTTAAGGACATAAATGTTAATAGATCATAAGCTGACACGGCCTTTTTACAGCCACGAATTAAATTTTAAGTATCTAGTTATAAATAAGTACAAAATCCTCGCTTATGGCAACAATGTTTTATTTATTATAAATTGTATTGCTGTTAGATTCGGTCCAGCCAAGCTTGTATTGTATAAAAATATATGTATTGACAATATTCAAGTGTACTCACCTAAGGAAATAAATGATTTGATTTGATTACCGAAAGTGGATTTAGCTGCCTTAGGTTTTATATGCCTCATATCTGCGAGGCTACTACAGTTTTATTTGTACTCGATTGCAAAGTGTCTTGCGTTTCCCTTTATATAGGTACTCTTAGGTCTTGCGTGACAGTAGGACATTCTCAGAATAGTGACAAGAACGCAATAGATCGATCAGAAATATTTGACAGCGGATTGGTAAAGACTAATTACACTAACTGACGTGTTATATTCTAAAACAAAAAACATAACTTTAAATTATTGTTCATGTTAAGTACTAGAAAGTAAAGTAAAGTATCATCACGACCGTTTCCCTTTCGGGGTAGTGAGAAACCACGTTTATAAATAAGCGGATTCACATTTAGCCAACTTTACTATAGGCCAATCATGACAAGTGGCAAGCTCGTCGATTTCTCCAGCGTACCAAACTCGAGAAATATCACAAATAAATTAAATAATAATTAAATGTATTTATTTACATTAATAAATATTTTTGTGTCCCGACCAGAAATCGAACCCGGTACCTCCGAGTCTAAATCCACGTACTTAACCGCTAGACCTTGGAGGCAGTTAAGTACTAATTTGTTAATTTAGTTATTTATGCGCCTCTTCCTATTTATCTTGATGACCTCTAAGGACCCAGGCTCTGCTTCATTACAAGCAGATTACCACAAACGGCGGAAATACACCCAGCTTATTCGGAGATGTGTTTTTATGCGCGCCGTTTGGAGTTGAAACTCTCGGGTCGTGGGGACCAAGTGCACATGAAATTTTCAAGGCGTTGTCAAAACAGCTCGTCAACACCTTAGGAGACAAAAGGGCTGGGCAATGGGCCAAAGGATCAGCATTGCCATTCAACGTTGCAATGCTGCCGGTATCCTTGGTACTTTGCCCATTGGCAGCGATTTGGAGCAATTTTTTTATTTATATTTATTTTATTTTTTCTTTATTTTAGTTTTTTTTTTTTTTTTTTAAATCATAGTACTTTATTTTAAAACGAATAAAATTTATATATTAACCGAAATGAACAGATTAAAATTAAATATAATCACTTTAACTTTGGAAGAATTAATTAATTGTAACCTTCCTAAATATTCATTTTAGTCGTCATAACACATGTGTTGCTGACAAATATGCATCTAAACGCCCAAGGATTATCGACGAGCGTTTCATTTTTTTTTATTAAGCACAATTTTTTCTAAAAGGTCAAAATTGCTTGCATAAACTATCTACTTGAGCAGTCAGTTACAAGTGTAATTGTACGAAGTCGTTATCTCATTAAACCTAATTACTTCACGTCTGATGTGCTTCTTGAGTTAAGTTATTGTTCTTGTTAAACAAGTAGAAATATGCGCGTTCAACGTCAAATAGGGTAAACCACAGTATTGTTGGCATTCGCCTAATGATTAGTACTGTAACATTTTATTGAAGATATTATGGCAGTGAGAAATGCGTTTTAACTTAATGAAGTGATAGTTTGTAGATCCTTTCATCGTTCATAATATGTATTATTCTAACACTACTAGTGAACACTTGTACATGACTTTCTGTTTCTATTTTTGTATCTATACATGTGAATTAAATGTCAATAGTTTTCCTTAATAAATAAATAAATAAAGAAATTCTGGTAACAATACAAATTATGATGGGTATATTTTTAATTTATTACAACCCTAAATTATATTTCTGCCAAATACGGGACTCATGGTGCCAATTACTAACTTTGTATGGCTTATATTACATTACTTTAATTCCAAATGTAAATTGTCAAAATAGTGGATTCCTTACATTCAGTTTTAGCGCGAGTTTAACTGAGCATAGCCGTACTTACGTCAAAATTACAAAATATTATTACACGCCTTTGGTCTAGCGGTTAAGTCCGTGGGTTGAGACGCGGAGGAGGAGTTAGATTTCTCGTCGGGACACAAACATTTATTTGGTTTATTATTTCTCGAGTTTGGTACGCTAGAGACATCAAAGGGCTTATCATGATGGGCCTATAGTAAAGTTTGCAATATATGAATCTTTGTTTTGATCACCCCGGAAGGGATACGATGATGAGATCGTGATGATATTTTACTTACTCCAATAATAATTCTAATAGCGTTTGACAGTTAGGCAAAGCATTTCTAAGCAAAGTTTCACGAAATATAAATCTCTCTCTCTCTCTCTCTCTGTTTTAATTTAATACAGCTCACAATCTGCAATACGCATGGTATGTTTAATTAAACATGGGAATCAACTGAATAATCTGTGACCGACCGAATGAGATGCACATAGCAACGGCTCCTGCATAAGAAAAGGACGATGCATGCTCGGTAATAGGTCGTTGTGTTACTGTTTACAGTTCACACAGGGTAACCAGAAGGTTTAAGCTAAAAAAGCTTTAACACACGTATTGCGTGCACATAGACGATTATATGTAATTGTCACGGAGATGTAATAAACCGAACTTCTATGAACATACCATGATACCATCCAATTTATCTTTATAGCGTTTTTTTTGTCGCTTCGGTGCTCTTTATTCACACCGTCAATATTTTTGCCAAATTGTAATTTTCCTTTTGGCATTGGGCAAGCTTTTTAATGTCATCTGACTTTAAAAAAAACACAAATAACTAAATGTATAGAATCGTAGATACCTACATCCGTAATATATCCTAACGACAGGTTATTAACTTTTACGCTAAATTTTATTAGGAAAAAAACATTAAATGTAAATTAACTATAACGCGACGCGTCGCACCTAAGGGCGACAGCGCATAAAGCGGGGGCTGCTGTGTAAAATGCGGAGTCCGGCATGCGGCGCAAGCATGTAAGTATGTATTACATTACATATTTGTGCCGTTTGTAAATAAAATAATAAATAAACTCTGGGCCCATGGAGTCCAAGTTCAAAAAAGTTTTTAAAAGACATAACACCGCGTCTTATCGTCTCCTCCGGTGACAAGAGGGCTTGCTCTTTCTTCGCCAGTATTGCAATTCGGCGGGGAAATGCAGCCAGCGTTCTTGCCACCATTCCACGCGGACGGGACTTATACCTTAGTATTATTATTTATTTTATTTTAAATTTTATAGATATTTTTTTAAAGTTAAATATACTTCAGTTTTCTCGCCAAGCCGTCGGGCCAGCGCGGCGAGTGTGGGTTAAATTCTCCAGATATATGTTCTGGAAGGCCCACCTCCAGCAGTGGACGTCTAGGACGCTGTGTTCTAGGGGCTGTAATGAAAAATGATACTTCAGTTACTATAACTGAAATCCGATGTTAGAATGTTTTTACCGTTAAAATGGTTTGACTATCTGTTCCTTATTGAAGTTTAGTTATATGGATGATTAGGTATTTTAACATGCTACATTTTTATTATTTGACATTTTCGTGTTTCGATTCACAAAGGTAACTAGTAAAACTACAGCATTGGCAAAATCGGACCGTGTCCTTACATTAAACCACATGTGGTAACCCTGACGCACTGAGGATGTGTGGTGTTAGCAACACATTGCATAAGACACGAATAACATGGATCGGTAGCCATTGAGGTTGGTTTTCGTATTACATTCTTTATTCGGTCGAGTTAACAATCATTCATTTGGGACTTTTATTATACGACAGTGACATCGAAGATCTTGCTAATCGTTACTTACTATATAATGGAATCCCTTAAATAACGGAAACTGATCGTCTACTAAAATTGGTATTCTTGTATAAAATAAAGGTTTCCACTACAGAAAACACCCAATAATGTTTCAAAATTCTTCATATTCATTTTAAAAAATATCTTTTATTTTTAATTTACCATAATTTTATCTTCATAATTAATGTGTGTTTAAACTATGTTTAATGTAAATATATAATTATATTTCAATGAATATATGCTACATAAAATTATTCAATTCATATTGAAATATAGTCAACACTAGGACTGCCATCTGTATAAACTCAAGCCAAACGTTCTAAAACCCCAGATTTACGAGGAAAATGATCAGTGCACGAGGAAAATGTCCACTATTTTCGTATTTAAATCCTATTACGCCCATTTATGTCCAAAATATATGGTTACATGTAATCCAACCCTAACTGACACAAATATAATATATAAAACCATATAAAAAATATATATATAAAACCCCCGTTTCTCTTCAGGTTTCAAAATAAAATGTCAATAACAATATGTAATAAAAATAAGAAATAAAATGACAATTTAATGAATCCAGCTTGAGCATTCGACCTAGCTTTTGACATTCTGACAGACGTAATCGATCTTAGAAGATGCGTTTTCGGACGATTGTGCACTCAGCCTCACCCCGCTGTAAGTACTCATCAAGATAAGACAAGTCGTGCAATGAGTTTTGGGCGCTTGCGAAAGTGGTGGGGTTGATGCGCATGTAGCTAGGGACCGCATGGCAATATGCAATCGATGCCACACAACTTTTGTGGAGCGCTCAAAACTTGTTGCGCGACCTGTATCTATGCTAAGCAAACTCATTTTTTTATGTTATTTTTACTGACTATACTTATATAAATACTAATAGTATAAAGGCAAGTAGGTACCTACCTATCTGTTTTTTTCTATATTGTGAATAGTACACATACCACTGTCCATTATATCGTTAAATTTTACTATAGCCATTTGATGAAACCGACATAAAGGAGTCGATTTAGTTGAAGTTTTCTTTATCGATGCGTTTATTTTTTATCGCATTTGTAAATGAACCACAGCAAAGGTCAGAGAACAAAGCGATAGGGACTTAACGGGGGCGTAGTTTTGTTATTTTAAATAATAAGCTTTTAGGTTTCGGTACTGGTTCATTTTATTTTGCCAAGAGAAGATTTCTTCTATCATTCTTATATTCGAATAGGTTTAGTACTACGGTTCGCGCGATGAAAGATGAACACAACACATTGACAAATTATGTGTGAAACGTGCATAACTATTAAAGTCGCCGAGATAACTAGATTCGTCTCCCTCTAACTCGCATGGCCTTATTGGAAATAAAGAGTTAGCAAAAACGGTAGCTTGCTTTTGTCAACAGACTGTTTCGTTATTGTGTGTACTGTGTAGTGTTAATCTTTACCCATGCGACCTGTAACTATGGGCTACGTAAGACAAACAGAGAGAGATACAAATATTCTTTAGCAGGCAAAATGAGGGTTGGTGGATAACACTGATTGAATGTGAAGGATTTCCTTTACTGCAAGAGCGACCATTTTATAAAATACTGGAGTTTTTGAATTTATCTATTTCATACAAAACCTTAAATTAAATAAACTATATTACAACAAAATCTAAATTTAAGCTAAAAATAATACATAAAAAATAAAAAATTAATACTTACAAATAAATATGAATTGTTTTATTTTTTATTTATATACAAAAATATGAAGATTGATTGTTGAATACTACTACTACTATTTAATCCATCAGTTATATACTCTAGCTATAGTCGTATGTTGATTCATAGTGTTTTATGAAGCCACTGTTAATTGGTCAATTAATTACAAAGATAACAGACAAGTTATTGTTGTCGGCCATTAAACCTATCTAGCATGTCCAGTAAGGATGATACTCGAAGCTACCACTTCAACGATAAAAATAATAGCCTAATAAAGCAATGAAAACAAAAAAACTACCAGTATAACCCCGCTTCGTTTCTGTTCTAGAATTCTTCTAAACTAAATCCTTGAGGTTGCTTTAGTGTCACATGTCGAGTCAAACGTCATCGTTGTATTACATTAACTGTAAAGTTGATTTGCACAAATTTATGTACGCTGAAAACTAATAAATATAGGTATCGTCTTAAACGGACCACTGCCTCCGTGGTCTAGCGGTTAAGTCTGTGGATTTAGACTCGGAGGTACCGATTTTTACATGTGCTCCGTTTAAAAAGTATCATCATGACCGTTTCTCTTCCGGGGTGATCAGAAACCACGCTTATAAATAAGCGGATTCACATTTAGCCAACTTTACAGGCTAATCATGACAAGTCGATTCCTGGTAGGGACACAAAAATACTTATTAATGTAAATAAATACATTTAATTAATATTTAATTTATTTGTAATATTTCTCGAGTTTGGTACGCTGGAGACATCGACGAGCTTGCCACTTGTCATGATTAGCCTATAGTAAAGTTGGCTAAATGTGAATCCGCTTATTGATAAGCGTGGCTTCTAATCACCCCGAAAGGGAAACGGTCGTGATATACTTTTTAAACGGAGCACATGTAAAAAGGTGAGATCAAGACTAACCAGGCAAAGTGTAAGCTGCCTTATTTTAGAAATGAAACACAAGGTTAGAAAAAGCAGTCGAGAAGTAATTGTGCTGACTACATCTATATAAATCATCACCTTCAAGTCATTAATAAAGCTTTGCACTATTTGATCATAAATGCTTATAGTTATTTTTCTCTTTACAGTTGGTGGGCCTTGCCATGGTTGGCATTGGTACCGCTGTGCTGTTGAAATGGACCGTGATCACAGACATCTTGAAGGGGCACCTAACAGTGGCTCCCTGGATCTTTATCATTGTGGGAGCCATAGTCTTCGTCATCGCGTTCTTCGGATGCTGCGGGGCCATTCGAGAGAGTCACTGCATGGTTGTCACGGTGAGTTATAAATCTAGCCAGCATCTTCATCAAAACAGCCCTTAAAACATATATTTTTTGAGAATTTGTTTTGAAGTGGTAATGGTTCAGTTGTTAGATCTCTTTCCTAAAAAGATTTTAGGAAACCTGCTTAATGGCTACATAACCGAACATGTAGATTTTACTGTTTTTACACAGAGGAAACTATTTCAAATTCAAAATCAATCATTTATTCATAAACTTTTGGTACATTTATAAAGGGTGGTAAAATATTGGTGTGCTACAAAAGTCAACCTTTACCAGGTATATAAAAATTTCTAAATAATAAATTAAACTAATAATATATTATTTCAAAAGTTACACAACGTTAACAATATTATGTCAATGGTAAAATAATACGACAATAAAAAATAATAAATTATAAAGTATCCTTGAGAAAACCGTTTATGTTTATCATTATTTGTCTATATAGTCCGTGTAAAAAAGTGTGTAGTTTGAATCCGTGTAAAAAGTGGGTAGTTTAAAATTTGTTGCCCAATACCTATTAACGATGTTTACACCTGCTCAGCTTCAGTCGCTCCGTAACCACGCTTAAAGCAACTTGACTGAAACATCGGGAGAAAAATGTAACAAGAAGATAAATTACGTAAAGATTTATTTAAAACAAACTAAAATATATCAGCTTGAGTGCAGTATCATAGAGTGGCCTGTGCAGGTTTGTATGTACGCATCCGGTCTGCTAGGACCAGGTAGTTCACAAGTAACGAGTACTTCGCCGACTTTCACACCGGTTGGCATGAATAATGGTGTGAGAGTGGATCTGGTCCGGTCGCATTGTTTGTTAACAATCGGTATTCTAGTTGTATTTATTTGCATTGGCTTTAGTTTAGGACTGCGTGAAATGAAATGAATAATTTATTTGTCAGAAACATCGTACGTACAAATATGTCAATTATTATAGGTAGGTATGTAACATGCTTCGCTATTTATAGCATACAAATATTTATTTAGTCACAGGACTTTGTCTGGCTTAGTGTCTAGGTATAATTTTTTATGAATAAAAATTTTTAAGAACCAGCATTTGTTGGACTCTTAACAGTTTTAGGTGCAGCTCCCTTACAGTAACATGAAGCTGCATCCGTGGTCTAGCGGTTAAGTCCGTGGATTTAGACTCGGAGGTACCGGGTTCGATTCCTGGTCGGGACACAAAAATATTTATTAATGTAAATAAATACTTATTTATAAGCGTGGTTTCTGACCACCCCGAAAGGGAAACGGTCGTGATGATACTTCTATTTTTCTCGATTTCTCAAATAAATCTATGAATATTACTAGTACATGCCTAAAATGTCCATAATTTGATTTCCTAGAAAGCTGATTTTTACAATTTTTAAATGTAATGTACTTGAAAAATATTTAAAATGCTGGAGTGTGAAAGCGAGATGAATCCGAAGTATAACAACCTTCTTAATCTATATTGTTACCATTTTAGTACTCGATATTCCTGCTGGTGGCCATCATCATCCAAGTGATCCTGGCTGTTCTGGTCTTCGTGTATGTCGACGACATCAAGAAGGGCATCGCTGACTCCGTGCACAGTCTCTACGAGAAATCCAAAGAAGATAAAGTCGTCGCGGAAACCTTCGGAAACATCGAGATTCAGGTAAACACTATAGATTTTGTTTTTTATACACCGGTTAATATCATAGGTATTTGAAAAAAAAATATATACTCAGGTCTAAACCACAAATATATTATTCCTAAACCAATCATTAAATATGCTTTCTTCAACCAATCGCATTCTGAGAACGGTTTGTGATGGGATTCCTAGTAAAATACTCTGACATTCAGCAGAGCCCAAACTGTAAATAAACTTAAATCGATCCTGGCGCTTGGAAGTGGGCGTGGGTGTTCTGCTTGATTCGCACTCGATAAAGTCGAGTAGAATAGTCACTAGTGCCAAAGTTAAATTATATTTTTGTTTTTTATATCTATATTTTATAATTGTATTATATTTTTATTGAGAAATTTTACTGATATGGGTGTGATACCTGAAATAAAACTTTATTAATTTTATTTAATATATTAGTATCATCACGACCGTTTCCCTTTCGGGGTGGTCGGGAACCACTCTTTTATTTTAAATAAGCGGATTCACATTTAGCCAACTTTACTATAGACCAATCATGACAAGTGGCAAGCTCGTCGATGTCTCCAGCGTACCAAACTCGAGAAATATCACAAATAAATTAAATATTAATTAAAATGTATTTATTTACATTAATAAATATTGTTGTGTCCTGACCAGGAATCGAACCCCTATCGAAGTCTAAATCCACGGACTTAACCGCTAGACCACGGAGGCAGTGGTACAAAGAGTAAGCTGTTAGCAAAAGACTAGCAGCTTAGCAGATTCCAGTAACCTGTTATATTTAATCTGGCTGAGAAAGAAAAAAAAATACACAACCTTTAAATTCACTTATGAGTACCTATGAGATTACAATATCTTGTGATTCTTAAAATTCAGGCGTATGAAGCGTCAAAATCTATAAAATGTGACCCTACAGCCACTATTATAGTGGGCAACGGGTGGATTCGTCATTTAAACGTGATTACATTAATAGACTACTTGACAATTTTACAAAATGTGTTTTAAATTGTTTATTGACTAATGGATTCCTGGAAAAATACTTTAGATTTGTATGGTGTCTAAATCGCCTTAAAATCTATTAAATATCGTGTTTGATTTTTCTCTCGGAAACGCTGCAGTTGCAAATGGCTGCCGGATGACGTCACGTAATAGTAAATAAACAACTAATTTACGACACTAACATAACTATTTCCATGTTTAGCTTAAAAGCAAAGCAAAGCTACGCTTCTTTAACCAAATTTTGCTTAAATTGTATGAAAACCATAGAGCAACGCCAAAGCAAACGACTTTTATAGCGAAATAAAGTAAAAAAAAGCGCTTAAGGCGACAAGTCAAACACAGGGTATTTGTTCTTATAATTGTAGGTTCCAATTTATTTATTTTATGCTAAATACTCGGAAAAACAACTTAATCGAGTTTTACAAATTACTCGTGTGGCAGTTCAAAATATTTACTATTAAGTGACGTCACTCACGCAAACTACTGTTTTGAGGCAAATCTCTAAAATAATGTATTTATTTTATTAAAAAATAAATAATAATAAATAAATAAATAAAGATAAATAAATGATTTCGTTAATGAAGACGAAAATCAGTGTGCTTTTAGGTACTCTGATTAAATAAGGATTATGATAAAACAAAAGTCAACTACCCCATCGCCCTGCAGATTTAAAAAGTTTTTTTGTAATTATTCCAGCTCCGTTGTTGCGGTAACAACGGTCCCTCGGACTACGGCCTGTTATTGCCCCAGTCGTGTTGCTCGGAGGGGTACAAGGTGATCGGGTCTGTGGTCAACAAGTGCACCATCGCGGACGCCGGAGACCGTAAGGGGTGCTCCAGCATGGCCACCGAGCTGTTCCAGCAGTGGAGCGTCGTCATTGCAGGAGTTGCCATCGCTGTCGCTTGTGTAGAGGTATGCACACTAACTAAATATAGGTTGATCATCTTGGCGCGGTGGTGGCTCGGTTGTAAGAACGCGTACCTTAAATCCTACAAAGATCGGTTCAAACCCCCCCGGCATGTACCGATGAGAAATACCTACCACTTTTCTTACGACATTTGTCACAGATTTACAACACCACCGTTCCCGTGCCTCGGAGAGGACGTTTAGCCGTCGGTCCCGGTTCCACTAATGCCAACTTGTGGAATCGTTAATGAATTGTTATAAAAAAATTACATCATATCCTCGCCAAGCCGTCTGGCCAGCGTGGCGAGTGTAGGCCAAATTCTCCAGTTCTGGAAGGCCCATCTCCAGCAGTGGAGGTCTAGGACGCTGTGTTCTAGGGGCTGTAATGAATGAATGATCATGATAACCTCTCGATGTCTCTAACGTACCAAACTCTAGAAATACCACAAATGAATCTAAATCCCGTCTAAATCATTAACCAGTAGACCACGTAGGCTGAGTTGCATCAAAATGGAGTCGAAATGGTGTCGAATATACATTTGAGTGAGTGATACCAGTCTTATTTTGAAGGTCACCTGTCAGCTAATACAATCAACGCCAGCTTTAACTTTAATTGGAGCTTTCGTTATGGTACAACCCAGCCTAACTATATGATCAATAATTTACCTACCCTTTCTTTAAATTATGCTGAGTACACACTGATCCAACGAACGCCAACTAAAAATATTCTGCGTTCGCTGCACGTTCGTTGACCTTCGAAGGTAGGTCCAAATACATTTAGTGGTCGACAACAACAATGTATTTATGTATGATGAATGGGCCTGAGTTAAGGATGGGGGGGACATTCCCCCGTTTTCCCCAGCAGGATCTCGGCATCTTTAGCACTCTTCCAGGAGCACCAGGAAGTGGTCTACTGTTGGAGATCCGTAAGAAAGACGGAGTGATGTTCTGGAGGTGCTTACAATGTCTGTTGTCAGCCCGATAGAACATCGTCTAGTCAGGCCGTCAACAAATTCTTCAATAGTAGGTATCTCCAGATCTATGACGGAATTACGCACGAACTACGGTGCTCGGGAGACCACTCAAAAAGATCATTGGGACGGAATTCTGATTGCTTCTATTGCTTTCATGTTACCACCATCGGAACTGAGTTTTTGGTATAGAGCTATGTTAGTTAGTAACCTCGTGTGACAAGTGTTTTGTTTTTCCAGGTGATAGGCGCGTAACGGAGTTTTTTCGAATTAGATATAAACCTCATGTGACAAGTGTTTTGTTTTTCCATGTAATAGGGGCGGAACGGAGTTTTCGTCGCTATGTTAGTTAGTAACCTCAAGTGTTTTATTTATCCTGGTTATAGGCGCGGAACGGAGTCTTTTCATGATAGAGCTATGCCAGTAACCTCGTGTGACAAGTGTTTTGTTTTTCCAGGTGATAGGCGCGTTGTTCTCGCTGTGCCTGGCCAACTCCATCAGGAACATGGACAGAAGGTCTCGCTACTAAATAAATTTTGTACATTTCATACTGGTACCTATGAACACAAATTATTTTCACTTTGGTTTCTTTTTAAGCGGGCTGTGTGACGGGTTAAGATCGATATAGTATGCTTCTAGATTAGCTTAAATTTTATTCTATACAACATTGACATATAACAAAAAATGACTGCAAAAATTGTAGACAATAAACATCGAAAAATTTACTAAATACCTAACAGTTAAAGATGGCCGAAACCAACGTAAATAAATCTTAGAACAGGACTAATACAACTTTACTATAAGTACAACAGTGAAAAATAGCCAACAAAACAAACAAACATGGCCAAATACAACAGTTAAATATAGCCAACTACAACAGTTAAACATGGCCAAAAACAACGTAAATAAAATAATTACGTGTTTTGCTTCATAAAATTTATTTAAGAAAGTTATAGCAAACAACCAAAAATTTTTACCAAAGTTTTACCAAAATAAAAAAAAACACAATTGTTGTTTAGAAAAAAATTACGTTAGCTAAGC
Source organism: Tinea semifulvella (assembly GCA_910589645.1). Lineage (NCBI taxonomy): Eukaryota > Metazoa > Arthropoda > Insecta > Lepidoptera > Tineidae > Tinea > Tinea semifulvella. Next base: position 2,999,678 of record OU342585.1, on the reverse strand, counting down.
AACTTTTAAGATCTTATCCCAACTCTGCCGCATTATTGAAAAATACAATAAGTACAGTTTGTTAAATTTATGACATTGGTGAATTCTTAACTTAAGACCAATAAACTTATTACGTAAGACGATTTTTGACAGTTTTGGACCCTCCCTCCTATGTATGAAAAAATAAGAATAGGCCTAATAAAGAATAATACATATAATATAATGCATGTATGTTATTTTTGATCAGTACAGGGGCTCAAAACCCACTCGGATAGTGGATCTGCCACCGGAATAATCTTAACTTTGCGCATTTTTGTAATCTTATGTAAGAACTATCGAGACCCCTCTGTAAAAAAAAATAGACATGGCGACCTCATTTCCCCCCTAAATTGTCTTATGTAATAAGTAAATGTAATGTGTAATTAACAAGATCTACATCCTGATTTTTTTTCTATAAGTCATTTAGGACGGAAGAAAATATGAATGAAGTTGTCCACAAGAGATTTGCTAAGTTACACCTAAACTTAAAGGCAATTAAAATACTATTCAAATCCTTACATGCTATTATCTCGAAACTATTAAAATTGTACTTACTGTATTTTTCAATAGAGCTGTAGAACTGCATGGCTAATTAATTTCCCGCCTTTTTATGTTCTAACCTGGTAGTGTTTTTAAGGAAATATTTAGCGCTAAATTAACCTTGGGTTTGCTAGTTAAAGATATCTTTTTAATTTTGTATAACTTTGTTTTTTTTTTACTACTATAAGAAGTTCCAGTTTTTAAACATGATTATAGGGCATGTGATTGGCTTAAAAGAATAACAAGCCAACCAATCACCTGACTTATAAAAAAAATCTCCAGATATATGTTCTGGAATGTTGTTCTAGGGGCTGTAATGAAATAATAATGCAATGTAATAGTGAATTATTCATAAATTTGTATTTTTTAAAAATAACAGTAATCTGTCAGCTGCTTCTTGTTAAAACCTAGTAAGTGTTAATACCATTTTGTCATATAAAAAGTGTCATATCTTATTTGCTAACTTGTTTAAAATATAAATTTTGTTTTCGTGAGTAATAACTTTCGGTTAATAATTAATAATATTTTTGGTGAATACTAATTAATAAACTAATTTTAATTTAATTTAGGAAATGGATCTAATAAAAATATACATTAGTTAGGTTTTAATGAAAAGGATATTAAATTATTTACATATGTTAAGCTCGATTATCTGCTGATATTAAATAATTTTGATGTATCTTTTTTGTTTTTTTGATATTATTTTTGATTGTTCAGTTTGCATGTTTAATTTTTGGTAATAAATTGATTGTTACTTTGCATTGATTTATATGTATGGAATAATCATTAATCATTGTCTGTTCGCCGAGAGTTAATAATAAAATCTTTACAAGTTAAGCCCGCTAATTATTTTTACCGATGCTGCTCGCTCGGCCGGCCTCGCGCTTGACAACAACTGCTTGCCTTGTACCACGATACTCAGTACGCGCGGCGATAAGCGACGGCCGCCATACAGTTTGCGATAATTAAGCGACTGTCGTTATTTGAGACGTTATCATAATATCAAATTTCGGCGAACAAAGTAGAGTAGGTAGGAAACTACTTGCTTTCTCACTTTAGACAGGAATAGATTTTGAAATAATACTATGTCAACTTCAACATCGGAACAACGACTTTTAATCGATATTTAGAAAATATTGCAAGGTTTAAATATTTTTTATGTTTCACGCATTAGCTATATCAGATTTTTAAAATCAGACCTATATAAATTACCTTCAGAGCTAGAGTTACATACCGCCACCTAACTCGTGAGTTTAATTAAACACATTTAAATATACTTCCTGTATAAAGCGAGTTAAGGTTAGTGTATAATAATTTAGTATGAAAAACTAATGACCACCTAAAGCTGCCAATTAAATAACAAAATCCTTACATATAAATTAATGCATTTGCTGATTTTTATTGCTTTTCCAATATAAAAGTTATATTAATGATTACGGCCACTTTTATTTCTTACTATGTAGGTACGATGACCAAATTGTTACTGAAAAGCTATTTGCTAAATGCGTAAATAAACATTAGTAAAATTAAACAAAATTTATTTAAAAAAATAGAAGTTTAGTCAGCACCTTATTAGAATTACACTGTGCATGAATATTGACCTGCCGTGTATGACCATGGAGGTCTTTATACAAATATTAGTGAAATTGCAAAAACTGATTGACTCGACTTAAATCAATGCGAATTTATCTCTACAGCGCGAGAATAACCCAGTGTAGCATCAAGGTTTCTGAAACACAAGTGACGTAGTAAATTTTTATACTTAATTGTAACCAACCTTGAAAAACGCAATGTAAATCGAAAAAACGTAATTGCTGTGATAGGGGAATATGGACTTTTTTTATTGCTTTTAAAGATAGATTATACACTAATATACCTTAAAAATTATATCATTACTCGAAAATAAGCTGTTTTTTTATACAAAATATGGATTGGTATTTTGCTATTGATTATTAATTACATCCAAAAACGTCACGTGACGTCACACCACATTAAACAAGAGTGTGGTTGGATTGTGTATTGTTTAAAATTTATTTTGTAACGGCCAATCAATTTCCTATCCCCCTCAGAAACCCTTTTGTAATTATTAAAAAATTAGAATATGAAACACAAAAAAGCATATAAGTAAATGTATAAAAGATTTCTTTGTTTTGTGCGCTGTGACGTCACATTTTTTCAACCAAAAGTAAAGCGTTTTAGAACAGCGTTTAGTTTTTAATTATAAATTAATAATAAAAATTTAAAAGAAATAAACATTGTAGATAAATTTGTAATAAAAAAATGCATTATATATACCAAAACTAGATTTTCCTACGTTACATGCATATTCCCTATTGCGTATTCCTAAACTTGCATGCCACACTACGGGCACACCTAACTTTGCGATTCGCTTGTGTATATGGCTCTACCATTATCTGCTTCAAGTTTAAGCCAACTTTTGGTAAGTACTGTGTGAATTGGACTTAAAAGTCAGTAATAATAACTGCATGAAATAGTGGCTTTTTAAAACGAGCGACAGCTTTGTCGTACGCATGAAAATGCCACCTATCCGCGTTTTTTAATTAATATTGCCTAGGGAATAAAAGCATTTTACCATGTTTTTATTAACTCTATTTATTGTATGTCTCTCCGAGTGGAATTTTGTAATTGATTTTTTTTTTATGTAAAAAAATATATATAATGTATATATAAATATATATGTTTTTATAACGGACTAAAAAGTATAAAATAATTTCTCTGATCCTTTAAAGGATATATATGGTACATTATTTATTTATTTACAAGCCTTGTATAAAACATATTAAAACACATTTACACCATCCTGGGTAATGTTGATTAAGAATGCCGGTCTAACGCAATCCAATGAAAGTTATTCTAAAACTTACTGTAGTCTTTAGTTTCCAGTATAATATTTCACAACATGAACGTAGGTATACCCCATTTAAATTAAAGTTATTGTTTTTTTTTTTTTGAATATTTTATACAAAAATAATTATTTTTGTATACATTTTATTATATTAAATGAATATATCTTTTATTATTGTACAATACAATACAATATGTATTGTCATATTTTTGATATATGCAAATAATTATTGAAAGTAAATAATTATGTCTGATCTTATTATAAAAAGTATTTTATTTAATAACTTATACCAGGTCAGCTACCTGGTGAACTTTGTACCGCCTGACAGTCAATGGATGTATGCCCACAAATTAGCGCTCATGCGCGCCACCTATCGGACAACAGTAGTATTATGTCAGAAACCTTCGCCGATGTAATATTCCCAAAGTTTGATCCCGATCGGTCGAGTAGTTTTGAAATGCATAGGGAACATACATTAATTTATATATATATAGGTAGATGTAAGTGGATATAGTGACTTTCAATGGGTTGAATTTATTTTTTCTATTTCGGGATGTTTATTGTTCTTAATTATTATTATTATTTAATTGTGTAATGTTTTGTGTAATGTAATAAATTCTATTTGTAGTGTAAATTGGTGATAGATTTTAATTTCTTTTGAATGTTTCCTTATATTGTGTGTAATTTGCTTAAGTAAAGTTGTTTTTTGGTACCAGAGTTTAAATTCTTATAATTTATTTATATTATTATTTATATTTACCCATAATAATTGTATTAATTTATCATGTGTTAAAATTTTCAGGTACGCTTAAAACGACAACTTTGATTCGACCGAGGAAATAGCTGTTTACATAAACCTACATATATAAATGCCTGACAAAACAAAATGTACAATATTAAAACATAATATTATATAGTTTAGTGACAAGTGCGGTCGAAACTAATTATTTATTATGTTAGTAATTAACATTATCGCCAAACTGTTGTATTTATGAATCTTTTAAATATAGATGTTCGATTTCTGTCAAATTATATTTTAAAATATAAAAATAAAATAAGTTAATGTCTTTTAGGGCAAGTGTACATCAAGCCTAAAATAATATAGGGTAAACTATAGTAGTGTTGGCACCATTCCAGTCATGTTTATTGAAGATATTAGAAAGAAATTTGGTTTTTACTGGCAACAAAACATATTAGATTAGTTTTTATGCTCGGTATTTCTCTGTTGGATAAAGAAATCCGTCGAAGAACCAAAGTTACCGACCTTCAAAATTAGTAAGCTGAAGTGGCAATGGGCTGGACACGTCTGTCGCATAACTGAGCGATGGAGTAGACGGGGTCTACGTACGGAAAGACGCAGAGTGTGACGACCCTCCGCCAGATGAACGGATGACTTGAAGAAGGTCGCAGATGAATGTGGCAGAAGATCGTGTAAAGTGCGAGCCTTGGGGAAAGACTATATCCAGCAGTGGAGAGACACAGGCTGATGATAATGATGTTTTATTTTATTTTTACAACTCACAATTACATTTTAAACGCTAGCCATGTTAATAGCACTGCCAATTACTATTGCTTAAGGTGCCAATCATTGTATGGTTTACCCTAATATGATTCCCAATTCAAATCTTAGACAGACAAAGCAAATGTTTGGCGCGAAATTAAAATTTTAGTAATGCATAGGTGTTTTAGCTCTTATCTACTTGTATTTTTGGAGCCATATTTAAATAAAAACATTTAAATAATGAGGGTACCTATTTAGTACACTTATGTATTAATATTATTGTTTAATTTTAAAGGAGTTTTGATCTAGCAATCAAGTTCATAGATTTATGATTGGTTCGCGCAATTTACTTGCTTTTTGTTTTTTTTTCTCCTGATGGATGATTAGTGAGGAGATAGGTAGGGCAAAGGGTCTAAGCCTATACAGCCAAGTCTGACGTATTTATATCTTTCTTGAATGATGTTATCATCATGTTATCAACTTATGCTTTTAGAGTTGCTCGTCGCATTATCACCAAGACACGTCCGACATATGGGAATTTACAGCGCGGAAAAACCGGCAAAAAATACTGCAACTTGTGCCCCATGTATAAAGTTCAATTTATCGTTTTCCATAAAAACACAAAACAAAAACTTGCAATTGACATGTCCCTGCAAAATGGCGCGAAAAACTGTCTAATTCCTCGTTTTAGATAATTAAGAAAACCTTCCTGAAGCTTGACAGGCGCCATCTAGTTTAAGCAGAACGATAACCAATCATAAATCAATGCATAGTTCTTACAATATTATTTTGTAAATACATTTAACAATTCAGCGCTAGATTCATACCCACCTTTTGATGTTTTTTTCTTGGTTATTTTATTATTTTGACAGTTTTTCTTTGTGAATGCGCTGATTAGGTACATTCAACAAACATTAGTTCAATAAGAAATGTTGTTAAAGCATATTTTTTTTAAATTAAAAATTAATACCTATTTGTTAAGTTAATTAAGTGACAGTTTGTATTATGTTACAAAATTAGTGTATTTTCTTACTTCTATTATATATACAAATATATGTGTAGCCAACGTCCAATATGATATAATTGTTCAAAATGCATTTTTTCTATATGTAATTGTGATTGTTTTATGTATTCACATGTACATAGTACAAAATGTTTTGATTTTTAGATGTGTCACATTTTTGTGAATCTCTTGTGCATTTTCGGAACTGCTTTTTTGAATGGATGTTGAATTCAGTTTTATATAAGGCAACATATAAATTTTCTACTACTACTTAAATGTTGTTTTATTTATGGTGGGTTTCTTTGGGGATGCCTTGTAATTAAAAAGGCGTTATGCCATTTTTATAACGAACATGCTATTTAGGGGAGAGTGGAATAATTAAGAACGGCGGGTAAATGGGAACAGTGAGGTATCTGATACTTCCTCCAATCGATACGCACTACAATCTCGCGCATACTCTTATTCTGTGTTCGACTTGAAAGCAATGCTAAATTCGATTTTTTTTTACCGAATTTCGTTTTAATGCTATTTTCATATGAAAACCAAAAAGAAACGCCAAGTCGAAAAGCGACAACTCAAACACAGGGTGGGTGTATGAAAACCATAGAGCAATGCCAAGCGAACGATTTTCAAACCAAAATGAAGCGCTTAAAGCGACAAGTCAAACACAGGGTTAATAGACGCGTCAATCCTTACTGAATACGCCTGCAAACGCATGAGTGAGAGGCAGCTCGCGTTCTTTCACAGTAAATCCGAATGTTGTATTTACATTATAATTTTCGTCGTATGTAGTAACCGATATTGTATTAGGATGACATCATATTTTGTTACCATATTAAGTACTCTGCTAATAGACTTCATATATGTATGTAGTTTGAAGCTTCCAAAAATATATTGCTAATCACGGCTATTTTAATTTAAATTGCTTACTTCGGGTAATAAGGAACGGCGACAAGATGGTGAATAGGAACTTTCCTTATTATTAGTTGATTGATCATATAAAAATGTTCTAACATTAGATATTTGCTTTATTAAATACGATATTATGACGACTTTTAGTTAAGTCCTAAGGAGCAAAGCTGCCACCAATTAGTACTAAAAAACAAGTGAATAAAACACATTTAAGTTACCAGAAAAAGGTCGCTTCTCTGTATAATAAAGCCCAGTTACCCCATATCGTTTCTATTTCGCCCTGTTCTCAGTTACCCACACGCATTCTGGTGAATAAGAACGAGAGTGTTTATTATTTTCATAATTTTTTAAATTATATATGTATGTAGTTTATTTTGAAGAGTGTTGATATCATTATAATGTAGGTAGATTACCAAGTCACTCTTGCAATGACTGTTGATGCATTTGCAACTATTTTATTTTTAGGAGCATTTAAAGTTAGGTGTTCTCAATTACCCCACTTTCCCCTACATTCAATTAACTCCACTCTGCATGAAAACAAGCTACTTCTGCCGTGTTTAACTTTGTGCTCTAAGCGTGCTTTTTTACTTTATTTAGCTTTTAACAGGCATTATCGTTCCTGAAAAAAAAAAACTAAAAAAGCGCGCTTTGTCTGGTACGAAAACACGGAGTTCGTGTGTGTGTGCGTGGGTTGCAGTTTGTGTTGCCAACTCTTATTAACGGATATATGACTTGATCTAAAAAAGCCAGTCCTTCTACAAATGTAATGTTTATCAGTTTTACTTAAAATTTGGAATAAAATTTACAAAATTAACAATAAATATGTACTTATATGTCATAGTTCAGTAAATAAGTGTTTTGCGAGTGCCCCAATCAATATTCAAATAAGGCAATTAGGCACACACACAACAATAAAACTTCTAAACAGCGGAGTGCACAATCATCCCAAAACGAATTGTCTATAAGATCGATTACATCTGTCAGAAATGCCAAAAGCTAGGAGGAATGTCTTAGATTTTGACATTTCTGACGGACGTAATCGATCTTAGATAATGTGTTTTTCGACGATTGTGCACTCCGCCTCACCCCGCAGGGCAGCTTTCGTCAAATTTCTTGGCAAGTGCTCAACATCGTTGCACGTAAGTATGGCGCCGCGCAGTACACTCTTACTTCATTCTGTCTAAGGGCAACTTTGAGATAGAATTTGTCAATGGGGCGCGAGCGACAGAATGAATAGAAGTACGTCAGTTACACGTAGTTTGGAAGTTTGCGTATCTTCCGTGCGCAGTAATGGAATAGAGCCTTATCTTTGAGCCGGTAATTCTCCTCTTTGTTAACTTTAGCGTTAATTTACCCACATTCTTTTTTTACATTTAAAGTCGTTCGACTTAGCGTTGCTCTATGGTTTTTATACGTTTTAGGCAAATTTAGTAAAAAAAGGAAGCTTTGCTTTCAAACACAAGATTCAAGTCAAACAGAATTAATATAAAACAGAAAATAATGCTGCAAAATTTGACAATATTGTTGACCATGGACAATTTGCTTTGATTGCACTTCCCGAAAGAAAAAGCATTCGCAGTAAAATCAGCGTAGACAGATATATTTCTATTAAAATCAGTGACGTTATTCGCGTCCTTGTCTTTTATTAAAAACAAGTGCTTGGAAAAACCGTCTGTCAAAGCGAAATAAAGTGAAAAAAGCGCTTACAGTGACATGTCAAACACTGAGGGGCTATCAAAAACACAAAAGGCTTGGAAAAGCTACCCGAACGCCTGTCAAAACGAAATAAAGCGCGTACAGCGACAAGTCAAACACAAGGTTAAGCTATCACTCGATTCTGGCTGGCGTCGATTTACGGGACGGGACATAAACATAAAACATTCCCGCCGACTTCAATCATAAAACTAAATAAAAAGGTATAACTAAAAAAAGTGAAGTATCACGACCGTTTACCTTTCGGGGTGGTCGGAAACCACGCTTATAAATAAGCGGATTCACATTTAGCCAACTTTACTATAGGCCAATCACTTAACCGCTAGACTACGGAGGCAGTTCTACTAGTTATGTATATTTACGAAACCAAATAAAACAAAGAATAAATTACGAAGATACTCACCATTTTATTATAGTTTTAATTACTCTCTATGCTGTCCCAAACCTTAATTTGTTTTGTACAATACATAAAACAAATTAAGGTTTTAAAACACTTATTATTAAAAAACTTAAATATTTTTTTTAAATGGAAAAGCCGGCATGTAATTCTGTTTTTTTTTTTGGTTCTCCTCTCCCGATGGATGATGAATGAAGGGAAGGGAAAGGGTCTAGCAAGTCTGACGTAATATATCTTTTTTTTTCTATGAGTTAATGAGGTCATCATGAAATTCCAGATGCTGCAGAATTTGATGCTTTTCTTGGAGTCACTCGCGGCATTTTAGCCCAAACACGTCGTGTAAAATAAGGGAGTCCACAGCGCCGGTAAACCGCAAAAAATAAACTGCAACTTGTGCCCCATATAAAGTCCAATTTATCGTTTTTCATAATTATTCACATTGTAGCACATTATTAAACAAAACAACACCATTTTTGACCAATAATATCAACAGTAAATTAATTTATTTACAAAACAAAAACTTGCACTTGATTTTTTTTATTTTTTTTTATTTATCTTTAAAGGACTTTGTACAGAATACATCAGTCCTAAACACGTAATTTATTTGCATAATATAATATATGTTCATAACAAAGTTCATAACCGAGTTGGGGATCATCAAATTTCAGATGCTGCAGAATTTGATGCTTTACTTGGAGTCACTCGCGGCATTATAGCCCAAACACGTCGGGTAAAATATGAGAGTTGACAGCGCGGGAAAACCGCAAAAAACAAACTGCAACTTATGCCCCATATTTGAAGTCCAATTTATCGTTTTCCATAATTATTCACATTGCAGCGTATTATTAAACAAAACAACACCACTTTTGACCAATAATATCCACAGCAAATTAATTTACAAAACAAAAACTTGCCCTTGACATGTCCACGCAAAATGGCGCGAAAAACTGACTTGCACTTGATATATCCGCGCAAAATGGCGCGAAAGACTCCGCATGGAATTCTGTTTTATAAATATTTTTTGAGGCTTTGGAAACAAGTCTTAAAACTGTATATATTTTTGAAATTTAAAATTAGCAAAGCATTCCAATAATAAACTACGTGAACTTCTACATGAACATTGTAATAGACAGAGACAAAAATGTATTCTTTCACACTCTAATATCCGAATGACAAACTTATCGTTCAATTCATTCATTCATCGGTCATATGGTGTCGATCAGTCTTGTTTTTGTCACTGTCGAAATATATACTATATGGGATCTTTATCTTCGCTTATTTGCGTAGAGTTGCGGTGGTTGGTTCTAAAAAATTATACTTTCACTTCGCGATTTATTAAAGTGTGCAAATTTTTATTATTTAATTATACGGTTTTTTTGTAAAATATTTCATGTTTGATTCATTGTCATGAATAGTGGTGAAAAATGGCATTTCAAAATTGTTTAGTGTTTATGATTTGTGCTCTTGTGTCTGTTCATGCCGTGGGAGACAATACTGAACTATTCGCAATAGAGTCCTGTGACAGCGCTGCATGTTTCGAGGCCCTCCACGGAGCTCTGGGCGACTGCACTTGTAATGTAGACACGATAGACTATTTCAATAATGTGAAAATATTTCCCCGCATTCACAGTCTGGTGAGCAAAGACTACTTTCGTTTTTACAAAGTGAATCTGAAGAAGGAATGCCCGTTTTGGGTCGACGACAGCCGGTGCGCTATGAAACACTGTCATATAAAAACATGTTCTAAAGATAGCGTCCCCGGTTATGATAGTAGCAACGAGCATTGGGAGGTCTCTCCGGCGGCCAAGTACAGGGAACAGGCCGACTGTTCCTCAGACACTGATCATGACCACAACCTAGGCTATCTCAACAAGACCATAAGTGCAGCCAGCCAATTTGAAATAGCCAAATGGAATGCCCATGATGATGCATTAGAGAACTTCTGTGAATGTGATGACCGAGATGCTGATGCAGAGTATGTCGACCTATCTCTTAACCCTGAGAGATATACAGGTTACAAAGGACCATCAGCCCATCGTATATGGAGAAGTATTTACCAAGAAAATTGCTTTCGACCAAAGTCAAACCCTTATGAATCATTTCCATTTGTTATGAGCACAGACTTGAGCAACATGTGCTTAGAAAAACGAGTATTTTACAGAGCTGTTTCAGGTTTACATAGCAGTATTAATATACATTTGTGTTCTAAATATCTATTGCCTGATAAAGGTTTTGCTTCATCACCTGAAGGTGAATGGGGACCAAACATAGCCGAGTTCCAACGCCGTTTTGATCCCACACAGACCATGAACGAAGGTTCCAATTGGTTGAAGAATTTATACTTTGTTTATTTATTAGAGATGAGAGCTTTGGCCAAAGCCGGTCCTTATTTGGAAAGAGAGGAGTATTACACGGGGAACCCTACAGAAGACGAAGAGACGAGGCTAGCCATAAAGAACATGCTTGGCATTATTTACAAATTTCCCGACCATTTTAATGAATCTTCAATGTTCAATGGAGGGTTGCAAGCTGCTACTTTGAAGAAGGAATTTAGGGATCATTTTAGAAATATTTCTAGGATAATGGACTGTGTTGGGTGCGACAAGTGCAAGTTGTGGGGGAAATTGCAGGTTCAAGGTTTGGGGACGGCTTTAAAAATCCTGTTTTCTGGTCTTTGGGAAGGTCCACCGGCAGATTCATCACTGGGCCCATTGCCAGTCAGACATAAGGCCAATGAAAGGTTACAGAGAACGGAAATAGTTGCCCTGTTCAATGCATTTTCCAAACTATCAACAAGCATACGAGAGTTGGAGAATTTCAGAAATATTTTAAGGTAACAACTCCTTTTTAGTTTTATCAATTCAAGGGTTTTTTACAAAAATAATTATTTTTAACATATCGAAATAACGATATATTTTGCTTTAGCCTCAAGTTACTGTTCTATTTTTGTAAAATACCCCCCCTTTTTTTTTTCATTAATGTGATGTCCTATTTTATGCATCTATGAGTACCAATTTTTAAAGAAAATAACACTATTAAGAACAAAAATATGATTGCAAATAATGTTAGTAAGAGTTCCCTCTTGTTTTTATAAGAACATTTTTTTTACCTATAGATAATAAAATAAAATGTCCTGTCATAGAAAAAATTCTGGAATAGTCGATACATGAAGAACGACCTTCACTGATCGGCTATCCAAATGAAATCAACTTTTTATGTAACAAAAGCAACGGTAATGGGTTGCCCACGAAATAGGTTCAAGGCTTTTTTTTATTTATTTCGAATAAATAAAAAACATCTGTATTATTACACTAGCTGATAGTGTCGCTTATAAGAGGCAAATTTTGGGAAGTAATGTTGGTTGTCTAACTTAAGGAAACTCTAGGAATCAAACCCTATTGTCAAATTTTTCAGGGCATGTTCTCCAGTTATATATACCATATATAGATATTTATATATTGTTATGTTATATTCATTCATCAAACATCATTACAGCTTCTAAAACACAGCGTCCTAGACCTCTACTGTTGGAGATTGGCCTTCCAGAACATATATCTGGAGAATTTGGGCTACACTCGCCACGCTGGCCAGACTGCTTGGCGAGGATATGATGTCAATTTTGAATGACAATTTATTAACAATTCCACAAGTTGGTATTAGTGGAACCGGGACCATTGTGTCCCGACCAGGAATCGAACTCAGACCTCCGAGTGTAAATCCATGGATTTAACCACTAGACCACGGAGGCAGTGTATTTTATTATATGAGTATAACAAATAGATTTCATTTGCACAACAGATCGGTGAAGTACGCTCTTCTACGTATCTTGTACTAGAAGACAAGAGTTAATCATTAATCTTTGTTAAATTAATGCTTGTCTATTTGTATTTATCTCTTTTACACATTGTACATTATTTCGATCATGTTTTTCTTCTAAATATGTTTACCCAAGTATATAAAATGATATACATATATCTATTTACATAATTATATACCCTTGTTAATGCAACATTGTTTGTGACTTTCAAATGTAAAAGGACATAATCATTAATTTCTCTTACATAATTATTAATTCTTTGCATATACAAAGGTATGATTGCTTGCCAGGTGATTTTTCTTTTTGTGTGTGAGTTTACACAGTTGTGTGTTTGTTTGTTTTGATGTGTTTTGGTAATGGTTTCTCATTGTTGTATTGCTATTGTTGAATTATCCTGTTGAATTTTTGTTTTTTTTTATGTTAATATTTTAGGTAGCATGATCAAATTTCATGATAATCAAATTTCCGGCACTTATTGTCATTTGAATTCTTATCTAGATTTTAGGTAATAATGACCTCAAGGGACGTTCATGGCCTCAAATTATACTGGTATGCTATGTTCGACTTGAAGGAAAGATTGCTTTTTTTTACCGAATTTTGTTTAAAAACTATAAATCAACGCCAAGTCGAATGACTATCAAAGCGAAATAAACTAAAAAAAACGCTTCAAAGCGACCAGTCAAACGTAGGGGTAGTATCATTATTTATAGTGAATTTAAGCTAAGTTATTTATTAAATTAAAAAATGGCGTCGAATGCACCAGTTTTATATAAAAGGTCAGCCGTCAGCTGGTAGAATTGTTGTTATATTTACAGCGACTTGGTTTTGGTACAACCTAGTAAAGATATATCTCGTATAATCCAATAAAAAAGCTATTAGAATCGCGTTGTAGTTACTTCGCTCCGTATAAAATCACGTATATTTTTTTAATAATAATATTTATTAAAATAGGTAACAATAAAAAATCTATAGGTCTATAATCATTTTTAAGGTAAGTCTTGTTTCATGCCGTGTTTTTTTATATAAATGTCACCATGGCAAGCTTACAATATTAGTTGTCTTTGAAAGTAAAAATTGGCATTTTACATCATTGCAAATGGCAAATACTTCCAACTAGAACAACAAACTGATGGTGGTAAATTGCACAGTCTACCGGGGCGGCGAAGTATCCACCGTTCCTGCCGATGAACCCGGTAAAGTGTATCCACACGTTTCGGGATCAGGCTTGAATTGCCGTCAGGCCGGCATAGTGTTAGGGACTGATGTCAGTCTTGAGTGTCTGATTCCAGTTGCTAACATTCATGGACTTTGCACGCGCCACTTACCATCAGGTGGGAGCAAGGTCACATGTCGTGCTAGTTTAAAAATAAAATATTACAAGTTCGTCGATGTCTCTAGCGTACCTAACGTTTAAAATTCAAATAAAAAATAATTGTGTTCCGGGCAGGAATCATTTATATATATAATTATTGTATTCCGAGCAGGTATATTATATTATATTGCAGTAGAGAGTTTTTTTTAATAGATAGTCTCTTTTATACTTTTTTCATCCTCCATATAATCTACTTGCCCTTGCTCGGCTAGGCTAACGACCAGAAACCTTTGAAAGTTGGTTACGCGTCGTCGATTTACGATTGAAATCTTTAGGTAATAGCTAATAATACTTTTACTAAGTACTTAGGTATATCTTCTATTAGTTTTATTTACCTTAATAGGTTTCGTCAGCAATTTAGGCAATTTCACAATTTTAAGGCATTTATAAATGATGCTATTTCCTAATTATGAATGACGAGTCTAGCTATGATGCAATGAAATGTAAAAATAATTGCTTAAAAAACTGGTTGATTCATGAACAAAGTCCATATTTATGGGTTTCAATCTCAATTGTTTTATATTACCAATTCGGTCTCAAAATTCCATAAGGTAAATATTGTTTTCTGCAGGGCTTATCATTGCTAAGAATTACCATAACAATTATAGCCCACATACATTATATAGCGGATTCACATTTAGCCAACTTTACTATAGGCACATCATGAAGTGGCAAGCTCGTCTTTAAAAGCGTAGTTTATTAACCAACCCGCAAGTCTTATAGCCGTGAAGATACTTTACTTTTTAAATTATCCTCCTTGCGTCGTTCTGCTGCTCAATCCTGAGAGTCATGATGACCTCCACTCTCCACGGATCATTTAAACGGCTCCTCCACTCAATTATTCCTTCCAGCAGCCCTATTCTGTTATTTAAGCGCAATTTATTATTATTATTATATTTGCACGGCCGCTGTCAAGATCGAGCGCTTATAGAGTTGAAAATTGAATAAGATTTTGTAATTATGACGCAACATCTGACGTAAGCGGTGGTGGCTCGGTCATAGGAAAGTGGAAACACATTCCACATTTTTATCGTGCGAATTTATACGCGATGGTGACTACGGTATGTGAATATGCATATACGAGTATCTGTGGTTCATTTGCGGAATAGAGAGGAAGGGATTAGGTTATAGAGCTCTTCAGAGCACGCTATACTGTGGTATAACCTTATATATATAGTATTATTTAAATCCATTGTTTTACGTCTACGTCACGTAATATATTCAGACCCAGATTCAACCATTCATGACAAATCATCCAGTACCACTTATCATTATGCTACGACTGCAGAGTCACGTAGCACATCGATACGCAGGTGTGACGAACCCGTGTATGTCTTTACGTAACTTTTGTTCTGCTAAACTGTCTATGATTATATTGATACTATAAAATATGTTGAACTTAAAAGCGTACAATAGGAACTTTATGGTTAACAGTCTTTACGAGAGTCTATGGTTAACAAAAGAGATTGCTTAAAACCAGGCACTAACTTTTTAAATGAAATAGTTACATAGCACTATTTATACGATTAGGTTCTTTATTATGACCAGGTACTTTATTATAGATAAAACACTGGATGTCAAATCGGCGGGATCGAAACTATGTAATTGTTAACGTAAAAAAAGTTTTTATCAATTGTCGTTATGCTAGGGTAAAATAAATAAAATTAATTACTGATTATGAAAACACAATATATTAACTATCAAATAAAAAAGAAGTTATTATGGCACGAGATCATTTTATTGGGCCCATTTCTCTAAGAAAAATGGGCCTACACATTTGTCGTCCAAGAACAAACAGACTAAAGAAATGTCAGGCATTCAGATCTACTAGAGTTCCTAGTTACAAAGATCATTAAAACTCTATCCAATTGTCGAATTGGAATAAAGATTTTGAAAATCAAAAGGGCTAATTAAACTAAGTATATGAACGTAAAGAGGCATTTGCAACCCTTTCTGTGAACATGAAGCAAAGGATTCAGAGATTCCGCGACGACAAATAGGTAGCCACTTTAACTGTGTTCGAAACTCCGAGATGTGATCATATTTGCAAAGGCAATAGATAAAACTGATACAGGAGTTGAGTAACCGGTCCATCTTGTTGAGAGATGAGTCCTCTGAGAGACCGACACTGCACCGTAGTGTTGCCCAAAGCAAGACCAGGACCAAGATTTAGCCAGTCTTGGTCTTGGTCTTGCATCAGAATACGTGGTCTTGGTCTTGCGTAAGAGTCTGCAAGACTCTTACTCTGACTCAATATAATTTTTATTTTTCAATTGTACTAAGGAAATCTCTCCCTCGATGTCTTTAGGGTACCAAACTTAAGAAATATCACAAATAAATTAAATAATTTATTGTGGGACACACCAGGAATCAAACCCTGTACCTCTAAGTCCGAATCCACGGAATTAACCGCTACATCTCGGAGGCATTAGGTATAGGTAGGATTTAGGTATACTAAAATAAAATTATTTGCAAACAAGCTCTTCCAAGTTCCAAATACCTAAACGTTATTTTTTTTCCTTAGGACCAAAATATATTAATTACGGACACGACGCAATTAAAATTTATTGAAAACAAAAACCTAACCCCAAAAAAAGTAAACACTTTAGCAAAATTTGGAAAAAATATCTGTTCAAGAGTCTTGCGAGACGAGGGGAAGGAGAAGGTTTATCTATATATTTCAAAAATAGTTTTTTTACAGCGTTCTCATCTTGCTAAATTTTGTGCATGTCATTCAGCAGCAGTTGTATTGGCAACATTTCGGCTACGTGGTTTTATGGAAGTATCTAGTGTCGCATCACCATTGGACCACGTCAGTTTTGAAACGTAAACAAATAAGTTGGCTTTATTTACGCTTTCAACCTGTTATCTACATTTTATCGAGTCTGAAAATTGTTAGGTAACAAATTATGTAAATACTTCGCATTTTTTTCGCTAGGATGACGTGTTGTGTAAATATTTGTTAGGCGTATGGTTGCCTTCGTTGTTAGCTTGTTATCTCTTTTTTATTAAAATGTGTTTATTAACTTTTTTAAAGATTTGGGTAAATTTAGATTTTAAATAATTTTAGTTCTTAGATTATGTTGTGTTTAGTTCATGGCCGACTTGATTATTGTTTAACTGTTGTGTTATAGCATGTGGTGGTCGCCTATAATAGGTGCAGCATTAGACTTTTGATTTAGCCTTAGGTACAAATGCATGGGAGCTGTTGGCACTATTGGCGCCCCTATTATTAATAAATTATTTAAAATATTATTTGTAATTGATTTTATACAATATAATTACTATATTATAAAGAGTGAAGAGAGTAGCTATTATTTAAAACTTAAATATCGGTTCCCATTATTTGCGGTGCAATAAAATTGTTAGTTGAGCTTTTTATCTGCTGTATGCTCCCCATGTTTTCAAGTATGTTATTTTATCCTTCATAATGATTAGAGATTTTATACTTTCTAGTGCGTTATAAAAACATGGTACCTACATTATTATTATTTTTAATTTAATTGTTATTTTTGTTGTAATGATGCAGTATGCAGGCAAGCTTTTGCTCTATACAAAACACTGTTGTTTTCAAAGCTAAGCCCAATTATTATCAGTTACTCTTTTATCCTTTTTTAATGCATGTCGTAGGTATGTCTTTCTTTATCTCGCCTTTTTTCTTTCTTAACTGTTTAGATTTAGAATAACCATTTATTTTGCAGTTCAATATTTTTTTTAGTTTTAATGGATTAATATTTTAGCCATTTCAAATTTTATTCTTGCATGTAAGTCTAACCGCCAGTTTCCGAAAGGATAATTAATAAATGATTAAAATTGGCTTATTAGGCACGTGATTGGCTGAAATTATTACAGCTGAGCTTATTATATGACTTAAATCAGGATTATTTTAATTATCCTTTCAGAAATTGGGATATAAAAAGTATTTTCTAAGTTTTATCATGTTTTCCCTTCAAAATATAAGTTTGATCAAGATTAAACGCATGATTTGTACTTTAGCATGACCAAGGAGAAGGCAGAATCAAGAAATGTGTTTGGTGGTGGACATGGTTCACAAAACTTCAGGATATCATCGAAGGCACCAGTCAAAACTGAAGACTGCACTTCCGGAAGCAATAAACCACGAATTTGGAGTTAAATTAAATTATTAATACCTATAGGTATTTATAGGTCGTACTTTTTATACTAAATAATTTTTCACCTTTTATCGAATAGATAGCAAAATAAAGGGTGTTCCAACAAGGGCGTTGGATTTGATTTTAAAGAAAAAAATGGCTTGCTTTCTTGCACCAATTCAAATCAAATAAAAATAATTTATTTCCGTATGGTTAGTACGTAACACTTGGATATTGTCAATACAAACAAGCTAAGAAATAAAAAAACAAATAATAAATATTACCATTGACTATGGCTGCACAACATCAATACAATAATTATAACTAAAACATTGTTGCCATAAACGAGGAATTTGTTTTTACTTACAGCTAGATACTTAAATAGATAGATAAATTTGTGGCTGTAAAAAGGCCATGTCAGGTTACAATCTAATAATAATTATGTCTATAAATATAAATTCGTGGCTGTAAAAAGGCCAGGTCAGCTTACAATCTAAAAATAAAAATTAAACCTTGAACGCGTGAAAATGCAAATCTCTTACCAAAATTCATTGCATAGTGCTTCTGGGAATGTTTAATTGGAAGTTCCTGGATCTCGACCACAGATTCCCTTACTGTGGCTATTTCGAGTGACCGACAAGGACGACGACGAACGATTTTTGAACCATCAGCCTAAATTTGATCTCAAATTTTGTAATTAAACGCCTCACTGGAACCGATTCATTTGGCGCATTTTTGCGACCGAAAACTTGACGTAAATGGCGAACTCTTTTCACAAATGTGTTTTTACAATAATTAAACGTTTATGGTTTGAATACTTCTCCATAATCTTACATCGCGTGGTCTGTACGTGACAACTTTAAAAAAAAACCACTACAACTCGTATTAACAAAATAGCGGTAAATTTAAATCCGGCGCTTTTTTTGGGACACCCTATTTTTTTAATACCTTAATCTATCTTCTAATAGTATTTCAATTTCTTATTTTAGTTTATTTTCTGTCTTAAAACAGTAATTTTGGGAATTTATTTAGTATGAAAAACGAACCAACCAAACCAAGTTTATTATAAAGGTACACAAAAACATCACAAATTTAGATATAAAATTATATAATTATAAAAAATAAATATAGATATGATGCCAAAATTGTATTTAAAGTTTAAAAAACCGATTTTACAACTTGACTACGATTTTTCGGTACAAGGCGTAAATAACAGCATTTTTTTGTTATTTATAGTAACTGGGGCTTTACACCTCAGTTTTTTCGATATTTTTTTCAACTTGAAATCTATATACCTATATACTACTTGACCGATCGGGATGAAACTTTGGGAATGTGTTGTGTGATCATCGGCCAAGGTTTCTGACATAGTACTACTGTTCGATAGGTGGCGCGCATCAGCGCTGATTTGTGGGGAATGCCGACCGAGGGTACCGAGCGGGAGCCTAAAACTCCCTAGCGCTCTTATTATATACATAGTTACTCAGTCGTTGCTCTTAAGACTGTCGCCGAATACAGAAATAAAGTCAAACCATTTACCGCTCAACAGTTAATTGACCTCTCCCAGCATAACTGAGACGCTAATCCTGGAAGAGGCCATCACATAGGCCTTCTATGTAGAGTTTATTTAGAAGATCCAATCGGCGATTAGCATTGCGCATAAGCATTTGACATTGTGGATTTCTACGTGCTAACTAAGGTTTACAAACACTCAATGACGGTTAGTCGGTACGAAGTTCGCCGGGTCAGTTAGTTAACCTATTCTGTAAAGGTATTTTTTATTAAATATACTATTGCACCTTTTTACGACTATCCAGACTTTCCTAGTACCTGATGACAATATTAATAAATTATCTTATTTACGCCTTGTATGGAATTTACAAGAGTTTAATGCTCTCTCGCTCGCACAATCAAATATTTTTCAAGTCCGGGTTTTGCAAGTTTTTTATTCGATGGAATATAATTAAAACTACTTAAAGAGTAAAAACTAAACTTAATAAAAAATAAACTATAAGTAAAAAATGTTCTCTAGAGACGACCCGTCAGGGATAATCCCAAGGAGGCTGGCAATCTGTATAGCGAGTGAGTGTACTTCTTAAGGAATGTAGTCTTCTGGTTTTGGAGATATATTAATCGTATATTTGTTTTAGTAAAATAGAGAAAAATCGTTATATATGTTTTTGCTATTTTTCTCTGTCTAAAATTAAGTATATGAAAGAGAGAAGATATTTTTCCAAGCATTCCATGGATTTACCATAAGGGTCCATCGTGTGTGGGTTAGAGATGAGAAGAATGGTGTCTCGGGCTTGCGACCGACAATAGGCTGGTTTAAGAAAAGGAGACCTCCCTTTTTTATTTTATTGCGCGATAATGCGCTCACCATCCACCATTCTACTCCTCTTCCTACCCAACCAAATACTGTATGATTCCGTTAATGCCGTCTTGTCCCAAATCTTCCGTAATTTTGTATATAAAAGTACAATCAGTTTGTTTTTTTTTTAAATATTGAAATATTGGATTGTGCGAGCGAGAATTAAGAAGTTCGAATTTATGAACTAGATGAAAATTTTTGTATGTTTATTGAACTTTTCGTCATACATTAAAAATACTCCTTTTACATACTTTTAGGTGTTTTTGACCAATATAGAGTTATAATTAATTAAGATATGTTATTTATAATGCATAATATTTTGTTATTGTTTAATTTCTGTTTTAATTTTTTTTGTCTTCCAGCAGTAAATTATTATTATTATTGATTAATAGGCGAGCAGCGCATTGCTGATATGCCTATATCAAGCACTGGTGTAAAGTTCATAAAATAGTCAGTTATCACCATACTCTATTTCTATTGTCAATAGCCACTTGTCCAGTTTGTTTTAAAAAGTGTTTACAGTTGATGACTTCAATATGTCTTCTGGTATTTTGTTCCACATATTTACAACTCTGTTATTCATAAAGTGATATTTCACATTTGTATTGCTGGATTTTCTCATCAATTTCATTCCGTGATCAGGACGGGGAAATATCATGGTGTTAAACTTGAACATTTTGGCTAGGTGATTGATACCTATCTTACACTATACTTATGTTACTTTCCTTTAATAATAGCGTTTTATATGCAAATATTATTTTTTAAATTCTGTCTCTGTTCTTATATACATTTTTATTTATTTCTCAGTAGAATGTTTTTATCGTTTATCGTCAACGATCGGTTATCCGATTGAAATCCACTTAAATTTTAAAATAGGCCTACAAAAGCAACAGTGATGGGTTGCCTAACGAAATTTGTTCAAGGATAAATTTAATTTTGATTAAGAAAAAATATTTATTATTAGCTTATAGCGTCGCTGATAAGGATAACATTTTGCGAAGTTATGACAAACGTAAAACTTAAAGATACGTGTCAGAAACATTCATATATATAAAAATATATGAAAACGGTTCGGAAACATTTTTTTTATTAGCATTTTTCGATATTCCTTGTAGTTTAGACAATTGAAATATTCGCATTGAACATATTTCGTTAGGCAGTATTTTTTATGTAAAAAGAGGATTTCATTCGAATAAAATCGGTAAAGATTCGTTGAACCACGAATCTTGTACTAATAGTAAATTTTAGATTCGCAACGACGAAGAAATAAAATAATACACCAGTGATTATTATTGTAAATATTAGATAAATCGTTATCATATCCGTTTTACCGTCCATGAAGCAGGCAACACTACTTAATTAGATATAGATTAACTAAATATTGATAGCGTGTGTGACGTAATGCATCTACATTCTCATAATGTATGTTATCAAATAAACTCTCAGACCTCCGGTTCGCCGATGACATAGTCATAATGGCTAGGTCGCTCGAGGATCTTAGCAGAATGCTGAACTGCTTAAACGTGGTGGTCTCGGAATAAACTTGGACAAGACAAAAGTCATGTTTAACAATCATGTCATTTTGAGACCAATCTGCGTGGGTAACGCCATTCTCGAAGTTGTGCAAAAATACGTTTTGAACAGACTATACAATTAGGCGTAGCCAACTTTCAGCATTCCGCTAGGATGGGCAGCATTCGGGAAGCTGAGCCACATCTTATCGGACACCACAGTGTCTGAAGACGAAATGTTCAACCAATGCGTTCTTTCGGTATTGCCGTACGATTTAGAGACGTGGACAGTGACAGTAAGCCTGGTTCACAAGTTTAAGGTTGTTCAGATAAAGTCCGAAACGTGGACATCCGTCAGAGAACTAAAGTTACCGACATAGCCTTCAACATTAGTAAGCTGAAGTGGCAATGGGCTGGACACGTACACCGTACGAAAAAACGCAGAGCGGGACGACTCCCCGCCAGATGGACGGATGACCTCAAAAAGCTGGATGAGGGTGGCGGAAGATCGTGTGAAATGACTAGCCTTGGAGAGGCCTATATCCAGCAGTTAAGAGACACAGGCTGATGATGATGGTAATAAAAATAAACACGACACACTAATTAGCTTTGCCCCAGCAGCAGCATTGTTATCAAAGCGCAAACGTTATATAATGGAATCCGTTAAATAACGGAAACTGTCAAACTATTAAAATTGGTATTTTCGTATGAAGGTTTCCACTACAGACCACAGTAAATAACATTTTGCATGCGTTCATTTTTAAATTGTCTGATAATTTTTAAAACATTACAATATAATTGGCATATTAATGAATGTATTATAAAACTATATTTAATATAATCTTAATTCCCTCGCCAACCCGTCTGGCCAGTGCAGCGTAACTAATGTAGGCCAAATTCTCCAGAAAATTCTAGAAGGCCCATCTCCAACTGTGCAGCTCCCACTAGCAGGAGCAGAATCACATTAAATAACAGAATCCATTACTTTGACAATCTAACGTTTGCGTTTAGGTAATGGAATATAGTTGCTGGTCTGTCAGATAAGGCAAGAAAAATAAGTGTTGTCGACAATGTTGAAATGTCAATTATTGAGTGTCGGTAACAAAATTTGACGTAGGAAATCCTGTGAGGTAGATTTTTAAGTTGTAATTATACTTAGCCCACGCCGCGTGGAGATGGAATCGGGTTTATACTTTTAATATGAGATTGATTACGTTTGGCCCGTCACAAAAAAAATATGTTCTGGCAAGTCCAAATCAGTGCATAAATAGTCTATGACAATGCATTGCCGGTTATGATCGTGTTCACGTGCACTTTCAAATTGATTTTGTTGTTTCACTGAAAATATTCCGACCTGTGTGGAAGTGTAAAGTTATATAATTATATAAATTATATTTTACACAAATTGTTAATTATAATTAATAAATATTTTGTATGATAATAACAACCGAAGCCCGCTCTGTCTTATACAGGGTGACTTTGTATGCCCTTACTTTACACTAATATGTTTTTTCTATTGATAGAAACCGACAACTTTTTCTAAGAAACCATAAGTCGGAAGTGACAAGAAATTTTGGCTTCTCCATACAAACTGTTAAAATTAAAATAGCCAATTTGTATTGAGATGCCAAATTAAAATTGTCTCTACCGAGGTTTATTAGGAAAAGTTGTTGGTTTCTATCAATAGAATAACATATTAGTCTAGGGTAAGACAATACTAAATCACGCTGTATTTGATCTAGTATACGAGTATATAATGACCCGCCCGTTGCCTCAGGTATAGCTTGGGCTAAGTATAAGCCGACAAATTTTAGAGGTTGCGACTAGATAAAGAATGTCAACCAAGAGTTTATGAATAGAGCATATAGGCTAAGATTGGCCCAATTATTGTTATTATAGTAAATATATTTATATTTTATTATTATTTAGGTAAGTAGTGAATATATTTTTAATTTATATAATTACTTAGCTAGGAATATTCAATGAGTTATTTAATTTATTTTCTTATTTGACTGGTTTTAGCGAAATAAAATTTCTGTTCTTATTCTAAATTCATAGTTGAAAAATATATCCTTATTGAAAACACATTTTAAAATCTATTTCTGGTCACAAAATTAACAAATAACATAATATATGTATATGTATACAAAATGGATATAATATAGGTAAAGATATGTACAGGTCGCGCGATGAAAGTGGAGTACAACAACACATGAACATTATTGAGTTATGTCTGAAACGCTGAATTACGCCGTTGCGATAACTATATTCATCTTCCTCTAACTCGCATGGCCCGTAATGATAAAAAAAGAGATGGTTTGCATTTCTCACTTTAGTAGTGGATTTTATACTAAAGTAATAGCCACCACATCGTAAAATATACATATTTTATTAGCATAAATAAATAAAATTAAACAAGGACAATAGGCTATTATGTTCCAGCAGTAGAGGCGACGATGTCAATACGATTACATTTTGTATACACTGCACTGTATTTTCCTATTAATATTATAAATAATAGTAACATTTATATTATAGCTTATCCTGTTCAAAAAAACTATAGAATTTAGTATGTTTTCACTAGAAAAACTTTTTAAATATTAATGATATTGCGACTTAGCGTTGTCAAGTAATATATAAAAAAAAATCCCAAACAGATTAAAACATTAAATAAATGCGTGGCCAGGTGGCAAAGAAGACTTAGTTTTGCCCCTATTTCCCCCATTTTACGGTACTCTTATAATATAAAATAATATTATGTTGACTGCCTCCGTGGTCTAGCGGTTATGTTCGTGGATCGGGGGTACCGGGTTCGATTCCTGGTCGGGACACAATAAATTATTTATTTTGTGATATTTCTCGAGTTTGGTACGCTAGAGACATCGACGAGCTTGCCACTTGTCATGATGGGCCTATATAGTAAAGTTGTATGTGTTAATAAGCGTGAATCCGCTTCATTAAAAAAAATGCGTAGTTTCTGACTACCCCGGAAGGGATACGGTCGTAATGATACTATGTGTAATATCTTTGCGTTAGTAGTGTGTGTACTGTAACTCATCTTTTCCCGCGCGACCTGTAGTATCTCACGAACTCTGGCTGCTTACAATAGTTTTGGCAAATGACAATTACGCCGACCTTGAATGATTACAAGTTCAATGTTTCTTTGACATTGGCATTAATCCAATTTTTAAAGGTGTGACGTTTTTTATAGAGCTATAGATGTACCAAGTTATCTGTGAGTGTACTGAACTGCTACCGTCACGTCGTTTCAGTGTTGCTAATTAACATTATATGCACAATATCGGAAAAACTAGAAATTAATGTATAGTTAAAATCAATTAAGATATAAATAATCGCGTTGACTTTTGCGTCTACGGTTAGGTATCCATTATCCATATACGGAACAAATTTCTTAAATTGTTTCTCTTATAGCGTTATATTTCGACTGAATTATTTAATGTTAATTATTTATTGAGGTCGCCAACAGTGCTACCAACAATACATACATGGAACTATTACAGATAACTACCACGTGCTATTACAGAATCAATTAATTGGGGCTTTGAACTATAAAAATAATAACAATAATAATTGAGTAAACCAACCATGGGCGTAGCGAGTAGCTGCCGCCCCCCTAAGAAGAGCGGTCGTAGAAGATAAGCTTCTTGGGAAAAGCCTCGTAGATTGATTGATTGATTGTCTAGTAATAAAGCTATTTTTGTTTTCGATAATTTTTATTTTGTCCTTATATACACTCCTGGCTACGCCCTTAACTCGAACCATGAATTGAACTAATTATTATATTGAGGATTATTTACTATTGAAGACAGACAACACTAATTATTGGCACGGAAAAATACTTTCTATTTTCGTCGTTTTAGATAACTTGGTCTGTCTATACCTACGAATTATGAAGAATGTGAAAACCTAAATTCAATAATTGCTTCCCACAAATTAATTATGTTGGTACTTTATGAATTTTCACATACATTAAAAAATGAAATAATTTGTTTGTAAGTAGTTTATTAATTACATATCGTCGCTTAGCAACCAATACTGCGCAAGTCTTTTTTTTTTTTGCAGGGTAGTGTAAAAACTGTTTATAATTAAATTAAAAAATCCTTATAATCTAATTAGGAATAGGTGCTGTGTATAATAATAATTCATAAATGTTATATGCAGTTATCTATCACTAATTAGATCATAAAGTTTCTTAAATTCAATTGTAAAAAAAAAAAAATGTTTCTCTCCCCTGTAAAAAATAATCAAAATGACTTGCGCGCTGTTTGCTAAGCGACGATATTATGTTACCATTAAAAACTCTTTTAAATACTCTTCTCTATAATGTTAAAATAATTTCTTACTATTTATAACGTAATTGAATTTGACAGTTTTATTCCTCGAGCAGCGTAGTGACGGGAAGTGACGAGGCTGGAATGAATACCTAATTGAGTGGGTGACCCGTTGATTAGTCACGTGATTGGCCTACCTAACAAAGTCACAAACCAACTACTAATCACTTGTCGTATAACAAAAAAGATAAAAGTTAGATATCGTATTTAAGCTTCGAGTTGTTAGATGACACGAAAATTGTGGTCTTTCAAGTAAAACTCGCTCGATTTCACAAGAAAATATTTTATTTATGTTTTATTTGTCAAGATAAGGCATTCCAATAAACTTCTGTAAGAAAAAAATATTAAATTGGATTTTTATATTTGGCATGAATTTTAGACTAGCAATCTATTTAGACCGCAGCCATTCTGTTAGTTCAGCGCAAACGTTCTTTTTTTTTCAGTACATATAACGTTTTGCATACGTTCATTTTAATAAATGTCTATTATTGATATTATTTGCCTTATTAATGTATGTTTTAAAACTATGTTAAAGTAAATATTTTTTTAAAACAAGCATTACAAATTATTATTGTTAAAAACTACTTAATAATAGCAAATACAACTAAAACAAAAAAAAATATAATTAAAAACTTGCTCCAAGCCACTACCAATTGGCAAAGTGCCAAGGTTACTGGTAGCCCACGTTGAATGGCAGTGCTGATCCTTTGGCCCAAATATTGCCCAGCACTCTCCTGGTGTTGACAATACCTTTTCCTGTGCCCCAACAGCCCGAGAGTTTCAACTCCATACGGCGAAAAAACACATCTTTAAATTAACTAGGTGTATATAATTTTATGTTAAAATGTTGGTAAAATGATTATAAATACTTTACAATTTCCCATTGATTTTGAAGTTACAACCCCATGGTTACAATGCAGTAAAAAAATACAACAATTTAATGTGGTGACAAATAGGGAATCAGCTCAGCAGTAAGCTGCAACACTCGGTCACAGCGCTGATTTTCATCTGATCCCTAACATATTACACATAACAAATATACCTAAATATTTCATACATAATAAGAGGAAAACATTATTTTAACCTGTGTTCGATTATGATTATGATTATGATTGCCAAAACTCGGTCCAGTTGTGACAGTAAATAATAACAGAATAAAGAACAATCTAAAAGTTTGCGCTTAAGTAATGGAATAGGGTTGCTGAAAATGATCTGAGAAGCAAAATTTACTTTTACAAAAGGTCACAAAATCTATCATTATACATCAATATCTGTGATTACGCCATTAATTTTAAGTATACATGACAATTTTGTTAATTTATTGAGAATATATTGTAAATAGTTATTATTTATTAAAACATTTTCTATAAAGTTGTATTATTTATTATCCTTTGTTGAACATAATTATTATATTATAAAATAATAAAATATATTTTAGTCTCCTAATAACTAAGCAGTTACCTAAAGTAAGTACCTACCTTAAAAGTTAATATGGCGCCAGAAAAATGACGATTGACTATCATTTTATCTTTAAAACACTCCAAATATTAATCTTCATTTTCTGAAAGTTTGTTTAAATTAAAGCCTTTAATTAGTTAATTTTTGGCTTCCAATAAGTACTTTAAAATTAAAAAAAAAAAAATACATCTATATAGGACATTCGTATAGGCAGTGGCGGTTGTTCGCAAACTGATCGCGATTATTAGGCTTGGGTTGCCATCTCCAAATACCAGGACACTTAAGTTTAAAACTGGGATGCACTATATTATACGGCGTGACTTTGTATGCTCTTACTTTAGATTAATATGTGATTCTATTAATAGAAACAACTTTTTCCAAGAAACTATATGTCGAAAGAGGCATTTTTTTTATTTTTCTATATAAATTTACTATTTTAAAATTAATAGTTAACATAATTACCAACAATATCGTTCCCGTGCCTCGGAGAGCACGATTAGCTGTCACGGTTCCACTTATACCAACTTGTGGAATCGTTGGAGTTATTTGTTTCTATTAATATTTTTTGTAAGTATACAAAGTTCCTACAGTATAATACAGTAGAGCAGTAATTTATAATGCAATATGTATTGAAAAAAGGGGTAAATGCTTTAAACAACCCAGCAGCCCTATTCTGTTACTTAAGCGCAAACGTTATATAATGGAATCCGTTAACTATTACGGATTCCATTATATAATGTTTGCGCTTAAGTAACAGAATAGGGCTGCTGGACATCAACCAGGACCCCAAAAACAGGCGGTTAGCGGCAACCCTAGTTTAGGCTATTACACGCTATTACAGTCTAATAATACAATTCGCCACCGCCTATTTGAAAAATCCATTATTCTCGAGAGCTACCTATTCAAAAACTCTGTCCTAAATAAAAGTGATTTCTTATACCAATGTGACTAAGAGCCGGTAATTAAATCCTTCTTTAGTTGCCACTTCACTTTTAAAAAGCCGCGTTCCCTATTTTTTTTAAATATTTGAAGATTTGCCACATATAAGGATTTAGTTAAATAAAATAATAATATAATATTTTAGGAAAGAGAAAATTAATTTGTGTTTACGTACGTTTTTGAATAGCACTGCTTGGGTTTACTTGAAAGCAAAACAAACGGCCCTTTTTTACTGAATTTTGCTTAAAGAGAATGAAAACACAAAGCGAAATAAAGGAAAAAAACCGCTTACAGCTACAAGTAGAAAATTGAGTTAGGTTGTGTTAATTGGTTATGGAAGAGTTTACTAATACGGTGATAGGTGGTAATAATGCGGTTTGGAGAAGTAAGTACCTTATACCTATTTTATACCTAAGTATATTAAATATAATATAAAAATCACAGATTGTCCTAGGATACCAACTTTTAGTTCCATGACTGTCTCCATAGCCTAGCGGTTAAGTCCGGGTTCGATTCCTGATCGGGACACAATAATTTATTTTTATTTGTGATATTTAAACGCTAAAGACATCGACGAGCCTGCCACTTATCACATGGACCTATAAAGGTGGCTAAATGTGAACTTGCTCCCTGCTAAAGCGTAGTTTCTGACCACCCCGTAATAGGCATACGGTCGTGATGATACTTTACTTTAGTTCCATGAGTCAAAAGCCTCTAATTATTTTACGAAATAATTGAGGGTCGGGTAGTATTGTCGGTAATTGAACAATCTACATATGTTATCCATCACCCTTTGATTAGGTTTGAGCTTAGTAAAGTATCATCACGACCTTCTGGGGCGGTCAGAAATAACGCATTAAAGAAGCGCATTCAAATGTAGCCAACTTTACTATAGGCCCATTATGATAAGACTCGAGAAATATCACAAATTATTATTTCGAACCGGCACCTCCGGGTCTAAATCCACGGACGTAACCGCTGGACTCCTTAGGCGTCGAACACACCGCCCACCCTAGCGATATGAGTTTTGCGGTTCGCGGTCCCACGTGCCTACACTACGAGAGAAATCTGAAGTTCGTCCACCACGGGTATCCCCGGCGCGTGCAGTTTATTCAACCTTGTACATATACGAAAAAAGAAAGAACAGCATGTCGTTATTTAATAGTTATACCTACGGATATAGTGCATAATGTATTCCCATCGGGAAAACTCGTCAATTAATTATTGTATTAAATGGGTGACCTTTCATATTAATATGGAACTTTATTATTTAGATATGGTTCTGAAGCCAATTGAGAGAGCACCATGAATACGAACTTTTTCAATAAAATAAAATGCGAAACTATTATGCACTACATCTGTGAGTGATATAAGTAGAATTGTGGATTTTGTTGAGGCAAACTTTTCAATGTCGTCGGACATATTGAACTTCCGGAATTGAAAAGTGTAATTCCGACAGAACGCGCATTTACTTTGACTGGTGCGTAGGTTTCTATGCCGCCGCATAGATTACAGACCGCAGAACGGTAAACTGGATCGCAGAAAAATTACAGAACTGAACCTTAGGTTATTTATTTCTTCATTTATTATAATTGTAATAAAGCTCATCATTATTCTGTTACTAGTCGCACACGTTATTAGTGGATAATGTTATTTACGTCAGAGATTGCGTCATAAATTATAAAATATTAATCGATTCTCAACTCTATAGGGGCTCGACCTTGACAGCGGCCGTGCAAATATCAACTTTAATAGTGTGATATATATAGTTAACAGATTCCATTATATAACGTTTGCGCTAAAGTAACAGGGCTGCTGAGCTTACAGGTCTTATAAAGTTCCATACTAAAAATTTCCTACATTTTTCAGGTCAGAAAATAAAGAAGACTTGTTCATACCCTGCAATATTGGAGGAAAAAATTTGTAGGTTATCTTATAATTACAGTAATTTACCTAAAATATAGTCAAGCTAATCTAGTCTCATTTTAGACCTTTTTATATAAAATTGCGCGCCTAAAGTTGGGTCAAGGTTGTAGTCTCCATTTAGACTGTAGTCAAGAAATAAGTCATATATAATGCGAAGGAGATGGTTCAAAGAAAACCCAGAATCGATTGACAAAATGGATACAAGTATTACAACATTGCACAACGTACCCCGCCAAAAGAGTAACCCCGAAATCATTATAGACCAAGTTAAACGAGGCTAATCGGTTCATAGTAATAACTTCTACAGGAATGACGTCATTATGATCGCTATCACAACACATCTAGCACAATGTCCTAGAAATCCACTGCTGGAAATGGGTCTTTCAGAAATTTGTGGAGAATTTGTCCTAACTCGCCACTGCAGTCTGGTTTGGCGAGGGTATAATACCAATTTTTAATAACAATTACCGATTTCACAAGTTGGTATTATTGAAACCGAAAACGACGACATAACCTCACGGGAACGGTGGTGTAATAAATCTATGACAAATGTAAGTAAGAAAAGTGTATTGATTATAACGAAACAATTGTGTGTGAACCGATTTTATCCCAATCGATCCTGGGCATTCGGTTCATACATTTTGGACCTTCTCCTTTAATCGCCGCCCGTTTCGTATCTGCATAATTTGGCCAGCATAGTGGAATGATCAATAAATTTGTATAATTTAATTAAAGACACTAAATAATATTTATTGGACTAAAAAGTATGAATAATTAAAACTACTTAAAAGTAAAAATGAATATAAATATAAACTAAACCTAATAAAAAATAAACTATAAGTAAAAAATGTCCTCTAGAGACGACCCTTAAGTGATAGTCCCAAGAAGACATTTCCGCTCTGTATAGCCAAGCTAATACGTTGCCAGAAATAATTACCAGCTTTCCTATCTCCAGACTTTTCCGTAAGCCGTTTGGACAACTCCTTGGTCAGACGCTTGGCTAAGTGTCCCCATGGGCCCATCGTCATTTAATTAAACAATATGTTATTGGTCCTCATTCATTCAACTCGATGGAGATACGAAAACGGCACAGAACACAAACGCCCCCCAGTTTACGAATCAAAATAGATCGATACCTAACGCGCCGACAAGGCCATGTGGTTTGTTTTCAAATGATAAATTGATATTTAATGAAGCCGAAATTATTTATAAGTTAGGATTTGATGCTGATTAAAACACACTTTTTAACGTCGTTTTCGGGTAAAAAAGCGCGCTGTGCTTTGTTTTCAAGTCGAACACGAAATAGGTCAAAGTGAAAATATGTATACAAATAAATATAACTCTTTAAAAAGTCAAATTTTTGAATATGCGTGTGTGAGCGAGGAGAATGCTTAAAGCATAATAACCGTAGACAAAAATGTTCTTTGGTAACAACCCTTTTATGGTTCCATTGCCTTGTTCGACTTCAAAGCAAAGCTAGCTTTATTTTACTGAATTTTGCTTCAAGAAAATGAAATCGCAAGTCAAACGACTTTCAAAGGGAAATAAAGTAAGTACCTACTAAATCTGATATTCTGCCTTTCTCGAATTAAAATGGGAAAATTAAATATGTAGTCAAAAAGTAGAGAGGCGAAGGCGGGGCACAGATGCGGAGGGGCGGCAAAACCTCTTTGTCTTTGCTTAAAAAAAGACCAAATAAATCGGCCGAATATTTGCATTATGTTGCACCCACATTCGTCGCATCTCTATAGATTTCGCCCTCAACATCAGGCAATATTTTTTGAAGTGGACTATCACCGATTTCTCTTCCTACTACCTACGCTTAAATTATACAGTGGCATAATTCTATTACATTAAACACAACCAATAATCAGTTTTATATTTTGAAATGCGCGTGCAAAACCGTTAAAATTAAAAAAAAAAAAAGGTTTTGTGTGTAATACATAATTTGGCTGCTGGTCAGTCGCCAGCTTTAAATGCCGTGACATCTGTCTGTCGTGCATACTTCACTAATTATTGTAATTTATTGTTATCAATAAAAAACAGTTTTAATCACCGACACACCTAGTTATTATTATTATTGTTTATGTCACGTAGGTTAAGTTTTTCAGGGACAAATTTTTGCTGATAAAATTATTAATGCAATGAAATAATTTACTAATGTGTTTTATTTACATTTACCTACTTAAAAATTTGGACGCGTTAGGGCCGTTCCAATGAAAATTCACATTATTACTTCAAAATATCTTACTTGGTAAAATATATAAATTGAAGCTATAAAATTTTATTGCCGAATATTTCGCCTCTCTTTGGAGCGGCGTCATCAGTGCAATAAAATTTTATAGCTTCAATTTATATATTTTACCAAGTAAGATATTTTGAAGTAATAATGTGAATTTCCCAATGGGACATGCTCCCAATATGTATGTAAATTTTGGAACAAATAAACAAAATCTAAAAATGTAAAGGGCTATGTGACTTTTAAAATAAAAAATGCGGTCCGATACCGAATTAAAAACTTCTAATTTAGAATTTATGAATGATGGTACACTTTCATTAAATATCGGTACGCCTAATAGTCGTTACAGGAAATATTAAAATAGGAACATTTATTCCTTTCGAGGTATGGAGAGCTTACAATTAAAAATTCACATTTGGGTCGCACCAACTTGGGAACTCATGCTCCTTTTGCGCGAATGATGTGTTTGTCTGACGGAATGATCTTTGAGACCCTATTATTATTAAATAAATTTAAAATATCGGGGTTCCCTGGTTTGAATTTGATAGCTGGAAGGTTGACTGGAGAAGCCGTTGCGGTAACGTCTTACATAACGGGTATTAGTTACCAGAGATGTGCGAGGTAAACAAGTATTTTATTTTGTGACTACAAAATTAACTGGCCAGTTGCAGAAAGACTGAATATCTTTTTACATGTTTAACTGTTATGCTTATGGGGCACGGTCATTGGACGAAATAAACATAGTGACATAGACCAATCACGTGGCGTATGACAAAATATTGATCAGATTCATTCTTTCTGCAACTGGTCTTTTTAATTGCATATCTGAATATTTTCTGGCTTATCGCTCATTTTCCTAGAACATCTCTACCGTTCCTTGCTCGGGGTTTTGAACCTAGTTTTTTGTATTATCATTGTACACCGCGTGTTATCAAAGCACAAAGATTATGTAAAGTTTGACTATAATAATAAAAAAAATATATATATCTAGTTCCTAAATGCGGTGAGCTATAATATCTCAGAAGCTATAATTACACGCAATGTATAATGAAAATTCAACTCACTAAATTGGGTAGTGTTAATTACGGCCGGTAATTCAACGCTCACTTAAGTGGCTCTGTTTACTTACTAAGTAAAGATATAAGTATGGATTACGCGGCCAAACTTAAGTAAACGAACGCGCTAAGAAAGGATTAAATTACCGGCTCAAAGGAATGCGGGTAAAATAAAACAAAATATGACGGGAACGGAATCTTTATTGAACCCATAGACAATGTCTCGTAATACGTAGTCATAATTACATTATACAGTTTTAATTTCTACATATTTTGTACCATTCAAAGTACCTACCTCTATGTACAGATCTATCGTAATAAAGCAGCATAGCTTGAATGTTGGCGCAGGTACGTTGGTATGTAACACATTACAAGTATGTCCTTGGATTGGACGAGTTCCTTTAAGCTAGCTTTATATTTAGTTTCGTTAAAGAAGGGCAAGTTTAATATATCGCTATTCATTCATTCATTCATTATAGCCCCTAGAACACAGCGTCCTAGACCTCCACTGCTTGAGGTGGGCCTTCCAGAACTGGAGAATTCGGCCTCGGCTGGCCAGACGGCTTGGCGAGGATATGATGTTAATTTTTCATGACAATTTATTAACGATTCTACAAGTTCGTATTAGTGGAACCGGGACCGACGGCTTAACGTGCTCTCCGAGGTACGAGAACGGTGGTGTTGTAAATCTATGACGAATGTACGTAAGAAAAGTGTATTTCTCATTGGAACATGTCGAGTGGGTTTGAACCGACCTTCGTAGGACTTAAGGTACGCGTTCTTACAACCGAGCCACCACCGCGCTGTAGCTGTATCGCTATTATATTCACATTAAACAAAAGTGAGAATTTGACAGCTATTCTATCAGTTTGGTCAATTGTGTAAATATTGTGTACTACCTTTAGTTGGTATCCGAACATATTCCTGTATGTACTGCTGAGAGTTTATTTAAGTCAATAACTTTGTCGCTGCGTCTTTTTAGTACAGGTCGCGTGCCGATGTATGAGCGCTCGCCAAAGTGATAGGGATGATTGAGCATGGGTTGAAAGGCGTACGGCACATACAATAAAACCAGTGCCGCTTTACAACGATAGGTCTGTATCTATTAGATAAGGAAAATCCATACCTAAATGATTTTTTAATGAAGTCGAAATGATAATACCAATCACAGTAATTATTTGGAGCACTGTTAACTTTTATATACAATACAATAAAATTATATTATATAACTAATTTATTATTATTAATAATAAAAGGAGATTCAACTTTTACGTGAAATAATCATCGATAATCGTGAAATCGATAAAGTCATGCTTTATGCTTTGCTTATCAGAGAAAGTTAAAAACAAAAACAATGCAATAGTGCCACCAAGTTATCTGTAAAACAGCGGAAATTACTGGTCCTACATACAGGGTTAGTGTTGACAGTTATTTTTTTTATTTCATCAGTAAAAGTGCATATTAACTTAGATCAAGAATACATCGTTATATCATTAAAACCCCTAGAACACAGCGACCTCGACCTCCACTGTTGGGCCTTCCAGAGCATAGGTATATCTGGAGAATTTGGCCTACACTCGTCACGCTGGCTAGACGGGTTGACAATTATCTGTTGACATTTTTAATGACAATTTATTAACGATTCCACAAGTTTGTATTAGTGGAACCGGGGCCGACGGCTTAACGTGCTTTCAGAGGCCGTTGCCGTAGTAACGTAACGTGGTTGTACGAAAAAAAGTGTAAAGTGTTTGTAGGATTTTAAGGAATGCGTTCTTACAACCACCGCTCAGAATTCAACAAATAAATAAAAATAAAATAATGTACAAAGTTAGAGAATTGACGCGAAAATTAGCCGTCTCTACGTACATGCATTTCTTTCTCTCATTATAGCCATCAAAGACAGATTATTAATTTTAAAGTTATATCTTTATTAACTCTTAGATATAATATTAAAACTTCTATAATAAATAATGACACAATTTTTTGACACCATAAGCGATTGCTAATAATTATTTATTGTATAATCAACTATCGGAAATAACAGCACCCGAATGTTATGCTGTTATTTCTCGGGCCGTTATCAGAGCTGACCTAACTCCAGTTGTATTCTTGATCTATGCATATCAAAGTAACACACAACACTAAGGCTGCGTTCCCAGTAGTTAAACCGTTCGCCACCGACTGTTGTTTTTTTTTTTTGAAGCCTGTGAATCGCAAAATCGCCTAACGATAGGACTCCAGCCTGAAGGGCCACTGCGGGAGGTCGCATGCCCGAATCACTGGTCATGGCATGGTCTCCCAAGGCGCCTACGGACTAAAACCCTATAAATCGTCTCTTTTTTAATGTTGGCCCTGCGTGCCTTAACAGCTAAATCTGAGTCGTGGCTACGGAGTGAAGGCAAGGCGGTTCCAGTTAGCCACAAATGGGGTGTATCATCTTTTTATTACGACAGATGGCGCATGATAGATGGTACCCAATATAACTGTTAGTAGCATAGAAATGTTGTATTTTTATTACGAAATTTTCTGGATATTATGCAAAAGTGAGCAGTTTTTAAGTGTACAAATCGAGATTTCCAAGCGAAAGCAAAGATACGGTGATCTCAAAATTGCCGTTCTATTAATTCAACTTTTTTTTATTTCAAAGACGGTGTTTGGTTACTTAATTCGTCTTTTAAGTTAGATAACGTTAAGTTAAAATACATTTTTCTGTTATAAAACTAAAAAACTACAAATTAATTTAAAAAAGGATCCGTCATAAGTGCCAATAGCGACATCTATAAAAAGCTTTGCCTAATACACCCCATTAGAAGCTCACTCAGTCGGCGGCGAACACTTTGCCCTGTGTTTGACTTGTTGCTTTAAGCGCTTTTTTCACTTTATTTCGACTTGGTTACCTTATTTTTCTGGTTGCTTGGGTTGGTCTCTTTGGTTTCCATTCAAAACATGCTTTGCTTTATTTGCTTTCAAGTCGAACATAGCATAGGAACGCAGCCTAAAACGAAGGTAGCGACACGCGCTTTAGTTTACAATAAGTTGGTGAAACTGTACACTTGGTAATTTCGTAGGCCACAAAAACTCGAGTTTTATTTTACGTTAGTATAGACGCCTGGATTTTTATTATATTATAGGCCATTAAATAATATTTCTTTAAATATAGTTTTATTAAAACAAAATTGCTCCAATAAAAAAGATTACATATTTTATTTTAGGGACGTAATTGCACATTGGTATGCAATAACTATATTAATTATGGTACAGTCAGCAAAGGGTTCGCTGGATCATTTAAATAATCTTACCTACCTAGGTACTTTACATTTTGTTATTCTTCCCCCCTAGCTGTCAGATAAGGCCAGAAACGATAAAAAGGCTGTTATTTTGAGAGATGTATTTTTTCTTATAACATATTTGTCACATCAGCGGATGCAAAAAGATAGTGCGGTTAAAACCAAAATTTGACAGTTAATGCTAAATAAATTATTCAATAATTCATAAATTACAGCCCCTAGAACACTGTTGGAGATAGGGCTTCTAGAATCCACCCTATACAACCGAGCCACCACCGCTGTAAACGTTTGGTTATTTCATCCAATAGGCATACGTTAAGCATGTCAAAAGATAATCAGCCTTTTCGCCGGCCGTTAGTCTAGACTGCCTTTTTCCATTGCCCATGTAAGGCAATTGTTTTCATCACAGATCCAGCGCCGATTTGCCTGACTGTACATGGTTGTACAGATATAGTGCACAATGTATTTCCATCAGGAAAACTCAGGTCTTAATCGGAATACGACGTCACCTGAAGTGTCAATCAACTATTGTATTAAATGAGTGTCTTTTTTTTTTTAACTATGTAACTTTATTTTTAGTGTCAAATTGAGAGAGCACGAACTTTTCCGATAAAATACGATGGAAATCCATTATGCACTACATCTATAGATCAATTATAATGTAAGTAATATATATTCTAGTCAGTTAAATTATGTTTTTAATTACAATACATAATTCTATATCAATTTCCTTTATTGTCTTAAAAACTCTACCATGTTCATTAAAATAGGAATAAATAAGAAAATTTTACACAATTAACCTTTTTAAGTATTTGGTTCGTTACAGTAGATGTAGATAACTTAATTTTGTCGTTTTTTTTTATAAACCCATTCTTAGTTAGTTAATCATTTAATTGCAAAATAGTACAATATAGAAGCTTTTAAATAAATTACTAATTCCATCAATGTTTGTATCCATTTACAAAGTAAGATCTTTAACACCCGCATTCTAAAATCCACTCGGTTATTCCTTCCAGCTGACAAACGGAGGGACCTCTCGGCACATCACTAATAGTGTTGTCCAATCATGGACTTGTTCTATTTATTAATATACTATTGTTTTTTCTTGACTACCATTTATATTATTAGTTTATTTATCATAATATTATTTATTTATTCTATTCTCATTTGTTAAACATATATGTAAACTGTACATTTAATGTTTCTTCCGATTTAGTAAACTGTACATCTCTGCGACCCGTGACTCAACCAACATAAGGCATCAGCTGAAAATCAGCGCTGCAGCCTCGGCTGTAGCATATGCTGAGCTGACGACCTATTTATCGCCACACCTGTATGTATGTTTCGGTATATAGAATAGGCTTACATTTAGATTTATTCATTGCATTTTTTTTTGTAACCATTGTAATTGTTGCGATAAATAAAGTATTTTCTTTCTTTCTTTCTCTTGCTTTTTTGCAAGACCAAGACCGTCGAAATGTTAGCAAGGACAACTTAAACAAAACAAAATTTAAACTATTTTTCCAGGTTTTTATAAGCTGACATGCCTTTGACGGAAAATTTATTTAAATATATAGTTTTATAGTTTTGTGGTCTTATGCCTTCTATTGTATTGTGTTCCAATTGCTCCTTTGTCTACGACGCATGGTATTAATATTTCTTAACTGACATACCAAAATATAATGATTGTTATATAGGTGAAATATACTTACAATAACCAAGACTAACCCTAGTGGCTAAAACGTCGGGAGAAATACGAGCATGTCTTTTAAGGTAAATCGCGTAAAGACCCGTTAAAATTACAAAAACTATTATGATTGTGCGCGAAAGTTTAAGCAACTTTCTTTGAGCAACACTAGTCACTACGCTCGAGGAATACAACTGTCAAACCCAAGATACATCGCGACGTACCTTGAAACCTCCTTGAAGCGTGTCTATGTTATTTTCGCCTAATATTTAAGTTATTTAACTTATTTAATTTGTATTGTTAAAGAACACATTTCTAACAAAACCAATTGTCAGATTTCGTTCCAAAATTGTAAATTATTTTCGTGACACAAATATTCATAATGTGAAAGACACAGACTTATAGACGTCACAAGTTCCTCGCGCCATTTTGCACGGACATGTCAAGACAAGTCCAAGTTTTTCGTTTTGTAAATTAGTTTACTGTGGATATTGTTAGTCAAAAGTGGTGTTATTTTATTTAATAATGTGCTACGGTGTGAATTGTTGTCCGAACCACACTGAACACCCCAGTCCACAATGCGCAGCATGCCGCCGTGTGCAGACCCGGATGGCGCAGCATTGTCCGAGACAAAGTGATCCGTGGAGGGGTCACGACCCTCAGCATTGAGGATAACGACGCAAGGAGGAGGTGAATAATAATGGAAAACGATAAATTTGACTCTATACGAGTAAATGGGGCAGAAGTTAAACTAAATTTTTTGCGGTTTTCCCGCGCTGTGAACTCCCGTATACCCTTCGTGTTTGGGTCCATGAAAAGCATCAAATTCTGCAACACTTGGAATTTGATGATCCCCAACTCGGTTATGAACTTTGTCATGAACATATATTATGTAAATAAATTACGTGTTTAGGGCTGATGTATTCTGTACAACGTCCTTTAGACATTAAAACATTTTTTTTTCTTATAGACGTCAAAAGTAATGACATTCTGACATAATGATTTGTTGTTTGTTCTCTTCTCCCGATGGATGATGAATGAGGTGATAGGGAAGGCAAAGGGTCTAGCCCATACAGCCAAGTCTGACGTAATATATCTTTATTTTTTATGAGTTAATGAGGTCATCATCAAATTCCGGATGCTGCATAATTTGATGCTTTTCCTGGAGTCACTCGCACTAGCCCAAACACGTCGGGTAAAATATGGGAGTCCACAGCGCGGGAAAACCGCAAAAAAATAACTGCAACTTGTGCCCCATATTCAAAGTCCAATTTATCGTTTTCCATAATTATTTACATTGTAGAACATTGTTAAACAAAACAACACCACTTTTGACTAACAAAAATATTCACAGTAAATTAATTTACAAAACAAAAACTTCCACTTGACATGTCCGCGCAAAATGGCGCGAAGGACTCGTATTAAGAATACGGGAACGCAATCGTTGCCAGAAAAAAGCTTATCTTACTGGAAATATTTATAATGGTAACATCTATGCCTTTCAACCCTCGAGGGAACACGTTTGACAGCTGGAAGGATTAAGAATACGGGTGTGTAAGCGCTCTTCTTTATTAGTTGGATATACGTCAAGTTAACACTTTTTAATTGGTCGCTTTTCGAAAACCAATCAGCGTTCTGCAAAATCACCACGGTTATAAATTTTGTCAACTTATGAGGATATTAAATTAACAAATGCACATTCGCAATAATAAAACATTTTCATAGCAATTAGTATGATATGTATTACCGACAAATAAATCGCAAATTAAATTTCAATAATAAATCATGTCAATTATTAAATACAACTTTCACAACTTCATATTTACAACACTTAATTATATTTTAGTACCCTTCAAATTAACCTAAATTACAAGTTCAATTATTCGATCAATACATTATTAAATAATCGACCATTATCAATATTGCAGATAAATATCGTCATTGGAATGGTGAAAAGTCTAAAACGACACTATTCGTACTTATAGCAAAATTAAAGAAGGCAATTTTAAAGAAAAAAAAAATACCGAATTATAAAATAAAATTTAAATTGTTCATAAGTTATGTAATGGTATCATATGTATTATTAGTATTTAATATATTATTAGTATGTATTTTAGTAATATAATTGTATTTATATGTATATAGATTTATTATTATTATATATAAATATTTGCACCTACTTTACATTTGAAATGGTCCACATTGTCCCTAAGGTTGGCTGTCAGATAATTTCCAGCGGCATTAAGTCCGCCCCTTGTATAACGTGCAATAAAGTTTTATATAATTTTTTTTTTTTTTTGACATAAATTGTAAACCTTAGAATAATGACAATTGTAACTTATAACGAATTTTCAACCTATATGGCGCTTTAGACTTTTTACTTTATCATTGACCAATCTTTTTTTAATTCCTAAGGCTGCTTATTTAAAACGTGTCCATCTTAGATGTGCTAGAAAAATATCCACCTATCTTGAAGTTATAATGCATAGATTTATGACTGATTCGCAATGCTTCACTGGATAGAGGCTAGCTACCTTCATGTACGTAGGCAAATTACTTTTTTGTAAAGTTCCGCCCTGTAACTTGATATGCGCTGTCGCTGTTTTATGTAGGTAAAATATTTGGCATACTTTAAGTTTGTAAATATAACAGACATATAGTTGATTTAAAGATTACTAGTTTTTAGATATTAGATTTGGAAATGGTGGCTTTCTCTTTTTTATGCGTGCGATTGGCTTATAACGTTATCACTCTTGGTTTAGATGAATCAGTCGACAGTTTGTGCCTCTTATCTCTCGCGCATATCTTTGTAGACAAGCAGCCTTAGCTTACTGCCCGTCGGAAATATCTAGGCACCTTAAAATTCCCCCGCCTAACAGCG
This sequence comes from Tinea semifulvella, assembly GCA_910589645.1. NCBI lineage: Eukaryota > Metazoa > Arthropoda > Insecta > Lepidoptera > Tineidae > Tinea > Tinea semifulvella. The sequence continues at coordinate 2,957,721 of OU342585.1, read as the reverse complement.
CATTAATGCGCATTTTCATTGGTCGATAACTCGGTCGTGAACAATGAAATTAATCGATCATTATGCGGATTCATGCGGAAATTTCCCATCCTCTAGCTCCTTACATACACTTTCGGCTAGTACGTCTGCTTATGCCAATATCTTAAAGCCTACAGCCAAACTGTATAGCCAGTCTCTTGCACCCCGAATGGGAACGCTAACGACCAGTGATAACGTTTCTCCGCATCCGGGCTTTACGGCATGCGGTATAAAAATATTCCTCAACCCGCATTCAAACGGTAACGACCAATGAAAACAGTTTACTGCATGCGGTACAGAAATCTCCCGCACCCCGCATGCGAACGGTAACGACCAATGAGAACAGTTTGTTACAAAATTATTATACTACTATAATAATAATCCTACAATGGATTTAGGTTGGTGATTTATTAAAAAACTGTATTTAAATATTTTAAAGATCATTGCATTTATTATATTTTTTAAGTATATTGCTGACTGTACCGAGCCGCAAGATGTTGCGCCGCATTTTTTCGAGGTGCCGAGATATCTCCGACGGATGGGTATTGTGGATATTGTCTATTTTGTGTATGCCTTTTGATTTACCATTCAGAAGTGCCATAGGCACAAAATAAATAGAGAAGTCCTTTAATAAATATTTATCTGCATTATTATACAATAAATTATTTGTAAAATATATATTAAAATTTACATCAAGAGTATGTACTTTGAAAAACACAAAACATTCATACATCTAACATACTCGAAACTTACAACAGAAAAGGAAACCATTATTTTTTTAATGAAAATAACTGGGACTTACAGTATGTACAAAAATATCACATTACTTGAGGCCGCAGCTTTCCTTACTCATTCTACTTAAATTACATAATAATTGTACGCCGGATATTTACTGTCAAACAAGCCAATTGTGTACCAAAGCACTTGATATTTTAGGCAACCGATTTAAAGTTTTCGTTTTTGTGTGTGCGTTTGATTGGCAGTGCGAATTGAACAGGATTACGTTTGTCAATTTAAGCGTTAAGGTAGCGACAACCTTTATTATTTTAGCAAAAAGTAACTGTAAGAATATTAAAACAATACAGGTCAGTCGCCACCTTTATATTTGAGTTTTGCTTAGCGGTAAACAATCATAAAGAAAATATACCAAAAAATGAACATGCATTTTCCTTAAGTCCAGTCATTATCAATCCTACGACAGTATAACAACTAGGAAGTTAATTCTTTACTGCTAGGTGCGCTCACCGTTAGGTTGTAATTATACTTATTTTAAAAGTTATAATTTTAATAAAAATTGCCGTGAAAGATGACTACGACACCTACAGATCTAAAATTGAATTAGTAAAGTTCTTCTCGAGCTAAAGAAGCATCTATTTATCTTAATTCAGCTTCTAAGGGGTACCTCGGCCGTCATATTGGTTTATGAAAAAAAAAAAATTCGTCAATTATAACCCATCCCTGAATTTTTGTAATTTATCAGCTATTTTACTATTTTATTCAAAATCAAATCGAAAACTTTATTAACAGGTTATGTTTATTAATGGATACAGTTTTTTGTTTTTCCTGCAACATCTATTTTTTTCCATTAAATTTAAATTTAATCCATTATGAAGTTTGCGTTCATAAACAATTATTGAGTAAATATTTTAAGGTTATTTTTAACAGAAAAAATATGTCGTCCGAGAGACCCTGTTGAAGCTGCAGCCTAGTGGACGTCGTGCAGCACAAGACTGCCACCTACACTATCGACCTATTTGGCTTATACATTTACAGGCTACGCGAAAGCGATATCTGCGAGGACGTCAGTCTGCCCCCTATGGCCAGGCCACAGTGTCGAGCGATGGCGATGAAAAGCGTGTTTTATTGAATACATAACAAACTGTCTTATAAAGCAATAATACAATAATATCACATTAGGTCTGCAACTTTTTTTTAATGAATAATTCTTAAATTACTTAATACTAGTTAATAAATGTGTGACCAAAAACCGACGTTATGGAAATTTATTGTACCTACGTATTTACCTACTACATATTTTGGTAGCGATGCCAATATTGCTTTAACTAAACAGATATTAGTTTAATAGTATTCTTAAATCGCGCTCGCCGTCGTCACCGCGCGTAATTCAAACTGCGACCGGGCACGAAGCGTGTTCGTGGGAAGCGTTCCGGCGTTTCGATAAATCGTACAAAAATACCTACGTCACTATTTGGGACGCTTTAAATATTGCTATGTTTAGGTACAGTCTTTGTTGTCAAGTTCGTCGAGGAAGTCGAAGGTCGCGACGGCCGCTCTCTCTCGCTCGCCGAAGCGCACGTAGAAGTCGTCCCGGCCGATGATGGAGGGCCGGCGCGCGCGGGGCAGGCGCAGCACGCCGAGCCCGCGACTGCGCAGTGCCGCCGCTGCACACAACCGTTAGCGACCTCTACAAGCGGCCGCCTTCTGGACACACACACGGCCTCAGACACGCGACTCCGCGCCCACTCACACCCGGCGACACGACACACAATGTTCACATCACACGCCTTACTCTTGTTGCTACAGAATTGTAATTTAAATTTCGAAGACTGAGCCAAAACGTACCAAGTATTTTTATCGTAGTACCTTTAATACTGGACAATAAGTAGCTTTTTTTATTTTAACCAAACTCGACATATGGCTTTTCGTAGCAACAGCATGTCTAGTAATACATAAGTCTCTGGTCTATCGAATAAATTCAATCTTTCCGTTTTAGCAACTTCACATTTAGACATTGAAATAATCAATACTTTGTTGTCTATAATTGTACGAGTAACAACGTGGAAATGTAATTAAAGATTCAGTTTGCCTAGCGTGATATTGAAGTTACGGAAACGCACCTATGAGTTTTTTTTATGTACATTGCGCTTTAAACAACCTAAAAATTGGCTTTAAAAACAGCTTGTACATGCAATGTAAAATGAAAAAAAAAAAACACAATTTCAGTAGTTACATTTTCCGAAACTTGCACTCAACACTACGGGCATAGAATGTTTAGCATTATTATAGGAATGCCAAATAATTATCATTGCCTTTTACTGGTCAATGTTTGTAGTATTTGGTTTGTGTGTGTTGTCCATTTGGCGCCAAAATGATCATGCGATATGACAGTGGGGTGCAATGAGAGCGGAAACGGGTGACGTCACTACACGAAACAAGAAACATTACATTTACCCTGCAGGCTTAGCACGGGGACCACACAGGGGCCGTAATCTTTTGTTCAAATCAATATAAAAATTATCGTGTTCTGAATATGAAAATTTCTTGGATTTTGACATCCCGTGCTATGCTTGCTGTATTAATCATTGTATATTTTAAGTGTATTAGGAAAGTGTAATTTTATTAGTTTCTATTTACTATCTTTTGGGATACATTTTACTTCAATAGATTTGTTAGAAAAAAAGTCTTTTAAATTATAGCCTTATTAGTTAGTTTACAGTAATAAAAAAACCGTTGTTACAAAAAAAAAATACTATAACGAATACTTACACAAATAATATTCAATGATTAAATAAAGTATAAATTAATTACTCCAAACATTAAATACAATTGCATTAAAAACTATAATTAATTTAATTAAAAATGGGAATACAAAATAAGAATATGTTTAAGAATAATTAATCCATAAAATTTTAAACACATATGACATGAAAACACATAACAAAATTAGGAATTAGGTAATTTAGTTCCATAGACATTATACGTAACAATTTTTTGGTGTAAAAAACCTTTATGTTGGTATTTCTGTATTTGAGTATGCTATGTACGAATAGCCTGTCCAAACTGACGTCGAACAAATTTTAATGCTACCAACGTTACAATAAAATGTATTATATAATTTTATAAAATCTTTTTTGCATTTAGGTAAACTTTGTATGCTATTGGACCTAAAGTACTTATTTAACATGAAGCATGACAGATACAACCCACATTTAATTACAAATGCTACACAATCATCACCAGACATCAATTTTTATGAACACTTAAACATATACTTTCTAACGTATCAACTGAAGAGCCAGTATTTGACCGCCTCCGTGGTCTAGTGGTAACAAACGTTGCCGTGAACTCGGGAGGTCGTGGGTTCGATTCCCACCGAGGGCAAGTTGTACATTGTATAATTTGTCTCGGTCTGGGTGTTTATATGTATAATATTTACAAAAAAAAAAAAAAGTATAATGTGTAGTTTATCAACCATCTGGTTTCCGTAACACAAGCCTCGTAGCTTACCACGGAAATTAGATGGCGCTGTGTGACCTGTCTGGAAATATTTATTTATTATTATTATTATTTATTTAACGAAGAGTTCTAAAATCATAATTACTTCCTCTAAGGGTGCGATTCCACCATGTGGTTTATTTTCGGCAGTTTATGATTATGTATGCCTTATAGTACAATATCCGTACTAAAAACGACCTTCACCGATCAAGTATACCCAACGAAATCCACAATCAATGTAAATACAATTTTAGTGTAACGTTTAACATTTATTCACGATATTTGATCATTACTCTATCAGCTAGTGTCATAAATAGTACAGATTGTTATGTTTTAACCATATAAAAAATGCCTTGAAATTATTTTGTTAGGCAAACCATTAACGTTACTTATGTTAGATTATACCATTTCATAAAAAAAATATTTAATTAGGATACTCGATCGGTGAAGATCGCTCTTAGACTATTATGTGTGTTATTAGAATAGTTACCTGTCTTTTGTCTTCTGGATCGATGTAGCCTGTGTAGTCTGGAGTAAGGGAGAGGAGGCTCAGCAGGGGAGGACCCGCAGGAAGAAGGGGAGGAATCGCTTGAAGCCAACATCACATCTAGAAGATTCGCTCGGGCCTGAAATGTTTTGATAAAACTCTAAGTAAAATTTTAATACTAATCAAGGTTAACCACCATTTTAAGACACTCAACCATTCCCAGGAAATTTTCCGATTACCGTTGTAGTAGTCGAGATTTAGAGTGAAGTTCACGTACAGGAAGACACAGAGTTGAACGACCCCTGCCAGATAGTCGGATGACCTGGAAAAGGTCGTTGGTGGCGGCTGGATGAGGGTGACAGAAGATCGTGTGAAATGTCGGCCCTCGGGAGGCCTATATCCAGTAGATGATGATGAGTGATTATTATTCAATGTAATCGAAGAATAAATCTAAATAAAGTAACAAAAAAATGTATTTGAAGCAAATTAATATACTAAAATATAAATTATATAAAATAAAATAAATAAATAAGAAAATATTTACATATATATAAAGAGACTACATTACTACATATGAAAACTAAAAACCACTAATAATAAAAATACTAGCTAACTTATAACATTCAAACTATCCGTTATACTATATATTGATATTAATTATGACACATTTTTATACTCGTACTTTACTATAAATCATTTAACTAAATATGATAGGAAAATATAAATATATACTTTTAGATATATAGATAAGCTAACCCTTATAACACATAATATACATATCATTCATATCAAATTAAAATAACACATTCTTGTACAATATTATTATGTTTAACTTTAAGCGGGTCCCCAATACAGGTCTAACTAAACTTAAAGGAGGATCCAAAAAATTTACTAGTATAAAAAAAAAAAAGTTTTTTTTTTTGTAAAAGGTAATAAATAGACTAGATTGAAACAGACACTTCACTGCTGAGTTCAATTCACTGCTGACTCAGAGACGCGAGCGGCCGCTGAAAGGTTAAGTAGTAATCGAATAATACCTTAGGATCACTAAAATCGATGTCTTTCTGCACATGTACCCAGCCCGTAGGAGCCCAGAGTGCACCGTCTTTCTGTAGACGAGTTCTAGTGCCTGTGCTATCTTCGCCACTGGCTTGTTCATTTGTTGTCCCTTCGCTTTGACGTATCATCCTGAAATTTAATTAAATATGTTAATGTCTTTTAATATCAAGATCTTTAATTCAACTTTGTGAATATGCACTTAATGTCGTCTCAATGTCGCGTTTAAATCTGGTCGCCCCTAAGGTCAACTTAAACACGTAAGTACACGTTATTTTTTAAAATATCAGTCACTAACCGTCTGTTGAGTTTTTATCAAAATACAATGTAAACTCTATATAACGACACTGAAAGGACTGTCCATTTTATGGCGTTATAGAGAGTTGTCGTTAAAGGGAGAGAAGGAAAATCAGAATTGGAAGACAAGCTTAATCAACCAAAGCCAATTGATTTCGACGCTTTAGGGTGTTTGTCTTTAAATCGAGTGACGTTACAAATAGATTATTATGGAGGTCGATGATATGTATATTCTTACAATATCAGATAAATATATTAAATAATTACCGATTTAGTTCCTCAATAACATCTTTTGATGTTGCAGCCTCATGAAAACTCAGCGTGTCTTCTTGTTTCACAATTATAGTTTCATTGACTGTTGTTGTCGCACTAACATTCGCCCGAAGTGATACAGGGATCTTAGATTTGGTTTTACTAGGCGATGGTGGTAATCTTTTCGCGCCCATTAAAGTTGGTATTCGACTTTTCTCACCTTTGTTCTTCTCCCTCCTTACCACTGCCTCATTCTTATTACTTACTATCACAGTTTCAGCAGTAGACGTACTAGTAGTATTAGATTCAGTCATTTGAGGAGAATTCGCATCAGGAGAGGACCCTTCTTCTTCCTCGGGAACGGTCACTAAAGCTCCTGAACTTCTTCTGCAAGCGTTTAGTACTTCCTCAACAAAAGATGTTTCAGAATCAATACTAAGTGGGAAGCTGGAGGATTTTGTTAACACATCTGTATCCGTTCTGTCACTTATTACAGAGTGCCGAGGCCCTAACATTATGTTTACAGCATTTTCTTTAAGAGCACTAAAGTCGGAACTACGACTTGATGTCATTTCACGAATTTTGGTTTCAAATTTGTTTTCATTTAAATTTAAGGGTTCTTCATTTGTTATGTCTATAATCCTATTAATTTCATTCTTTCTCTGAACCTTTATGTGGTGGGTATCTTCAATTTCATTCTCAGTATTTTCTATACTAGATGACATGATATTCGTGTAATAATCCTGAGATTCCACATACGGATCTTCTCGCTCAATAAACTTTGGTGTTGAAATTGGTTCAGAAACTGTTTCACAATATAAAAGCTTTGACTTTTCGATGTTCACAATGTCACATGAGTCGTTTTCAGAAAAACTACCAAACGAGTCTGGTCGGGGTCTATCTTCTGACAGCTCACTTCTTGGTCCAATCGATTCTTCATCGAAATCTGCAGCAGCGTATGGAGGAGGTAATTCACGAATTTCAGAGACCGGTCGTGACGGCATCGAGTCTGACTCTTCTCGCTCACGACAATATTTTTGTTGTTCCGCTATAAATGAGAGGACATTCTGTAACGCTTGTTCTCTATCTTGTATTGCAATTGTTTGTACATCGCTAAATCTAAGGTGGGCATTGTCTGGCGCCGCGATACCCCTGGAGGAATTTGATGCTAAACTTTTCGTGCTCTCATATTTAACAAGACGGTAAAAATCCCGTGTAAAATTTAAACCCACGTTTGCACAATCTCCCCCGTCTTCACTTAAAGCCGTGCTGGATCTTTTATCCGGCACATCAGATCCACTCGACCACGAGCCGCTCGGTGAATGTGCCCCGGAGCAGTCCCATCTTTTCTCCGAAGCGTCTCCAATCTGACAGTCGTCTATTTCAACTGTCGCGAATCCGCATTCATTCCATAAGCATTCTTCCTCTAATTCTAAACCATCGTCTTCTCGAATACTAGGAAGAGTCGACAGAGATATTTGGCCAGGAGTGGTTATTTCGGCAAACGGAGATTGTCTATCTCTAAGATCATCACATGAAAGTGATAAACTCCAGTCTTCTAATTCAGCTCGATCGTATTCTAAGTCTCCTATATCACGATGCCTTTGTTGTAGTGCAGACCTTGCATCATCTAATTCCAACCAATGTTGTACGTAATCTGCATCATATTGTGACCCCTCTGCTTTGTCATCTACTGTACTTCCCCAAGATACTCTCTCCGAACTTGTTGTAGATGCTATCGCTCGTCGAAGCGGTCGTTCTGGTGTAGGCTTAATGTCTAATACTAATACTCCAGAACTAGGTGTCGGTGTGTCGAGACAACTGGTCGCACAAGTCGACCCCGCCACAAACTTTAAGCATAAATGAGAATCTGAGAAACTTCGCACCACGTGTTGGAATGGTAATACTGGCCTAGAAGGTGGGTAACTGCCGCGGACTCCGGCGAATGCTACACCAATTGGGAAATAAACATAATCGGAATCTGCTGCTAGTAGACATCCATGTCGGCGACAATCTCTTTGAGTAATTGATACAATTGTTTGGTTATCGGTTTCGTCGGATGCTTCGTTGAGATCTGGAAGTGCTCTGTCGGCGGCATGGTCGCTTTGTCTTGAAGCATCTGCTTGTACGTCGCTGGACATTGTGGAGTATCCTTCGTCCTTAGCACCACTTTCTGGTGACTCTGCTCCTACCTCTCCAGGCTCTCCATTGTCATCTTCAACACCCTTTTCACTGTGTGCTCCTGTAACGAAATAAAACATTATAATCTCGCAGTAGTATATTTGGAATAATTTTAATTTATGATATAATATAGTGGTATATAATACCTTCAATAGAGTCGGTGGTAGACTGGGGCATGTTAAGCCTGAGTGTGTCAGGTCGGATCGGAGGTGCCCAGAGAGTCGGGTCTACTGCTGATAACGCCCGAGCTAGATTAGCTGGTGTCACTTCCAAATCCTGAAATATTTAAATGAAAGCTGTTTTAGTTAATTTTATTAGTTTTCGAATAAGTCCTCCTTTAGTGTTATTGAGGTAAATTGTAGTAGTCAGTTACATAATAATGTTAAGATCGATTGATTTTAATTGACAAATATTTTATGTGCTTGAATTCGTAATTATTAAATAAAGAACAAAACGAGTAAGATTGAAACGTCAAGGTATAATTTTAGATGTTATTGCTACAGGAAAAGTGAGAAACACGTGTAGAGAGGTCAAGAAGGTAACAATTGGCAGAGAAGACTAGCGATCATATGCAATACCGATTAATTTGATGATGTTGCCCTACCTTAAGCTCAGTCCAGATCTCTGTTAGAATTTGATGTCTTCTTTTATCGTCTTGACAAAGGGAATGGGGCTGCGCTTGCGGAGGAGCTGGCGGCGAAGAATCACGAAATGACACCAATGATCCACACGAACCCACGTCTACCAGTTGTACTGAAAGAATAACAGATAGCATCTTGTTTGATACACATTGTCGTATTGGTCAAAAGATTGGTTTTCCTCATTACCATATTGCTAGTTGCTGTCTGCTGTTGTTGTCTAGTCCTTTATTATTACTGCTTACCTTATAACTACTGAACTGATTTTAATAAAATTTGTACGGCTTGTTACTTGGATTTTCGGATTGGGCATAATTTAAAATCATCTTCTCGGCACGACTTTTGACCCCAAGATAACCTGAAGGATTTCTGACTATCACTAATTGCTATGAAATGTTCGTTGTATTTCTCTTACCTTGTATATCTCTGTGGGGAGTGTGTGGTGTAGCCGGAGACGGTCTCGGTTGGGGTTTGAGCTGTCGTATGAGGAGGGCACTGAGCGCACGGTTCTGTGCCTCCAGCTCCCTCACACGGGCGCGGGCGCATCCCAGCTCCTCTCGAGCACTCTGGAAATTGATGATTATTATTAATATAAAAAAAAACTGAGTCAAGACCCAATGAAGAAGGTGTTCTGCCAGGAAGGAAAAAATGATTCTTTACGCAATAGAAATGCACAATTTTATAGGAACTAGTTTTGTTGTCATGCCAAAAAAACAGGCGAGATCGATGTTTTCGAAGATTATACCAATATGTAGTTATTGGGAAATCAATACGAATTAATATTTATCTGTCATTTAACAATCAAATAAAAATAATATTTTTTGTGAGCACACAAGTTAAATTGTTTACTTTTTTTAACTGCTTTTTTCTGTGTCCTCTTGTGCTTGTCGACTTGATTTCATTTAATATAGGAAATGTGAGTTTATGTTAATTATTCGCATTTGTGATAACAATCACTTCCGGATTAAAGCATCCGAAATTAAAATCCTCGTCTCCCCTTGGCATCACATTTGCGAAGTTTAAAATAAATGTATATATTTTAATTATGCTTCATTAGTTAAATTAAATTAGAGGATATAATTGACGGGTGGTAATTAAAGAGGGGAGATAGCTGAATGTCTCGAAGACGAAGTACAAGGTATTGCTATTAAGATGAACAGACTGCGTGAATCTCTCTTCACTGATGTAAAATATTATTGTATTTTATGAAATTTAAAGACTAACGAGGGAAGTTTTTTAGCAATCCGTAGATTCATAAGTGGGTAAGTGTTTTTATATTAGCACTTGATGTAACAGCGAAGATATTAGCAGGATGCAGTTCTAAAAAGTGGGAACTACTAAAATCAGTCTTTACGACTATCCGTAGGATTTTTTGAAGAATTAATACAATTAAAACGAATGTACATAATTTGTTTATTAAACGCCCAGTTCACTGATCGTAAGCTATGATTTTTAATGGTTGAGTAAATCACCTGCATTATAACCAAAAACTTTAATTATAACTTCATTTTTGTATTCAGTTGAATACTTTTAGAAACTTGGGGTATGTCGGCTTGATATCATGAGTGCTTATTCAACTATTGTAGACAAAGCAATCATTTTTAGTAACACTAATGCTGTATCATGTACCGATAAACTGATTTCTTTTTTTGGCAGTGTTTAACTCCATTATGTATCGGAAGTTCTGATGATGACGATCTTGAATACTTAATACATTAGGTTAACAACTAATGCATTAGTACCTAATAATATTAAAACTTTGTCAATAGTTAATCTAATTAAAATATTACTCAAGATGTTCATTACATTAAGTTAAGATCTTGCGGGATCACATAATTTTAGGCATCCTTTAGTTAAGGCGTAATTAGAGACGTAGAGGGGTGCATATGTAAGATTATATGGAAAATTAGGTACATGATTGATGAGCTTATAATGCTATTAATGTTAATATTCTAAGTAGGATTAAGTTACCACATCTGACTGAAAGGAAATATTTGAACGATTCGAATCTAATAATATTTCAGAATATTGGGAAGTATGGTAATAATATGGAAGTAATATACAAACAGTATAAAAGAATTACAACATTAAATAATTAAAAAGAAAACCTAACAAACAGTAAATAAATATATTGAACAAGTTTTAAAATTTTAACAGGTTTTTTTTCACACAACAATCTTTGAACTCTAATTGAACGTGTTACGTAAAAATAATCTAATCCACATTAATTAAATTTTAAGCTATAGTGTTAAAGATGGATGTATGTTTAGATTAGTCCATCATTTAGAATATGTCAACATCGGTATTTTTATATCGTTTTTGATATAAGATTTATCATCCTAAGGACCTGATTAAAATTCATAATTAAATTTCTAAAAAATTGCAGATTGGATCCTTTTTGCGTAACTGCGTCCAATTTATCTACTCGTCTATTATCTTATTGATTACGAGAAGTTATTAGGACAGAACACATTTAGGGAAACGTCAACTAATTATATACTAAGGTCATCTCGACAATTCGAAGCATCTGGCGACATTTTACACCCGAAACTATTCCTTTAGCAACCACTTATTACGAGTTACATAGTTCTGATCAAAACTATTCGGTTACGGAGCGAAATTTAAACACAAACGCGGCACATTATCGCCCAGATTACAGCCAGATTATAGTGGCCAGGATCTGGGAAATTATTACGGTACGGACTAATACCGGATAGCTGGTGTGTCCCATTTTGGGCGATTTATGTGCGAAAACGCTGGCAACACCGCCGCGCCGTAATCCACGAATCTCCCGCCTTTAATTATGAGAAAACAATTTCAGGGATGTATACGGATTAAGAATTGCCGGCTTAGGGCCAAGTATTTGTAAAGTATTTGCCTTGCCACCAAGTATGCTTTAGGTGGAAGTTTTTTTGAATGTTTATGAGGGCAGCTGTCGGTAATTTTAAGTTGGATTAAACGGAATATTTTATTTATTTTTAACCTTTTTCAAAGCATAAATTTTATATACTGACTGTCAGTTTCTTAAAGAGGGAGAGGAAGAAAGATACATTTTTAAGCATTCCATGGATTCACCAGTGCTATGTGAATTGTGTGTGGGAAAGAGAGGTTAAATTAATTTGCCGGAAGCGGTGGTGGCACGGTTGTAAGAACGCCTTCCTTAAGATCGTAAAGAGGTGGGTTCAAACCCCGGCATGTACCAATAAGAAATGTAATTTTCTTACGCACATTTGTCATAGAATTACAACACCATCGTTCCCGTGCCTCGGAGTGCGCGTTAAGCCGCCGGCCCCAGTTCAACTAATACCAACTTGTGATATCGTTAAATAAATGTCATTAAAAAAAATACATCAGTCCTTCGCCAACCTAATTTTTTATTGCACAATAAGACGCTCACCATCCACTATTCTGTTTCCACTCCCTACCCAACCAAATACATGATTTCGTTAATTTCGTCTTGGAAGCAACATTACAAAATATTATACGAATACTCGCTAACACCTCTGGCTAGCGTGGCCAAGTGTAGGCCAAATTCTCCAAAAATATGTTCTGGAAGGCCCATCTCCAATAGTGGACTTCTAGGGGCTGTGATATCGATAATATTAATTTATTAATTTGGCTGCAGTTGACCTGTGCAATAAATTATTTTAAATCTAATACCTTTTGCGATAGAAGTGCCCTGACTACTTGCTGTGCCACATCGTCCAGCCTCCTCTCTTGGTCTACCTCCCCGAGGTCGCCGGACAGCGAGGTCAGCTGACCCCGGAGTCTGTCGTTCTCGTCCCCCAAACTAGCGAGCTGACCCTGATAGTGGGCTGATGATGCCTGAAAAAAATACGTTCATTTTTTGTTAACGAGCTTCGAAGACGGCATTACCGGAATCATATAGTATTTGGTTGGGTAGGAAGAGGAGCAGAATGGCTGAAAAATAAAATAAAAAAGGAGGCCTCCTTTGTAAACCAGTCTATTGTCGGTCGCAAGCCCGAGACACCATTCCTCTCATCTCTCTTTCCTACACACGATGGACCTGGCACCCGCAAGGTGAATCAATGGAATACTTGGAAATTTGCCTTCTTCAAGACAGTTAAAATTAAAGGGAGCAAACAGTAAACGCTGAAATTCAATTCAAAAGTCACAGGTACCAGCCCCGGTATGGAGCAATAATAGATACACTGAAGAGATTTTTTTTACATACAAATATACGTTCACATCTTTAACACTTTCTCAAACTTAAAAAAAAAAAAAACTTTAATTCTGACTAGACCTTTGACTTGTATAACTTATTCTGTGTGTTGAAATACAGAAAGTGCAAAGGAAAAATTCCAAGGAGTTATCAATACCTTAGAAGACAAGAGGGCTAGGCAATATTTTGATCAGATGATCAGCATTGCCATTCAACGTGGCAATTTAAAAAAAGTAGTTGGTAATTTAAATAAATATTTAAATTAAATATATTTTAAGGTATAAGGTACGTAGAGGTCACTCGGGGAAAGATGAGCATTACACAGTACTGTAACGGGTACATGTAGGTTACAGTACGACAATGACATAGTCGATTGGTTTTTGTTTTGTAAAGGAGAGAATCGGGAACTTGGACCTCTCAGTCGACAGAGAGAGTATTTTTATAAATATCAGGATTAAAATAATAATTCCGGTTATAGTCAATCGCGTAATAGGAAAGTGTTTAGTTTTTGTACATTTGTAATCATATCGAAAATATAAAGTATAAAAGGTTTTATGCATTTTTAATAAAAAGGAGTTCCGTAGAATCCTCTCCGTCAAAACACAAATAAAGGCAACTACATTCAACCGCAGGCGTTGGATAATCCTGTGACCGCAAAGGCAGGTTACAATGCACACACTATAACACAGGTATAGTATTTATTATTATAAGGTACAGAGAGTTAATCGCAGTAGAGTTTGAAATTAACTACTGACGAATTAAAACCTTAAATAAAATCCTTTCTTACTCCTCAAGCTCGCAAATGGAACACGCTACTGTTAGCAAGACAAGCAACTGTCATTGTTTTTAAACGTGAAGTTACTACATTCTTTCTCAATAAACAGGCGATATTAGGCATAATACACACATCAAAAGTGTCTAGGGATCAACATATATTTTTGCAATAACTTTTCTCCTGATTGATATTCATTAAAATTTTCTTTAAGGATTGATCAAATAAAATGTTTTCGTTTGTCTACAGTAACGATAAACCAAGTCACCTTTGCATTAGTAAAAAAAATTGCCATTTTCCTAATAAATTTTTGACATTTGAACCACTAACATTAAAGTTCGAAAAAAAGACTGAAATAACAGTTTTTTTTTTAATTTTATTGGGTAACTTAAACAATTAATAATCCGTGTTTCTACCGCGAACACTAACAACACAAGAACATCGGTTTGGCATACTCAAAATGAGTTCATCCAAATCACGCTGTGGAATGGCCGCCCATGTTCGTTGCAACAACAAAAAAAGGTCTTCTTGCGACTGGATACCCTCCATATTCGGCAGAGCTCTTCTCTGAAGAATATCCCATGCATGCTCAATCGGGTTCAAGTCTGGCGACTGAGCAGGCCAGGGCAGGACATTGATGTTAGCTGCGGCGAGAGTCTGTCTTACAACTCTTGCGGTGTGCGGTCGTGCATTATCATGCATTAACTGAAATAAGGGACCGATATGCACTTGTAGAGGAACGATGACGTCTGATACAACCGTCTCAGCATAAATTTGAGCGTTGAGGTTGCCTCTGATCCAAATCAACTCAGTTCTTCCGCCGATCGAAATACCCGCCCATACCATGATGGTTCCACCACTATAAGGATGGACTTCCTGGCAGGATTTTAATCGCTGTTGGCGTCCAGGGGTTCTCCAGTGTCGTATACGTCTTGTATCCGGCCTCATACCAAAACGAGACTCATCAGAAAAGCACACGAAACGCCATTGTTCTTCTGTCCAATTTCTGTGTTCAAGAGCCCATTGATATCGAGTCCTACGATTGTGCATTGCTATAGGTGGTACCCGTAGCGGTCTTCGGGAATGAAGGTTCACTTCATGCAAGCGGTTTCTGACTGTTTGGTCGCTAATTAAGTTCCCTGAAGAGCGATGAAGGCTCACGGCTAACATCATGGCGGTTATTGTTGGAGTTCTTCGAGCTGTGATTTGAATGTATCGGTCTTGTCTCCGTGTGGTGCAGCGATACCGTCCTCCATGGCGCTCAGCCACGGTACCAGTGGTTCGGTAACGTGTCCAAAGTCGACTGATAACACTCTGACTTGTATTCAGAGCTAAAGCCACAGTACGTTGCCGGGAACCAGCTTCTATCATTCCCACGGCTCTGATCATTTCTTCCCTGCTTAAATGACGTCGCCGCTCCATAATAACGTTGGTTTTAATCAGTAGTAGGGAAACAGTAGCACTAATAATGTCTTCAATGCGTCTTATGTTTTTATAGGGAAAATATTGACAGCTGATTTTCATCTTTTACTCGAATTTGATTGACAGTTCCTGTTTTAAATTATGAAATGCACCAAAAAGGATCCATATAAATTTATAAAATCATAAATTTATTACAAAGCCACATCTCAATCACAAGAAATCCGCATAAACATGCTTGATCCCTAGACTTTTTTGATGTGTGTATATATCAGTATACTGTGTGGAATTTATTGAAGATTATTAGATATTTTTAATCTTGTATAAAAATAAAGAATTACGTATTTTTTTTTTTATTCATTTTGGATAACCATCAGTTGACAATATTGTAAAAAATATTATACAGTAAATTATTTTTTTGATTAGCAACGACTACGTGTTTGTGCCTTTTGGTCTTGAGACAATGGGTCCGTGGGGGCCAAGTGCAAAGAAGTTCTTTAATGAGTTGTCTAAGCGCCTGGTTAATGCTGTATGTGACAAGAGGGCTGGCAGTTTTCTCGCGCAGCAAATCAGCATTGCTGTGCAGCGGGGGAACGCTGCAAGTGTTCTTGGCACACTGCCACAGGAACAAATCGTCATGATCGTAGAACAGTGACGGATCTGCTATATTTAAAATTTTCATGACGGCCATTCAAAGTTAAGTAACTGTTTTTTTGTCACTTCTTTTTTAAGTTAATACTAGTCTCATAATAAGTGCAAACCTTCTAGATTTCATTTTGGAACCCTTTCTAACATTTGCACTATAAATTACAGACCACAAACAATATAAAACTATACTTAAATAAAATCAGATTTTTTTAAATCCAACACTGTTCTACGATCATAACGAAATCATGGGTGAGAATTTTTATTTATAATTAGTTTTCTAATTTAGTTTTAATTTTTATTTCAAAATTATATTGTTAGTATATTACTTCGAATAAAAATAAATTACAGTAAATTCACTAAGAACTATTAAAGGTTTTCACATATAAATTTAAAGTTAAGCAATAAAGAGCAAGAGAAGAAAACGTCACTGTATGTATTATCAATAAAAAATATAATTATTCTGTCATAAAATTTTAGGTTACGGTGCAGAGAAGATTTCCTTTGTAAAGGCTGTAAATGTTCCCAGGAATAAATTTATAAATAGACAGGAGTTCATATGAGGTAGAGGATAACGAATCTGGTTATCGCGACGGCGGCTTCATTCAGTGAAGAACAGAACTCTAAATAACTTTGTCAATGTATTGTTGAGCTCATCTTTAAAGTTCATCTGTACACTACCCATAATAAATTAATTTACACTGCCCATAATGAATTAATCTACACTACCTGTTGTGGCCAACATGCGTATACGTCGCATGAATGAATTAATCTACAATACTAATAAGTTTTGGATTATTTAAACAACCAACTCTTACTACATAGGGGGATAAATTTAAGTTTTTTCGTGTCAATGAACAGTTACAGTGCCAGCGGCACTCGATTCTCCAAAACAACGAGCCACATTTTTTTTAAACTAAAATTTTTACAGTCTTTTGAAAATCCACCCCAAAATACGCGGCTTAATTACCGACCACCCACAGCGACCACAGTGGTCTGAATGGCCCTCCCGAAATAATTCATCATTTGTTATCAAAGACATAATAAAACGACTTGTCCAATAGTTCAACTGATTCCCTTCATGTTAAACGAACGAGTTTTAAATTACAATTTTTTTTTTAAGATTCTTATTATTATGAACAGAAAATGAACAATTAAAATCAATTTGTATTGGAGTGTGTATATGTGTATACTAGAGTAGAGGTATAAGCTAAATATTGCTAGTATCAAAATTTGATTAAAACAAAAGGAGAAGATGCGGCATGTGATATACTAAATGCGGACCCGATATATAATTACACAGTTGCATCTTCTGTCGTTAACGAATAATATAGAATTTATCACAGGGGCGCGAGCGAGACAGAAAGTATATTTACGGCTAGGCCACTGATTCAAATGCGTCAGTTTCATCCGCAATGTCTTCGTACCGTATCTTCCCCTTTTGTTTTAATATAACGTTTACATTTCAGCGTGTTTAATGTAATCTACACCACTTAACTCTAATTATACTTCAATATAGTAGCAGACTGTTCCTTGCTTTCTCGTATCCGGCTATTTTTCTGTGTCATTGTATTAATTACATTGCATATGACAAAAGTGTAAACTTTGAAAAATCCAAGTGTTCCCAGGCCTTGTTCCTACTACTAATTAATAAACAATAAACAACAATGATACTTCTCGTGTGGTTGATTTAACAACCAATGCATCTACAGCGTAAGAAATTAGTATAGTTTGGTTTGTCCTTATAACATACGTCTGTTGCCGTCACCCAGTCGTAGGGTTGAGTGACACAAAGGGCTGTTTAAACAACGACTTGTTTGTATGTCTGTCTGTCTGAAACAACACGGCGTTGATAACCGAACACGGTTTTGATTTCTATGGGTTTGCGCGCGAATTCACTTGTTTCACTTTGGTCTGGTCCGAGTAAAAAATGGCATGTCAAACCCACACGGGCACGTATTGTATTGTACTCGTGATAACAGAACTAAAGACCATTTATTCTACGAAATATTTTTTTTTATATACAGTAGATGTTTTGTTTTGTATTTTGTACAGAGAGAGATAAATTTCTAAGCATGCCATGGATTCACCGTCGGATTGCCGGGTCCATTGTGTGTGGGAAAGAAAGATGAGAAGAATCGTGTCTCGGGCTTGCCACCGACCATGGCTGATTACAAATCAGGCCTCCTTGTTTTATTATATTGCGCAACATTCTACTTCTCTCCCTACCCAACCAAATACTGTATGATTTAGTTAATGCCGTCTTGAAGGCTCATTCTATAAATGTATTGACGACGGGCCTGCTTAGGCAGTTTTCTTTCAGTAAGTGGTGCAAAGATTATGCTGAAATTCCTCTCACACCATCGTAAAGCTGAGTCTTGAACCTATTCCTGATCATTTCTTCTGTGAGATCATAATATTTCTCCGATTGCGTGTTGTATTTTTTGGGATATTTGATTCTAATAATAACTTTTTTAATTTCCGAGAAAACACTAAGATGTCTGGCCTATACAGCTAGTTCATCTGATCATCCTATAATGATGTTCAAATGTATCCATGATGAATTATTCTAAAAGTACGGCTAAATTAAACAATTTATTTACACACATTAATCTTATATAGGTTCATTACATACACATGTCAATCTTATATAATATATATACAACTTAGAAACAACTTATTGACCAAAAATTATTCCTTTTAACTGTTTTTAAAGATAAAAAGACTACACTCGACTTTCAATACCACACAGTAGGAGTAACCTAGAAGTTTAAAAAAGTTATTTTAAAAATGATTCTTATTTCAAAGAAATTGTGTGATCAAAGGAGACGAATGGCATTGACATATTGATGGACATTTCAATTCAGTTTAGATTCTGTGAACTAAAATGAAATGAAACCGCACTGTCGAGAACGGCCGTAATATTTGCTTGCTAATTTGGAAATTTCCAATTATACCCACCGTGGCGACCACAGATGTTTTGCTGATTCAATTTAATTATCAGAAACCATAGACTTTATATCGGTATAAAAGCCAAAATTTATTTCCCGTCACATTTTTAAGTAGGTTTAATTAAAATTTATTGAATAAGGACAATACAATTAAGGCGCGGTGGTGGCACGGTTGTAAGAACGCGTTCCTTAAATCCTACAAAGGTCGGTTCAAACCCACCCGGCATGTACCAATGAGAAATACACTTTTCTTACGTACATTTGTCATAGATTTACAACACCACCGTTCCCGTGCCTCAGAGAGCACTTTAAGCCGTCGGTCCCGGTTCCACTAATATCAACTTGTGGAATCGTTAATAAATTGTCACTAAAAATGACATGATATCCTCGCCAAGCCGTCTCGCCAGCGTGGCGAGTGTCTGGCCAATTTCTCCAGATATACGAGTATGTTCTGGAAGGCCCATCTCCAACAGTGGAGAAAAAAAATAGGGCCAACATTTAGTTGGTAAAACGAATTGCCCAATCAGAATCTAAAATTCAGATATATACTTGGAGAGCAAAAGTAAAGTCGAAAGAAAGAAAGAAAAATATATTTGCTTTAGAATTTGTGTAGCAATGGTGTTTACAAAATATTTTCTCAACAAATTCTACCATAGTATGGTGCACAAATTTTATCAAAATATAATTAAGCAATAATATACAAAACAAAAAAAAAATGAACAATACAATATAATTTAATATGAATATGTTTTAAACATTTAAGTATTAGTTTATTTAATAAATGAATAAATATAATACGCATTTTAATGTATTCACATTAAGCCAACTTTACTCTAGGCAAATGCCAAGCTCACCGATGTTTATAGCGTACCACACTCGATAAATACCACAACAAATTTAATCATATATTGTGTACCGACCAAGAATCGAACCCGGTATCGCGACGTCTAAATCTACGGTCTTACCCGCTATATCACGTGGGCAGTCATATACTTGCCCTTAGAATTAAAACGCATAGAAAGATATGCTTGAGACACGTAAAGTATCATCACGACCGTTTCCCTTTCGGGGTGGTCAAAAACCACGCTTATAAATAAGCGGATTCACATTTAGCCAACTTTACTATAGGCCAATCATGACAAGTGGCAAGCTCGTCAATGTCTCCAGCGTACCAAACTTGAGAAATATCACAAATAAATTAAATAATAATTAAATGTATTTATTTACAGTAATAAATATATTTGTGTCCCGACCAGGAATCGAACCTGGTACCTCCGAGCCTGAATCCACGGACTTAACTGCTAGACAACGGAGGCAGACACGTAAGGATTTTAATCCCGCAAAACGAGTTCCCTCAATCCCTTGTCGCTTATTGGCCAGCGGGATGACGCACCTTTAAACGCAGATCGACACACGCGCCGCGCCGTTTTAATCAAACTATTCGAATAGACGTGCATCCAATTGCAGACTATTGATCAATTATCGCATCCAGCGTTCGCGATGCCATTTTCAACAAGATTAAGAAGCTGACGTCGTCACTGGCGGCGGCGCAACGCAAAATAACCGGAATGGAATGGAAAGCTGTGAACTTGATTAAAAAACAATATACGTCGCCAATCATGAACATATTTGGAAGGCTCGCCAATGGCCACCTTAAGTCGCTAAGTCAGCGATCGTTATGAAATGTCGAGACAGCTGCCCCTGGAGTCGCTTCGTCATTAACCATTCCTATTTGTCGCCGCTCCTGGGCTCCGTCAAAGCACGTCAAGATGAACAGTATAAGGGTTATTACTTCGAACTATCCTTTATAATTTATCAGTTTTTCTTTACTTTTGGGCCAGTGCTAAGCCAAATATAAATTGTTTTGTATGTCTGCAATTCGTATGTAACTGAAAATGTTAACATAGCAAAAATAGACTGGCTATCTCATAAACTATTCAGCCGATTTTGAAAATAATTGCTATTTAATATTAATGTTTATGTACATTATTTTAGACGTTGATCGGGTTTGGCGATGATATAATGTTTGATGTTTATTTTATCGTCATAAATATTACATTAACGGCCGGATTCAGAAATTATAATTAAAATAATCCATGATTAACATTTTGATATACGCCACGTGATTGGTAACGTTATTTTAAAATATTATTTATGTGTATTATAACAATTATCTGTACAATATGTTTTAATAATAATCTGTATGTAATAAGTGTGAATAAAAATTTTAAATATAATATAATATTTGTGTGCCCGAAATGGCTGTATGTGCAAAACAAACTTACTATTAATATTTACTATTACCCTGTTCTATGCAAATAAATAATTTAATTTAATTTGTTTAAATTTATTTATTTATAAACAAACAGTATAAAATAATTACAATATAAATTAAAACTAACTACTTAAAAGTAAAAATTAAAATAAATATAAACTAAACCTAATAAAAAATAAACTATAAGTAAAAGATGTTCTCTAGAGACGACCCTTCAGGGATAGTCCCAAGAAGACTGGCAACATTTCCCCTCTGTATAGCTAAGCTAATACGTTGGCAGAAATAATTGCCAGCCTTCCTGTCTCCAGACTTTTTCGTTAACCGTTTGGACAACTCCTTGGCCAGACGCTTAGCTGAGTGTCCCCATGGGCCCATCGATTCGACCCCAAACGGCGCAAATTCGTAACCTGTACTGAGGTTGGCGTATTTGCGCAGCTTGAGGTTCTCAGCAGAAACCGGCGCACTCCCCGCGCTTGACGAGGTCGCCTGGATGTGTGATGGAGCTAATGTGTCTACACATGTCGCATCCCACACCAGGGACCTGCCAAGTTTCCACGGCCCAACCGTCATGCCGTCGGGTCTTTTGCCATCGCTCCGGGCATTTCATTTTATTTCTTTTCACAATCAGCCTTTTTGTAACTGGCCGTATGTATGCATGTAGTTAACAAAACCAAAAGCATCAATCATCAAGTATTAGTTCTATTTCGCGCAGGGTCCACGTCTCTGCAGCATACAGGAAAATAGGGAACAACTGACCAGCCGGATTTTAGTAGCTTTCGTAATCTTTCGGTTCCTCCATATTTTCTTTAGCTTTGCTGTCATTAAACATATTTATTATAAGCAATATTTATATTTACGACAGCATAGATCTAATATATTCAGAATTGGCTCCGGTAATCCTGTTTGCTATTAATCAATAAATAATTCCGTTCGCAGAAACAAGAGGCAAAGTTAATGGTTCCGGACGCGGGTCGGATTAAATCTTATCCAATGTACAAGTTGGCTTCGAGGCCCTCACTACTGAAATAACATTTTAACTAAAGCTCAGTCTCTGTTTCCATACAACAGTCGCATCCGATATGGAGCTATACGATACGATAATTTTAATACCGTATCAAGGGGTTGGTTTTGAGTTTAAAACATCTACATTGCGTACTTTTGGAAAATGTAGTGTGATGTTAATGAAGACGTGAAATGTATTGGAGTGTAAATGAAGAAGTGAAATATAGTGTAAAGCCAATCACTTCGATTTTGCTGTTAAGATAGTTGTTACACATCATTGTCACATTTCATTTCTCGCACATTCCAACATAATTTAAGATTTGTGAATATTTTGTGGTCTTGTAATAAAATTAGTCAATCAGTAAAGTAAAGACCACGACCGTTTCTCTTTTAGGGTGGTCAGAAACCACGCTTATAAATAAGCGGATTCACATTTAGCCAACTTTACTATAGTTAAAAGTGACGTATCGTGTCGCAAAATACAATGAAACCAAACTAATTGGTTTCGTTACAAATTTGACTATACGTTTCAGAGTTCATTTATGAAACTCAATCTAATTTCTTGGTTATAAAGCGAAATATCTAAACACACGAACGTTTTTGGCTTAATTGACTTTTATCATCATTTGTGTCTTGCGATTCCTGGATAAATTATTTTGTCTATTTGTCATATTTCTTAAGGTGGTATGCTAGAGATATCGACGAGCTTGCCACTTGACATTATAGTCCTATAGTAAAGTTGGCTAAAATAGAAGTAAAAAAATATATCATTAGAAAAATATCTGATTTCCATTGACAGTTCGACAAGAAAACGTGTTTTGGACAAGAACAGCATTGTTGTAACGCGATGACCAGAAAATCTAGTGCCCTACTAAGAGTTACTATTGCATATATATTTATTAAAAAAATAGTCTATGGACTAATTATGGTCTATTTTAGAGAGTATGTCATACTCTAAACGCCATGATAATCTCTAAAACATTCCATAAGTTTGTCAGTGACGAATTTTCCCATGGTGAAAGTCCGTGTTTCAATCGATAACGAGCCACAAATTTTAAATTTTTATTTTTTTAAAACACTATTATATTAATGTATATACTAAAACACTGCAGTAAGTATATTTTATGTTATAGAAAAAAAAGTAAATTTTCCTTGCATCAATATTTATTAGTATTAGTATAATTATAATACATATATTTCACTGTTTACTTGTATTGTATGTATATTGTAGCTTTAAAAAACAATGATAATAATTGCACAAAAGAAAAGATTGTAGCTGGCCTTCAGCGCTGAAAGAGCATGTTATGGACGCGTGACCGAACAGTACTAATGATGTCTACACTGCAGGACATGATTAATGGAACAACATTCACCCTCGGCCTGAGGTTTTAATTCGCCATGAATGTAATCACGTCAGCGAAAGGAAATGTCAAAGTTATTAATAGCAAATCGTTGTTTGATGTATGGGCGAAGAGAAATTAATAGGTGAAGCAAAAGAAAACGCCAATAGGTACAGGTCTTAGCAATCTATTGACATATTAATATACGGGGAAGTATCCACCGTTCGTGCCGATAAACCCAGTAAAGTATATCCACACATTTCATTCATGGACCTTGCGCGCCACTTACCATCAGTTAAAACAAGGTCACATGTCGTGCTAGTATATAAAAAAAAGTTTGTGTTATTTGCAATGATGTCAATTGCCAATTTATACTTTCAAGGAGAACTAAATAAGCTAATATTGTAAGCTTGTCGCGGTGATATTTATTTTAAAATAACAACGCTTATAACAGACTTACTGGGTCTTAATAGATCCTGCTGTAAAAGGGTTATAATTATCTCAAAATTGTCTATATTAAATTGTCTACTACTAAACTAAAATAAAACTTAACCCTTTCAGCACGGACAATGCTATATAAAAAAACTAGCGGTCGCCAAATTCTGTTTTGCCGCTTTGAAACGAAGTCCAGTCAAGCCGGCATAGTGTTAGGGACTGATGTTAGTCATGAGTGTCTAATTACAGTTGCTAACATTCATGGACCTTGCGCGCCATTTACGCGCAATTAGTATAAGTTTGTGTACTCATCTAGCTACTTATTAATTATATTTCATAACTAGTAAATAAAAACACATGAATAAGTAAATTTAATTTCCATTATTTTACTAGGAGAGGATTTTTTCCACTATTTTTATGAGATATTTTGGACCACAAGGACCTCCAAGTTATTAATAAACCTTTCAATATCCATAATATTTTTTGTCGTGCTGGAAGGGTTAAAACAATAAATATCTAAATCTTAAAATAATGATAATCAGGACTTGACTAATAATAATAATGAAAGACTAATAAATAAACATGCAAAATAAGTATTTATTATATTTAAAAAGGTAATAGATTAGCTCACGTTCTCTAGTTAAATATAACACAGTGTCGTAAGTCACGGAACTCACGGGCAATTGCGTTAATCAGCCATACATACCAGGTTCTTGATAAATGTCGCTCGTTGGTTATAGACCTACATATTAATAGGACTGGCAATGTGTTTTTTTAGGTGTATATCGCGGAAATTTGTATGGTCTTACTCTAGACCGTAGACTAGAAGACTGTTAAATTGAAAATAGCCAAACTGTATGGAAAAGTAAAAAAAAAAAGTCACATCTGATATATGGTTTCTTAGGAGAACTTGTTTGGAACCCTAAGTTGACAAGATGAACGCAATGCGTGTAATACCAAAAAAAACCTAGAATCTGCGCACCGCTTACCCTCGCCTCGAAGCCGCCACCGTCTCAACTCTTGAATGTGTGAGCGACAGCCCTTACGAACCAATTGCCTCGCAAATCAGCAGACCATAAGCAAAGTGTTAATACAAAACATGAAACAACATTTAACAAATACGCCAAGCCGAATAACTCCAAAATGCAATTAGTGGATGAGTGTAAATTTGACACGGGCTCGCCACTCAGTCGCAGTCTTACTGCCCTATTCTGAAACGCGATACAACTTCGATAATTCGATATCTTTCCTTTTTATGTTGAGATTTTTAATCAGAGCCCGGGCTATATTGTTGACTACGAAATGCGGAACCGATATACTCAACTACACGCAAAGTATGCTAGTTAAACCTAGTTAGCTAGTTCCACGCGTAATGTTTCCCTTTTTGTTTAAATGTGATCGTGATCACATGATGATAGCAATGATATTCCAACCTGAGTCAGTGACTTCAACATACAAAAACTACGGCTCGGCGTTCCTTTAAGCCCGAAATCTGACTTAGGTATATTTTCCGAATTATAAATAATAATATTTAGATTTATGTATGTCATTAACAGTTAATGACTTGTCTTGTTTGTTTCGTTAACGATATATTTCCGTACAGTTTTATATGCTTTGTTCGTTATTCGATTAAGCTCAAGAATATACCCTGCAGTCGTTATGGGGGTTCCCTAGGTCGGAACGCTAGGGCGGCAGGCATCACTAGAGCGGGCGGGTAAAACCGTGGTCTGCAGATAAACTCGATGCGCACTATGTCCTGTCCAGTTTTAGTGATGTCAATAAATATCGATATATTTAGATATTTGGACACAAATGGATTATAGCTATATATAGCTACTTTACAAATTGCCTTAAACAGTTCTGTATAAGTGTTCTATTTCTATTGTTATTTTGTCTTATTCTGCCTCATATCATCTAATTCCTTTTGTAATAGTCCACTCAGTGTTTAGTTTTATCTATGTTTCAAATATTTATGTCTGTAAAAACTTGTTATTAGCCCTTTCTTACTTTATCTTTTTTCTTTATATTTAAGTATTGTTTAGCTGTAAGTTTTCTTATTGTATAAAAAAATATATAAAAAAATAGCATGACAGGTGATAACACTCATACCTAACTCAAAATACTTTAAAAATAACGTTATATGATTACGCTAGATTAGATAAAGATGTGCTTTATATATACTAAACAATATACATTTTGTGATACTATTCGTCTAAATATAAAATGTATGTGTAAGTTACAGAACGGAGGTTGAATTAATTCTGCAGCGAAATTCCATTACTTAAGCTCAAACCTTATATAATATAATCCGTTGACCATATCACTGTCACTACATACTTGTATTATAAAAGTCCTTCGCCGCTTCTGTCTGTCTGTTCGCGATAAACTCAACAACTACTGCACCGATTTTCATGCTGTTTTTAACAATCAATAGAATGGTTCTCGAGAAAGGTTTTAGTATATAATTTGTTAATTTTTTGTGTACATTAACGATATTAATGGAGGTGTCGGAAAATATAAGCCGTCTTGGAGCTTTCAACGAAAACGCTGCGTAAACCCTTTGAGATGTAACAAAATAATGTATAGTAGAATTGTGTATCTTATATAGGTCTACAGAAAAGTCTACGTTAGCATATTTCTATCTCTTAAGGATAATATACTATATCAATTTTAATACTTAAAAAATGGGCTATTATGAAGCGGTAATTGGAAATCTAACTCTGCATCTCGACCGCACCATAAAGGCCTATCCACAACTATTTATCTCTATGAATTTTGAATATTATAATTATCGTCAAACTAATCGATAACACGTGATTGTCATTCCTTATTAGTCGCCCCTGTAACTGCGCCTTTGCACTTCGGAAGGGTGAAGCTGAATTATTGTTTAGAGGGGCCGGTGAGGGGAAAGGGGCACCTTTTAAAGCGGGAAACCCCCGCTATTGTGCATCGCCGATTTCCCGCTTTCCCATCATTTTAATGGCCCTGAAACGGCAGTAGGGTGTCCGAAAATTACAGTTATGGCAAACGGAACAAAAATTCATTTGTCTTTTAGTACTGTATTAAGAGGCTGAAATTATAAAGTCTAAATATTTATTACTAAATAATATTATAAGTTAGGAGCACCACAAAAAAAAACCTATTCAACTCTTGGTTAAATCATTAAATTAATGAAATACTATAGAAACCTAATAATTGCGTCTGTGGTCTAGCGGTTAAGATCGTAAATTATAACGGGGTTAGATTCCTGGTCAGGACCCAATAATTTATTTAATTTGATATATGCATAGTTTTAATAACGAGAAATTCAGTTGCCGAGAGGCTGGTTACAGTAAAACAATGTTTAATGAGGATGGGAATGCACTGTATTATTAATTTATGTAAGTACTCGTATAGTTTTATTGCGTCAAAAATAGGGAAACTGCCTTCTGGAGCCCAGAATTTCTTTTCCAGAAGGCAGTTTATTTTAGTTTAGTTTTTTTAACACCATACATTCCTACCGGAATTCGGTTAAGTCATACTCGTAATTTTCAATATATATATATATATTTTATACATTTATCACTATAGATAGGTACATGACAAATAACAGAACTGGAGGTTGAAACATTTATAAAAAACACTTAAATAAATAGATTTATTGCGGCTGTAAAGAGGCTTTGTCAATAACTTATAAGTACCTAATAAATAAATGATTAAAAATATGTCAATTAACTTAACTAAATAATACTAATTATTAAAAGTACCCAATAATAAATTTCTCAATTTATTTAAATTAAAAATAGTTATAATATAATAAATTATGCGAATATGTCCAATCTTTATGTCATAATTTTATTAGTGATAAATAGTGACTGATATTTATCTGACACTATCCTATGTCATCATCCCTTAGCTTAGTTACATACATACATACATATCTTCACGCCAGATCCCTTGCGGGGTAGGCAGAGACAATTGAGCGCCATTTGACACGATCACGACATACCTCTTTCGCTTCGTCGACATTCATTAACCTCTTCATACATGCCCTTTGGTTACGAAGACTTTTTAATGCACCTTCAGTCAGTGTTTTATTTATTTGATCGTGATATGTGAGTCTCGGTCTGCCAGGGCCTCTTTTACCCACAACTTTCGCATTATATATCTGGCTCGTCAATCTTTCATCGCTCATCCTTTCAACATGCCCGAACCATCGTAGCATGCTTTTCCTTATTTTTGTCCCTATGCTTTCCTTCATACCAACCCTTTTCCGTATTTCGACGTTACGTATGCGGTCCGCCAAAGTGACGCCACATATCCGCCGCAACGACCGCATTTCTACTGCATTAACCCTACTCTCATGCGTATTCTGACATATCCACGTTTCGCTTCCATACATCAGTGTTGGTACCAACATGGCATTGTGTATGGCGAGCCGAGCTTTGTCACTGACATTTCGACTGCCGATCAGTGACCCCAGGGCACCGTTAACACTATTTCCCGCGTTCACTCTTCTTTCAACGTCCCTATCGTACTTCCCATCCGCAGTGAAAACACTGCCCAGATATATAATTTCATTTACTTGTTCTAGAGTTTCATCATCAATCTTTATCGTCACGGTTGTCATCCTTCTTCTTTCAAACACTAGTACCTTGGTTTTTCTCGCATTCAAACGGAGTCCTTTTTCTGCACATCCCTCCTTCATTCTTGTGACTAGTGATTGCAGTTGTTGTTCGGACGATGCCAAAAGAACAGCATCATCTGCATAAGTTAGTGCTCACTAACTGAAATTATTTGATTATGATCCAATAAACGTTATTTTATTTTTATTTTATATCTCAGAAGTTTAATACGGCAGAAACATCGACGAGCTTGTCATGTTGGGACTATAGTAAAGTTGGCTGAATGTAAATACGCTTCTTTAAAAAGCATGGTATCTTACCACCCCGCAATTGTGCAAAAGTGATGATAGTTTTTACTCAGAAACCGCTAGGTACGGCATGCGACGGGAATACTCGTGGTAAACGAAAAATTACTCCAGATATCTAGATCGCAGGACTCAGACTGCGAAGGGGCAGTGTGTTTAGCGTCTAATGATTTTGTAGCTCAAACTTTGGTAAAGACACAAACATTAGTTTTACTGTCGTTCTCAAGTAGTCCTAAAGATATTTGCTCCAAAAGTGACAAGCAAGGCAGTACTCGTAACCGCGGTCGTCTGTACTTTACTCCACCTTAGTTCATAAACGTAGCGTAGCCTCTTCAAGAGTAATGTTTTGGGACTGTGTTTGAACATTCAAGCTATAAGACGAATTGGTATGGGCAAAGCGCTAGAGCGGCGCGGGAAGCGATTGTAGTAGCTTTATTTTAACGAACAGCAATGTCGTTTTTTTCTATAGTAATACGACTTCTTTTTAGGTTACTGTATCTTATTACTATAACTAATCGTGTACACGTGTAACTGATTGTAAATTTCATAATTCGTCCTTAATTTGTAGTCCTCAGGTGAAAATAATTCTAATAATGTAAGACAAAAGTGTACTTAGTTGTCCGCTTGTATTACAATATCACATCAGCAATGGACTGAGCTAGTTTACGACATTATTGCATTATCAGGAGGCACAAAATATATGTAAAAAATTCATAGGGGATTTCTGATGATATTGACCGGTTAATAAAAGTGATAAAAAATATAATAAGGTAGATTTTTTTTTCACATACTAAGGAGACCTAATGCATATATTCTTACTTGATTAACCTAAGGGACATTACGAACATTGTAGTAGGTGCCGTAGTGTGACGTAGGTGCAATTATAAATTTTAATTGCATTCTTTTGGGCATTCTAATGCAGGTTTGTTAACAGATTTGTGGCAACAACTGCAAATGGGTCGGACATAATACTAGAGTATATAGCAAGTACAAAGGTATGCGATGGCCGCAATAATAAGTTAAAAACACTAAAATGTGCCAGATGTTAGAATTGGTGTTCATTTTGCCCGCTTCTCCCAAGCAATGTATTGCAAACCTAACACCAAGAACATTGTTTGTCAAAACTAATCTACTTTTAGTGCATCCCCGAAAATATCAGCTGCAGGCTCCGCTTAATTTGTGCCGACATTCAGGGTCTGGGCACATCGGATGCGGACATTTAGATGTTGACGTGACGCGGCCTAGTCTCAAAAATCGCCTAGGTCGTCCCGCCCCGCTTGCGAAAGCCTGTAAAACTTACCGAACTCTGAACAGAGAAAATTTCTGATGTTATGGAAAATCTTTGGTACTTTTTATACTTACACACACATGCATGCACCATATTCATAGTGTAATAGTAATTTTAGTATTTTTATTTATTATTTTTATTTATGGGCCCAAAAAAATGTTCTCGTGCCCCAATGATTTCTTTTTTATTTGATAGTTAATATATTGTGTTTTCATAATTTGTAATAAATTTTATTTATTTTACCCTAGCATAAAGACAATTGACAATAACTTTTTTTTTACGTTTATAATTACATAGTTTCGATCCCGCCGATTTGAAATCCAGTGTTATATCTATAATAAAGTACCTGGTCAAAATAAAGAACCTAATCGTATAAATAGTGCTTTGTAACTATTTTATACATAATTTAAAAAAAAAACGCAATTAATTGTTATGATTATTGAATTGTATTTAGTTGAGGCACGCTGCAAAAAAGATTTACGCCAATAAGATCAGTACGATTTCTTTCTTTTCACCAGTACGCTGACAACCAATCCAAGTATGGCGTGTAAAATACTGAACATTGGTTGCGTGTGTTTATTTCTAAGCATTTGGTGTGAAATGGTGTGCCCTTTACCTTAATTTGTGCCGGCATTTAGTTGACATTAAATCTCGTTTATCTGAGCGGGGGCGGGTAGTGATCATTTTTGGATTATAGCCCCTTGCAAGCGCTGCTCTCGGAATTAATTTGTGAATATGATGGTCATTGCCGGCCCTTCTTTGAGGGATTTCTGGCTTGTGTTGTTGTGTACTTAGTAGACGAATTAGGCTTATGTATTGCGTAAGTAATTTCAGTTTCTGTCCAAGCTTAGCTGTTAAAATCATTTAGGAGGAATACTTACTTATAGCCTGTTTTTGTCGATGTATTTAGCGTACCAAACTCGAGAAATATCACAAATATTATTAATTAAATATATAAAAAAATCATATTTACAAAACCTAATTAAAATATAAATCGTATCTGCGCGGCATGGTGGCAAAAACGCTGGTCGCATTTCGTCGCTAAATCGCTATGCTGATTCTCTGGGCGAGAAAAGAACCAGCCCTCTTGTCCCCAGAGCAGACAATTAGCGAAGGGTGATGTTTTTTTTAAATGTTAAAACATTGCGCTTGGACCCCACAGGCCTAAAGTCTCTACAGCAAACGGCACAAACACGTAATCTAAATATTAATTAAATTTATATAAATATTATTGTGTCCCGACCAGAAATTGAACCCAGTACCTCCGAGTCTAAATCCACGGACTTAACCGCTAGTCCACGAAGGCAGTTAAATTTATGATATAGAACGGTAAAAATTGGCAGTATGATAAAAAGCTGTTTAGGAAACTAAACAATTACGCTTTCTTTAAAAATAATAATTTGTAAGTTAAAATATTTGTGAAAAACTAAAATTATGTGTTGATAATAAAATTCTGGAAAAAACTTCGTTTAAGTACCTACAAGGTTTTAAATAGTTTGAAGCGATAACTATACAAGTTAAAAGTGCCGATTTTGCTTTATGTAATTGAATTCAGGACTAATTGACGCAAATTTTTAATTGCTATTTTTAACTTTATTGTATGATATTTCTCGTTTGAGTTTTGTAAATTACAACAGAATTTCCATTGACATAGATTTAATGACCGGTATTTAATAAAACTTAGTTTAATAGCTTTTATAATTTTAACGGGTCTTTAATGAACTTCAGTCGACCCGTGACCACGGGCAATGCAACTTGGCTGAAACGTCGAGAGAAATATATCGCTAAGGTAAAAAGACCCGTGACACTTCATATATTTGTTCGTGCCAAAAAACTATCAGCAGAACCGTAATTCCTTACGGGGTTGTCAGAAATTCGAACCCCGGCATGTATAGAATTTTTTTTCTTACGTTCATTTGTCATAGATTTACAACACCACCGTTTCTGTGCCTCTAAACGTACGTTTAGCCGTCGATCCTGGTTCCAACTTGTGAAATTATTAATAAATACGCACAATGGTCCAATGGAGACTAAGTGCGGAAAAGCCACCGTAATCACAATCACAATCATTAATAAATTATCATGAAAAAATTGACAACAGACCTTCACCAACCCAGCGTGGCGAGTGTACGCCAAATACAAAGTCATAAAGTCAAAGTCAAAATATCGTTATCGTTAGCAGAAGACTAGCAGCTTAGCAGATACTACAGAAATATATTCTGGAAACCCAATCTTCAGCAGTGGATTTCAAGGACTGAGTTTTCTAGGTGCTATAATGATGATGACTAGGCGTATCAGATGTGATCAATAAAAGGCCTCTTATAAGAATAGTAAGTTATTTTTTGTAATCTGTACTGTATTCAGATTAAAAATGAACAATTAAAGCGTGCCAGTAAAATTCATCAAGTAAAAAAGTTATATAGTTAGTGACACAGGCCAATTAATTCACAGTCTAGTTAATGTTGGTCCTAAGTTACAGCGTCGATAAAAGCAATTGTAAAGCCCAAGATTTATATTAGTCTATGGGCATAACTTTTTTATTGAAAACTCGTGAGGGGGCGGACAATGCCCTGCCGAAGCTGGTTAATGAAATATTTTGAATATTTGTATTTGATTTCCCCTTCTCTTGATAACGTCTGGAAAATTTTCGATGAAAAAAGACGCTGTTTTTTTATACAACAGTTAAAAAGTCTTTTATTACTAATTTGGGTATACATTTTATATGCTGCAAACAGTAATCGAGGATTAAATTGTTTCGATTATTAGATTTTGATAAAAAAATCCGAAAAATACTCGCTGGGGTCGTCTTACTTTAAGATGGGCACGGGGCCGAGCTAGTAGAGCAAAATTCAAATTCAATTAAAATTATTTATTTTCATATATGTAGTTCACATCTTAACTCTTGGATATTGTCAAATACATTTTTCAATTTACGTGAAGAATATTGAAAAATATTCTTGAACATGTTGCCATAGAATATATAAATAAATAAATTCATGACTGCAAAAACGCTGTGTCAACTTATTATCCAAAGAATTATGTTAAATATCATTAAGTTTAAATTCGTGGCTGTAAAGAGGCCGTGTGATCTTACAACAAAAAAATAATTATAGTCATTATGTCAAGTAACTAAAATTTATAAATTTAGATCGTGGCTGTAAGGAGATCGTGTCAACTTACTATCTAAATAATAATCATACAGCAAATAGTAAATAATAATAATAATAAATACAATAAACCTTAATAATAATATGTCAATTTAGATAGTCCTTTAATTTAGAACCTTTATTAATTTCTTAAATTTCATCTATATATTTTTTTAAAGATTTATTGTATTATTAGAATTTGTTTTTAAATATGAATTTATGTAAATTGTAGATTTAGTGTAATTGTGAGTCCACAATACCGGCCTCCCTAGGTGGGTCTCCAATAGAAAACATGTCCATTTTATTGGAAATAAACGATTATAATTATTATTATTAACAAAAAAAAAATAAACTGTTAATACTCGTATCAACTTATAATCTAAAATTACAACTACGACTATATAAAGTTTTCTCTATGCAAAGTCATCTGCTAGTGCACCCGCTAATTGTAATAACTTTTTTTAAATCGAAATATCTTTAACTTTACACAACGGGGCTGGGTAAACGAATTTTTCAAAAGTGTGGCGATCCCAAATGCCATAACTACCTAAAACAGAATATTTTAATAATAATTCAAGGTTTATAGGTATCATTTTAGGTACCCTCCCTGGTGTTGAAATCAAACAATTTATTCAGTAAATAGGCAATATTTTTAGCACTTTTACACGTCATAACAGTTTTATTACATTTTATATTTATAATTTTATTTAATTTACATACATTATAATATTTACTAGTGATCAAAACAAAAACATAATATTAGCTGAACAACTCAATAATTGGTAATGGATTTAAAATAACTGGTCAGGAACAGTAGAAACAGCCTCGTCAAATTATTCAATTTATTGAAATAATAATAAATAGCAGCTGTAAATTGGCATTGTCATACTTAATACTAAATTATATTGTTAAGCCTTTAGTTTATTTTGTAGAATAGTTTTAATTTCATAGGTATTTTTAGTTTAGTTTTATTTATAATTAGTTTTTTAATCTTTTTTTTTGTATCTACTTCGAATAAATTATAAACTATACCTTATTAAATAGTAAATTTAATATTTGTACTCACTTCTAAGGCAGCAGAGAGAGATGCTTTCTCTTGCTTTAAAGTTTCCACCCGACTCTTGAACTGCAGTAGAGACCGCACAGTGTCCTCCATTCTGAAACAAGGCAACATTACTATTAATTCAATGCATTTATTTTAGAAGTATTCTGAGTTTTTTTTACAATAGTGATATAATCTCACAGCCTTTCACTTCGTTCTTCCCATAATAACCTACTAAAAATCTCTCCTTATTCTTTTACAGTATCTGCAGCTCGCCAGTAGAACAAGCTTCCTTTAATTGTCAGACAGGCACCATCTCTAAAAAATTTAACGACAAGCTATATAAGTACTTACATCAGAAACAAAATAAAACGCCATAACTCACTCCGTACCTAAATATATTTATATATATATGTATGTATTTTATATTTATGTATAATTTAAGTATATATTTCTTAGTTTACGTAGGATATGTGTATATATATATATATATAATAAATCATTACTTAATTATCAAATGTCTTCGTAACCTATCTGCACCCGCTTATGACAGATCTCAGTCAGAAAGGTTAGTTGGTAGAAAATGCATTTACGGCATTAAGCTCGCCTATATACTCACTTATTTTGGTTTTGTACAATAAATACTTTATTATTATTATTATAATATAATATCATTTTATAGTACATATTGGTGTACCTGGAACAGTACATGATATCCATCATTTGGGAAGAGAAACAATAAAATAACAAAACATAATAATATTACAAAATTAAATAAAATAACGTCTAAAATTGTAGCTGCTGTAAATAGGCATTGTCCGATATAAGCTAAGACAGACACAATTATGACAATAAAATAAATCTTTACTTATGATTATAGCTGCTTCAAAGACGAATTGTTATTATAAGCTAAAATATAAAAAACGAATAACGATTTGATTCTAATTTCTAGCGAGCGGGTAAAAAATCACTTATCATATACGAGACATAAAATTTTGACTTTAAAGACTATCATATCTGTACAATTTGGAAATGTGCAAACTTTGTCGACACCAAGTACATAAATCTACTGAAACTCAAAGTTGTGCAAAATTACCTCTTGGTCCTTTAGAGTTTGACCTTCGGGTTCTACAGACACTTATTGTACCTATTTTTTATGTTTAAGGTTAGCTATTTATTATTTGTAGATACTATAAAATGAGAAAAGTCCAAAATGACAATACATTGTTTTTTTTTTACTATTTCATTGTTTTATTTATTTATCAGTAGTTTTTAGTAAAAAAAATCATTTCATAAGCTTCTTAAAAAGCAAGGAGCATTTAACGCAAAAATTGCATATGACATTTAATTTAAAAAATAATACGAATGAAGCTCTGTCTGTCAGTCTATCTTGCTGTACAAATTTTAATAAAGGCACAAATATTGTTTTGACATCTAGGCCAGACATGACGCATACAACACGGACGAAGCCGGGTCAAAATGAGCAGTATTCTTAAAAGGGTCAAAATGTAATGGTCAAAATGGGACTTTCAAAAGTTTGGAGGTAATCTCTTGTAAGTCGCGCCATCAGGCTCTGTCTAAGGAGTTGGCGAAGTGGTCACGTGACCAGAATAGATAGTGGATTCACTTGCACTAGAATTATTTGTGGTCCGTAACCGGCCGCTTCAATAGTGAATCTGATACTTACACAGTGCTATCAAAGACGTGCTCAAACTTAGTTAACGTAAAATACAATATTATAACATTTAAATACAACATTATTTTGCCAAACTATATATATACTCACTCGTACTCGTATATAACGCGGAGAACAAATGTATCAATACTCAAAGAGCTCATAGTCACTACCAGGCTCTCTTCTATCTGCCTACAACGAGCCCTTGAGTATTTTGTTCATATAGCACAGAGAAGTTCGAGCCAATCTGGAAAGCTGGTGATCACGAGCGAAATTGACGGCAAGAAACCCCTTGGCCGAAGACCGAAACGTTGATCGGACCAGATCCGCACCACACCCAACACCCCAGTGTACAATGCCGCTGTGTGCAGACCCGGATGGTGCAGCACCGTTCGAGACAAAGTGATCTGTAGAGGAGGTCGCGACTCTCAGCTTTGAGGTAAACGACGTACGTAATGAATCCGTAAACTCCGGTAATAAATTAATTGTAAGCGACACTAGACACAAAATTAATTTGTCCAAGACGCCGAAACAGCGTAGTAGATAACAAGAAGTAAAGAATTGATCCAGTCTTCGTAAGTAACAGCGCTCATTACAAAGACAGATTAACTTTAAGCTTAATCCACAAGTAAAGAACGGAGATTTGCATATTCCAGCCCTACAACGAGAACGGTATAAAAACAGCACACTTCACAAGTCAGCGACATATTTTTTTGGTTTACATACTTTATAATTTTCATTTCAGCGACCTGCTGGACCAGGTGACCTGAGGAAGGGTCACACGTTCATCTGGCGGGGGGTCGTCCCACTCTGCGTCTCCAGTATGTGGCGTCTAAAACTCCATCGTTCATCTGTTCTGCGACAGACGTCCAGCCTATTGCCACTTCAGATTGTGTATGTCAACGTTTCAAAATTAATCCTTCAGAGAAATTTCAAGCATAGTTATCTCCATAGCTCGCTGAGTGACCTTGAACTTGTGGACCAGACCCACTGTCAGTGTCCACGTTTCTGCTCTATACGACATTACTGGAAGAACGCACTGGTTGAAAACTTTTGTCTTTGTTGTTCGCGTTTTGATAATTTAGGTGCATCTTTGTCGCTTACTGTCGCTGCCTACGGAAGTGTACCTTTTAGATGAAAAGGATGGCAATAGGAAATGCGCCATGCAGTCTGCGCCACTTCATTAGCGGATCCGAGAGCGATGCGCTGTCAAATGACACGCACTTCAAACTGTCTGATGTTTTGTCAATTTAACACAAAACAATATACCTTTTATCGCGTTTTTATTCTTTAGTAACCTTGGCTCATGGTTTATCATCATCATAGGCTGGAAAAAATATATAATAATAATAATAAAATCATTTATTGTCACAAAAACATACTTAAATGTAAAATAGGTAAACAATATAGAGTGATGTATTTGTAATACCTACACGAGGTTGCCCTGTAGTTATAGAGCTCTTCAGAGCACTCGCCATAGTTATAGCCGGTAGAGCACGCTCAGACAAGCTACATCAAGGCGAAGCTGCAGGGTTTCGAGAGTTCCAGATATCGTAGGTATCGTCTACAATTCGAACAGCTCGTCTCAGTAGGTCATTAAGAGCATCTGTGAGGTACTTGGCGGAACCATCCCAAAGGTGAGAGCAGTATTCTATACATGATCTGATCTGTGCTTTGTACAGCAACAGTCTAATTGAAGGCGGAAAAAACCGCTTTACCTTGAAATGATGAAGAAACTAAAATAAACTTATTAGGGCTAGCTTTTACAACGGCCGAAGGAGATTGACGAAATACGCATGATACTCGATACGATATCCGAATCAGGCATCCAGTCCTCGTTTATTTCAGGAGAAGTCATCACGAAGGTCCACACTTCAGAGATGGTACTAGTAGTATCCATAGTGCGAAGTCACTCTGCTTATGGATGTGAGAGTGGAAGACGCAACGGAAGGTTGGTGGATTAGTCACAGGGTTGATGAGAACGTCATCTACGCTGATTTTGAGGCTACAGAACCTTACTTTGTGTGAGGAGAATGTTAGATACGAACCTCTTTTTATCTTAGTTTTATGATTGTAAATTTGTGTGTCAGAATAAAATGTCTAAAAAGATCAACTTGTTTTGCAATTCCTCCGTTAAAATTAGTAATTATACAGCTTAAAAGAACCATACAAGTATTTATTATAGTTAGTATATTGAGTGAATTCGGTTTGTTTTCTTGTATAAATTAAAGCCGAAAAAACAGAAAAACATTCGGGTGATCATAAGTTAATTCGAAAGTTATCAGATTTATTCATCAAAATCGGCCTAGTGACTCCGAATTTTTCGATATTCCTCGTAGTTTCGACATTAGCCATCCACGCCTACTTGAAAAATTCACGTTGCATAGCTGAACATATTTCGTTAGGCCACCAATGACAACCGATTTTGTTAGCGTAATTTAAGGCCGCGTCCATTTTAAGAAATGTTAGTACCGAAAAT
This sequence comes from Tinea semifulvella, assembly GCA_910589645.1. Lineage (NCBI taxonomy): Eukaryota > Metazoa > Arthropoda > Insecta > Lepidoptera > Tineidae > Tinea > Tinea semifulvella. The sequence continues at coordinate 2,918,995 of OU342585.1, read as the reverse complement.
GTTAGTAATTTCGTATGTCAGTACCGTATTGAAAGGAGGGGGTTATTACAGATGTCATTACCATATGAAATGGTTTGTTTACATTGTTATATACTTTATAGTTTTCTATTATATTTGTTAAAAAGGTATTTTAAACGATTTTATGTAATAAATTCAAAGACCATAATAATATCATGTGTGTTGGATGCCATGGTATCATTAAACATGAACGAAAATACTTGTCAAAAAGTAGCCTCAACGCTCGTTTTATTTAATAAATGTTAGCATTATTAAAAAAAGTGGTATTTCTTAACAAAAACGACATTTCGCGCTGGTTTATGAAGTTGCTACGAGATGTTGGAAATGCTATAAAACGAACGCGGGGTAAATGTTCCATTTTTAAATTAAAACAGATAATGCGACTGTTTGTATGACAGTCCCATAGCAATATGTTTATTAAACCTAATAGCTTAATTACTGTAAGCCCAGCCTTTCAGTATCATCATATAGTCAGTACATAAATATAGTATGTTGTGAAACCACAGGTCACAGTAGGTCACATGTACGGCTGACCCAATTAAAAACCTACTTTGTGCTTTCACCAAAACTTAACGTGAGTATAATGCGAGATCTATGAATCTTCTTTGCATAGCGGGGATGCTATTGGGAAGCCATGACTGACTCCACCCATTGTTTTTGGATGGGACAGTCAAAGTGCTTCTCAGGCGCTGCAGCAGTGAGGCTGTCTTTTAGCGACGGATCGCATAAAAGTCATCTATCCTCGCCTCCGCGAACATACCCGATGCACTGCAGCGGTTTGGCAGTCCCATATATATATACGTTGAAGTGTGCGAGCGAGACAGATGAAAATCGCAATAACCCTCTTAACCAGCTTTAACCCTTTAAGGAAAATTGTAATAAGACAAAATCTGGCATTCAACAACCCTTTTCATTATTAATATACCCACAGAGATTTAAGATTAAGTTATTAAAGAATAAAGTACCTTCTTGCGATGCAGTTTCTAATTTTGGCTTAATCATAAAATACCTATTAATCCCTCTCGAGGTCTGCTCGGTTCGGGTATTACTTATAGAAGTTAAATTTATTTATTTTAATTGAAATTGGTTACTGGCGTGATGGTAAGATTTACATTCAACCCCTCAATCAATTTTATATATTTGAGAAGTGGTGGGCCAGTTGTAAGAACGCTTTCCTTAAAATCCCAAAAGGTCGCGGTTTGAAATCCTGCATGAACCAATAATAAATAATAATAATAATAAATTCTTTATTGTACAAAACCAAAACAAGTGCAGGTACATAGGCGAGCTTAATGCCATAAATGCATTTTCTACCAACTAACCTTTTTGACTGAGATCTGTTATAAGCGGGTGCAGCAGAAGAAAAATTATAATTGAAATTATTTATTACTATATAAAACACACATTAATTACAAACATGTAGTACCTACTTATACATAATAAATGTCCTACATAAACAAATAAATATATCACTAAATATAAAATACATACATATACGCATATATAATAAGAGAGTTATGGCGACTTATTCTGCTTGTGAAATAAGTATGTGTAGGTATAGCTTATCTTTAAATATTTTAAGAGATGGTGCCTGTCTGATAATTAAAGGAAGTCTTTTCTAACGTCCGTACATTTTTCATAGATCAAGTCGAACAAATATTATGATCTAACAGAAGAAATGATCAGGAACGGATTGCTTTACGCAATGGAAGTTGGTGTGAGAATTCCAACTAAATCTTAACACCACATACTGAAAGAATTGGGAACAAGCAACGAGAATATATGAAAAGAGCTTTGAAGACTGCATCAGCGGAATCATTTAGTTTTTGGTTGGGTAGAAAGAGGAGAGGAATGGTAAATGGTAAACGTCTTGTTACTCCATAAAAAAGACCCTTTCAAACCAGCCTACAGTCGGTGGCAAGCCCGATACACCATTATTTTCCTCTCTCTTTACATAACTTGACTAAATCGGTATATTATTGTATGTAACCAGTATATGTATGTGTTATCTATGTATTGTAGTAGTAAGTTTTTAACTCAATAAATCTCTTTATCTCAAATATTAGTGGTCATGCACCTTACAATCCCTGCTCACATCTCCCAAAGGTTAGCTGTTAGAAACTGATTTTAGACATTAAGCTCGCCTATGTACTGTAAAATGTATTATTTTCTGTGCAATAAAGAATTTATCTATCTATCTATCTCTTTCCTACATACGATGCACGGTGAATCTATATAATACTAAGAAATTTGTCTTCAATAGTTACCACCTAGTGAAATCGTTTATAAATTGGCCTTTAAATTTAAATTAGACCCTTTCCATCATCCGTCCTGGCCAACGAATGTAGGCCAAATTTTCTGGATATATGTATGTTCTGGAAGGCCCATCTCCAGCAGTGGAATTCTAGGATTCTAGGGGCTATGATGATGAATTGCGCCTTAAAAGCAACTAGTACGCGGTGTTCATCGTAAATCACCACTTCATCCCATCTGCAGCCGAAACGATGGGTCCGTGGAGGCTCTGGCGTCCTCTTGTGAGCTTGAGGAAATACTCCGCTTGGCGACGGGTGACCCTTTAAGCAGAGTATTTTTTTTTTCAAAGGGTCAGCCTCGCCGTTCAACGGGGGAACGCAGCGAGTGTCCTCGGCACACTAAGCTCATCGGACGGTTATAAATTTTGTTTTTTTTTATTTGCTTTTTTATTTTATTTTTATTATTTAATGATAGGTTTCCTTTTTATATATTTAATATTGTAATTCTTTTATACTGTTTGTATATTACTTCGAATTAAAATACTATATAATTATTCAACTTTTTTTTATATTAACGTTTTTAGTCACCTAAATAACATATAACAAACTTTCATTTATACACAGGCAAATATATAAAAACTGCCATTTTTTTTCATTCATTGTGCTGTTTTAAAATGAAAATACTTTGTTTAGCACAAATACTCGCGTCTTCCTACAAAAAAATAAACACAAAAAAATACGATCTAATAGACTTTTGCGATTTAGATTAGTTTCGCAGGAACATTTTCATATAAGTTAATATCGATGGTTTTGTCATATCTTTATATATATTTTTGTTACCATAATGCTACTTATTCTTGAAGCGCGTCATTAGTGGTAAAATATTACTATTAAATAATAATAAATGTGATTCGCCATTTATTTTGAGACATTTTCTTTTTATGAGACCAATATACCGGCAACTACGTTACGGGTTTTAAGTTATTGTATACGGTTGTCGTTACTAATGTATTTATATTTATTGACTTAAGTAAGCACAATAGATAATAAAGTAGTTAGATTATTGCAGCACGCTCATCCCCGCCCCAGAACTCATTCGTTTTCCTTTAAATGTAGCCCCCACTATCTAACATCAGCACGTAACTGCTTTAGCATATTGTATAATTGTTGGATTATTACAATATTTACCAACTATTTGTTTGTTCGCTGGTTTCTCGTCTAAGATGGTGGTCATCAAAAATAAACCTTCAAATATTCTGTTTAATATAAGGTTTCAGCATCATCACCAGACTGTCTCTCTACTGCTGGATGTAGGCTTCCCCCAACGCTTGCCACTGCACGCGTTTTTTTGCTACCCTCATCCAACCCCCACCGTCATGTGGCAGGGGGTCGTCCCACTCTTCGTCGTCCGTGTCCTGTCCAATGCCTCTTCGGATTGCTAATTTTTAAAGCTATAACTTTGGTTCTCTAACGAATATCAACGTTTTAAATTTTATTCATCAGAGAAACTTCAAGCATAGCTATCTCCATAGCTCGCATAATTTGAGGACCAGTCCCACTGTCAGTGCCCACGAATCTGCTTCGTATGAGGAGGACGCAATGGATGATGAATTTAGTCTTCAAACATTGTGGTATGGACGATGAGAAGATGTGCCGAAGTTTGTTCAAATGCATCTAAATGCGTCTGTCGGCTTCTTCTAAAGTTGGCAGCGCCTAGCTGAATAGTCTGTCCAAGGTAGACGTATTCCTGCACAACTTCGACAGTGGCATTTCTTACACAGATTGGCCTCGGCTGAACATGGTTATTTGAATATGGACCTTAGTCATTCTGAGACCAACCTGCTGGTTTAATAACGTTCAACATTCTGCTAAATAATATCCTTGAGCGAACTGGCCATGATCACTATGTCACCTGCGAATCGAAGGTGTGAGATATATTCTCAGCATAGCTTCAAGCATGCTGCTGCCTAAATATGGAATGATTTTCCACCGCTCGTTCGAAACGCGTAGTTACATCTATTTTAAATTTGTAAATTGATTGAAAAAGTTTCGCCGAATAAAGGCTTCAAGAAAGTATGTATGTGTAAAGAGGTCGATCACCCAAAGTTTTCGGGCGTCCACTTCCAATGCTTATTACACTATAATTTAATGCTTTGTTTTTTTCCTACAGGCTGATTTTTTAGAACCCTTAGCGGGAGGGGAGGGTCGTTTTACTGCCTCCAGTCACGTCAAAATATCGACCCAAATGGAGCTATAGGAAGAGTCATGTTTTTCATTATTTTTATCACCACCGAATGATTAAATGGGAATTCCGATTAACGGCAAAATTAACTAAACGATACAATTTAATTTTGGTTGTGTTTTTGTGTATGGTGAATATTTATATAAAAATAACACTGCTTGAAACATGACTTACTCAATTATTATTATTTAAGCAACTTATTGATAGAATGTTTTTTTTTTTGTTTTTTCATCATGCTTATCACCTTACTCGATCCCCAAGGTTAGCTGATAAAGAATGGCATTATATTAATGGTACTATTTTTAACTGCATTAAGGATTTAAAAAAGTATACATTTTACGTTAATATTTGGTTATATAGCCGTCCGTGTCGGGTCGCGCCCTAACCCTGCGCCCCTAATGGGCCGCGACATCACTGTGCCGGCCAGATGAGCTTCCACATAAATCTTATCAATTAAATCCACATCCTGCTAATCCTTGCAATATATGCTATCCTGGTACTTCAGCAGGGGAAGCTAAATTATTTGTCAATATTTATTAACTTGAATCCCATTTTGTGCATTTTATATTAGCACATGTGGCCCGTCATGACGTAATAGTATAAGCTCAATTTTATTAAATACTAGTAATACTTCCGTAGCATGTTTACAAGCGATCCTCACCGAACGAGTATCCGAATGAAGATTAATTATTTATTTTTAGAATATTTACTTTTTATACAATAAAGTAAAGCGAAGGTGATGGGTTGCCTAACGAAAAATGTTCAGGCCTATAGAGAGAAGAGAGAGGAGACAAATTTCTAAGCATTCCATGGATTCACCGTGCGGGTGCCGGGTCCATCGTGTGTGGGTAAGAGATGAGAAGAATGGTGTCTCGGGCTTGCGACCGACAATTGGCTGGTTTAAGAAAAGGAGGCCTCCTTTTTTTTTCTATTTCGCGATAATACGCTCACCATCCACCATTCTACTTCTCTCCCTACCCAACCAAATACTGTATGATTCCGTTAGTGCCGTCTTGGAAGCTCGTTCTATAAATGTATTGACGGCAGACCTGCTTAGGCCCAATTCTTTCAGTAAGTGATGCAAAGATTTTGCTGGAACTCCTCTTGCACCAACTTCCACTGCGTAAAGCTGAGTCTTGAACCCGTTCCTGATCATTTCTTCTGTGAGATCATAATATTTATTCGACTTCATGTTGTGGTCTTTTGGAATATTTGATTCCCACGGAACGGTAAGTTCAATAAGGATAACTTTTTTCAAGTTCCGAGAAAACACTAAGATGTCTGGCCTATAGGCTGATACAGCTAGTTCATCTGGGATCCTATAATGGTGTTCAAATGTATCCATGAGAATTTTCCAGTCTGATGCGGCGCCAAGGATCGAGGTGGGCTTGCATTTAGTTTTCGTGCTTTGCCCTTCCTTTACAAATGTGGTCAAAGTTTTATTTGTAGTCAGTCCCTTTCTGGCTCTTGCAATAGAAAGACTTACTGCTTCACGGATAACACCTAGGACTTTGTCATGTCGGCGTGAGTAATAGCCCTTTTCTAGGAGAGTAACGCACCCTACAAGTGTGTGTCTAGCAGTTCCTATGGCAGCACCACACAATGTACAGTTCTTTTCCGTAGCTTTTCCCCACCTTACCAGATTACTCTGGTCCGGAAGGGACATTTGAAAAGCGTTTAGGTAGAACTTTAGCAACGCCGGAGACCAATCGTACATTAGTGTGCGCCACTTTAGGGCTGGAGGGATGCAAAAATCGCCCAAAGTTAGCCAGTCATTTTGAACTTCTAGAGTCATCGCGTGCACTCTGTATTCATGCTCTTCATCTTTCCTGAGGAAGGATTTTATAACCTCTTTGTCACTTTCTTTTTTCTTCCAGCCAATGCCTCTTTTGTCAGTCTGGGCACCTGTCATGAATTTCTTGAAGAATAGTAGTCTCGGTTCCATATCTGAGACCAGAGGGTCTTTTGGAAGGGATGAAATTGTATTATCCTGGGAGCTGGTTAGAATTTGATATTTGCTTATACGTAGATGTTTGTATAATTCAGATGGTCTTTTCAGATCCATTCCGAAGTTTCTCCGTCCTCTAAAGAATGTTGAGGAGTCAGCACCCTGGGCTAATCCAAGCCAAGACTTCAATGTTCTTATGACGTCCGCGTCCAGACTTGATAGTAGGCTTTTGTTGAAATCATATACTAGGAAAGGCCAAGTGAGGCGAGATGCTAAGTAGTTGTCATATATCCAAGCTTTTTTGACATTGCTTATAGGCTGTTGAGTAACCCTATTCATGTCGTCAGTGAATTGTTTTACAACTACTTCTAGGGATGGTGTTTTTCCCTGAAAATTTATCCTTCTGCCAAGAAATTTAAAGGGCATGGTTTCATTTACCGGAGCTATTCTCTGCCCTGCTATACTCAGTCCAGGATCATAAGACGTAAATGTAGTGTTTCGCCTAGCCAGACATAGGCTGAAGCATTTTGATGGTTTCGTTCTCATTCCCTTTGTCCATGAGCAGAAATCATCCACTATTTTCAGCAAGCCCTGGCATTGCTTGGGATTTCTTGTTAGCACCGCCAAGTCGTCTGCAAAAGCTAAGACGGATTCCGTATAGATGTTGTTTTGTTTTAATCTATATCCCCACTTCTTCTCACGAGATTTAAGTTTGTCGATTAGGATATTGATAATTATATTAAAAGCTACAGGTGATAGGCAGCAGCCTTGGAACAGGCCCACATTGTATTTTAGTGTGTCTGTGTAGCCGTCCTTGTTTGTTACGACAAATCTCAAGTTCTTGTAATAATTGGCAATTATATCTCTGATTAGTGTTGGAAAGTTATACCATTTTAGCGCAGTTTGCAGCAATTCATGTTGCACCGACCCAAATGCGTTTTCCAAGTCGATCCAACAGACGCTTAGTTGCCGCTCCTGTTTCCTGGCATCCTTCAAACACTCAGCGAGTAAGGTGTTGTGTTCTAAGCAGCCAGAAACTCCCGGCAAAAAACCTTTCTGGTGCTGGCGTGAGAAGTACTCGTTCTTGATCATAAATCGGGACATTCTTGCTTGTACTATGGAGAAGAAGATTTTGGACATTGTATTCGTCAAAGCGATCGGTCTTGCATCTTTGGGATCATTTACCTCAGTTTTCTTTGGTATGAGAACGAAGACTGCCTCGCCAAAAGCCTTTCGAACTTGATTAGTAGACCAGATTTTTCGATATATATTATATAAATGCTTACGGGTGTGAGGACATTTTTTATATACAATGTACGGAATGCCATCTGGGCCTGGTGCCGATTTGGAACTTTTTCTTTTGATTTGTTCCTCCATTTCTTCCATGCTTGGTGGAAGGCATCGGAAGTCCTCTAAAGGTCTGACGGGTCGAGGCGAGGGTGGGTCCAGATATTGTTCCTCTTTTTGTATTTCTGTGTATGTCTCTTTGTAATATTTATATATTTGATCTCTGGTCAGCGATAGTACACCACTTTTTTCGCTGAATATCTTTCTGGCATAGACGAAGGGGTTTTTGTCAAAGAGGACTTCGTGTCTGGCTCTATTGTATTGATTGGAGTTATCTTTAATTTGGAGCGATATTCCTTGGATCAATTTGAGAATTGATCTAAGTGCTCTAGCCACTTGATGGCACTGCTGTTTATCTCCAATGTTTTTGGCGCATCTAAGTCTCTTTCTTAGCTCCCTCTTCTTTCGCCTCAATTTCAGCTTAAAAGTGTTTTCCTTATTGGTGTGAGCATGAGTGGTCGTTGGTGGATAGTGCTCACTGAAGTAGTCATAGACAGTATTTTGAAAGGCACGAACTTGGCTATCAAGATCCTGTTTTGTACCAGGACAATCCAGCATGACAGCCAGATTTCCGTCGTGAACATTCCAGGTGGTTTCTTTTATGGTCGGGATGCTTAGACGTGTCCTGATGGTCATGGACTCCTGGTTGAATTCACATGGAGGTGTACCATGGGATATGTGAGGGGAAACTCTATCCGCAGTACTAGTCGAAGGTCTTACCATCTGTGCTTCGATCCCTTCATGTATTTTTAAGTGTTTCTTGAACCAGGCTTGTCTTTTGTATATTTTTCCGCACGTTGGGCATTTCAAGTCCATATTATCGCCAGGGTCGTTGTTATTATCTACCAGTGGACAGTTCATCCTCCCCCCCTCTCGGACTGTCCCAGAGGTATTATTCTTTTTAGACTTTTTATTTTAGATTATTTTCGGTATTTATCTGTATTTAGAAATTAGGTATTTTATTTTCATATAAAAAATAAACTAAACCTCATAAAAAATAAATAAACATTAATAAAAAAAATAGCTCTGAAGACGGGGATCAGAGGTAGCCACAAGAAGACTGGCAACATCTTTACTCTATATAGCGAGGCTAATATGTTGGCAGAAATAATTGCCAGACTTTCTGTCGCTTGGCTAAGAGCCCCGATGGTTGTATCATTGTATCAACCACACCCGAATGTTTTTTAAGTAGGTCTACTATCAAATCTTTGAGCAATATCGATAAATGCTGAAAGAAGTCTACAGTCCGATTTTGAAAAATAATAATGCCAGGAATGGGTCTGAAAAGATCGCTTTTTGACGTTTCTTAAGGCCGGTAACTGAATCCTTTCTTAGTGGCATTCGTTCACTAAATTAGCCGCGAAATACTTCACGAAATGTATAGTTTTGGATATACTAAGTAATATATTATGTATAACAAGATAATGTTTATTAAAACTTTAGTTTAAAAAATAGGTCATTTAAATAGACTAAATAATTTACCAGTCGACCTATAAACAACTTTATACAAGAACAATTTAACCGAGTTGTGAAGTTTTAGAGAATTTTCCCGCCATATTTTACCCCTAGGCCTCGACAAGCCGGGTCGCGTACATTTTTAATACAAGTACCTTCCTAACAAACCAAGTAGGTCGGTTTGCACCTGCGACTTCGCTACGATGTGCTCGGTACCAAAGACGTATGTCGCAAACTTGCTTAAAAACAGATAAAAAGGGTCCATACCATCAGTATACACCTTGACGCGGCGAACGAGTGCCTTCACTCCGTAGCCACGACTCAGACTTAGCTGTTAAGGCACGCAGGGCCAACAGTAAGAGAGAGACGGTTTATAGGGTTTTTGTCCGTAGGCGCCTTGGGGTCTCCTTATGAGGCCTCACGGTGAGTCGGGCATGCGACCCCCCCGTATTGGCCCTTCAGGCTGGGGGCCACGTTGCATATTTATGGTAAATGCCGAATAATTAAATAATTAAGCTTATTTTCTATTGTGTACTTAGGCATTGCAATCCCGTAGCTCTTTCTGTGCTAGATTGTTCAATCCTGCATTTTAAATACAATTTTAGAATCATAGTAAAACAAGTTGTTTTTGCGCAAAAAAGCAACATTTAAAATATTTTTTTTACCCAACTGCGCGACGCAAAGGAGGGTAAAGTAAAGTAAAAAAATCTTTATTGCACAATAAATATCTAAAATAAAATTTAGTACATAGGCGAGTTTAATACCTTAAAGGTTAGCTGTTACCTTTGGGAGAACGACAAAAGATTTTGTGGGATGCAGAGTTTAAAGGAAAAATGTATAATAACTAATAATAGCAATAAATATATACCTAAATATACACATTATAAATACATACACATAATACATAAATATGAATATACTTCATGGTCATGTGTTTATTAGCCTATGTTTTGTTTGTTCCACTGGAGATCAAACGCGTGATCCCATTTTGATGACTCTCACGTCAATCGATTCGTTTTAATCACGCTAGTGTCACTGAAGATATGACATTAATAAAATTTCAGTAAGGCGACAACCAGACGCCATTATGTGGAAAAAAAAGGCGACAAACTATATTGTTCGGGCATTTGGATGAAAAAGTGATAAATCCTCTTAACCGACGATTTTTAATTACACCAATTATTTTTTTAGTGTAAAAAAAGTACAGTATCATCACGACCGTTTCCCTTTTGGGGTGGTCGGAAACCACGTTTATAAAGAAGCGGATTCACATTTAGCCAACTTTACTATAGGCCAATCATGACAAGTGGCAAGCTTGTCGATGCCTCCGTACCAAACTCGAGAAATATCACAAATAAATTAAATGTTAATTAAATGTATTCATTTACATTATTAAATATTTTTGTGTCCCGACCAGGAATCGAGCCCGGTACATCTGAGTCTAAATCTACGGACTTAACCGCTAGACCTGGACACTTTTTGTAGTGTGTCTCCAAAACTAAACTGTCATTATTTATACGTCAATGTTCGCCAACACCCAATTACGGTTCGCTACGTTTCTCATTTACCGATAACAAACGTGCGGGTCATAGAGGTATTGGATTATGACATCACCCTTTTACACGATTATTGGGTAATGAAGAAAAATTACGACAAAAAATTCGATTTGTATTTTTTAAATTTACTTTTGCGATCCGGACGAACGTGCAGTTCCTACGAGTACCTACGCGGCATTTTGTATCATATCATATCATCGGGAATAATGCCTCCGTGGTCTAGTGGTTAAGTTCGCAGATTTAGACTCGGAGGTACCGGGTTCGATTCCTGGTCGGGACATAATAATTTATTTGTGATACTTTGGTACGCTAGACATCGACGAGCTTGCCACTTGTCATGATGGGCCAATAGAAAAGTTGGCCAAATTTGAATCAGCTTAATAAAAAATATATATATATTATATAAAGCGTGGTTTCTGACACCTCCGGAAGGAATACGGTCGTGATAATACTTTACTTTTTATCGGGAACAAGTGTTATCTTTGTCTTATCACTTTTTTTATAGAATGCACGACATGTGAAATCGCGCCCAACTGATTATAAGCGGTCCGTGAGGTCCAATATTGGAGCCACGCCAGCCACTGACGACTGACATCAGTCCCTATCAAGAAGCTTTTTTACACTTTGTTTGAAGGACGCCAGGTTATAGGACCGGAAATAGATATTCCAATGCTCTCCCGCATTCCACTTCTTCAGCGAGTAATAGATGTGTGTGGTTCGGGTGCGACATAGAAATGAAGGGATAAGGTTGTGGAGCTCTTTGGAACACTCACCGTTAGTATAGACTGATAGCTTGTAGAACACGGTTATGTGGGCCACATCTCGGAGAAGTCGCCGAACATCTCATTATATTTTCCGATGTGCCTTATCAAATGCCGAGTAGTATAAGATATTTATTGTTTTCAACTAAGTCTTTATTTAATTTTTACCTTTGTTCAAATACAAGAACACAAACTTAGATTTACCGTGTCCAAAGTCAGCAGAATATATCGCTGTCCCGAGCGCCATATGATTCGTGCGTAATTCCGTCATAGCTCGAGATCTGGATATGCCTACTATTAAAGAGTTTGTCGTCGGCCTGACTAGACGTATGTGTATGATATTTATTTATTTATATTTATTTCAAAACTTTAATGAACTAAGTACAAAAGGCGGACTTAATGCCCGTAGACATTCTCTGACAGCCAAACCTTTGGGACTAATTAGAACAACTGTAGGTGCAAGGGAAGTATAAGTGACACATCAATTAGATATAAATCTTATATAATAAACTTACTTATATATAATCATTAAAATATATATAAATATAAAATATATACATACACAATAATAAACATACATATAAAACTTACTTTTGTTAGGAGCTATTTAGAAAGTGTGAGTAGACCAACTTTTTAAATGATGATCTGATACGTATATGTTGATAACGGATACTTCAAGTATCTTCAGAATATCGCTCCGTCTTGCGCTCGGCTCCCCAACTTCAGGCCAGTAGTCAAACCTGGGCGTAAAGAACCTGCCGTAGAAAACGACCCCACGGTCTGTGTACCTGTTCTCGATTTGATAACGTAGTTTGTGCTTGAGTTACAGTTATATTTTATTAAATTTGTTTCTCTAATTTAGCCGCCTTGATACGAAACATTACAGTAGCAATTTTAAATGATTGTACTTTAATACCTTATTATTATTATTGCAAAGTCATAAGACGGTAGTCCGAGTTGAGGTGAGCGTAGTAAATTTCCCCCCATTCTGTTAACGTCTGGTCATTTCCCCACCGCTCGTCGATTACCCCACTAATAGGGTAATTTCGTGGGCTATCGGTCCGCGCCGTTAGTTACCGATATTGAGCCGATACCGACCTGTCTGTCTACTCTTAACGTACCTAATACAAAAAATTGGAACAACGGTAAAAAAAATTGGTCTAGTTTTAATGTTGGTCTAGTTGTTGTGATAACTTCTACATAACACAAAACAGTTTTTACAAATTAACACATAATGTACTTAGAAAATACAGAATAAAATGGTAAAACTTAACAGAGGTTAAACCGTGAAGCCTATTGCTTTTTAAATATATCTTTATACGCCATTTTTTATTTTTTTATTATTAATACGACCAGATGCAGAAAGGATAATTAAATAAATTAATAATCAATATTTTGATATACGCCACGTGATTAGTAGTTAGCTTGTCACTTTGTTCAATGCCATTACCTATACAGCTGCAGTACGACATAATTTTATAATAATTACATAATTTATTAATTTTATAAATTAATTTATTCTATGACATTTAATGTGCGGTTAATATTATTTTTTTAAATGTTTAAAAAAATATATATAATTATAGGAAGTTACAAATGTGTGTATAATTGTGTTTTGTTGTAGTGTCTTATTTTTATTGTTTGTAACTAATATATATTTTAAATAATAATGTAATTTGACGAGTTAAAAGGCTTTATTTTATTTATTTATTCATTCATTTCCACAGCACATTACAGAACATAAAGGTTAGTATATAATTGAGTTTATTCATTGGCCAGATTAGGAAACGTACTTTATTACTGATACTTAGGTGTCAAATAAAAGAAGAAAAAACAGAAAAAATACAACCAAAAGATATAAATTCAATTTAACAAAAAACAATAACACAAATAAAATTAGAGATATCCAATATTCAATTAAATTAAAATAAAAAATAATAATAACTCTTTTAAAAAGAGTTCTAAATTAAAAAGGCTAATTGTATGCCTATTTTTTGAATAAATTAATTTGAATAACACGCTTCTGTTGTCAGTCTGCGTGACTGATATCAGTTGCTCCTACTCTTAAAACTTGTGGGGACACGTCGTCACGCTTACATGTACCAAAACATTACTCAGAAAGTATTTAAGCCTAAGCAATGTTCACAACGAGCGCGTTACGTCATTAAGCTGCCTGTCCACTAAAGCGGAGAGTTGGAAGAGCTGCGATTTGACTACTTTAACTAATTTGACTAATTTTACTATGTGTAAAATTGTAAAAAAAACCTTTTTGCATTTCATAATGTTTCATGTTAAATATTTGAAATTTATGGGTAGACCCCCTGACTTGGTAGCAGATGTCGTTAATTGTGTCTCAGGTAAATACCATTTGGCACAGTATGTGTGTAAGTAGGTAAATAGTTTAATACATAATAGGTACTGATTTCGTCATTGTAATAACAATAATAAATAGTTATATAGGTATATATATTTAAAAAAATAGGTGACGTAGTCTTTTAAATAAATACAAGATTATATTTAAGTCATTTATGTATTGTTCTGTACATTAACGACTAGTTGCAGAAAGGCTAATTAAAATAATCTATGATCAATATATTGATATACGCCAAGTGATTGGTAGTTAGCTTGTCACGCTGGTTATTTTAGTCAATGGCGTGATTAATCGTTAATCACGTTAATCGTGTCAAAAGATAATCAGCTTTTCTGCAACTGGCCGAAGTATTACTATCAAATTGGTGCACTCGTGTAGGGGATGCAGCATCCTCTTGCCATCCAATTTTACCCAGAACACTTTTCACTAAAAAGGTAGGTTTTTAAAACACATTTTAAAATATCGATTCACTTTGATGTAGAGATCGTTTGACAACTAACAATCGTGCTCTTCATATAAAAGCCTTTAAAAGGTTCTTTATATTGAACAAAACAAAAATAAGTGTAGTGCACTTTAAAATACCTAAATAAAAAAAAAAAAATCTACAGCGGTTAGTTAGAGCACCAATGCATATTGCTGAAACTTTACAAAGAGTTAAACCATAAACAGCCGATTTCTTGAAGCTCTACTTAATTATTTCCTAGCTAATCATTATCTTTAAGTTTTTCTTAAGTCAAATCGGGTTTCACAACACGTTTTAAAAAGTTTTTCTTAGTTAATTGTTGTTTTTTGTTTGTTTTCTTCTGTCTTGGCAGATTGGGCGAATTACCACCATCAGTGCGCCTACCACCCTATTTGTTGTTCTCGTTGAAAGTATGATATCATTTGCAATGATTTATTTATTTAAAAACTTTATTGCACAAAGTACAAAGGCGGACTTAATGCACGTAGACATTTTCTGACAGCCAAACCTTTGGGACAAATTAGAACATTTATAGGTGCAATGAAATAAATATGAATAGTGGGATAAATTCAACATAATTATATATACTTACATAATATTCTTGTATATATACTGTAATATCAATATACTAAATACTAATACATACACAAAAATATACATATATACACTTATTAACATTGATGTCAAATGCCAATATTTACTTTCAATGAGAACTAATATTGTAAGCTTGCTATAGTGATATGGTAATTTTTTGATCTGATGATCTGATGTGATTTTTAATGACAATTTATTAACGATTTCACGAGATGGTATTAGTGAAACCGAGACCGACGGCTTAAGGTGTTTTCCGAGGGACGGGAACAGTGGTGTTGGTAATATCTATGACAAATGTAAAAGTATTTCTCATTGGTACTAATGTCGGTGTTTGAACTGCGAACCTTATCTTTTTTTTTTTGGATTGAAGTTTCCAATTTACAATAGAGCTATCTCTATTATTACCTACTATTTTTAATTATATTGTGACATAGCGTAATATAGAGGTTTATTTTTATTATCATTTATAACACAAAAGTTTAGACCCTCAGCCAAGGCCAAGGAGTTGTCCAAACGGTTAACGGAAAAGTCTGGAGACTGTAAAGCTGGCAATTACTTTAGCCAACGCATTAGCCTCGCTAGACAGAGGGAAAATGTTGCCAGACTTCTTTTTTTATTTATAGTTTTTTTTATTTTATTAGGTTTAATAATTTAATTACTTTTTTAATTATTAAGTAGTTTTTAATTAGATAATGTCCAGCGGCATAAAGTGCAGTAATGTTTTCAAGAATGAATATTAGTAAAATATTTATCAATTTCAGAATCAAGAATGTCCAGTCTGGAAGCGATTCCTGTAGGTACCGTTTAATCAACTAACTTTGCTGTGACTATTTTCTATTAAATTATCGCAAGCTCTAGTAAAATGTACTTTGACGTTGCATAGCAATTTCCTCGCAGCAGTGCCAATCACTTTGATGTAAATTACGAAGTCATTTGCTTCGCGGATGCAGCTCGGTTATTGCTCTACCAAGAGCCCACTCCACACTGGTCTAAGATTTTACAATTTAATACAAGCTAGCGAAAGATCAAGGAAGTAAGAATTTAATGAGCAGAATATTTGGTAAGAAATAGCTTTTCGTTTTATCTTAGTGTCATTGACAGCAGAATCGCACTCGGTTGCACTGATTTATATTCAGCGCAAGCGGTAGAATTTGAAGCGCGGAATATTTAGCGAACAAGTTAGTCGTAATCAAATAGCATTTTATTTCGTTTCTTCGTGTCATTGACAGCAGAATTCCACTGAGTTGCACTGATTTATATTTAGCCATCGATGTATATAGATAGGCCCTCACTGATATAAAAACGTTCCCGAAAAACTAATCGAAGTCATGTAGCTGCACCAACAGTCGCGAGCTAGCAAGCTTTGAGAGCGCTTATATATTAATATTTATATCGAGTGAAACTACATTGTGACAGAAATTCCGACAAATATCGCATGTGACATTCATTGCTTGAAAATTGGCCCCCAAAGTTGGTAGGGACACGTGGCAAGCGGCACGTTTTTAGAGTGCGTTTTGTATTGAATAGGCCTATCTACATACATCAATGCATTTGCGCAATCGGTAGAATTTGAAGCGCGGAATATTTAACAAACAAGTTAGGAGCAATCAAATATAATTTTATTATTGCGGAATTGCACTCAGTTGCACGGATTTATAACCTAATTCCTTCCTCTCCATTCCGCAACCGAACCACACGCACGGGTCAGAATATGCACCCACATACCGTAGTCACCATCCCTTCGCGTACCTATAAATTTGGTGACTCATACATCTGTCGTACGATAAAGATGTGGAATGCTCTTCCAGCCTCTGTGTTTCCACTTTCCTATGACTTGGGAGTCCTTCAAGCGAAGTGTGAAAAAGCATCTAGTCAAGCCGGTATAGTGTTAGGGACTGATGGCAGTTATGAGTGTCTGACTTCAGTTGCTAACCTTCATGGACCTTGCGCTCCACTTACCATCAGGTGGGCCCAAGGTGCTAGTATAAAAAAAATAATCTTATTTACCTATAAAATAAAGCTAAATATTAAATGTCTAATTATTAAAATTATTATGTCAAATCTATAATAAACTTAAATATAACTAGACTACAATGAAAAGTATTTATTGCAGCTGTATAGACGCATTGTCAGAATTAATATTAATCCTCTTAATAATGTCCTAACTAATAACTAAAAACAATAATGTCATAACTAATAACTAAGATAATTAATAATGTCATTACAATTAAAGAATATGGTCGTCCTTTAGAGCTTCATCCACAGTATAATAACCTTTAACAATTAGTATTTTTTTTATATGTTGCTTAAAATGATTATATTCAGCATTTAATTTCTTCAGGTAATTTATCAAAGATTTAAATACATAAATATGTAGTCTTTGCAGCTATAGACGGCTTCCTAAATATTACGTGCCATATTATAACACTGCCATAAAATAAATAGGATGTGTAAATCTATGCCTCTCATAAAGCGAAAGATTTTCTACGTTTTCCGTGTTTACTTAGATTTTCTTTCGGAAATTATACAGGGCGTCGTAAATCCCAGCTCGAGTATCTTTAACGTCCCCGAATGGATACATCCCGACTGAATATATACATATAGTGCTGTTATTTATTTTGAAGGGACGGCGGAAGTAAAGAATAAAATGAAATAAATAAATAGATGTCAAATAAATGTTCGCCAGTTGCTCTCTAATAAATTATTTAGTTTTATTTCAGATGACAACTTTAATTAATTATCTGGTGACTTAGTGAATCTTTTTTAGGACTTGGTGTTCGGTTTTTAAAACACACTGTCAAATGATCTACGAGTAACTTATATGAAGATAAACTAAAAAATCATGTAAACATCGGCTCTAACAATGGGCGAGATGGCCTGCCATGCCGTTAATCAGGCGAAGGCGGCCCGAGCCATGTTACGTCCTGTAATAAACTCCAGTTTGCCGCTCAGGTTGAAGGTGCGGATCTACATGATGTTCATCCGTTCCCGACTTACTTATGCTGCGCCAGCTTGGCATAACCTTCTGGCCAAAACCAACAGGGACAAGATCCAGAGTCAGCAGAACATATCGCTCAGGGTGGTATCCAGAGTGCCGTGGTTCGTGCGAAATTCTGTAATTGCGAGAGATCTGGAGATGCCTATTATCGAGGCATTTGTTTTCGGCCTAGCTAAACATATGTTTTACCGGGCTGACAACAGATCCTACAAGCATCTTCTACTTTCGCACGGCCCCCGGAAGGGAGCGCTCTTGGAGAGGAGCTAAAGTAGACAAATCTAGGAGACTAGATTCGTGAGCCACAAGGGCGGTGTTGTAGTAGGAACAGCGCCCAGCACCAAAGTTGCGTTGAATCACCGGCGGGTAGTTAGCCGCCAAGATCCTGCCGGGGAAAACGGGAGATTATCCCTTCCCCAACCCAGGCCCAATGAACACCCGGGCCTGGATGACTCCGCTGTCTGTCCAATCGGCTCTTCTACGTTTTTTGTACGAGTACTATATGGAGAATAAATTAAATACGAAATAATAATTTTCAATTTTTATGTAAGAACATTTTTATATACAACACGATCGTGTTTAAACCGCAATGGAGTCCGCGATGTGATTGAGATCAATAAAATATGCAATGTCAATAAAACACTTGATGGTTCGTTTGATCACTCCAGAGCCTAGAGGTTACGAGAAATTTGATGCGGAGCGACCCGGCTCGATTTCCGGCCAAATAAAACCGCAAAATGATTTTTTTACTTATCTGAAAGTCAATAATGTCAGCCACGCGTTCGAATAGATTTTAGGTTTAAATATTTTACTACTCGTGGTACATGACACTAATGTACAATATTTGTCGAGGCCGACTTAGTTGTCCAAGCTTCACGGAAAGTATCTGTTATAATGCTCAGTCAGATTCGCTTTATTGATCAATTCCATCTGTCTTGTAGCGTAATCTGTCTTTAGGTATTTATCACCATAGATATTGCGATATTATTAATTATTATTACTAACCATGCAGTAGTATTTTGTTTTTCAAATAATTAATTTTATCTTTAAAAAAAAGTTACCTTTTTTATTTCAAATAGAGGTTCCACCAATGACATCTGAAGCCTAAAAAAAATATAAGAGTGTTTTATGAATACAGAAGCCCGAGATATTAGATTAGTCACTCGTAGATACGCAATCAACCTCTTAACTGCAGGGAAAATCTATAGATTGTTAAGGAACACTTTTCTGTTTTTTTTTATTTAAAACTTTATGGCACATAAATATACAAAGGCGTGACATAATGCCGCTTGACATTCTCTGCATGTCAGACCTTCGGGACAACGAGAAAATTTATGTGAGATTATTTTTATCTTCAAACCATAACATTAATAAGCGATAGGTTATAATCCCTGGCCTGTAAGTTGATGTATGAACGTCTCTAAAACGCCCAAATTAAACTAAACTAATCAATTGTTTTAATTAAATAACGTATGGTTTTATTATAATGATTTGACCCAGGGTGTACATTTGTTAAGGCAACGGTTTCGCATTTCGCCGAGATTTATGCGTGTCGTATAATTGAATGGCGCTCGTGTGAGGCTGACGATCGGACTGCGTCACTGGGGCAGGTGTGTTGGGGTCTTTATAGACTAAACTTAAATGAATACAAGGGATATAAACATGGCATTTGTTTACAGAATTAGGAGCGATTAAGATAAAAAAATAATGTACTATTGGGAGCATCAATATAGGATTAATGGCAAAATAAAAAAATAAAGCTAGCTACCCAGTAATAAACTGGCGTGAAGATGTGTGAACACTTTTCCAGGAGTATGAGAAGCTACAGTGGACAGCGGCGTCCCTCTGCGGGTGGTACAGAGGACGCAGGGTCCAGGAACATCGTTACTTCGTGAAGCAAATCCACGAATGTATTTATGAAATATGTCCTGAGCGCGTGGAATGGTGGCAAGAACGCTGGTTGCATTTTCCGCGTCTTTGGGCGAAGAAAGAGCCATTACTTTTGTCACCGGACGAGACAAAACGTGGTGTTGTCTTTTTAAAACTTTTTCGCTCTTGTGTTTGTTTCATTGGCCAGAGTTTCTACAGCAAACGGCGATTTTATTTACAGAAGATAGGAATTACAACTATTAGTTATTCTCCTTTTTAAATCAGCCCACAGTCAGTCGCAAGCCAGACACTGTTCTTCTCTGTTCTGTCTGTAATTTGTCTTATTCAGCTAACAGTTATGTATCTACCTATATGTTTTTGTGTTATTTATCAATAATAATTATAATTATGGCAAGCGGCACAAATAGGTATCTATAATCAAAGACTACGTATGTGTCCGTTTGCTGACGAACAAGCTAAACATTTTAAAAATACATCATCCCTCGTCTTATTGTTTGTTCCGATGACAAGAGTGTTGGTACGTTCCTCGCTCAGATAACCAGCATAGTGTATCAGCGAGGAAGTGCAGCCAGCTGTTGTGCTGCCATATAGTATTGCCCAATCTTCGTCTTGATCTTGAAATTCTTGTTTTTTTGACTAACCATAGTCTTGGTGTAGGTCTAGCGCAAGAGTCTTGCAATTACTTTCTTACTACAATTAAAAACAAATATATATTTTCAGTCTTGCAAGAGTCTTACGCAAGACCAATACCAAGACAAGACAAGGAATGCAAGAACAAGACCAAGACTTGGCCAGTCTTGCTTTGGGCAACACTAGCTATAGAAAGAGGAAATATTCCCAGGCTCCTTGGCGCAATTACTGATAGGCAGTCTCTTCAGGCTATTTCTTATTCATAGCTTTTTCATTAGGTTTAGTTAATACTATCAAAGTAGTAACAAATTGTATGACAATGCCAGTTTACAGCTGCTATTTATTATAATTTCAATAAATAGAATACTTATAATTTGATGTGTGGTATCTACTGTTCCTCACCAGTATTTATAAATCTATTACCTATTATTGAGTTGTTTAGCTGATATTATGTTTCTGTTTTAATCACTAGTAAATATTTTAATGTATACATTATGTAAATTATATAAAATTATAAATATAACTGTTATGACGTGTAAAAGTGTATTTATTTAAGTTATAATGTACTTGTATGTATAATTGTATGTATGATTTATGTATGTTTATGTGTTTAGGTATAATGTGTAGTATATTAGAATTAGTTAAGAAACTTATTAACTGTATCATTAAAATTTCTTATTTTTTTCATACTGCCTATCACCTTACTCGATCCCCAAGGTTAGCTGGTATTATAGCTCGCCTCTGTACTATTTTTAAGTGCATTAAAGAATTTAAATAAATAAATAAATAAAAATAAAAGTGCTAAAAATATTGCCTATTGAATGAATAAATTATTTGATTGATTTGATTTTGAAACATATTTTGTTTAGCTTGTTTATAATAAATAAATTATTATAATTTATTAAGATAAGAAAAGGGCCGCTCTATTATGATGAACACGCATACAAAGTACGTTTAAGGTTTAAGTAGTAAACGGTTGTCTATACTATACATACATACATACATATCGCAAGTCTAGTAAAGAAAGATTTACTCAAGAGTCATAAACTTTGATCGTTACTCCACGACTTTAATTCTACGCTTTTGTCTTCGTCATAATGAGATTAGGCGTTCGCTCCCACTTATTAAATTTAGAGCACGTTGCGAGAATACGTCTTATAGACTAATATGTTTTATTGTCGGCGAATGGAGACATATTTCTAGGGAATTAAAACAACAGACGCCATTTTGTGACAAAGTTGGCGGGAAGATTTATTGTGAATGTAATTTGACGTGTGAAGCACCTTAAGTTGTGTTTAAAAGTTGAAAGTGCGAATAATTTCGTAATACGGCACGCGCTTTATGTAATGTGAAGGTGGATTTGGTAAATTGTGCTAAATTGCTATTTTAGAGCTACTGTGTTATGAGTACAGTTTACAATATGGAACCAACAAGTAAGGTAGTAAGGTGTAATTTTTATACTAATTTATTTCTTGTAAGGACCGGTATTTCATCTTGTTTTCGTAGGAATTTTTGTATTTAAGAAAAATTAAGAGTTTAATATTAACCCAGATATGTAGATAGGTACGAGTATATACTTTTTTACAATTTTTATTCAGCATCTTTACCACAGCCCTTAGGACACAGAGTCTTAGACTTCTAGAGTCCTAGAGATGGGCCTTCAAGAAAATAGTTCTGGAGAATGGCCTACAGTCGTCACGATGCCGCGCTGGCCAGACAGGTTATTACTACTACTAGGTATTAATATATAGAACCGAGACCAGTGGTTTATTGTGTTCTTCGAGGCACAGGAACGGTGGTGTTGTAAATCTATGACAAATGTACGTAAGAAGTGTATTTCTCAGGCGTTCGAACCAACCTTTTTTGGATTTTTAATTAAAATTTTCTTACAACCGAGCCACCACCGCTATTGACATTCTACGATTACCTATATTATTTAAAGTCATTTATTAGTTTAATTTTGAAGGTCAGCTTTTAGCCTACAATCGACGCCATTTTTAACTTTAATTATAACATTTACAGAGACTTTATTTTGGTGCTACTCAGCCATAGTTTTTAGTTACCGAGTTTCCTTAGTGAGCACTACCCTGGGCGGATGGAGTCGCGAGGGCGGGCGGAAATGACGGCCGACACAATGGCGCCTAAGATTTTAGATGTAAGAAAGGACATTCGTGTATTCAAATGGCATGTACCAATGAGAAATACTTTTTTAACGTACATATGTCACTAACATCACCACTGTCCCATGCTTTGGAGAGCACGTTAAGTCGCTAATACCAATTTGTGCAATCGTTAAATGTTATTAAAATTTACATCAGACCCTCGCCAACCAGTCTGGCCGGGGCGTGGCAAGTGTGGGCCAATATTTTCCAGAAATATCTGGAAGGCCTATCACCAGCAGTGGAGGTCAAATGCTTATAATTCTCGAAATACTATATTTTACGACATTTTTTTTTCTTTTTTTAGGTATCATAAAAACCCATAAAAAATATCTAAATTTTGCAAAATAATAATAAATAATAAATAAAAATAAAAAAAGTAAAGAATCATGACGACTGAATCCCCCCGGTACCTCCGAGTCTAAATCCCGGACTTAACTGCTAGACCACGGAGGCAGTTTAAGGCAGACAATAAAGGAAGTGAAATTATATAAGATGTATATCTTATATTACTAAAAAGATAAACATAAACAGTAGTGGTCGAGAACTTTGTCTAGGGGCTGTGATAAAATAAATTAGCTCCCAAAGACCATACGTTACGGAACGTACGTCATACACCTTAAAAACAAATCAATGTGCAATTTGAAAAGTGCAAGGACGTGTAATTAACACTGTGTCCATAGAATGTGACAGAAAGAGTTTTCATAAAGAGTTTTCTACACTGAAACTCGGAGGCGCCTTTGAGCTATCCAATCTTTTATTACACCGCGAACAAAGGCATCTGTTCAGAACTCTTCAGCACATACTGTACTGTTAGCCTTATAAAGGCAATAACACATTAAAGAGCAACTTTTGCACGAATGTCAAGATAAAAACTTACAAAAAGGTTCACGATTTTTTTATTACGAAGATTAGTTTGAAATTATTATTATAAATTGATGGTGCGGTGACATACACTGGCTTTTATTTGCTCCACATACGGTCTTTCCGTCGTTGTGATTGGTTTGCTTTATTTTTAACAAATCCCAAGCGACTTGCAATGTAAAGTTGGAGTCAACGCTGTATTATTTGAACTTTTGTTTTATTTAAGTAAAATACTATTTATAAATATACTTTCCTAAATCTTAAATTAAAATTGAAAGTTAATATTTTATTGCATGTTACAAGGGGCGTAGCAAATAACAACATTACAATAACTTAACTAGATAACAATTTTCTAACTATAACACCCTAAACTATATTACATTTATTTAAATTTAAAAAAAAAACACGAAACTTCGGAAAAGGATTGAAATTAATAACTAAATAATAAAATAAAATAAAATACTTTATTGAGAAAAATATTATTTTTTCACAACTTATTTTAAAATACAATTCATAATAACCAAAACAAAAAAAATGTTTTACAAATAAAAATTGACATTTGTTTTGAACCTTATGTTGGCACAAATGCCTTAGTGGCGATTGCCATTACTAGTTTAAAAAAAAGAAGAATAAGAATGTGTAATAAAATTTATCCAGTAATACTCTTATCCTTTAGATTATTCATAAAATGTTACGATATGATACGCAACATTTACGTGTGCCCCAGGCCTAAGTGTAGGTACGCGCGAACACGGACTCCAAAATATAAAAAGGCAATTAAAACTTATTTTTCAACCTTTTCTCGCTATAAAACTAAAAGTAAAATATATATTGATCGCTACACAAATATATTATATATTAATTATTATTATTATTATATAATTATTATATATTAATATTTGACATCATCATGACAGCCCTTTAACAAAAGTTTCTGCAAAATTTGGCCTAGACTAGCCATGATGGCCAGACGGGTTGGCGAGGGTCTGATGTCAAATTTAAACACAATTTATTTATTCCACAAGTTGGTATTAGTAAAACTAGGAATGACACGGCTTAACATGCTCAATATTTATGTATTTATTTATTTTAATATCTTATTTATTTATTTTAATATCTTATTTATTTATTTTAATGTCTTATTTATATAATCAAAACATCTATTTTCTAGAATACGTCAAATGTTGTGGCTATTAGGTACAGTTTTCCGGCGTATCCTGCCGTCATGCAGCATCAAAATAATTAATTAGGCAATACTTTACATTCGACACACCTAGAATAATTTCAAAATATATAAAAAATAATAATGGAAAAATAAGTTACATGTCAATCATTTATATTAAGGTTATGTCAAAGAATAGGTAACAATAATAATTTTACTTTCCTACTTAAATTTATCACTAAGAAATTCCTTATTTGAATAGCTTCAAATGTACAAAGGCGGACTTAATGCCAATAGGTATTCTCTGACAGCCAAACCTTTAGGTCATTTAGACAGGATAGGTGGTATACTAGGCATGGAAACGGCGGTGTTGTACATCTATCACGTAAGAAAAATGTATTGAAAACCTGCTACTAAGATAAACGTTAAAAAAACATGCTCATACACCCATACTAAACACATTTTCACCTTCTGCATATGATTTATATTATTGTTTAATATTATTTTTTTACTAGCAAGCTTCTAATGTTTTGCAATATTGTTTGTGACTGGAAGAGCTAGCGTTGAGAGATCAAGGTGTCCCAGAGACCCTTGTTCAGACCCCTGATCGAAATTGATGTATAACTTTTTGAAAAAAAGGAAAGTATCATCACGACTGTTTCCCTTTATGGTGGTCAGAAACCACATACATACATACATATCTTCACGCCAGATCCTTTGCGGGGTAGGCAGAGACAATTGAGCGCCATTTGACACGATCACGACATACCTCTTTCGCTTCGTCGACATTCATTAACCTCTTCATACATGCCCTTTGGTTACGAAGACTTTTTAATGCACCATCAGTCAGTGTTTTATTTATTTGATCGTGATATGTGAGTTTCGGTCTGGCAGGGCCTCTTTTACCCACAACTTTCGCATTATATAAATAAGCGGATTCACATTTAGCCAACTTTACTATAGGCTAATCATGACAAGTGGCAAGCTCGCCGATGTCTCCAGCGTATCTAGTCTATAACTTTATGAAAATAAAGATTATTTGATTTAATTTTATTGGTACATGCCGGGGTTCAAAACGCGACTGATTTGGATCTTTAGGAAATTGTATTGTAAATTGTAAATGTATTTTGGTAATGTAAATTTTCTTCCATAAAAGTGCAAATCAATATGTGCAGCCCTTTAGTATCGGAACAATGGCCTTTTATAAAGGCTGGGAGCTGAGGCGTCTATTGTAAGCTTTTTGACCTCAATCTTTACACTTTTAGCAACACTCTCCAACAATCAATGAACTCTATTACTATGTGGAACATCATCATAACCGTCAACTCATTTTCCAATGTTAGGCGCAAATCTCTTTTGAATCAGGCCTTGTGCGGTTTGGTGGGTAATGTAGAATAATAAGAAAAAGTCATGTAAAGTATCATCAAGACCGTATCCATTCCAGGGTGGTCAGAAACCAAACTTATTTTTTTTAAAGAAGCGCTTTACATTTTATACAACTTTACTATAGGCCCATTATGACAGGTTCGACTATGTGTCTAGCGTAATAAACTCAAAAATATCACAGAAGCGCTAAAACATTTTTTAAAAACATCATCCCTCATCTAATTGTCTGCTCTGGTGACAAGAGGGCTGGTTCTTTCGTCGCCCAGAGAATCAGCATAGCGATTCAGCGAGGAAATGCGGCCAGCGTTTTAGCCACCATGCCGCGCGGATACGCTTTATTTTTAAATTAGATTTAGTAATTAGGTTTTATTGTTTGTTTTTGTTTTAATTTATTTTTTATGTTTAGACTTTAGTTTTATTTTGGTTTATATATTTTTATTAGTTTAACAAATTATTAAATAAATTATTGTGTCCCAATTCAACTCGGTATCTCCAAGTTTAAATTAGATACATTTGTCATTGACACACAACATTTTGTGTATTCTACAATATATATTTAAAGTTTTAAATTTATTTAATACTACATTTTGCTATAAAATTTAGCTAAAATTATTAAACTTGAGAAGTATCATCATCACAACTGTATCCTTTCCGGCGTGGTCAGAAACCACGATTTAAAGAAGTTCATATTTTGTCAACTTTACTATAGGTCCATCATGACTAGTGGCAAGCTCGTGAAATATCACAAATAAACTATTGTGTCCCGACCAGGATTCTAGTCTCTAAATCTACGGAATTAATTGCTAGATCACAGAGGCAGTCGTCATTATCATTAGCCTGTGTATATACCCCACCAGCGACCTTCTTCAGGTCATCCGTCTATCTAGCGGGGAGTCTTCTCACTCTGCGTCTTCCTATCTCGTCTATCTAGAGCCCGTGTACTCCATCGTTCACCGGTTCTGCGACAGACGTGTCCAGCCCTTTGCCACTTCAGTTTTGGACTTTATCCATCAGAGAATACCAGTTTAATACTTAACTTAAATTTTAGCAAAATTACCTAAAAGTTGTCAGCAAAATAAAGACTGATGGTACTGGCTGTTAAACGTCTTTAAATATTAAAATGCGTTAAGGAGTCGTCAAACACGAAGGGATGGAGTCGTAAAATTTGGTCGGCAGTGAAATGCCACTTAAAGGGACACAATGCCAAATATATTCCCATTACAAAACGCCATATTCTCACATATTTCGTGCGCAAAATACCTACATTTACTAAAAACGACACGGACATAGACTGGTACTTTGGTGGATACAATTTATTATTACTGATGTTTTGGCCTATACTGCGAGAATTTTTTAAAAGCATTTTTTTTATAATATAAGTAATTAAGAATAAAAATAAAGAATATATTTTTTTATTATTTAATTATTTAGTAATAAAACTTTAAGTTACGGCGCAGAGAAGTTTTCCTAAAAACATCGCCACTCATACTGTGCCTATTCAAGTAGGTAGCAAAAGGTCGACGATCGCGCAACATTGATTAACCTAATTCTTTCTCTATTTCGTCTCCCGGCTGTAAGCGACAACAATTAATATTAACACTTACGGCAGAAAGCATAATTTAAATAATTTATAATCAACATTTTTTATATTTCACGTGATTGGGAGTAAGTTTGTCACTTTGGGTATTTATGGTAATGACGTGTTTCATAGACATAAACATGTCAAAAGATAATCGTAGATAACTATAGATATCGTGATTTTCAGACGCGGCCTTATTCACTATACAGTAGTGTTTTGTTTTTCGGATAATGATTTATATCTTTTAAAAAAAGTTTATGAAGAAAATATTTGCTCTTTTGACAATTACACGCAGCATAAAACAGTGTACGCGGGATTGGCCCGAGATTGTCAAAGGTTGTAATTATCTTTAAAGCCCCTAGAACATATTGCTTTTAGCCTATTAACACTGAAGATGGGAAGATATTTTTAATTTATGTTAAAGCTAAAATGTTCCTAAATTAATATTAAGCTTGAGTAAGGGCTGAATTAATAGTTAGATCTAAGCATAAACTAGAGTGGTGGTAGCTTTACTTAAAATCCAAAAAAGATTGGATCTAAACCTACATTTGTATTAGATTTACGACACCTCCAGTTCCTTGCCTCGGATAGCACCATAACAACTTTATTTCAATTTAATTCAAATTCAATTCAAATGATTTATTAGCAATGTAAGGTTTTACAATATATGTTAACAAACAATCGTGGAAGATTATTACAGGATTTGCAAAAGTATTTTGGTGATGATCCCACACAAGGCAGTTATGCCTGACATGTAGGTCCTAATCTAACTTAGAGATAAAAAAGTAGCAAAAATCATACGAAATAAATAAATAAATATATATATAGTTTTGAATACCAACTTCTGGAATCTGAAATTAAATACACACCGACGCTCATGGTCAGAGTGTGGCGAGTGTAGGCCAAATTCTCCAAAAGTTTCTAAAAGGCCATCTGGAGGTCTAGGCCTCTGTGTTCTAGGGGCTGTAATGATAAAGAATGAAGCTTTTAAATGTCAAAAATGACAGTTGTTATATAGAACAAAAAACTTTTTGACATTTATCAGCACGAGATACGACTATTAATTCGGGCGAAGTATGTACGAGTATTTTTGGATAGATTTTATTATTTTTAATAAACTTTTTTTGTTTTTCATATATGATTAAATTAAAAATTGTTAATGATTAAATATATATAAATACATAAATTATTAGTTATTTTACCAAACGGTAAACAAATTGACTGGCGACTGATATCAATAAGAGTTTTTTTGCACTAATGTTTACCCTAAAGCATTTAAGTAAATTGACATGTGTGCTGGTCTTTACATACCCGTGTATGTTGCCGGTTTAACCATTTTGATGACGTCATAAACTCCCTTATCAAGCCTGCCCTATATAAATCAAGCGGAGTGATTTAAGCAAATTGATGCCCTATTTATTAGGCTTAAGGTATAAGTTACATTTTGTTGGTATTTAAAAAAGTGTAATAAAAAATCGTTTGTAATTGAATGGTGGCTCCTTGTGCGTTAAGATTATGCGCCTTTTAGGAAATTGGATTTATTAACGCATGGTAAGTCAGATTTTAAACAGTGTTTTGATCAAATAAGAGTAGAAGTATGAATATTCAACTAAATAAATCAGTAGGCCTAGCACGATCAACTCCGTTATCGAATCGGATTGAAACGAGAACAGAAACTATGAAATTTTAGACAGTGACATAAGATGCAACGTAACGGAACATTATTTGACAGCTCGGATATATTTTATCGGTTGTAAGAACGATTTCCTTGAAAAAAAAAAAGTATATCCAATAATAAAAGTAAAAAGGTAGGTTCGAACCCTGGCATGTACCAATGAGAAATACACTTTTCTTTTGTCATTTATTTACAATACCACTGTATCCCGTGCCTCGCAGAGCTCGTTAAGTCGTCGGTCCCGGTTCCACTAATACCAAATTGTGGAATCGTTAATAAATTGTCATTAAAAAATGACATCAGAACCTCGCCAACCCGTCTGGTCACCGGGCGAGTGTAGACCGAATTTTCCAGAATTTTCTGGAAGGCCCATCTCCAACAGTGGAGGTGTAGGACTCTGTGTTCTAGGGGATGTGATGATAATGATGTTTTTTATGCTATATGCAAGTTTTTTCTTTTTAATTAATTTCACCTATTTGTACATTTAACAATACTGACACCTAAAGAATACATATACATATATCTTCACAGCCCCGATATTTATTTATTTAAACTTAAGTGCACAGTTCCGTTCCGATGGTCTTTCCAGAACATATTGTGGTGAATTTTAGGCAAAAAAAAACGTATATTTGTATTAATTTACTGCCACAAATTGTTAATCTTTCAACCACAAACTCGCAGTAAAGAAACGTTCGTGACTTTTAAAACTCAAATAACTTTATAAATAGGAATCGAACAAGCCTGAAAGTCGCGAACCCTAATCCGTTTGTGGCTATATTGCCCCAAAAATATCAAATTACTTTTATGTGTTCATCAAACTTCATTTATCCTATCGTAGAATTTATGACTTATATCACGATATCAAAGTATTTCATATTTAACTAAAGTTTGGATTTTTACACATATTGCTCTTTTTTTACAGCTTTTATGAATACACGATTTTTTTGTTATTATTTATATTTAGCACGACACTGCACTGCATCTAATTTGTCGCAATAGTGGATTCCTATCTAAAGTCAAAAGAAACTGTGTAATTCTTTTACTTCAAATAGTGAGTTCTTATGTTACAACATTTGATTATTTTGTGATGTATAAAATGAATGGGGTGTATCAGGCAAAGCTTTTTGTAGATGTCGCTAGCGGCAATGGTACCTTGTTTTACACCTATATCGCATCATTTTTAAAATGTTTTTGTAGTTTTTTTATTTTTATAACAGGAAAATGTATTTTAAATTAAAGTTACCTATTACGACTAATTAAGAAAGCGCACACAGTCTTTAGAAAGAAAAAAGGTTTTATTAATAGAACGGCAATTCTGAGATCACCATATCTTGAGATTTGCTTAGAAATCTGGATTTGTACCCTTAAAAGCTGCTCACTTCTGCATAATATCCAGAAAATTATAAATTTCGTAATAAGAATACAAGTTTTCTATGCAACTGACAGTTATATAAGGTACCATCTATCATGCGCCATCTATCGTGATAAAAAGTTAGTGATTGCAAAAAAATGATGTGAGTTCTGCGACACAATAATGTCTTGTACTCAGGGTTCTTAAATGATTTCTTGCATAAAAAAAAACAAAACAATAATGATTAGTAACGAGGTGATTATGTATGATCTTACTCTAGACTAATATTATATTCTATTGATAGAGACAAACAACTTTTTCTAAGAAACCATATATCGAAAGTGACAAACATTTTTGGCTTCTCCATACAAAGTGTTAAATTTAAAATAGCCCATTAAATAACGACAAATCCGTTCGTTCTTCTCACAACTCACTTTTTTCTATCCCCTTGCATCATTTTGAATTTGTTTCAATCTGTCAGAAAATGTGTACGGGCATTAAGTCCACCTTTGTACTTTGTGGAATAAAGTTTTTAAATAAATAAACGCGGCTCTCAAAGACATCATCCGAAGGGCTCTTGTCACTGCTGGGGTACACCAGCAATCTTAGAACCATCTGGGATTGTGCGGAGCGATGGCAAGAGACCCGACGGAATGACTGTTGGGCCGTGGAAACTTGGCAGGTCTCTGGTGTGGGATGCGACGTGTGTAGACACATTAGCTCCATCTCACATCCAGGCGACCTCGTCAGGCGCGGGGAGAGCGGCATTTTCTGCGAAGAACTTCAATTTGCGCAAATTCACCAACCTTGGTATCGGTTACAAATTTGCGCCGTTTGGGGTCGTCCATGGGGACCGTCAGCGAGGCGCTTGGCCAAGGAGTTCTCAAAGCGGCTAACAGAAAGGTCAGGAGACAGGAAGACTGGCAATTATTTCTGCCAACGTATTAGCCTCGCTATACAGTGGGGTAATGTTGCCAGTCTCCTTGGGACTATCTCGGATGGGACGCTCTAGAGGACATGTTTTATTTTTAGTTTAGTTTATTTTTAATTTTATTATTTAGGTAGCTTTTAATTTATATTTAAT
This sequence comes from Tinea semifulvella, assembly GCA_910589645.1. NCBI lineage: Eukaryota > Metazoa > Arthropoda > Insecta > Lepidoptera > Tineidae > Tinea > Tinea semifulvella. The sequence goes on along the minus strand of OU342585.1, from coordinate 2,887,213 downwards.
GTACTAATTAACTTCGAATAAATTTATAGGTATTAGCATAATAAATAAATTATATACGATATATACTACAGACTAAAAGTATAGTATTACTTATTGTTCAAGACGAATATTTTTACACAAACATTTTCTGATTCCTTCGATAAAAGAAAACTATCGCCCCACCTATTTGAATTTATGAAAGCGCCGGATGGCAGTTTTTGGGGAAAATATGGATCGTTTCCCATACTGATCCGTTTATGGACACCTGTAAAAGGTTATGGTGTATATTCTTTTATGTTTTATGTCGTCATAAATCCTTGTTTTTATGCGCCAGTGTTGTTTATGCGGTTTACGAGTCAATCCGTTTGAAGTCGCCGCGCATCATTTTTATAGGAACGATCACGACACTACATAATTTTACAGATTTAATTGGTAATTTTTGTTCGATTTTGTTACTTATTAGTATAATAAATGTTAATTTATTCTTTCATATCATTTTAACTAAATTAACTTAGTTGTTAGGCATTTTTTGGTGCAGTTAGCTTTATATTAATTTTCAGTAGTTAGTGCTGTTAGGCATTTTATGACAGTTGACCTTTGAGCCAAAATATATATCAAATATACATCTAGGAGTAGGTACATCTAGGATAAAATAATTTTAAAAATAGATTTTGTCTTGTATTCGTAGTCGCAGCGTCATCCCTTTGGACTTTGATCCAGTCAGTATTCGTCAAGCACCGAATAGAGCCACCTTTAATAGACTTGTGTTCACACATTTAATTAAGTCCTAATAAATATATCTATTTTAATGTGTGTTTTTAGATTATTCTAATTATTATGTAGTTATATATGTATTATGTATATATGAGTATATGTAGGTTTATATATAATGTATATTAAGTAGTATATGTATTTGATAATAGGTTAAGTATTAGTTATAGGAAAAACTGTATCTTTTAACTCTTATTTATTTATTTAATATATGATAAACCTTACAGCTATATTCCCAGATCATTATAAAAACAGATTAAAATTGCGTCAGCCAACATAGGTTCCACTATTTACTTGAAAGTTATGTATAATGAATTTAAACAGATATTAGGAAAAGAAAATAATAATAAACTATAACTAACTTAAACATAAAAATTGCAATAAAAATAAAAATACTAAACTAGATATTAGGGTAATAACATTGATTCAGTGAATACAAGTATGAAATCTTTCCGAGTTGACCATGATGCCCTATTTTGCTACCACAAGGCAGCTGAAGCTTTTCTGCACGGACTTATAGCTATTTACGTCGCCAGCCATTATAAGGTCAGTCATTATCAAATATTAATAATACAAGCCAACCAGAATGAATCTATTACGTAAAAAAAATATTTACAAATGTCAATAATAATAATAATAAGAATAAAACTTTATTTCAGAATAAATTCCTGTCCGGGACACAAAAATATTTATTAATGTAAATACATGGATTTAATTAATATTTAATTTATTTGTGCTCGTGTGCGTGAGTGAATATAAGTGTTGGTGTGAAAGTGTAGGTTGTGTGGGGCATGCTTAGAAGTTGAAGTGAACGAATGCTGCAACTAACCGGCTAATTATTTTTGCACAGTCTCATATTTCTATTTGATATCTCTTTTGCCCCCGAGGTCGACTGTCAGAGAATGCCTTTAAGCTTCGCCTTTTGTACATTGTGCAATAAAGTTTTTAAATAAATAATAAGTGAAGTAACCTAATAATTGATACATATACATACAGAGTGTATTTTTCAAGTAGGGCTTCAAGGCCATATCCTAAACAATGTTAATTTAAAAATATAAAAATACGACTGTAAAATTACATAAATACTAAAAAGAAACAACACAGGTTCCGTCACCAAAAAGTCTGAAAACCGCTGAACTACACCAATGAAATAATTAAATGATTGATACACTAGCACACTGAACTATCAGCGGTTCTCAGACTTTTTTGGCCCAATACCCTCGGTGGTTGGAACATAACGTCAATATCTAAACATGACATATGATTCTACGACCATCTTAAGGTTTTATTGCTGATCAGTAAATTACACGAGCATAGCCAGTCAATAATGATTTTACTCGTTAAAAACTAATCGATAAAATGACGCTACAATAACGCGTTTAACCGTGTTTACCTCTCCAGAAACTTCAAAGTTGTCACGTAGATAATGAGGAACACAGATACACGTGTTTGACTTTGACTTGGTAAATAATTAAAATCACCTTTTGATTAACCATGTGTAGTGATTAACTTTAATGTAAATTAACAACTATATACAGTATACATGTATATCGAATCTGGTATACTATATACATCGATATACTATAGGTTAGTTTATTATTCTAAGGCACTATGCCATTGTAGACTGTTCCTTACTAACAACAGCCTGTTATTTTTAATAGGTATAAAATAAGAAAAATGTAAATTTGACGAATCCAATTGATTCTAATAAATAGAATGTTCTACAATATTTATTAGAAGGAAATAAGGTACAATGATTTAAAAAAATAATAAAATATTAATTAAACTAAAAACTTACATCTTAAAACATACATTACTATTAATAAAAATAAACCTAATTAATAAATAAAAATATAACTAAAAACTAAAATGAAGAAAACACAAAATAAAAATTATTATAAATAAAAAATTTGCTCCAAATCGCTGCCAATGGGCAAAGTGCCAAGAATACTGGCAGCATTGCCACGTTGAATGGCAATACTGATCCTTTGGCCCAAATATTGCCCAGCCCTTTTGTCTCCCGAGGTGTTGACGAGATGTTTTGACAACGCCTTGAAAATTTCGTGTGCACTTGGTCCCCACAGCCCGAGAGTTTCTAATAGATTAATATTAACATTTTAATATATTATATATAGGCTTAGTGATAATGTCTTAGTGAGCCTCAGCATGCGATGTAGGTATGACTTGAAGAGTACATTAAAGGGTACTTATGTCAGAGAATTTATGTAATGTCAAAACTTAAATCTATATAGCTATACACTGTCAATATTTCATTTTAGTTTTTTATTTGTTGAATATAAACAAAAATATTTATTAATGTAAATAAATATATTTAATTTATTTGTGATATTTCTCGAGTTTGGTACGCTGGAGACATCGACGAGCTTGCCACTTGTCATCATTGGCCTATAGTAAAGTTGGCTAAATGTGAATCCGCTTATTTATAAGCGTGGTTTTTGACCACCCCGCAAGGGATACGGTCGTGATGTTACCATAATATCTATTATTAAAAAAAATTGTAATTAAAATTCTATGTTTTAAAAATGCAACATAACTTGTAAAAAGGTCCGTAGGCTTCAGGAATGAATTACGAAATAGGCTGCGAACAGAATCCTAATAAAAAAGGAATGTAAACATTGAATCGCTCCCACGCCGCCTGTACTTAGGCGCGATTTCGGGTCCCCGAAGAAATTTTCCGCTTAACTTAAAATTTATAATGACTTTGGAACATTTTCACTTACTTTCTTACCTATGAGTTGGAGTTTTTTAATACTGACGCATTCCTCGTCACGCGGCTCTCAACGACATCATCCGAAGGGCTCTTGTCACTGCTGGGGTACCCGCAATATTAGAACCATCTGGGATTGTGCGGAGCGATGGCAAGAGACCCGACGGAATGACTGTTGAGCCGTGGAAACTTGGCAGGTCTCTGGTGTGGAATGCGACGTGTGTAGATACATTAGCTCCATCTCACATCCAGGCGACCTCGTCAGGCGCGGGAAGTGCGGCTTTTTCTGCGGAGAACCTCAAATTGCGCAAATACGCTAACCTTGGTATCGGTTACGAATTTGCGCCATTTGGGGTCGAGATGATGGGCCCATGGGGACCGTCAGCGAGGCGCTTGGCCAAGGAGTTGTCAAAGCGGCTGACAGGAAGGCTGGCAATTATTTCTACCAACGTATTAGCCTCGCTATACAGAGGGGAAATGTTGCCAGTCTCCTTGGGACTATCTCGGATGGGACGTCTCTAGAGGACATTTTTTATTTATAGTTTAGTTTATTTTTAATTTTATTATTTAGGTAGCTTTTAATTTATATTTAATGTGTTATAATTAACTTCGAATAAAATTTAACAAAATAAATAAATAAATACTGACGTGATCTATAAAGAAAGAGCGAAATACTTTATTCTATGCGGTGACGGATGCAATATATAAGAGTATCTACACAATTTCATTGGGTATAGGCATAGTTTTAAGATTGGGTATCGTTGCGATTTAACGTATCCAATCATAAATATTAGAGCGTTGGTAAGTTAAATACAGTTTTATCATTACAGCCCCTAGAAGAGGAGCTGTCGTGCACGGTTCCAGTAATACTAATTTGTTGAATCGCAAAAAAATTGTCATCAGATCCCCGTCAACCCGTCTGGCTAGCTTGGCCAGTGTAGGCCAAAATCTGCAGAAATTTCTGAAATGCACCTCTGAACTTATAAAAGCACCGCGGACTTTGGACGTTACGTTTTTCCAATGATTTTAAAGTTGTAGGGTGACTTTTGAAATTGTAGCTATTTTGGCATAAGCTCGGGAAAACTCGGAATAAAAGTGACAGTAAATAACAGAATCCACTATATTGACAATCTAAAGTTTGCGCTTAAGAAATGGAATACGCCTACGAGTACTGTGCAAATAAAATTATATGAATAGCGCGCATATAAGTCAAAGAATTATAATTAACCGCTTGTCTTATCCGTTAACTAACAACGCTTGATGTATCACATTAATTAATATTCGTTGGCAGACATTTTTGTTATGAGATTATTCTCCCTTGTCTTCAAATTGGAGATTTTGTGGCTTATCAAATTGATAACGAAGTTTCTTCAAGGCGAGACGTTATTCAAAATCACAACCATATCTTTACGCTAAAGATTTCAGCACCACTTGTCACGATCACAACGTACCTCTTTAGCTTCTTCGACATTCATCAACCTCTTCATACATGCCCTTTTGTTTAGATGGATTTTTAATGCATATTCAGCTATTGTTTTATTTATTTGATCGTGATAGGTAAGTCTTGGTCTGCCTCTTTTACCTACAACTTTCGCATTATATATCTGGTTCGTCAATCTCTCTTCACTTATTCTTTCAACATGACCGAACCATCGGAGCATGCCTTTCCTTATTTTTGTCCCTATGCTTTATTTAATTATTTGAAAATCACTCCCTACAATTAAAATGGTCTTCAGGCGATTTACGATTGTCTCTAACATAAGTCGCAACAACACTAAAATTTTCATCAACATCATCAGCCTGTGTCTGGCCACTGCACAACCCCCCCACTTTCTTAGGTCATTCATCCATCTAACGGGGGGTCGTCACTCTTTTTTATTTTTTAATATGTAATCTTCACTCACGAACCCGTCTACTCAATCGTTCATCGGTTCTGCGATAGACGTGTCCAGTTCATCGTCACTTACGTTGCTGATTTTGAATCCTGTTTTAGTAACTTTGGTTCTCTGATACGAATGTCAAATTTTCGTTTATCCTTTATAAATTATCTGTGCGCTACAAGATATTTTGTGTTGTTCAATAATTTAGATACGATTGTATATTACGGCAGCGATGAATTTCTTAAGGATTATTCCAATAAAATCCGTGTAAATTAACTCGATTACAATGTCAATACAATCAACCCCTGAAGCACTTCAACAAGCCCACAAGCACCACAGTTTAGGAGCTTTTCTTTTACTAAATTAAAAATTAGGGTTACCCTTCCTTCTTAAAGGGTTCAAAACACTGACAGCCGCAACGAGAGCAATGCCTTCTATAATTAAATATTTCAACTGATTAACTACGCAAAATGGTGGAGACCCCACTTCAAAGACCCAAGTCTTGAGTGATATTATTTTTAATTTCTTCGTTCCAGTGATTTGCGAGTCCCGAAGAATTACAAGGCGGGAAAATTTTAAGCTTTCAGGATTTAGGGGTACAGATAATTGGGGTTGTGTCGCAGTTTTATCATCATAATGAAGTAGTACTTCATACTTCGATTGTATATTAAGGCCATCTTTGTAGTCAGGTCAGCATAATATAATTATATTAGTATATTTTGTATATCTTTTTGTTTGTGATTTCTGTAAATTATAATTATTGAGTATTTACAATGTAAACTGACACGGCCACTTCAAGGTAATGCTGTGCCTAACATACATAAATGTCATGATTGACCTATATATAGTAAAGTTGGCTAAATTTGAATCCGCTTATTTATAAGCGTGGTTTCTGTCCACTCCGAAAGGGAAACGGAAGATACTGATAATAAAAAAATAAAATAAATAACACGATTTTAAAATAATTAAATATAGTAAAGAGGGAATAAAATTACGGTCATTATCTGTTTTAGTAATATTGAGAACAAACTTAATAAATGTATTAGCTATTTTTCTCTGTCTAAAATTTAATGAAAATGAAAATATGTCCAAAATCAAATTTTACTTCCAAGAAAGTTGATAGCCTACATTTGTCATTAGTACTCTCAAATCTTGGATTGTGCAAGCGAGAGGTAAACCCTCTAAAGGGAAATTTTAAAATAAGTTGCAGATGATAAATAAATTTGAACATTAAAGTCGAATGCGAAAAAAATTATACTATAGCATAAAAAACCCTCGTTTTAAATCAGGTAAATCACAGATAGGCAGAGACCAACAGCTAAAAGTATATGTGAAGTCGTTGCCTGAAGATATGACGAGCAGCAACAATAATATGTACATTAGTAAAATACCTCACGTTCTTCCCCCATTTTGGATTGCAATCAATTACCTGAAACAAAAGCAAATATACATTAAATGATTGGTAAAATGATGTATTAGGCTCTTTTACACATTACAAGATGTTCAAGATAAGAAAGTTGTTAAAAAATGTTGTAGTCTATAGGACATATAGTAATATTACCATCATCATTTAATTATTTATTTAAAACTTTATGTATCTTGATACAAAGGCGGACTGTCGCTGAGTCAACGTTAGGGTAAATTTGATGTAAAGGGTAGCTGCAATATAAAATAAAAATATTTGAACTGTGTAAATAATATTGCGAACGTGTTGAGTTAAATACACCAACAATAGAGTTCAAATCGAAAGATTACGTACAAGTATAATAATAAATAATAATAATAATAAAATCATTTATTGTCCCACAAAAGTTTACAGATGTAAAATAGGTGAACAATATAGGGTGATGTGTTTGTGATACCTACACGAGGTTGCCCTGTAGTGCAGGATATCGGTGCTCTTCTGTATTATAATGTTACAACAATAAATGATGTATAAAGAGGCCGTGTCAGTTTACATTCTAAATACTTAATAATTATGATGTACAGAAATTATACACATATGTCAGATAATTTATAAATTTATAAAACAATAAAAATAATATATATATATATATATAAATATAATATAGTATGTATAAGTAGGTGAAAAGGTATACGGGTACCTAGAATACGGTCCCCAAACGTCTTGTGTAAAATATCCTTTTCGAACTTATTAAAATTGAACGTTTATGTTGAAAGCTTTATTCAAAATTTAATTTCCTTTCTTCAGAGATTTCAAAATAGGAATACTATTATCCGGTATTTGAGTGAAATCAGGCGTGAAAAGTAATTTAAATCATAATAGACGGGCGCCAGGTGGAAAATGGTAAGAAACTGCTGGCGACGCAAACCCGTCAGAGCCGATCATTTCACTCTTTTAGCAAACTCGACTAAAGAGAAGTTGTGATAATAAAAATTGAAACACCGCCTGACACTTTTATAAAGTTTGATATTGAACAAAACTTTTTTATGAAAATACCTACTTAACTTTAAGAAATTGATGTCCCTTGAAAAAAGAGTTTAGGATTTACACTAAGATAAGCATTCCAGCAGCCCTATTATTATTCTGTTACTTAAGCGCAAACGTTATATAATGAAATTCGTTAACTATATCCGAGTATATATCACGCTAATAAAGTTGATATTTGCACAGACGCTGTCAAGGTCGAGCGCTTATAGAGTTGAGAATTGAATAATATTTTGTAATTATGGCGCAAGCTCTGACGTAAATAACGAAATCCACAAATAACGTTTGCGACTCAGTAACAGAATAGGGCTGCTGAACGTGTTTTGGGAGAATTTAGCGCTTCGATGCCTACTAAAGTTGCCCTGTAGCCCTATACTGTGACTTAGTCGCAAACGGAGTAAAATTATTGTTATAAATTAATTACAGGTTTTCGGATGCCTAAAGTAAAACATAATTAAATTTAATAATTATTTGCAATTTTCCAGATGTGCAAATCCATGGATTTAGACTCAGAGGTACCGGGTTCGATTCCTGGTCGGGACACAATAATATTAATGAATTTAATTCATATTTAATTAATTTGTGATATTTCTCTAGTTGGTACGCTAAAGACATCGACGAGCTTGCCAATCATGGCCGTAGTAAAGTTGGTTAAATGTGAATCCGCTTCTTTATAAGCTTCGAGTTCTTCAGCTGGAATTGCAAAACGTTTAAGATTTACCAAAGTATATAATGATCTTTCAATTAATCTCATTACAGTTGTCCCAAAAAGCAAAGAACCTTCTTAAGGGGAGACCCATGGGGAAATAAATATGAAGGAGCCAAAGTTTGTTTATCTTAAAATTCAGTTTATTTTGCCATTAAGTCATTTGACGAGATATAAATTTTCTATGTGCTTATATTAAGGAGTTTTGTGTACATTTAGGAACTTTTTGGATGATTCTCTCCAGGGATTAGGGTTCTTTCGGCATCTTTCAATATTCATGGCATTTGGTTTAGGAAGTTTGAAAGGAAAATGTTTGTGGCGTTCTTTAGGGTGCGGGGCCTCCTTAATTTCCCTAAACTATAGGAGAGTATCGGACTTGGGATTATAGGTTAATTAAGACATAACTGTTAAGGGAATAGGTTTATGTTTGTAAAAGCTAAAAAATAAAGTTAGAATTAAATATTTGTTTATCAAAATTTGAATGCTCTATGTATTTCATTAAAATTTTATTAACTTTAGTGTTTTAAGAGCACTTTATCCTAAATTAAACTATTAAAAATTTGATTTCTTTCATCTTAATTCCTTTGTTGACAATTTCAGTTCAGCTAACCTTCCATGACTTTTTAGCAATCTCATTTTAGTTAATAATACTCTTGCTAGTGGAAGACTACAGTAGCAAAGCGATCAAATTACTACCTAAGCTTCCAGTAGAATGATAGTATCTTAGCAGATTCCAGTGACATGTTAATGTTATCTAAATGACTCCTCCTCCTCCTCCTTGCGTCGTTCTCCTCACTGCTGAGGGTCGTGACCCCCTCCACGGATCACTTTGTCCCGGACGATGCTGCGCTATTCGGGTCTGTTCACGGCTGCATGTAGGGCATCGTGCATCTTGGTATTTAGTGAGGTGCGGATCTGGTCAGACCAGCGTATGGGGCTTCGGCCACGTGGTCTTTTGCCTTCGACTTTCCCTGTGATTACAAGCCTTTCCAGGTTACCAGGTGTTTTGCGGGCTATATGGCCGCAATACTCAAGGACTCGTTTTAGGCAGATGGAAGACAGCCTAGTAGAGAGATTTTGAGCTCCTTGAGTATTGACACGTTAGTTCTTCGGGCTGTCCAAGGGATACGCAACATACGCCTCACATCTCGATGCGGCCACGATCACCGGCTTTGAGAGTCCAAGTTTCAGCGGCATAAAAAAAAATGGAGAATGAAAATGACAAGCTGCTATAAATCAGTACCTACATAAAATAATGGATTTACGTGTGATTGACATGCACAATCTAATAAACCAAACCCTTTCTGTCTGTCTGTCACAATTACCTTACGATTAGCTAATTCATTACCGAACGTGGTGAAAACGTTAATATAATTGATTTATTATATTACACAAATAAAAAGGGTTTAACTGGTTTTAATAAAATTGTTAAATCAATAATGAATAAAGATCAGTGAATGCTGTTGTGTGAATCAAACTGCTATATTTTTTCACTGTATAAATCAGAAAAATATCTAGTTTTTATATTTATAAATAATACGTTCTTATGTTTAAGTATGTAAATAAATAATGCTAATAAATAAGCAGATTCACATTTAGCCAACTTTACTATAGGCCAATCATCACAAGTGGTAAGCTCGTCGATGTCTTCTCAAAAAATATCACAAATAAATTAAATAATAATTATTGTATTTATTTATATTAATAAATATTTTTGTGACCCGGCTAGGAATCGAACCCGGTACCTCCGAGTCTAAATCTACGGATTTTACCGCAGAGGCAGTTTTTGTAAAACTTGTAGAACCGTGGAAAATTGCAAATAATCATTAAATTAAATAAACTATATTACAACAAAATCTAACCTAAAAAAATAATAATAAGACATAGAAAATAAAAATTTAATACTTACGAGTCTAAGACCACGGAGGCAGTTAATTATCTAAATATGTTAATTATGTAAATAGAGGCTATAATAATAATATAGCTGTTATGTTCATCATACTCGTATAATAAGTAAATTATAGGTTGACAATAAGGAATAAGAAAAAATGTAGTAATGCAATGGATATGCATATCCGTGTCTCCATCAGTAATCCTCCATTCCTGACAGTACCAAGCGATATACTTATTGCTCATGGCAAATGGTTTACAAGGATGCTTCACTATGACGCAAGAAACAAAGGCTTGCGTAAAACTTACTCGGCCGATTGCCGATGAGATATTTAATAGGGCCGCTGTTCACCCGATCGAGTTATCTCATCAAATCTAGCAGCAAATTGATTCGTCTCAATAGGTTTAGAACGGATCGCAGATGCAAATAACGAATCCCAAAGGCGTTTATTAGAAACGGATAGGGAATAAGAAGACGATTGGAGAAGGCTTTAAGGAAATATGAATTTACTCATGTGACAAAGAAGATTGTTACTATAGAAAATGCATTCATTTTAGCTTTTAAAAGTTAATAGATTATATATTAAGTAAATAGTAACATTTTAGCAAATACGAGTGCAAGAGAACTAACAAAGGCTAATTAATCATATAATTTACGTGTCAAATTTTACATATTACTGATATCAGATGAAAACATGAACAAGTTTAATCATGTAAAGAGGGCAGTAAACTGGATAATATAATTAAAAGTGAAAGTAAAGTATTATCACGATCGTATCCCTTTAGTTAGCGTACAAAACTCGATAAATATCACAAATAAATTAAATACATTATTTTCTCCCGACCAGGAATCAAACCCAGTACCTCTTTATCTAAATCTACGGTCTTAACCGTTAGTCCACGAATGCAGGCAATATAATTTAATATTCGATTATCTCTTTTAATAAACAAGATTGTAGAAAAAAGTAGAAAAAGCCACATCCAAATATTATATTTCAGATCCGAGACGCCTTTTGAATTCCACTTGTCTTAGATCCCCTCTATGGAATAAAACGTCATATTAGACTCCCTAATTATTTTCCATATTTGCACATCAAGTCCAGTTAGGGGCCCCTTTGAGATCCATTTGATGTTAGCTCGGGGGTATTTTACTTGTAAAAAGAACGTCAATTTTTAATATCGAGCTATGAACGGTAATTTGTTTATAATTAAGGGATTTTTTCATAATGTTATTAAAATTGGAAGATTTTCTTTTGGGGACAACGTGGTTTGGGAAATACTATGTTTTTGGTATGTACGAGTGCATAGGTACTCTTTATTCTTAGTTCATCTTTTCAATTCAATTCAATTAGTTTATTATGTAAAAAATAATTTATTTTGCACTTTTACATGTCAAATTTACAATAAGTATATTATAATATTCTAGCCAACCCGTCTGGCCAGCGTGGCGAGTGTAGGCCAAATTCTCCAGATTTATATTCTGGACAGCCCATCTTCAACAGTGGAGGTCTAGGATGCTATGTCTAGGGGCTGTACTGATATTATAATATTAAGCAATATAATTCTTTCTACCAGGTAGAACGCCATGAAACCAACAACTTCTTGCACAGTTAACTGGAATGTAGAGCAGTGCGTTAATATACAACCATCAAAATAAAAATAACCTACGTGATGTACACACAATACTACACTTATAATTATAGCTGCTGTAAATAGGCATTCAGATACAGAATAGATATTTTCTTTTGGAAGATGTGGTTGAGAGGAAATCACGTGACACACTGAAAGCGTGCATATAGACACAAGATAATTGTACATTATTTAAAGTTGATAATTCTGCGTTTTTTATAGAGACATTTCTACTCAGTGAAATTACCTGATCACGTCGACGACTAAATGTAGAACCATATGGTTTTGGATTTATTAGGAGACTAAATTTATAATAGTATGACCACAACAAAGCAATCCCTTGCGGTTTGTTCATAACCACACCGTTTTAACTAACTTTACTGCGCTTCGACATGTAGCAAGCTCATTGATGTTACTGCCATACATTTGTTCATAATCAACCCACAATATTCCACTATTCACAGTTCTCTTCTAAATAACGGTAAGGGCATAATCCACTGCTGTGCGGGTTGGTGGATAAAGAGATAACTACTCTATACAGTTTTCTAGAGAAGTGCTCCTGGAGGGGAGCTGAGGTAACCTTAAGTAAGTAGAACGTACTCGTAAACCCTGGGTCTGTGCATTGAATTTCCGGTGAGGGGTTAACCGCCCAGATCCTGAAAATAATGGATGAACGTCAACCTAGGCCCCTTCAATAGGGTCAGGACGACCTCTCCATCTGTTTTATACGAATAAATAGTAACTAGAAAGCATTGTACAAAACGCAAATTCTGCTATATAATTAGATTTTCCAACAATTTTATTAGGCGTTGGAAATATTTCATGGTCCATGGAAGTTGGCTAAGATCCAGAATTCCCACAATCTCTCAAGTTACCACATTTGTGTAGACTTAATCGATCGAAATGCCACTACGGCTACATTTTATACAATGAAAAGTAGGTACTGGTTACTTAAAAATCCTTGGTCATGCGCCAATAGGAATTGGGTTTTATGGGAATAAGGGACATTTAGACGAAATTGAAGTTGCATATAAGTAAATTCTCCTTTTGTGAGAAGTCTCACATTGTGCCAATTTTCGTGGTGTAGTATAGGGGTCTTCAAACTCTAAAGTCCGTGAGAAAAACAAATCCGGCCTGCGAAATTATAATATGACCAAAATTCATTACTCGATTACTCGAATCTTTTAAACTATAATGTTAATAAGCTAGATCTTGGCCCTTGGGGCTTTGTGGAGCAATCAATCACCCCCGATTGTAGACAAAGGACTAAGTTTGATTCCTGGTTGAAGAGTGATATAAAATAATTATTGTTTATGTTCCGATGTTAATTTTAACATCAGCAGGGTTAGTATATTTAAGTAGTATGTCACCCTCATCCATCCCCTACCAGCGACCCTCCTCAGATCATCCGTATGGACGGATGGCTGGCGGTCGTACCACTCTGCGTCTTCCAGACGTGGTCTCCACTGTAAAACTAGTTTACTTCATCGTTCATCAGTTGTGCGATAGACCTGTCCAGCCCTTCGCCACTTCAACTTGCTGAATTTGAAAGAAAGAGAAATCCCGTGCTTATACATCAGACTCATTCTCAGAGTCAACGTCTCTGCTTCATACGACATTACACGAAGACGTACTGGTTGATAACTTTTGTCTTTCATTGTTTCGATAGGAAGATGTGTCGTAACTTCCAGAATGCTGCCTATCCCAGCTGAATACCTTTGTTTGCTTCTTTACTAATGTTGGCTATTCCTAATTGGATATTTTGTGAAAGGTAGAAGTAGTAGAGTTACGCATTATCAATTCTGAATCGGTTAGAGCAGTAATACAACTCAGCAAGTTTAAATCTTAAATCCTATGTAATAGGTCGGAAGTTTGTGGAGGATAAAATTGTGAATAAGTACGCGTATTTGCAGGATACTTCCGGATGATGAATGACAAAACGTTACAGTTGGTTACATTTTGCACAGGAAGATTAGAGTTTAGAAGTCTCATAACTGGCATACATAAAATGCATAAATATCATGATCAACATTTCATATTTTTATTTTATTTTATATTATTAGGTAAACCACACAGCACTTAACATTATAATTGGCAGAATGGTAACAATTTGCCTTTAGAGGTTCACACAAGTAGCATGCATTTGGTTTTTGTACGAATATGTAGCGGTATCGACCAAATTTTCTGTAGTTGATTTTTTTCCGCATACGCATTAGTTTCAACTTTTACAATATTATTGTATGTATTATAGACATATAATATTATTGTATGAAACAAAAAAAAAGAAACCCGTATCCGCTGCAGTCTGCGGCACGCCTTAAACGCTACAAGTACGCGGAGATTACCATAAATAACCACTTCATCTCATTTGCAGTCTAAACGACGGGTCCGTGGTCCGAGGACGCTCTGGCGTTCTCTAGTGGCCTTTGCGAAAAACTCCACTTTGCGACGGGTGACCCTTTCGAGTAGATAATATTTTGGTCAGCCTCAGATTCAACGGGGGAAGGCAACGGTTACAATTTTAGTTTTTTATTTTATTTATATAGTAGTTTATTTATAAGCAGTTAATTTTATTTAACTTTTGCTACTCTGGTTAATTTTGCCATAACTGGGTAGGGTCGGAGGGTCAAAAGGTCGGTCCTAAGTCCACAGGGTGGTCCATTTAATTGGGACGAATGTTTGTTCCGTCTGTCTGTAACATCATATTATATTAGCAGTGTACTTATTTGTTTAGAATTTCCTATTTGAAGTATTTATTGGAGCAACTTTAGATGATACTCGTTATTACTTTGATACTGAGATGGAGGCATTTGATTTAATATAATTGGCAAGCATGGGAGTCTGTAGCTATATTAATAATAATAATAAATTATTTATTTCAGAATTAATTCCATAATTGTTAGTAACATTTTAACTTACAATTATGTTAGTAGGTATACACATAATATATATGCGTATATGTATGTATTTTATATTTAGTCATTTATTTATGTATAAGTACTATATGTTTGTAATTAATGTGTGTTTTATATAGTAATAAAAATTTGAACTATATTTTTTCTTCTGCTGCACCCGCTTATTACATATCTCAGTCACAAAGGTTAGTTGGTAGAAAATGCATTTATGGCATTAAGCTCGCCTATGTACCTGCACTTGTTTTGGTTTTGTACAATAAATAATTTATTATTCGTATTATGTACATGTGTTTATGGATATTCTATCTTAA
The DNA here is from genome assembly GCA_910589645.1 of Tinea semifulvella. Lineage (NCBI taxonomy): Eukaryota > Metazoa > Arthropoda > Insecta > Lepidoptera > Tineidae > Tinea > Tinea semifulvella. Next base: position 2,871,955 of record OU342585.1, on the reverse strand, counting down.
ACTAATATTTATTAAAATAGGATTGTGTTTGTTGTCCGCAGTTCTTCTTTCTACACTTTTCAGACTAAATCGAAGAGTTTTCTGTGCAATATAATAAATTATCGACAGATGTACAAAACAATGAATTTGTAATATTTAAAAAATAGATTAAAGATGTTCTAATAAACAAAAGTTAATATAAGCCTGAAGATGCAATGAAAGATACTATTGGATGGAATTACTTGACCTAATTTCATAAATTAATAGTTAACTGAACATAATATTTAAATTTAAATTATTTATTTTTTATCAAATATATAAAACAAATTAATTTAAAAAGGTGATCCTCGTACGTTGTTTTTTGCAATCGCAATTTGACCTTTCACCCTATCGCAATAACGTACAATATATTTTTGCCTCCATCTGGCATAGTAAATATCCAATGTAGTGTACATCCTAAACAAACGGTCGGAAGCGTCTGGGCGTCATCAGACCCGAAAAAACAACCAGAAGGCTTCGTCCGAAAACCAGCTACCACTTAACTGTTGTGGCTTAAGGCATAAGCGGAGCGATTGGCGGACAGTTTTTCCTATTAATAATTGTCCAAATAAAATAAATATTATTTTATTTGGACACAAACAAATCTATTCTTGAACGGAGACAACATTTGTACTCCAGTAAACATAACAGGCGCGGTGGTCGCTCGGTTGTAAGAACGCGTTCCTTAAATCCTACAAAGGTCGGTTCAAACCCCCCCGGCATGTACCAATGAGAAATACACTTTTCTTACGTACATTTGTCATAGATTTACATTTTAATTTAACAAAAGCTTTGAAATAAAAGATAACATAATTAATAGTTCGTTAAATAACTAAGAAGTTTAAGTTACGTTTAAATTCAAACTGATGTTGGGTATTTTTTTCTTCTTCTCAGTCGCTACACTCTTGTCAGAGTGGTCGTGGTCGTCACTTGAGTGTCACTGGTACGCTAACAAGCCGTCGCCACTCGTCTCGAACTGCAGCCTTCCTGGAGCACTCATGTAGGGGGTGATCCATTGCTGCTTTAACCTGGTCAGTCCATCTCATCGGAGACCTACCACGCATCCTCTTGCCATCGACTTTTCCCTGAACTACAAGGCGCTCAATGGATGTATCTCCACGCCGCGACACGTGTCTAAAGAAAGTGAAGTGAGGGTATTTTTTTAACAAACCTTTTTCCTATCAAAAATATTACGAAACTTATTTAAGGAATTTAAAATATAATCGCTTATCGCCCGTCTATAAATTTAGACCACACAGTGACCCCGTGGGCAGCCCGTACGATAATTGCAAACACTCTGTTTGAACACCTTAGGGATAAAAGAAAATGACCTGCTTAGATTTCAGGTCGTGTTTGTACAGGACTGAGGCGTTTTAATTGTCAGCTAAATTAGCGTTTAATACACGAAAGGGTCAAATGAGAAAATACCGAATAAATATACGGATTTATAGTTATATTGAATGGGTCTTGAATATTAAAGAGCTGTAGAGGTGTTTAAATTAATTTGATTTCCATTCAGCCGCTAATTTTATTTTTACCAAAATACGTAATTCCAAAAAAAATGATAATAAAAAAAAACATTGTTTCAAATTATGCAGTGGCAGAACCCCTGCAGCTACCAAACAAATATAATAATAACAGGAGTCGAGTAATCGAATCATCTGCCTTGAGATCTTGTTTGAGAAAATTAAAAAAATATGGCATCCGCCGAACGTCGAAACAATTTTTGTCGTAATCTGTTTCATGAAAAGAGTAACTTTCCGAGGGACTGTGTTTAATAAAATTTGTTTCAAAGGCCTCACGTTGACATTTATATAGGAACTGGGCATTTCATGAAACCTATGTGTAGTTGACATGACATACTGTGTCTTATTTTTATATAATGAAATTATTAAATATTTATTAAGCACATAAAAACAGTTTTCAAAAATGACAATTGTTGGCCCTTGCACAGTGTTATGTCCTAAAGATAATTTCAAATAGTTTCTACCACTAGACAAACTTAAGTTTAGAATAAAAGTAAAAATATATAATCCTAAAACTACTGTGTGTATAATATAATATATTATATATAGTATATTATATACATATGTTTAAAATTTAGTTATATTTCTATTTTTTTTTATTTCCGATTAAATCAGTCCCAAAAGTTTGTCTGACAGAAAATGTTTATAGGCATTATGTCCGCTTTTTATATACTATCACATGTGACCAATCAGACACTAATCATCAGTCCCTAACACTATGCCGTCTTGACTGGGCATGACGGCAGTTCGAGCCTGATCCCAACACGTATGGATTTACTCGGTTTATCGGCACGGACGGTGGATACTCCCCGCCCCGGCAGACTGGGCAAATTACTACCATCAGTCCACCTACCACCTATTAGTTGTTCTCGTTGAAAGTATGTGGCATTTGCATTAATGTCTTTACTTTCAATGAGAACTAATACTGTAAGCTTGCTACGGTGATATTTATATAAAAACAATATTTGGTTTGCGTAAGTATGATCATGTATCCGATTTTCGAAAACAGTTAAATTGGCTCAATATCCCTTTTCGCAGGTCTACATCTTCTTGTCTTTCTTTAATCCTCTACAATCCGATAACACCTTCGTATTTAAAATGTCGATTTTAATTTCTTTGTGACTCTAACGATCGCCCTCTCCGTTCTTCTCAGAATAATGAACCCATAATCCCGTCTTATAGTTCCAGCAGATATTTAGATTCGTTCACTGTGTCATCCGCTCGCCAATGGAACAAGCTCCCACTGACGATCAGACAGGCTCCCTCTGTTCATATTTTTAAACGATTACTTACCACCTACTTTCAAAACAAGCAAAACAGTGTTTCTTAAATTAATATAACATTTTATTTTTGTGTTAATTTTTATTTTTAAAATTTATCATTTACTGTTCATTAGTGTGTAGGCTTATTTTTTGTATTTTATAGTTAAATGTATGTATTCATGTGTTTATTTATTCTTATATGTATTATTAGTATGTAGTTTATAATGATAAATTTGCACCCATACATAGTTTCTCCACACTTTACGCCCAGCACCAAAGGTGCGTTGAATCACCGGTGGGTAGTTAGCCGCCGAGATCCTGCCGGGGAAAACGGGAGTTTATCCCATCCCCAACCCAGGCCCATTGAACATCCGGGCCTGGATGACTCCGCTGTCTGTCTGTCCCAAAGGTTGGTTGTTAGAAAATGCCTGGCCATTAAGCCCGCCTATGTACAATTTTAGTGCTATAAAGTATTTAAAATAAAATAAATAAACACTGCTTGAAATAAGATTAACTTAACTTAATGCAGTAAAGGTTATAATAATTGCTTTAAGAAATATATGTAGTATGTGTTCTGGTCATTTACATATAAATCAAAGTAGAGTTTTTACTAATCATACATTTCAGTTCTAATCTAATCCTTATTGCGTTGGAATAAGGTGAAGCAGACCTTCGCCATCCCGACTCAAGTATTTTTGGACTCATAGCTTGTTTTTAATATTCTTTTGTACTTAACTTCTCGTCAAGTCGCTTCAGGAGTATCTCAATTTCCTTATCTGATTAAATTCTGCCTTATTTACTTATTCGAATTTCCTTTTAGCCCGTAAGTTTGGTATGAGTAATAAAATATTTATTTTTGTAATACTTAAGTTTAAATGCGAGAAAAACCAAGGTACTAGTGTTTGAAAGAAGAAGGATGACAACCTTGACGATAAAGATTGATGATGAAACGCTAGAACAGGTAAATGAAATTATATATCTGGGCAGTGTTTTCACTGCGGATGGGAAGTATGATAGGGATGTTGAAAGAAGAGTGAACGCGGGAAATAGTGTTAATGGGGCCCTGGGGTCACTGATCGCCAGTCGAAATCAGTGATAAAGGTCGACTCGCCATACACAATGCCATGCTAATACCAACACTTATGTATGGAAGCGAGACGTGGATATGTCAGAATACGCATGAGAGTAGAGTTAATGCAGTAGAAATGAGGTCTTTACGTCGGATATGCGGCGTAACTTTGATGGACCGTATACGTAATAACGAAATACGCAAAAGGGTAGGTATAAAAGAAAGCATAGGTACAAAAATAAAGAAAGGCATGCTCCGATGGTTCGGGCATGTCGAAAGGATGAGCGAAGAGAGATTGACGAACCAGATATATAATGCTAAAGTTGTGGGTAAAAGAGGCCCTGGCAGACCAAGACTTGCCTATCATGATCAAATAAATAAAACATTAGCTGAAGGTGAATTAAAAAGCCATCGAAACAAGAGGGCATGTATGAAGAGGTTGATGAATGTCGAAGAAGCGAAAGAGGTATGTCGTGATCGTGACAAGTGGCGCTCAATTGTCTCTGCCTACCCCGCAAGGGATTTGTGGTGAAGATATGTATGTATGTATGTATGTACTTAAGTTGGTAAATTTAATATATTTGTACATAGCTTAACATAACGACCACATAGATGAAAACACTTTTTTTACAAATCAAGAGAAACTGATTTTATACAGGTAAACTGACGTCTCACGAATGCCAAATGCATGTTTCAATCATGAATCGATGACATGAAGAAGGTCGCTAGTAGTGGTTGGTTGAGGGTGATGATGAAATTAGATCAATAAATCCAAATTTCCTTACCCTAATTTCTAATAAACAGTAAAAGTAAATAAAAAGTATTTAAGGCAAATCTACCAGAACAATAAAAGCCATAATATAAAAGCGCTGTTACTGCAAAAGATAATTATTTCACTTAGGAGGACTTTGTAAAAAAACCCCATTTTAATTCTATCCCAGTTTCGTGAGACTTTATGAAATAAGTTTTCATGTAATAAGATTACGTTTCATGAGGAAGAAATTGAGGGCTAACGAATTTAGACGACTGCGAATGGGAAGTGGGAAATTATTACTTTTTCCATTTGTTATTTTTAGGGGCTATTTCTTATCCAATAACTCAAACTTAACTTTCTAAATTTAAATCATCAGCTATTGGCGCGTTGGTGGCTCGGTTGTAAGAACCCTTTCCTTACAATTCAAAAGGTCAGTTCAAACCCGGGGACCAATGAGAAATACAGTTTTTTTACGTTTTGTCATAGACTTACAACACCTCCGCGGCACCGTCTCGGAGAGCACGTTAAGCCGTCAGTCTCGGTTTCACCAATACCAACTTCTGGAACAGTTAATAAAATGTCAATAAAATTGACATCAGATCCTCGCCATCACGTCTGGCCAGCGTGGCGAGTGTAGGCCAAATTCTCCAGATATATGTTCTGGAAGGCCTATCTCCAACTATTATAAGTGGGAACATAAATATACGACAATCATTCAACTGAAACCTTTTCACAAAATGGTACATTTATATTATTTAAATAGCTCTTAACAATTCATTTAGTTTATTCAGTATAATATTATATGTATTCATGTTATGTAATGTATGTACCTGATTGAACCTAGTGTATTTATAAATCGTGTGTATGTATTATTAGTGCCTTGTAGGCATTAATCTTCGCCTTTGTACACTTATTTTGTGCAATAAAGAATTTAATAATAATTAGTATTTATATTATAATAGTATATATTATTGTAGTATATGGTTTAGATAATATTGCATATTAATTACGTAAATATATTTCTTTAATTGCACCTACCTTACGTCTTTAATTTACTAGTGACCCTAAGGTTGGCTATCAGAAATTGTCTAGCGACATTAAGTTCGACCCTTGTATATATTGTGCAATGAAGTTTCAATAAAAATAACATAAATATAAAGAGAGTGCCTAAAAAGTTAGATCTAAATTAAAAATGGGTGGTACTTTTTTTTTTTAATAAACTTCTCAACTTTACGACACAAAATATACCTTTTTTTTTCGTCAATAATCAAAAGGTTAGGTTCAAGAATAAGGAAATCAGTACCTCGGAAACAGCGCGTCACTAAAAGCCCACTATCTGCCAGTTTCTCGAACGCATTTTTGGTACTTAATTATTACTTAAGTAAAAATAAACCTGTTTACGGGAAAAGTAGACGGTAAAAGAACAAGAGGAAGAAGCCCCAAACGATGGTCAAGTCTGACCACCTAAACCCAGTACACCAAGCCATCGGATCGCAGCCACTGGAAACGGCTAGTGGATGGACTGCCACGGAGTCACGATCCCCAACAGTGGGCTACCGACTAAGGAGGAGGAATAATTAAGCACCAAAAATACGTTCCAGAAACTGGATGTATGACAAATGAAAAATGTTGTTACTAAAGATAGTTACTAGAGATAGCTAATAAACTTGCTAATTTTGTCTATTCAACTTTTGAACAATAATTGCTTATGGAACGCCTTAATTATGTATACATACCGTCAAATATAATCTAATAGTAGGATTTAGTGATAAAGCGAGGGGCAGACGGATTATCATATCATATGAATATTTTATGAGGCCGGATCATTCAATTACAAACGTAGAAAGGCCTCCAAATGCTCAAATACAATGGATTTTGATTTTCAGTGAGTTAGGTCTCATCGAATTGCTGATTTATTTATTTGTTCAAGGTTAGTAAGGTTTAGCCTCGAATCGGAAGAAAACTGTCGATAAAAGTTGAACTTGATGGTTATTGCTAAATACTGTCGAAATGCGCACTTTGGGTCACACTTAACAAGCCGTTGTCATTCAAGCTACCTAATGATACTATATTATACTACCATGACGCCACGTACGTCGACACCCTTGCCGCGTCGCATCTCAGGGGGCAGCGCATAAAGCGGAAGCCGCGGCGGAAAATGCGGAGTCCAGCAAGCGGCGCAAGTATGTAAGTATATTAAAAGATTACATATTTGTGCCGTTTGCTGTAGAAACTCTGGGCTCATGGAGTCCAAGCGCAAATAAGTTTTTAGAAAGACATAACACCGCGTCTTGTCGTCGCCTCCGGTAACAAGAGGGCTGGCTCTTTCTTCGCCCAGAGAATCAGTATTGCAATTCAGCGGGGAAATGCAGCCAGCGTTCTTGCCACCATACCACGCGGACGGGACTTATATGCCTATCCTTAATATTAATATTATTTAATATGTTGTAAACATTTTTTTCAGCTACCTAATTAATATTGAAACAATATTATCATTAGGCAACCGCGTACAGAACCAGGGGATTCACAAGAGAAATTCCGCAACCGAACCACACGCACAGGTCAGAACATGCACCCACATACCGTAGTCACCATCCCTTCGCGTACGTATAAATTCGAGGACTCATACATCTGTCGCACGATAAAGATGTGGAATGCTCTTCCAGCCTCTGTGTTTCCACTTTACTATAACTTGGAGTCCTTCAAGCTAAGTGTGAAAAAGCATCTAGTCAAGCCGGCATAGTGTTAGGGACTGATGTCAGTTGCTAACATTCATGGACCTTGCGCGCCACTTGCCATCAGGTGGGCCCAAGGTCACATGTCGTGCTAGTATATAAAAAAAAAACCGTTAATACGACAGGGGACCTCAGAGCTTCTTTTAGACCGTTGATAGTGTTTTGTTGGTAGTCGTAAGCTGCTGTATATTACGGATTTAGTTAAAAATACCACTTTACGGCCATTTGAAAAATGACAGAAGCTATTCTCACAAATAGCAGGCTGGCAATACTACAATTTAAATTTCAATAATATTAATATATAAATATTTTATTTATTTATTTAAAAACTTTATTGCACATAAGTAGAAAGGGCTAACATATTTTCGTTAGACATTCTCTGCCTGTTAACCTTAAGGACAATAAGAGAGTTTTAAGTGACAGGAGCACAAAATATAAAAAATAAAATGATTGAATTATGTACATTATTTACTATCTTAATTCTAAGAACTAATATAGACAGACATGTATATGTAATATACATATATAAGTGTAATAAACATACATATACATACAAATAATATATAAATACAGGCTAATAAAAATAAAATAATACTTAACAATGTAATAAATCCGATACAATATACAAAAACAACTACACAATACTGACATAAATTTAGTTTTAGCATTCTAAAGAATAAATCATATGAAATGGATGTAAAAACATACCATTGTTTGAAGGAAGGAATTAATAGATAAATGTTTAAATATAAATTTATTGTTTAATATAATTACTTGTTTATTTTTATATATTTATTATTTTTTTCTTTAAATAAATATTTACGTACAGAAACAATTAATAATTGAAACAATAAACTTAATTGCAAAGCAAATACACTCGAGACCATAAAGCGTCAACAGATTTTTTATAAACGACCATTTTATCATGTATTTATGTTTATGATTATCATAAAATAAATTTGAATTTAAACAGCTTTCGGCAGAGAAGCGTGGCGACGAAAAAAATGCTTATGCAAAGTGTTATTATTATTATTTTCGAGTGAAAAGGTTTCTTGGGCGCGAATGTTGGGCGGAAGATTCTCCGGATGTGCTTTGGGCGGGCGGCATTAGCGGGTACAGTTAAATAAAGGAAACGTATAGGATTTTATTGTTATACAAATAGGTTCCGCTCTGCATAAGTTTGGTACTAAAAAAATGTTATACGAATTATAAATGTAAATGACGTAATCCACAGTAAAGAATGGATGTATAAAATTTAATTTAATATACCTCATTCCACATTTATTCCTGTAAGTAAATAAATAAATAAGTATATAGGCGGATTTAATGACTAAGCATTTTCTGACCACCAACCATTACATAAATCATGTTCATTCATTCATTCATTACAGCCCCTAGAACACAGCGTCCTAGACCTCCACTGCTGGAGATGGGTCTTCCAGAACATATATCTGGAGAATTTAGGCTACACTCGCCACGCTGGCCAGACGGTTTGGCGAGGATATGATGTCAATTTTTATTGACAATTTATTAACGATTCTACAAGTTGGTGTTAGTGGAACCGGGACCGACGCCGACGGCTTAACGTGCTCTCCGAGGCACGGGAACGGTGGTGTTGTAAATCTATGACAAATGTACGTAAGAAAAGTGCATTTCTCATTGGTACATGTCTTGTGGGTTTCAACCGACCTTTGTAGGATATAAGGAACGCGTTCTTACAACCGAGCCACCACCGCGCCCATATTAACTTAGTCAAAATACTGGTATTTAACTAAAATACTGGTGACCTTAAGGACTGAAGACGACGAATGACTTTCTCATTTTCTTTAGCTATTACTAAAAGTTGAGGATACAGTTTTGTAGACAAATTTCTAGACTCACCGTGCGGGTAATGGATCTATTTTATTTTTTTAAATACTTTATTGCACAAAAACTCAAAATAAGTGTACATAGGCGAGTTGTGTAAGAGATAAAATATTTTAATGATCCAACCTTACTGGCTTGCTATTAGGGGAAATGTTGCCAGTCTCTGATGGGTCGTCTCTAGAGAAACTTTTTTTATTAGATCAAGTTTATATATTTTACTATTTAAGTAGTTTTAATTCATAAAACATTATATCTTCACGCCAAATCCCTTGCGGTGTAAGCAGAGACAATTGAGTCACGGTCACGACATACCTCTTTCGCTTCTTCGACAGTCATCAACCTCTTCATACATGCCCTTTTGTTTTGATGGGTTTTTAATGCACCTTCAGCTATTGTTTTATTCATTTGATTGAGATATATTAGGCTTGGTCTGCCAGGGCCTCTTATACCCACAACTTTCGCATTATATATCTGATTCGTCAATCTCTCTTCATTCATCCTTTCAACATGCCCGAACCATCGGAGCATGCCTTTTCTTATTTTTGGCCCTATGCATTCTTTCAGGTACATTTTTGCGTATTTCGTCATTACGCAAATGACACCGTTGACACTATTTCCCTCGTTCACTCTTCTTTCAACAGCCCTATCGTACTTACCATCCGCAGTGATTTTAAATAATAAAATAAGTAATATTATTAAATAAATAAAATTATACACATATGTATACTTGTACTTTATTATTAGAAATAAATATGTTAATCAAATATAATAATTGACAAAAAAAGTAAAGTAAAGTATAGGCTTTACTATAGGCCAATCATGACAAGTGGCAACCTCGTCGATGTCTCCAGCAAACTCGAGAAATATCACAAATAAATTAAATATTAATTAAATATATGAGAATTACAATATTAAATAAACTATATTAAAACAAAATCAAAATTTTATCTAAAAAATAATAATAATACATAGAAAATAAAAATACATACTTACAAAAATAGCTCCTCCAAATCGCTGTCTTGTGGCATGGTGCCCAATACACTAGCAGTATTGCCCCTTTGAATTAGGATACTTAATTTTTGGGAGAAAAAACTGCCAGCCCTATTGTCACCCGAGACGTCAATGAATATTTATTAATGTAAATATATTTATTTACATTAATAAATATTTTTGTGTCTCGACCAGGAATCGAACCCGGTACCTACGAGTCTAAATCCACGGACTTAACCGCTAGACCACGGAGGCAGTTAGAAAAAAAGTTTTTTTTATCTTAGATTTATAATATGAAATGTGTTTGTGAGTGTACCATGGCACGATATATGGAATTGGGTCAAAGCGCGGGATTGTAGCTGTTTTAAGAGTGATTTAAATCAGCCAGTCTGACGGATAATGCTCGCAACGCTAAGTGATTCTCCTTTTGTGCAAGCTACAAGTAAAGTGCTTAAAATCGTGCTACAGTATCAATCGAATCAAATCAAATAATTTATTCATTTGGTTCAATTCATTATTCATTACAGCCCCTAAAACATAGCATCCCAGATCTTCACTGTTGGAGATGGGCCTTCCAGAACATATATCTGGAGAATTAAGCCTACACTCGCCACGCTGGCCAGACGGGTTGGCGAGGATCTCATGTCAACTTTTAATGATATTGAATTTATTTTATTATATTTATTGGTTCGCTTGTAACATATTCGATATAGTCAACACTAATCAATAGAATTGATAAACATTACATATACGACTATGTAAGTCTTGTTTCAAGCGGTGTTATTTTTATTATGCGAGTATAATTGGCATTTGACATCATTGCAAATGGCACAAACTTTCAACGAGAACAACAAATACTCGTAGAGTCTGCCGGGGCCAAGGATGTGAGCAACTGACGTAAGCGGTAAGCCTATACCACTTGAGATTATTTACAATACAATCTTCCCCAAATTAATTAATTTCCGTACTTATCGAAGTGCAAACAGCCGTACGGGCCGAACAAGCGACGTGCAGCACAAATTGTTTTACACGCACGACTGGCCTGCGGTTCGACGCTCTCGAGGGAGAAACGCCGAAGCACATCCCATTGCTCTCGCTTTTACACTACAAAATGATTTTTTACAATTTACAAGCTTCATTTTAAACATTTGGGAGTTTGTTAAAGGCCTTTATATTTTGATTTATTTTTTTTAGAATGATTTTAGACAAATACAAAGCCAATTTAGTATAATGACGCTTCGTTACGTTGAATCGATCATCGGCAGCAAATCCTAATGAGTGATTTGTTTTTCATTACCAACTTACTCATGGTTCTCTTGCTCTTTATTACTTAACTTTAGGTTTATATGTGAAAACCTTTAATAGTTCTTAGTGAATTTACTGTATAATATTGTCAACTGTTGGTTTTCCAAAATTAATAAATAAAAAAATAACGTAGGCGGTCTACCGGAGAGGGCAGGTCAACTAGACGTCGGTAGCGTGTATCGGGCCGTTCCGAGTACGGAAGCGGTCTTAAGTACACTACAGTGTCACTCGAAATATTTGATTTTTGATCTTGCGCCGGTCGCATACGCAGGTTCAAAAAACTGGACAGGTCTATTCCCACTCTAATAATAGCGGTCCACGGTCCACATCGGTAGCTAACGACGTCTAGTTGACCTGCACAGGCAGACCTGCACGCAATTCCATGGCCAGCGCGGCGAGTGTATAGAAGACAAATTTCTAAGCATTCCATGGATTCACGGTGCGGGTGCCGGGTCCATCGTGTGTGGATAAGAGATGAGAAGAATGGTGTCTCGGGCTTGCGACCGACAATGAGGCTGGTTTAAGAAAAGGAGGCCTTTTTTATTTTATTGCGCGATTTTACGCTCACCATCCACCATTCTACTCCTCTCCCTACCCAACCAAATACTGTATGATTCCGTTAATGCCGTCTTGGAAGCTCGTTCCATAAATGTATTGACGGCAGACTTGCTTAGGCCCAATTCTTTCAGTAAGTGATGCAAAGATTTTGCTCGAACTCCTCTCGCACCAACTTCCACTGCGTAAAGCTGAGTCTTGAACCCGTTCCTGATCATTTCTTTTGTGAGATCATAATATTTATTCGACTTCATGTTGTGGTCTTTTGGAATATTTAATTCCCACGGAACGGTAAGTTCTGGAGAAGAATTTTCTGGAAGGCTCATCTCCAATAGTGGAGGTCTAGGACCTTGTGTTCTAGGGGCTGTAATGAATGAATATATTCTACACCTTCTGTTGCGTCACCGCTCAATTGTAAGAAGGCTTTACTTAAAATCGTAAAATAATAATGTTTATTGAGCTTGCTTATTTACTAGGTACTTGGTTTGAACTACTTGCAAAAAACTTTAAAATAATATATTATCTCGTTGGTCTATATAATGTATATAATAATACACATATGTATGTTCACTTTCATACACCTAAATCAATACCCCTTTAGGCAGAGATAAATATAGTGTAGCAGTTAAGTCCGTGGATTTAGACGCGGAGGTTCCGGGTTCGATTCCCGGTCGGGGCACAATAATTTATTTGTTTAATTTTAATATTTCTCGAGTTTGATACTAGAGACATCGACGGGCTTGCCACTTGTCATAATAATGGGCCTATAGGAAAGTTGACTAAATGTGAATCATCTTATTTAATAAAAAAGTGGTAACAAAGAAAATAAAGAAAAAAACCACATGAATACTATAAACTATTGCAACAGCAGCGTGCAGTGGGCGCGGCTGTCTTCGGGGAAGATCCGCCGATCAATGACGTGAATGACGTGAGCTAATGAGTGGCTTCGGTCACAAACTTCCATTCAATATTTTGATCGAGACCGAATGAAACGTAGCTTGTAAGTGAAGTGCAACACATTTGTCGATTGTTGTTTTTTTTTAACGCTACACTAACTACCCCTTAAGGGATATGGTCGTATTATACTTACTTTGAAATCAATAGTGAAGACAAAAAAAACCGAATATTTGGCACAGATTTACATCACCGTTCTTGTGCCTCGGAGAGCACGTTAAGTGAGCCTCCAGCAGTAGAGGTTCTACAGCTGGAGGCTGTGATAATAAGAGAAACTATAAAAACAATTTATTTCATACTTTAAAGAAAACCAAATAGCAGTGAAAAACTTATTTAATTAAACACCAATTATTTGTGTAGTTTTCGCCAGCAAAATGTTAAATTGAGGTTTTTTACACTGAAAATTTAGCACACGCCATATGCACATTTCTTATTCCAAACGAGGCCTGATATTTTAATTTACTCCTTGACTTCAAGAAACTTAGGTTTTTGGTCATTAAAGTCTAGATTCCAGTTTAAATTTCATGGCTAGCAATTTTAATTATTCTTGTAATAATGAGCTCAGTAAAGTTGGCTTCGAATGCAACGAAGAGACTATAAAAGTCCGACCCAAACTATCCATACTAATAGTAAATTTAAAAGTAGCTATGCCTGTTTGTCAGTCTTTTACGCCTATATTACTGAACCAATTTTGATAAAATTTGGCAGAAATATTCTTTAGAACCCCAGGACAGATATGTCCTATATAACGTCATTATCTGATCAAGATATACAACCCTACAGCCATATCTGTTTAATTCTCCTTCATGCATATTAGTGAGCCGATTTTGCTGAAATTTTGCAGAAATTATCCTTGAAATTGGTGATGGCTCGGTCGTTGCCTTCCTTAAAATCCTACAAAGGTCGGTTCAAACCCTCCCGGCATGTACGAGTACCAATGGGTAATACACTTTTCTTACTGTAAATTGGTCATAAATTTACAACACCACCGTTCCCGTGCTTTGGTGAGCACGTTAAGCCGTCGGTCCCGGTCCCACCAATACCAACTTTTGGAATCGTTAATAAAACATCTTTAAACATTCACATCAGATCCTCGCCAACTCGTTTGGCCAGCGTGGCGAGTGTAGGCCGCATTTTAATATGGAGCACAAATCGAAGTTAATTTTATGCGGTTTCCTGCGCTGTGAACTCCCATATTTTACCTGACTTGTTTGGGCTATAATGCCGCGAGCGACTCCAAGAAAAGCATCAAATTTTGCAACATCTGAAATTTGATGCTAACCTTATTAACTCATAAAAAATAAAGATATATTACGTTAGACTTGGCTGTATGGGCTAGACCCTTTGAATAGAACACAACAAAAAAAACCTTCAACTTTTAGGCAAAAAATATGACAATCATTAAAGGGTTTGTCAAAATCAAATAAAAATCACAAGAGCTGTAAGCACGATGATCTAACCTTGAGACTGGCTGTTCAGTAACTTAGCCATTTTGTCTAAGTTTTACTGGGCTCAGTTATCATACGCGCACTTTGTTTCTCTTGAGCATTTTATGAAGCAATATTTTTTATACTAGCACGACATGTGACCTTGGGCCCACCTGATGGTAAGTGGCGCGCAAGGTTCATGAATGTTAGCAACTGAAGTCAGACAATCATGACTGACACATTATTGTCAAGATTTATTAAAACTATTTAACTTAAATTAGTAAAGCTTTTTTCTCTATAATAAGCACTAAAACCGAGGTGTATTCAATGCTAGGTCAGTGTGAAAACCGCAACGATTTTCGTTCATTCGTTCGAATGTCATAAATCTTCTTTATTGTTCGCGGTTCACGGCTCACCGCCGTTGAATATTCGTTCCTGAATTATTGTTTTGTTCCTTTATTTGTTTACGACTACCAATGATCTTGAAATTATGTAGATGTGGCATTGCCGGACGAAAAAGATTTCAACAAGATAAACAGCCGGTTTTAGAATATTTATTTGATACTTTGTGCTGTGACAAATAACGCTGAATTGTGCCTGCCTACACGTGTAGGGATTTTGTAATATTTATCCGTATTTACCAGTTTATTGTGACGTAACGTAGAAGAATTTTTTTTTTTATTTTTTTTATTACTAGTACGACATGTGACCTTGCATCCACCTGTATGCCTAGTGTGACAGTGAAGTTTCGTAAACGCAACTATAGTAGAGTTTTTTTACTAAATTTTCGATGTTCATTGCCTGTTATTATAGCCAAACATGCAATAACACGCAATGTAAAATAAAAAAAACGTAACTACAGCAGTTACGTTTTCCGAAACTTGCATTTTACACTAAGCACACTGATGGTAAGTGGCGTGCAAGGTAAATTTTAAATTAAATTCAAATTATTTTTTAAATTTATTTTGTACGTGATGCGATATCAACATATTTATCTTTGATGAAAAGATCTATGGTCTGTTCCTTTATTTGTTTACGGGTACAGTCGAAGAGTCTCGCTACCTTTTCTGGTTCGAAAATGAACTCTGTAGTCTACGGTATAAGGAATGCTTTTATACTTTGATAACAACACAGACGTCTGCCGTCGACACAATTAAGACTTATCCTTTAAGAAAACAATTCAACAAAATATGCTTTTCTGATTGTTAATAATAAAAGACGCGCTGCTGATTAATCGTCACACGTATTTCATTAATTATTTGCGAAGGGAGGATGTAATTACCGCACGTTTTACATTATGTAGGCGTTTTACGTGATTGGTTTAAAAACGAAGAGACAATTTATCTACCAATCACGTGGCATATAACAAAAAAAAACATTTATTTCGTTAACTGGTTGTATTTATTTATTTATTACTGTAGACATTTTCTGACTGCTAAACCTTGGGGACAAAATTTTAATAGTTGCAATGAAAGAAATATTAAAAGCTATATAGACAAAAAATAACAGCTTAATCATATATACCGTCTCCTTGGTCTAGTGGTAACAAACGTTGCCGTGAACTCGGGAGGTCGTGGGTTCGATTCCCACCGGGGGCAAGTTGTACATTGTATAATTTGTCTCGGTCTGAGCGTTTATATGTATAATATGTATATATTAAAAATATATATATATGTAGTTTATCAACCATCTAGTTTTCGTAACACAAGCCTCGTAGCTTACCACGGAAACTAGATGGCGCTGTGTGACCTGTCTGGAAATATTTATTTATTATTATTATTTAGGTACATAATGTATAGCTGTATTTACTATAATATCAATATCATCATTACAGCCCCTAGAACACAGCGTCCTAGACTTCCACTGTGGGAGATGGGCCTTCCTGAACATATATCTGGAGAATTTGGCCTACACTCGCCACGCTGGCCAGACGGCTTGGCGAGGATATGATTTATTTTTTATGACAATTCATTAACGATTCCACAAGTTCGTATTAGTAATATTAGTGGAACCGGAACCGACGGATTAACGTGCTAACGTGGTGGTGTTGTAAATCTATGACAAATGTACGTAAGAAAAGTGTATTTGTCATTGGGTGGGTTTGAACCGACCTTTGTAGGATTTAAGGAACGCGTTCTTACAACCGAGCCACCACCGCGCCTAATACTAATACATATATACTTACTAACATTGTGAGGTAGTGTAGTGTATACACGATTTTTTTGAACAAATAGCCATAGTTTTTCCAGTCGAAAAAATATTTATCTTGTACGCTATTTTTTTAAAAAATATTTTACAATGTTTTTTTTATTGTTTGTGAGATTGCTAGTACACAATATTGGAGAAATGGATTCGAGTTTAATGATGTCATAAAATTTTGAAAGCATGTTTATTTGCAAATACAAAATAAAGACTAAATAATAACAATTTTGTAGATGAACGATTGTATTTTATAAAGAATCAATTTGTTATTTAAAACAAAAATGAAAAAGAGTATCCAAATTCAACGATTAATTAATTAAAAACTTATTCCTTTAGAAATAAAAGCACACAGTGAAGAACAGAAAGTGGGAAAATAAAACACAAAAAGTCCAATAGAATGAAAATCGGAATCCCTCGCAAAATACCCGACAATCAATGCTATCGGTTCGCAAAAAGTATCAATAGTACTTAAACCTCGTTGGAAGACGGTCTTTTTTATGCCCTTCTTTGTCTCCCGGATTTGAAATTCCCTTTTCTCTGAATCGGATGAAAGTGAAAATGGAGACAATTTATGACGGAGCGGACGGCGCCTAATTCGGGCCGACTCTCATTAAACACGACTAAACGCAGGCCTATATTCACTTACAGAGGCATTTTTTTACTTCCTCTGTCCTGTTTCTACATTTTCTTCTTATTTATGAGCGTATCTCCTCCTTCTCGCTGTCCCAATTTACGAGTGAGCGGCTGAGTTTTTCCTTTTGTCCTGACGTCTAGTTTTCTGACGCGAGAAAGTCGCTTTGTGCTGTTTGCTAAATTAAATTTTCGTGTTTAATTTGCTTCTTGTTATAAAAGTTTCATTTGGGCGTTGATGAAAACCTTTTGTAGGCAATGCGTAAAGTTTTAACTAGTTTTTTTATCTGGGATGGTTTATGGCTCTCATTTCCGGTGGCGCTTTTTGATTTCGTATCGGATATGATGTGACGAGTTTATCAGGTATTTTTTTTGTTACACTATTTTTGATAGTGAGCAATAAAGGCCTCCTTCGTAAACCAATTTATAGTCGGTCGCAAGCCCGAGACATCATTCTTCTCATATCTCTTTCCCACACACGATGGACCTGCACGGTAAATCCATAGAATGCTGAAAAATTTGACTAGTTCTTCTTTAAAGTGATCGCACATTTTCCGCGCCGAACTACACGCACAGGTCAGAATATGCACCCACATACCGAGTCACCATCCCTTCGCGTACGTATAAATTTGGGGACTTATACATCTGTCGCACGATAAAGATGTGGAAGCTCTTCCAGCCTCTTTGTTTCCAGTTTCCTATAACTTGGAGTCCTTTAAGCGAAGTGTGAAAAAGCATCTAGACAAGCCGGCATAGTGTTAGGGACTGATGTCGGTCATGAGTGTCTGACTTCAGTTGCTAACATTCATGGACCTTCGCGCTACTTACCATCAGGTGGGCCCAAGGTCACATGTCGTGCTAATATAAAAAAAAATCATTTTTAGAATTCGTAGTATTAAAATGAATGACAATGACAATTAGAACGAAAAACAGCGAAAAAGTTCTGAAGACCGATTTTTAGCAGTGTAGGTTTCTGTGTTCTAGGGGTCGTGATGATGAAGAAGATCCTGTTTATTAAGGGATTGTGGCAATAAAGAGTTGCCGCAGTCACACGCGTGCTGCCGAATGTTCATTTACGCAGCGTAAAATTTACACTCGCATGATCGTTCACTAGATAAATTCGTAAATTAAATTCCCCAGGGTGAAGGATATTGTCGCGTGGAGTCGCGGAATATGACACAGTTTCGTTTGGTCGCGTCACGGGGAATGCGGGCTCGCCTTAAAATAATACCAGCTCCAAAATACTTGGAATGAGCTGGGGGTCATTGCGCCTAGAGAGAATGTATCAAATCAAAAGTACAGATACTGTACTCATAAGTATCGGATAAAAATATCGAGTACAAATGATATAGAAAGATAATGTAGTCAATACCAAAAACTGTCTTCGTGATCTAGCAGTTAAGTCCGTGGATTTAGACTCGGAGGTACCGGGTTCGATTCCTGGTCGGGACACAAAAATATTTATTAATGTATTTATACATTATTTTTACAATATTTAATTAATTTGTGATATTTCTCAAGTTTGGGACGCTGGAGACATCGACGAGCTTGCCACTTGTCATGATTGGCCTAAATAAAGTTGGCTAAATGTGAATCCGCTTATTTATAAGCGTGGTTTCCGACCACTCCGAAAGGGAAGCGGTCGTGATGATAGTTTACTTTTTACTATGTACTATTTTCGTAGGGACGTAATAGGTAAGCGGTGAATATCACGCAAAATCCGTTTAGTAAGTTAGTTAATTTCTATGAATTTGGTGAGATACTAAGTTATTTGTAACGCCTGCCGTACTTGCATCGGTCGTCACGTGTGAGTGACAGCGTTTTCAATGTACAGAATAGTGTCGAACGCCGCATTTACCACCAATTGTTAAATCAGAGGGTCTTTGGGATATGTTAAGAGGGGTGAAATACATTTGCATTTATGCAAGAAAAAAATATTTAACACTACAATATTATATTCAGTGATTCTTTCGGTCACTGTTGTCGGCGATGTTTTGAGGATCGCTGTTATAAACAAGCTTTGACGAGTCACAATTCAACATGAATAATGTGCGTTTATTTATAATAAAAAAATATAGAGGTGATGAAAATATTTTTTTTTATCTGGAGAGGAAAAACAAAGGTTGGGAAATCCTGATTTAGACAAATGTAGAGTTTGTACTACTCCATAGGTTGCGCTGTCAGTTGTAACTGTTTCGTGACGACCTATGCGAGTGTGAGCTTGTGCGGTTTATGTATCTCATAAAAAGTATCGAGTAGAAAAGTATAGATATCGGAATAAAAAGTACTCGATGCCGAAAAATATCGATACTTTCAACGTTTCCCTAATTGCGCCCGTTTGTTCCAACTGGGTCAGATAGTAAACGGTGACATTTTTCTGGGTCGGAGTGGGATTTGTCGAATGTTTTCCTAACGAATGAATAATGTGGAAATAAGTCGGGAATCGGAACAGCTGGGCCCTTCTCCGAGATAACTATACTCTGAATTTAACTTTTTAAACTTTCGCGCATATTCGTAATAGTTTTTTAAAATAATTTTAACGGGTCTTTAAATATTTTGGTACTAAAAGCCGATAAAGGTAACGCAACCGTGATTATGAACATCAAAGACTACGATGATAAGTGATAGTATTTTGTCTTGGTCAACACGGTTTGGTGTCGTTGTCAATCCGAGCAAATGTCAATCTATTATCATCGGGAGTCCCCGACAAATTGCCAAAATTGACATGAGCAAAATTGATTCTGTACGGTTTGACAACGTTCCAATTGCTTTCTCTGACGAGGTTAAGAATCTTGGTGTATACCTTGATTCTCGGCTTAGTTGGGTAGCGCAAATCACCAATACCAGTCGTAGGATTTTTTCTTCACTGCACTCTCTCAATAAATTAAAGAATTTTCTGCCGTTGAAAGCTAAAATTACGCTTGTACAAACACTGCTGCTTCCCTTACTTGATTATGGTGACATGTGTTGTGTCGATCTCTCACAAGAATTACTTAACAAGATGGAACGACTACACAATGCATGCATCAGATTCATTTTTTGTCTTCGCAAATACGATCACGTTTCTCCATTTCGCGAAAAGCTGAAGTGGTTAAATATTCGCAGTAGGAGAAATAGCAGAGTGCTCTGCTTACTATACTCCATATTATACGAGCCTGTGACCCCCAAATATCTTAAAGACAGCTTCACTTTGCTTGGTTCGCATCATGACAGAATTCTTCGCTCTTCCTTTAATACTACTTTTGCTATCCCCTCTCACCACTCCGCTTTTATGTCCAAGTCGTTTGCAGTTGTGGCTGCAAGGCTTTGGAATGACCTACCGACGGAGGTTAAAGATGCTCCAAACAGAGCTATATTTAAAAGATTAGTTTACAGACACTTTTTGGGTTCATAATTTTCATAAAATTTTCATTGATTGTTGCTTATTATTATCCTACATCATCGGTTATCATTAAGTACGTAGTACCTTATTTATGTTTATGTAGTATATAAATAGTATAACTTATTTATGTAGTTTATATATGTATGTGTGTATGAATTCGTATGTAATTTTATTAATAGATATTTATTATAAGCAATAAATAATATTCTATAGACGTATATTTTTAATATATTTAATTTTAATTGATATATTGCACCTACCTCACATAAATGTTCTCGTTGTCCCGAAGGTCTGACAGGCAGAGAATGTCAAGCGACATTATGTCACGCCTTTGTAATTTATGTGCAATAAAGTTTTAAATAAATAAATAAATAAATAAATAAGATGCTAAATATGTTGAGCGACAAAAACGTGTATAAGCATGTTTCATATGACCCCACTGCTCGAGTGACACGTCGTATAAGAGCCCTAATAAAAGAACACGAGGACTGGTTTACTAATGATGAGTTTTTCCACCTATTCAAACCAAAAATCGTGCAACCACCGAAACTTTACGGCCTGCCCAAGATACACTATTCCTTTAAGACCAATCGTAAGTCAAATATCTCCTACTTACGATTTAGCAAAATATGTTTCGGTGGCGCTGCAACCATTGGTGGGAAAGACGCAGTCTTATGTGAAGGATTCCCGTCATTTTGTTAGCATACTGCATGACTTAAAATTTGAACCAGACGATATCATGGTGAGTTTTGACGTAGAGTCCCTTTTTACAAACGTTCCGATAAACGAGTGCCTAGATATCGTCAAGGAAAATGTTGTACTCAAAATAATAACAATTTGTACTCAAATGGTTGTTTATATCTCTTAATGAAGACAAACGTCTTCAACCACATACGGGACGACGCAGAGTGGACGATCCTCCGCCAGATGAACTGATGACCTAAAGAAAGTTGCTGGCAGGGGTTGGCTGAGGGTTGCAAAGGACCACGTGCAGTAAGCAATTGTGGAGCCTTGGGAGGCCTACATTCAGCAGTGGAGAGACAAAGGCTGCTGATGATGATGCCCTAAGGACTGTAATTTTTTATTATTGACATTAATAAATAGATATTTTTTCAAAATCTTGACAAACGACGTTAATTGATTTACGTGACTGACTTAATAATTATTTCTCAACCCAGCATTTCGCACCACTATGCTCCTTCTCGACGGAACCGGCAACCGACGGTGAATCCATTTGAATTACCTACTTTCTTTTACCTAAAAACTTATTTATCTTATCTACTTTGAGTTATTTTTACTTGTATTATTTTTTAAATGTTGAGTACGACGTGGGACACCGTTGAGTTATTTTTACTTGTATTATTTTTTAAATGTTGAGTACGACGTGGGACACCGTTGAGTTATTTTTACTTGTATTATTTTTTAAATGTTGAGTACGACGTGGGACACCGTTGAGTTATTTTTACTTGTATTATTTTTTAAATGTTGAGTACGACGTGGGACACCGTTGAGTTATTTTTACTTGTATTATTTTTTAAATGTTGAGTACGACGTGGGACACCGTTGAGTTATTTTTACTTGTATTATTTTTTAAATGTTGAGTACGACGTGGGACACCGTTGAGTTATTTTTACTTGTATTTTTTTTTTAATGTTGAGTACAACGTGGGACACCGAGGATGGTAACTAAGGTAAGGTTCAAGACTAGAAGCAATATACGCCAGCCACTGATGACCGGTATTTCTCGAATTTGGTACGCCAGAGACAACGACGAGTTTGCCACTTGTTATGATGGATCTATTTTTAGTGAAGTTGTCTAAATGTGAATCCGCTTACTTAAAAGCGTAATTTCTGACCACTCCGGAATGATACTTTTATTTTACTTTACTTAAATGCAGTATCCATAACTAAACGTTTCCTGCTTTAAAACAATTTAGTCCAAAAACTAAAGCCATTCCAAACAGTAATCCCTAAAACAGATCCTAAATGCAGTTGCTATTTAAATAAATCCTTCTCGAGAATTTGAAACTAATAAGTACAACTTATATTAGAATACCGCATACGAGCGGCCACTGTATCGTATAGAAGGAAGCAATAGGGGAGCTTCCACACCGAAGAACATAAGTCAAAGGAAATCGCACTTACTATAATTGAATAGCTTAATGCCGCTAAACATTCTCTGAGAGCCAATCTTTGGGACAAGAATAATAAATATTTAGATCGAGGAGTAGACGCAAAGACGTATTGAAGACTTTTTTTTAAAGACACATTGCCATGGTCAATGTATTTCTGTCAAGGAGTGTCCCAACCGAATGCTAAAATAGTTAAAAAAATAATTTTTTGTTAGAATATTTACCTTGACCCAATAAAATCTATGTGAATCACGTGGATCTGTATATAACTAATAAAAAAACCCGGTTCAAAATTATACTTAAATGTTTATATTTTATTTAACGCCATTTTGTTTCCGTTTTTTTACTTTTTATAAATTTACTCCTAATTCGTATACAAATAAAATAAAATAAATTACTTGTCTATTGCCAAAAATCTCATGTATCCGCTACATAATAATCTCATCGGGTTCTCCAGAGCTCGCGGACGTGTTGTTCGAGCGGGGGGAGAGTGGTTCGCGCCCGCGCATCGTTTTTATGTACCTACTATAAATATTTATTATTGAATATTAAGCTTCGAGAGTAATTGTCTCCGCCAACAAACTGTGGTTACAGTATGGCGGGCTATTTAATAAGTTATATGTATTGGAAAGTAAATAAATGATTGATTTTTTTTTCTAATGTTACTAAATTATGCGTTAAAAACTAGATTTCAGAACCAGTCAAGACAAAATTAAAAACAAACCAATACTAGCCGGGCAGCACCTCGTAGCATCGTGATCGGAATGACATGAGTAAGTTTAATGGTATTGTATTCGTAAAGTTCTTATGCGGCTTAAAACTTAAAATTAGTCGATTCAACATTTTTCTCAGTGTAGGAGCGACCTAACCGTAGTATCCGCATCGCACCGCAAAAGCTTTTCAGTGCACCCCGACGCGGACAGACCAACTTCCCCAATTGCATTCGACATAGAGTTGGGAACCAAATGAGCATTTGAAAATGGAAATTTGAATGAACGAACGGCCAATATTTCGCAAAGAATGTTGTGACTTTTATACAGCTCTGTTCTTTTGTCGTATTTTTAAGTTTAGCTCTTTTAAGAAGGTCGTTAAGCTTTGCACAAACATTTTTAACATTTTCATAGATTTTTGAAATCATATTGTATTGAGAAATCTAGTCAATCAGCTTTGTAGGAACTATAAATATTATTATTATTAAAATTACTGTCATTTACTTACAATAATTATAAAACCACACTATCCTCGTACTTCCGCTTTAACAATCGAATTACGACAAACTTGTATCCTAGACTGCCTCCGCGGTTAAGTCCGTGTATTAGACTCAGAGGTACCGGGTGACCTGGGCTTGGTGATACAGTTTAATTACAGGTTTTTTTACATTTTAAATGTTATATGTAAGTGTATTTTTTGCGCCAATAAACGTTATTATTATTATTATTATTCCTAGTCGGGTCACAATGAGCTTGCCACATGTCATGATGGATCTAAAGTAAAGTTGGCTAAATGTGAATCGGCTTTATTAAGAAGCGTGGTTTTTGACCACACCGAAAGAGATACGCATCTATTAATTTTAAAGCCTATGTCGGTTACTTTGGTTCACTGACTGATGTCCATGTTTTGGACTTTATCCATCAAAGAAATATCGAGCATACTCGTAGCTCTCTCCATATATAGCTCGCTGAGCGACCTTAAACTTGTGGACCAGACCCACTGTCAGTGTCTCATCTCTGCTCCGTACTCCGTACTGGTGTCGTAGAGCTTATTGCAATCTATATCCGAGTACTATAAACTTGTTGTTATAACCTTATTCTTGGTACTTGCAATATCACATGTGTTTTGTATGAATAAAAATAGCATTTCAATTTGATCAAAGTTGGAATTAATTTTGAGAGACCTGTGTTGGATTCCGATGGACATCGTCCCACATATTCGGGCCAAGTTAGGGAATTCCCCTATTCGAAGCCGGATATATTACTTGTGCAATCAGCATCCTCAACTTTAAAGACATTCAACCTGCCAAGATCCCAGTTTCTTGGCACAACAAACTGTGTGTTCTTAGTTTTTTTTTTTTTTTTTTTGTTCTACATTTATTCAATGAACAGTCAACAAAAGGTACATAATAAAGTACTCAAAAGGTAGGTAAATAATAGGAACAATTTTTAATTAATTTCTTTGTGTAAAAAATAAACTTACAAAATTTTCTTCGTAATAAGAGTTTTAATTAGGTTAAATCTATAAACTGCCTTCGTGATCTAGCGGGTAAGTCCGTGGACTGAGGTACCCCGGGTTCGATTACTGTTCGGGACAAAATAATTTATTTAATTAATTTGAGATATTTTTCGAGTAAGAGCGGTGTTCGCTCGGTTGTAAGAACGCCTTCCTTAACATCGTAAAGAGGTGGGTTCAAACCCTGGCATGTACCTATATTTGTCATAGATTTACAACACCACTGTTCCCGTGCCTCGGAGAGCAAGTTAAGCCGTCGGTCGCGGTTCAACTAATACGAACTGGTGGAATCGTTAATAGATTGTCATTGCAAAAAAAAAAAACACGAGACCCTTTTGGCCAACTCGTTTGGGCAGCGTGGCGAGGTAGGCCAATTTCTCCAGAAATTTATGGAAGGCCCATCTCTAACAGTGGAGGTCAAGGGGTCTATGGTCTAGGGGTCTATGTAATGTGATTTCTCGAGTTTGGTTTTTGTCATGATGGGCCTATAGTAAAGATAGCTAATTGTAAATCCGCTTCTTTAAAAAAAAAACGTGGTTTATGATGTTGAGGCGGTTTTTTATACTTATACAATCAAAATTTTCGTAAGATCAAAAGCTAAATTCAGCGAAGCGAATCCTGAATACATTAATAACATTTTAATTTTTAATAGAAATTGGTCGTTTATTTTAAATGAAATTAGGAAAAAAGAACGCTTAAGATTTAATAATAAAAGCGCTCAAATCAATTCGATTCGGCTAAAAGTTGAATTTTCTTTGGTAACAATTCAATATGCACATAAATTTGTCGGCTGTAGAAGCAACTTTGCCACAAGCTCAGGCTCTATGTACTGTCTCTAGGACATTTACACGGTGCTATTTTTCTAAATTAAATATGAAATGTTTTATTTGAATCAAATAAAATTCATTCATTTAGTCAGTCAGTGGAGTCGTCCAGGCCCGGATGGCTAATGGGCCTGGGTTGGGGATGGGGACATTCCCCCGTTTTCCCCGACAGGATCTCAGCGGGTAATTCATGCACTTTCGGTGCTGGGCGCCGTTACTAGTGTAACAGCGCCCGTGTGGCTCACGAACCCAGGGGGTCTAGGTTCGACTACTTCAGCTCTCCTCCAGAAGCACTTCTCTAGGAAGCGATCTCCCGTTGGGAGGCCGAGCGCAAAATGGAGCGATATTCTGGAGATGCTTGAAGTGTCCGTTGTCAGCCCGATAGAACATACGTCTAGTCAAGCCGACAACAAACTCCTCAATAGTAGGCATTTCCAGATCTCGAGCTATGAATGAATTACGCACGAACCACGGCGCTCGGGAGACCACTCTGAGCGATATATTCTGCTGACTTTGGATCTTGTCCCTATTGGTCTTCGCCAGAAGGTGATGCCAGGCTGGCGCAGCGTAAGTAAGACGGGAACGAATAAACATCTTGTAGATCCGGACCTTCAACCTGAGCGGCAAGCTGGAATTCATAACAGGACGCAACATGGCTCGGGGCGCCTTCGCCTGATTAACGGCGTGGCAGGCCATTTCACCCATTGTTAACGTCCTGTTAATGATGCAGCCCAGGTATTTTACGGTCGGAGTCCACTCGATATTCTGTCCCCTAAGCTGCAGTGGTGGAATTCATTAAAGACCTTAGTCTTTAAACATTGTGGTATAGACGATGAGAGGATGTGCCGGAGTTTCCCGAATGCCGCCCATCCTAGCTGAATGCGTCTGTCGGCTTCTTTGCTGAAGTTGGCTGCTCCTAATTGGATAGTCTGCCCGAGCAAGACGTCATTTTGCACAACTTCGAGAGTAGCGTTTCCTACGCAGATTGGTCTCGGCTTGACAGATTGACAGATTTTGGTTGATTATTACAATTTCTAAATTTGTAGAGTTGATTATTGGGTGATTGTTTGAGAACCTCTAGGTATCTGACATTAGGTAAATAAAGTGAAAATATGTGCACACTCAGACATCTTCTAAAAAACAATCTTTGGAGAAATCAATCGACAATATTTTAATATATTAGATAGTGCGAGGGAGAGGAATGCAAAGGCGCTTAACCCTCAAGCAGAGGCAGCTAGAGAAGAAGCTTAACTAAAAGTCGAATAGTGTAAAGGGATTTTTGACCAAAGCGAGGCGGCATCATAGTCAATATAAAACGTTCCCGACATTCTAAGTTACGATTTGCCAAGTTATTACGGTGCCGTTCGCCGATATTACCCGCAATTTTATGCCGTTATGTGATATCTACTAGGAATTGATTTGTCCTATGAAATACTATCTTTGCATTAAGCATTGAATAACTGTAATCTCGAGCTAGGATTCGGCTGTCCAGTTTTAAAACCTAGCAACTGACTTTGTAAACAAACGTTATACTCGTATACTTGTTGGGCTAGTATGGGTAGAATATTTGTGTGTGACACCCCCCTTAAAATAATAAGAAATATTCTTGTGAAGAGAAGTAGCTCACGTATTTTGAAGTTTCTATATAGTAAAGATTCCTGGTCGGGACACAAAAATATTTATTAATGTAAATAAATACATTTAATTAATATTTCTCGAGTTTGGTACGCTAGAGACATCGACGAGCTTGCCACTTGTCATGATTGGCCTATAGTAAAGTTGGCTAAATATATATCCGCTACATAAGAAAAAACATTAAGGTACTTGTGGTTGCGATTATCTTTTGACACGGCGCACGTCATTAGCTGAAACAACCAGAGTGACAAGCTAACTACCAATCACGTGGCGTACCTATATCACAACGATAATAATAAATTGTTTTAATCATACTTTCTGCAACCGGCCGTAACTCTTTCATTATTTTAGTAAACTTTTATAAGCTCGCGCGTCCAATCGATATTATTATCTTAGGCTAAATTGCCCACAAACAGTGACGGGGCGAAAAAAACGCCAGCAAGTAAGAGGGTGCGAATCAACGCTCGCTCCATTAAACTGATGAAGAAAGTATTTTATTGCCCAACTTATATACCAGGCCTGCTACTAATTACTTGGTGGATTTCGAACCAACATTAAAGCCACCGCATTAGGACAATAAGGAGGTTGCGGTTTTTTATTTATGCGCTAAGCTTGTGGACAGTAAGGCGTAGAAATGGTGTGGAATCATTAAGTTAGACTCGACAGTTTTTAAAATTACTTTAAATTGATTAGTCCGGTGTCAAAGTAAACGTAAAAATTGTAATAACAAAAAGTAAAGTATCTATACGACAGTATTCTTTGCGAGGTGGTCAGAAACTAGGCTTTTTATTTAAGCGTATTCACATTTCGTACAAGGTTAAGTCTTGTTTGCGCGGTGGTGGCTCGGTTGTAAGAACGCGTACCTTAAATCCTACAAAGGTCGGTTCAAACCACCCCGGCATGTACCGATGAGAAATACACTTTTCTAACGTACATTTGTCATAGATTTACAACACCACTGTTCCTGTGCCTCGGAGAGCACGTTAAGCCGTCGGATCCGGTTCCACTAATGCCAACTTGAAAAAGCCGTCTGGCCAGCGTGGCGAGTGTAGGCTAAATTCTCCAGTTCTTGAAGGCCCATCTCCAGTAGTGGAGGTCTAGAACGCTGTGTTCTAGGGGCTGTAATGAATAAATGAAAAAAAAAAGTATTATTTTAAGCGGTGTTATTTTTATATAAATATCACCATGGAAAGGTAATATTGTCTTTTATGTAATATTATTATGTATAAAATAAAATTGGTATACATAACTTTCCACACTCCCAAAGGTTGGTTGTCAGAAAATGCTTAGTCATTAAGCCCGCCTATGTACATTTTTAGTGCAATAAAGTATTTTAAATAAAATAAATAAAGGTTACAATAATAGTTCTCCTTAAAAGTAAAAGTTGGCATTTGACATCATTGCAAATGGCACATACTTTCAACGAGAACAACAAATAGGTGGTAGGTGGACTGATGGTGGTAATTTGCCCAGTCTGCCGCGGCAGGGAAATATCCACCGTTTGTGCCGATAAATCCTGTAGAGTGTGTCCACACGTTTCGGGATCAGGCTCGAATTGCCGTCATGCCCAGTCAAGCCGGCATAGTTTTAGGGACTGATATCAGTCATGAGTGTCTGATTTTAGTTGCTAACATTCATAGACCTTGCACGCGACTAACTATTGTTATTTCGGTGGGTGCATGGTCACATTTCGTGCTATAAAAAATAAAACCAGAGATACGATCGTGATGATTATGAAGATGATAAAATAACATTGACGCAACGATTTACATAACTAATTAAGACTAATATAAAACCCCACGTTGCCTGCTTAATATGGTGGTTAACGAAAAAGGGTCACATGTCATACTCATATGATGACGTCATATATCCTATGTCTGTCCTTAGGTACCGAGAATCATCTCTGGCAAATTTAATTAAAATCGGTCAAGCAGTACAGCAAATTAAACAGAAAAACAGCCAAAGTCCGTCTCAGGGTTTCAATAAACAATTCTGACAAATTTCATCATAATCGCTTCAGTAATATAGGCGTAAAAGCGATAACATTTAGACAGACACACATACAAAGCTTATTTCACATTTATAATATTACTATAGATTTACGCCAAAAAGGAACTTTAAGGGACTTTACAAAACTAATTAATATTTTGAATACAAAACTTTATCTATAGAGGAAATGTCGAGATATAAATCAGGACAGCGAACGTGCAAACTCATAACGTAAAGGTTATTTCCGGCGTGACCACTGACAGCCCTCTCCGACCGCGCTCGGCCGGAAGACAATGGCAGCCCTTCGCTTCCGATCGCACATTTCGCGCCATTTTGCCGCTCAATTGTTCGATTTTGGTGGCAAAATTAAATAGAAATTGTATTTGAAAATTATTACTACAACACCTTTGCCTTCCGTAGCCCCCATTATAACTTTTACTTCTGTAACGTATCATCACGACCGTTTTCCTATAGGGGTGGTCAGAAACCACGCTTATAAATAAGCGGATTCACATTTAGCCAACTTTACTATAGGCCAATGCCAAATAGACAAGTGACAAGCTCGTCGATGTCCAAACTCGAGAAATATCACAAATAATATAAACATAAAATTAAATTTATTAATAATAAAACTGTGAATTTAGACTCGGAGGTACCGAGTTCGATTCCTGGTCGGGACACAAGAATATTTATTAATGTCAATAAATTTTAGGATTTAATTATTATTTCTGATATTTCTCGAGTTTGGTACGTTGGAGACATCGACGAGCTTGCTTGTCATGATTGGCCTATAGTAATGTTGGCTGAATGTGAATCCGCTTATTTATAAGCGTGGTTTATGACCACCCCGAAAGGGATACGGTCGTGATAATACTAAATTTAGTTATTTAAATTAATAAATATGATTGTGTCCCGACCAGGAATTGAACTCTCAGTCCACAATACAACAACGAGTCTAAATCCACGGACTTAACCTAAATATATAGCTGAATAGGTATTATAATAAACTTTGTATAACTTTCAAAGGTAGAATTTTGTCGAGGAATTTATAACATTTTGTGAATTTAACGTGAACGTAACGTGCTTGGGCGGAAATTCCTACTTTAGCTGTGCTTTATAAGCCTTTTTCCCGAATAAAACCAACAAAATAAGATTGACATAACATGAACATTGCACAATCGGATGCACGAAATATATTATGAACCAAATACCGTATAAAATGTATAAACCTACCATATTGTTATATTTTAGAAGCTTTATAAGCTGTATTTAAATTATTAGGAGCTTTCATTTTGAATATTTTTTTCTTAATAGGTCACGTGATTTGCTCAAGATAAAGAAAGCATTCATAGAATCATCGCGAGCAAAGGTAAATTAAAGTAAAGTAAAGTATCATCACGACCGTTTACCTTTCGGGGTGGTCAGAAACCACGATTATAAGTAAGCGGATTCACATTTAGCCAACTTTACTATAGGCCAATCTCGAGAAATATCACAAATAGATTAAATATTAATTTAATGTATTTATTTACATTAATAAATATTTTTGTGTCCCGACCAGGAATTGAACCCGGTACCTCCGAGTCTTAATCCACGAACTGAACCGCTAGACCACGAAGGCAGTTATATATATAGAACATCTATAGAATGCGGCATTAAGTCCGCCTTTGTACATAGTGCAATAAAGTTTTTAAATAAATAAATGCTGTGAATCACAAAAATAATTTGATACGGAGCAAATAGAATGAACATTCTCTCGTTTGGTCTCAACACGACTTAATAAAGCTAATTACTTCTTAATATAATAATATTATAATCTTATAATATAATAATCTTTTGATACGAGCTTGTCACTTGTCATTGGCCTATAGTGAAGTTGGCTAAATGTGAATCCGCTTTTTTATAAGCATGGTTTCTGACCACTCCGGTAGGAAAACGGTCGTGATGTTTTTTTTTTATGTTAAGTGGTCAGTGGATATTCCAAAACAATAGTAATATGATACATGGATTAATATTAATAATCTAAATGCTAATTAATTAGTGTGAGCACGTGGAAATGAAACTGTAATTAATATCCTAGGCCGCGGTACATTGACCTATATGTAGAAATGACCAAATGATGTCCAGCTGTTTGCACTCTGCTGAGTAACGCATAGACTATCCGAAACCGAAAACTCTTGACAGCTTCAACTGATCCGTCGATATAAGATGCGATATCTTTAGAATGAATATTAAAAATTTCTTTTTTTTTTTAGAAAAAGGAAAGACATAGACAGCGTTTTAACAATGCTAAAGTAGATTTAACTTTCTACGTGGACTACCGGTTAAGTCAGTGGAATTAGATGCCGGGTTCGATTCCTGGTCGGAACTTATTTATTTGTGATTTTGGTATACGCTAGAGACATCGACAAGCTTGCCTTTGTTATAATAGGCTTACAGTAAATCCACTTCTATAAAAAGTGTGGTTACTGACTACCCCGGATACGGTTGTGATGATACTTTTCTAATGTTTGTTTATTACAAGTAAGAAGATTTATTCAAGTCGAAGTACCTACCACAAAAATAAGGAAAGGCATGAACCATCAAGGTTCGAGCATCTTAAAAGAATGAGTGAAGAACCAGATATTCTCGTATAATGCGGAAGTTGTGGGTAAAAAGGCAGACCAATACTAACCTATTACGAACAAATAAATAAGACACTGGCTGAAGGTGCAGTGTTTTACAATACTACGGTGAGTGTTTTGAAGAGCTCCACAACCTTATCCCTTGTTTTTTATTCCGCAACCGAACGCACGGGCCATAATATGCACCCCCATACAGTAGCCACAATCCCTACGCGTACATATAGATTTGCAGACTCTTACATCTGTCGCACGCTGAAGATGTGGAATGCTCTTCCAGCAAGTGTGTTTCTCCACTTCTATAACCTGGAGTCCTCGACACGAAGTGGGAAAAAGCATCTTAATAGTTATTAACAATACTAATATAGTTTTATAGATGCATCTGAGGCTGGCGTCAGTTGTTTCCATTCTTGAACCTTGTGTACCGCTTACCATCAGGTAAGCGCGATGTCAAATGTCGTACTAAGTTTTTTTTTAGATGTATCTGGTCAAAGCAATAAGAAAGTTATTGATGTTTTGTATGATTAACCGGTCATTAATATACAAGTCCACGACGCGGTACTAATTGCGGAATAACCCTGCAGTTTGTTCGCGATGTCACTCCTGGGAGTCACATTACACGAAAACTGTATGCAAATGTACACATTCCTGACGCTAATTCGCATGCGTGCTTTACACAAATTAAGTACTTAAATACATGCTTGAAATAAATAAAAACTTTTAAGGAATGTCGGGGATTTCAACAGTCGACAGAGGTTTAATTTTGTGATGGATTGTCATACAGGTCGTTTATATTTGCCGTAATTATTTAAAATCTAATCTTGTAATTAATTAATCTGCAATATTAAAGCACTCATTACCTACCTATATACTGTGTGACTTTGTATGCTCTTACGTTAGACTAATATGTAAATCTATTGATAGGAACAAACAACATTTTCTAATAATAATCATGTACGGGATATTTTATTTTGTTTAAAACAATAAATCATCATTTAATCCAATGTTTAAAAGTAAATTAACTTTAATTTTAATTAAAAAATGTTATTATACCTTAGATCAGTTTTTTATTGACGAAACCATTTCAGATGTGTTAATAACTGTCAATATACCTATAGATTGTATTGTCATTATTTTTACAATAGTTTTTTGGACATTTCTCTTTTGCCTACATTTTATGTTACATTTAAGTTTTATATAAATTGTAAAATGCATGTTAAGTTGTTATTATATTTGTTATTATTTTTAGAATTATATTTGTTAATTTAATGAATTTGTACACCACATGTGCTAGGTTTTTTGCATGCTCACCCTAACCTAACGTAAAAACTATGTACCGAAAAACCACGAATAAATGATTTTGATTTGATTTAAACAACTGGTCTACTCACATTTTCTAAATAGCTCCAATCAAAATTTGTAAGTTGTATATGTATGTTTATTATTGTGTATGTATCAGTATTTAGTATATTTCTAAGTAGATTATATATAAGTAAGTTTATTATCTAAGTATTTATATCTAATCGA
Organism: Tinea semifulvella; assembly: GCA_910589645.1. Classification (NCBI taxonomy): domain Eukaryota; kingdom Metazoa; phylum Arthropoda; class Insecta; order Lepidoptera; family Tineidae; genus Tinea; species Tinea semifulvella. The sequence continues at coordinate 2,838,327 of OU342585.1, read as the reverse complement.
TGTGTCACTTATACTTTCATTGCACCTACAGTTGTTCTCAGACTTACAGCCTTTTGTACTTTGTTCATTTAAGTTTTGAAATAAATAAATAAAATAGTCTACAGAGATTTTTTTTCGTCTACCTTATTGCTATTTAAGGGTTTCTAAAAAAAATTCTTTTGTCTCATACATTGGGTGCGCTATTTCAGGTTTTAATTTGTAATTTTAAACCATTATAACATCATCACATCCAAAAGAACACAGAATCCTAGATGACTGTTAGAGATGGGCTTTATAGAACATATTTCTGAAGAATTTGGCCTACACGCTCTGGCCATTGGCGAGGGTGTGATGTTAATTTTAATGAAAATGTATTGACGATTCTACAAGTTGGTATAAGTTGAACCGGAACCGACAGCTTAACGTGCTCTCCGAGGCACGGGAACAGTGGTGTTGTAAATAATAATAATATTAAATAATAAAATAAATAAAAATCTTTATTGCAAAATAAAAATACATTACAATTCAGTTTTTACATAGGTTAGGGCATAAAATAAATCGTACATAGTAACAAAAACAGTTTAGCTGTGACATCTGAAATAGTCGGTGGACGGTGTTTCAGATGTCATTGTAGGAATTAGTACTTACAACATTTAATTTTACTCTAGACAATATTTATTTATATTTGCTGTAGGAAAGACTTAAATAATTGTTTGTGTGTATGGTTAGTGTGTGTGTGTGTGTTGGTGTACGTGGGTTTGAATGAATGTATATAAGTACGCATGTGTTAGCAACAACCTATATCTTATAATATTATTTTATGATTTTAAACAGGTTTTCAGTATCCTCATAAGTTAGTTCCTGAAGCCAGTTCCTAACGAGTACCTTGCACTCTATAACAAATCTACGAGGGGCGTTCAAAATATTCTCGGTATTGATACGTTACAACCTCTTTTATATATATATTTGTTACTGGCCGCTAAGATTCATCCATTGACATTAAAAAAAAGTAAAATTGGAACCGAGATGTTCTTTTGTTTTTCTGCAATTGCCGAACAAACATGAACACCATGAGCGAATTAACAATTTTAACGAAATTAGAGCACCGATCCGTCATAAAATTCTTGACAAAACAGGGTAAAAATCAAAAAACCATAAAAGAGGAAATGGATTGTGTTTACCGTGAGTCTGCTCCTTCTTTATCTACTATTCAAAAATGGTCAAGCGAATTTAAGCGTGGAAGGGAGAGTATTGAAGATGACCCTAGACCTGGCCGGCCTGTAGTGGCTACCTCACAAGAAAATATTGATAAAGTGGAAAAACTTATATTGGAAGACGGCCGAGTGCAGGTAAAATCTATAGCTCAAGTAACCAATCTCTCTATTGGTACCGTACATGACATTATACATGACCATCTTAATATGTCAAAAGTAAGTGCAAGATGGGTTCCGCGAATGCTAACGCTTCTTCAAAAGGATATGCGTGTGGCTTGCTGTTCAGATTTTATCGACCTGTGTGGTGAAAATCCCGATGAGGTGCTGCAAAAAATAGTTACTGGAGATGAAACCTGGGTTCATCATTATGACCCAGAGAGCAAACAGGAGTCCATGCAGTGGCACATTAAGGGTTCAGCTCATCCCAAGAAGTTCAAGGTAATCCCGTCAGCTGGCAAGGTCATGGCCACAATATTTTGGGATTGTGAAGGAGTTTTGCTTATCGATTATAAAGAAAAAGGTGTAAATATCACAGGGCAGTACTACGCTAACGTTATACGTCAATTAAGAGATGCGATCAAAGAAAAGAGGCGAGGAAAGTTAACCAAAGGTGTTCTGCTTCTGCATGACAACGCCCCTGTCCATACTGCTCATATTGCCAAGGCAGCTATTGTTGAATGTGGGTTTAAAACTGTTACTCATCCACCCTATAGTCCGGACTTAGCCCCAAGCGACTTCTTTTTGTTTCCCAATCTTAAAAAGGATCTGCGTGGAAATAAATTTTCTGACGATGAAGCGTTGAAGACGGCCGTGGAGGAGCATTTTTACACCAAAGATAAAAAATATTTTTATGAGGGATTAAAAAAAAAATTGATCGATCTTATAAGTGTATGAACATAGGGGGGGAGTATATTGAAAAATAAAAATATCAAACTTTTCGTACTTGTTTGTTTTTATCCACATACCGAGAATATTTTGAACGCCCCTCGTATAACAAATTTACGTAAGACAAGTCTATTTTTTATTGTTACATGCCGGGGTTCAAACCCACTTAGTTCAAGGCGTTCTTAGAGCCGAGCTACCACCGCTCTCACCAGCAAGTAAATTAACTTTTACATAGTCTAAGCCAAAATATTTTCATTCACGTAAACCTATTACAGGCATTTGTGAATCGTCATTATTTAAATCATTTTGAATGTATTATACTCCTGGTATTTATTTATTATTTTATTTAAAAACTTAATTGCACTTTGTACAAAGGCGGACTTAATGCCGTTAGACAAAACTTTAGGACATTTAGACAGTATTAATGGTAAGCAGGTGCAATATTATTAAATGACAATTTGTAAGTATGTAGGTATATGTAGACATAACAACAAATACATACTAATAATACTTAATAATTACATTCTAATACAAGTACATATATAAATTATTCATTATGGATTATATATATAATATAATAACAATACACAAAATAAAACCAGTCATGTGAAGAAGTGGCTAAACAAAAAGGTTACATAGGAAGAAAACACCGCTGCAAAGGTGTGGAATAAACGGTAGCGGTAAAAAAAAAAAATGTTAAGATAAATTTTAAGTTAAAAGATAGTATTTGTACACATTACTCTTGAATATTGCACGATTAGGAGCTTGTCTAATATAAATAATAAATAAAATAAATAATAATAATAATAAATATTTCCAGACAGGTCACACAGCGCCATCTAGTTTCCGTGGTAAGCAACGAGGCTTGTGTTACGGAAACTAGATGGTTGATAAACTACATATTATACTTCTTTTTTTTTGTAAATATATACATATTATACATATAAACACCCAGACCGAGACAAATTATACAATGTACAACTTGCCCCCGGTGGGAATCGAACCCACGACCTCCCGAGTTCACGGCAACGTTTGTTACCACTAGACCACGGAGGCGGTCATCTTGGGGTAATTCATTCTACAAATTTGCAGCGACGACAGCAAGCGATTTAGAGATGTTAGTGGAAGACTACGAGCTAGCGAAGTGGTCCAAAGAGTAAGCTGTTAGCAGAAGACTAGCAGCTTAGCTACAAATATAAGTTTGTAAATGTAAAAAACGTTATCGCGCCCGCAGACATGTTAAACTATAATTTCCTATAGCAATAAACATTGGCAAGTGAGGGGGACATAAAAATGGTGCCATAAAGACATCGGCTGTTAGCTATCGGTTGCGCACTTGACGCGGAAGCAGCAAAATGCAGGGGCTAAGGCTGACCATACACATTCATATTTAAAATAAATAACAGCAATAATAAATTGTTAATTGTACAGAACTAAAATTGTATGCTAGCACTTGAAACTAATATGCGATTAGAATTCCATACAAATTGGCTATTTTAAAATTAACAGTTTGTACAGAGAAGCAAAAAATAATTGTCACTTACGACATATAGTTTCTTACAAAAAGTTTTTTGTTTCTATCAATAGAATCAAACATTAGACTACGAGTATAATAGACTATAAGGACCGTGACCGTCGGCTTTACGTGATCTCCAACTAAATTGAAACGGGCACCTGCGCCATGGATTACCGAAGATGTTCGTATCGCAATGCGAAAGCGAGATCGTGCGTACCGAAAATATAGACGTACCCGCAGCGACGATAACTGTGCTGCATATAGAGTTGCGAGAAATCGCTGCAATCAGGTGTGTAGAATCGCCAAACGACACCATTTTTTAGATAACATTATAAACAAGTCGTCTTCAAAAATTTGGCAGTTTTTCAATTCTTTGGGATTGGGCCGCTGTCGTGGTCAGGTTAATCTTGGTTCTGTGACACCCGATCAACTCAACGCCCACTTTTCTTCGGCTCCATTGCTAAACGGACTCACAAAATTAAACACAATCAACGAAATAAATGAATTTGCTATGCCGGATGAATTTGATCCTTTCGCGCTGGTTGATGTATCAGAGGATGTGGTTTTCAAGACGATTTGTTCTATAACTTCTAAATCAACAGGATGTGATAATATCAGTCGTGTTATGATCGTTACAATTATAGACCTCCTCCTTCCCATTGTCACGCATATCATAAATTTTTCCCTTACCTCCGGTCAATTTCCCACTCACTGGCGTAAAGCCTTCATTATACCAATTCCGAAAATATCATCACCAACACTACCGTCCCACTTTCGTCCTATCTCGATATTACCATTCCTTTCAAAGGTGCTAGAGTCTATAGTTCACAAGCAGTTGTCCTGTTTCCTTAATACCAACGACCTCCTTAACCCATTCCAGTCCGGTTTCCGATCTGGTCATAGCACAACTTCAGCTTTACTCAAAGTAACTGAAGATATCCGTAGCGGCATGGAAGAAACCAAGGTTACAGTACTTGTACTCATTGATTTCACAAATGCCTTCAACACAGTAGATCCTGATTTGCTCATCGCCATTATGTCTCGTCTTAGGATCACATCTGAAACTCTGAATTGGTTCTCCAACTACTTACACGGTCGCCAACAACAGGTTCGAGTAGATCGGGTGTCATCGGAGTGGTGCGATCTGGCCACGGGAGTACCTCAAGGTGGCATACTCTCTCCGTTGCTATTCTCGTTATTTATTAATGCCATCACCCGCTCTCTACATTGCCACTACCACCTGTATGCAGATGATTTGCAGCTGTATGTGCAGTCGGATATCACCACCCTAAATAGTGCAATAGCTTGGCTGAACTCAGATCTCTCCAATATAAACTCATGGTCAGCACGCTTCGGGGTTGTTGTCAATCCAAACAAGTGTCAATCGATTATAATAGGAAGTTCAAGACTGTTGGGTAAAGTAGACCTAAACAACATCGACCCTGTTCGTTTTGACAATGTCCCGATTGCGTTTAGTACTGAAGTGAAGAATCTGGGTGTACACCTAGATTCTTCTCTGAACTGGACTACCCAGGTCACTAACACAAGTCGTAAAATATTTGCTTCTCTGCACTCTCTCAATAAACTGAAAAACTTTTTGCCGTTAAAAGCTAAAATAACCCTTGCTCAAAGCCTTCTCCTTCCCCTCCTCGACTATGGTGACGTGTGTAGTGTTGATCTCTCGGAGGTGTTGCTCAACAAGATGGACCGGTTACTTAACGCATGTATCCGGTTCATCTTTTGCCTTCGCAAATATGATCACATCTCCGAGTACCGTGCTAGGTTAAAGTGGCTACCAATTCGTAGTCGCAGAAATCTCAGAATCGTTTGTTTACTCTACTCAATTTTAAATGAGCCTGCGACTCCGAATTACCTCAAGGACAAATTTACCTACCTCTCTTCTCTTCATGATCGGTCTCTTCGTTCGTCACACAACTCTGTCCTCTCCATTCCTTCACATCATTCTGGTTTCATGTCTGACTCTTTCGCAGTTGTTGCAGTAAATCTTTGGAACACTTTGCCAGTCAATGTTCGGCAAGCATCCAACAGAATAATATTCAAAAGATTGGTATACTCACATTACTTAAACAGCTCCCTACAGCGTATATAAGTAGATATTGTATGTAGTATAGTTATGTATATATGTATGTATGTAAGTACTATTAGTATGTAGTATATAAATATTATTAATAGATATAGTTATTATTTAATACTTAATTATTATTTAATCTTAAATACGTCTTCGCACCTACTCATCGATCTAAGTTATAGTTATCATTGTCCCAAAGGTTGGCTGTCAGAGAATGTCTAGCGGCATTAAGCCCGCCCCTTGTACATAGTGCAATAAAGTTTTAAATAAATAAATAAATAAATAAAATCTCCGAGGCACGAGAACAGTGTTGTTGTAAATCTATGACAGGTAAATGCCGGTAAAATATTTTTCATTGGTAAATGCTGGAATTCGAATCGACCTTTTTAGGATGTTAAGGGGAGCGTTCTACAACCGAGCTTTAGACTAAAGTACAAGCATACAAAGTCACCACGTACGAGTATGTTTAATTACCTACCTACTATAGTACCTATTGATACTGCTTCCCTCTCCCAAAGATAATATCTTAGAAAAAAGCCAAAATGGCTTTAGGTTTGCCTTTCTATATACTTTTAAGTAAAGTGTAATAAAGTAGATATTTATTATTATTAAGCTTAATGCTTTAAATAAATATTTATTGAATTATTCTAGATCTCTATTTATACTAATTCTAGTTTGCAGGCTAAAAACATTAAGTATAAAATATTAATGTTTAGCATCACTACAGAGCGGTGGTAATTCAGTTACAAGAACGCTTTCCTTTAGTTCGCATGAACCAATGGTAAATACACTTTGTTCACGTACATTTGAATAAGCTGTTGTGTTTCGGACTTCGGTAAAAATTGTCATCAAATATAGCCAACCTGTCTGATGATGATGAGAGCATTAATAAATAAAAATATTAAAATGGCTTTCTTTATAACAGTAAAAATATTTTATAATAGTATTATAAAAGTAGATAATTTATTTAGTGTGATAGATTAAAAAAATAAAAATCAATTATACGTGGTTAAATAACGTATCGTGTGTGAGCAGCTTTAGTATAGGAATGGCGTGAAATGTTGCAACGGGAAACCGCTTATGAATTGGAAAAAATTGCCTCCGAGTTCATTTGCTTTCGGATCAGTGCCCGTTCGTTTGTTGCTGATATCACAATATATAGGGGACTATGCAGGATGTAAATAATGATAGTTTTTATCTATTTTATTATTTAACTTAAAAAGTAAGTAAAGTTTTTAAAGCTAGTAAAACTTTATCAAAAATTAGCGAAGCAATAAAATATCTTTAGTAGTATGTGGGACTTCTACTTTGATAGGTATAGATAGATGATAGTGGTTCTTGTAGATGGGAAACCACATTTAGATTTTCGTAGAACCGATGAATGAGGGTGTCAGGAGATCGTGTGATATCCAGCAGTGAAGAGACACAGGTCGATGAAGATGATTGGCTTGTGATGATGATTACAGATCTCTTCATCACTTGTGGCAAGCTCATCGATGTCTCTAGCGTATATAGACTCGAGAAATATCACAAATAAATTATTGTGTCCCGTCGAGGAATCGTGGTATTTCTCTGATGGATAGCATTCAAAACGTTGATATTTATCAGGGAACCAAAGTTACTGACATAGCATTCAAAACTAGCAAGCTGAAGCGGCAATGGGCCGGACACAATTGCCGCAGAACCGACACGTCCGATTGGGGGCAAAGGGTTCTAGAGTGGAGACCACGTACGGGACGACGCAGAGTGAGATGACCCCACGCCAGATGGACAGATAATCTAAGGAACGTCGCTAAAGGTTAGATGAGGGTTGCAGTGGCCAGCCTTGAGGGAGGCCTACATCCAGCAGTGGAGAGACACAGATAATGATGATAATGACCAGGTATCGAACAAATACCACCGTCTCTAATTCCACGGCTTAAGCGTAGACTTCGGAGGCAGATTACTTATTAGAAAAAAAATATATTTATCTTCACAATAATTTCACCTTACCGTTTATCGAACAAACCGAAATTCAATAATTGGTTTAAATTACCTGAAACAATATAAAATAATAATTAGTCATAAGTCCTTACTAAAAATACCTATGAAATTAAAACTATTCTACAAAATAAACTAAGGGCTTACCACCAGGGAGGGTACCTAAAACGCTCGCCGCATTTTCTCGTTGAATTATTATGGAAATATTCTGGTTTAGGTTTACCCAGCTCTTTTATGAATTTGTGGGTATCAAGAGAATATAACCCCATTGTTTCAACCCTTTTTAATTTTTTTATTTATTTTAATTCTTACAGATTATAATATAAGCTTTTTTTTTCATCACGACCATATCTCTCGAAATGGTCAGAAACCACGCTGTATAAGAAGCGAGTTCACAATTAGCCAACTTTACTATAGGCCAATCATTTCTTTAAATTAAAAAATTGTATTACCTCCGAGTCTAAATCCACGGACTTAACCGCTGGACCACGGAGGCAATCAATACATTATTAATATAAATTATGTAATTAATTAAAATAGTGATTTTATAATCATAGATTGGTACGCGATGCTGAATAATAAATATATTATTATGGTTGTAGATAAGGTTTACATTTGGGGCTGCAATGTTTAACCTGAAGTGTGGCCGAAGGGTACAAGTTCCAAGTTTCTTTTATTACTTTTTATTTTATCTAATTCTTATAATAAAAATATACAGCCACACTTCTGGATATACATGTATAACTCTTAATGTATGGTTTTAAGGTTTAAATTTGAACTTGGGGTAATGTAATGTGTGGTTAAAATTTGCCAAAACTTTACTGAAATGATATGGAGCCTTCTTGTCGAAATACTCGTAGACATATTGTTTTGTTTTTCTAGCTTCAGGCGTTTTAGGGTAATATCTGAAGGGATTAGGGTTCTATTATGATGTTAAAGTATACGTTTATTACGATTTATAAATATTCAAAAAGTTGAAATGTGCGTTCCGGGAACTTGTGCTATTAATAACAAAAAAAAAATACGATGAGAAAACATAACTATACGACTCTATTACATGTATTTAAAATTTATTATCTATGGCTTTTTTATACAACGACATAAGTCAACGTCAAATGTATTAAATAGGTATTATTTGTAGTACATGACCTAGATTTATTATTGTTTTGTTCTGAGAACTAATAATAGTAATAAAAAAAAACATTTATCCTCAAAAAGATGTAAATACGCAGCTTTTTAATGATTAATCCTGCGGATATTTTGTAAATAAATATTTTTAATAATATAATAACATAACTGGCCAAGGAGTTGTCCAAACGGCTAACAGAAAAGTCTGGAGATAGGAAAGCTGGCAATTATTTCTGGCAACATAATAGCTTAGCTATACAGAGGGGAAATGTTGCCAATCTTCTTGGGACTATGACTAGACTACTAGACTACATTATTTTAGACTAGACTAGAGGACATTTTTTACTTATAGTTTATTTTTTATTAGGTTTAATTTATATTGTAATTCTTTTATACTGTTTGTATATTACTTCAATAAATAGAAAACAAAAATAAATAAATATAACATAACTTTTAACAAATAAATAAAATAAAAATAAAAATCGGTTTATTGACCCAATTAACTTAAATCTATTACATTTTTATTCCCTTATCACAAATATTTTGTAAGAACTGACACCTGTATTCTATAACGTTTCCTCAATGCCTGCTCCACTCAACATTTCCTTCCAGCTGTCAAACGAAAATTGATTCTGTAATAGTTGCGATTAAAGTTAAAAATAGAGCCGAGCCGACAGTTTTATTTTGAAGGTCAGCCGTAAGCTGGTACATTAGACGCAATTTTAAATGTCTTAATTACAGTGACTTATTTTTGTTTGACATTCATTTTTTTCTCATTACAGCCCCTAGAACACAGCGTTCTAGACCTCCACTGCTGGAGATGGGCCTTCCAGAACATATATCTGGAGATTTTGGCCTACACTCGTCACGCTGGCCAGACGGCTTGGCGAGGATATGATGTCAATTTTTAATGACAATTTATTAACGATTTCAAAAGTTGGTATTAGTGGAAGCGGGACCGACGGCTTAAAATGCTCTTCGAGGCACGGGAGCGGTGGTGTTGTAAATCTATTACGAATGTACGTAAGAAAAGTGCATTTCTCATTGGTACATGCCGGGTGGGTTTGAAACGACTTTTGTAGGATTTAGGGAACGCGTTCTTACAACCGAGCCACCACCGTGTCGTTTATTTGACAGCTGGAAGGAAATGTCGAGTGGAGGTGCCGTTGAGGATGTGATTTAGAATACTTTTGTAAGTGCCTAGAATAATTAAACGTGTCACTTTGTCAAGCACATTTTACGTTTATGACGTAAAAAGAAAAAAATAAAAGAAAAATGTATTTATTGAAGTTTTAAACATTTTCCTTGTTTTTTTATGTATGATAAAACAAACAATAAACAATGATTGCTTTACGACGGTCATATCTAATTTAACTTTACCTTTGGTATATACTATATATATGCCCTTTAACTCCAGCAACAAAGAAATGTTAAATTAGTGATGTGGTATTCTGTCTCCTACACGAAAGAACAATATGGCTTTGTTAAAAGTTGAGATAGGACAATTTGCCAGTTTACAGACGATATTTTTATCTTAACTAAAACACTTTTAAAGTCAGGGTTTAATGATAAAAGAATAAAATTTCTCAGACAATATGAGTGAGAATGCGACGCAGACGTTGTTAGTTAAAGAACCTTATTTTGTTGGATGAAACTTTATCGGAGACAGCTGCCGTCTGCTTTTAAAGCTGGCTCCACATATATCACTAGCTATTGTTGCCAAAAACGAAGACCAATACTAGTGTTACGGCTTGGTATCCTATTCAGATTCCTCAAGTTGATTCCCTACATCAAAAAGTGACATCTACTAACGTCACTGATGTATCTGCGCGACCGCGATGCGAGGTAGTCGTGTCTAGCTTTGATAAACTGACGTTTTGCATGCCCGAGCGTGCATGTTTGCATGCATGGCGAAATTACGTGAATCCAACCAAAAGACTAGATAATAATAATAATTGATGTTTTGTGTAATGTGCAGTGCTTGGCCAAGCTGAAAATGGTGTGCATCGGGATCTGTGAGTACCTATTTTTTCCCCCAAGTCGTATGCCTTTGTCCAATTATTCAGGATAGCCCTAAACGCAAGCAACACAGAATTAGATGCAGTAAAACCACCGAGCTATTATAATTCTTCCTAATTAAAAATGTACAGTCCACTCCTAGAAGTTCAACCAACCAGTCAATTTTGACTTATACGACTGCTGGCGTATATTGCAAGAAGAGGAGACGATAATCTGGAAAAACTTCTAATTACAGGCAAGGTAGACGGTAAAAGAACAAGAGGAAGAAGCCCCAAGCGATGGTCCAGGCAGGTGACTGACAACCACCACGCCGAGGACCGTTAGAGACGGCTGGTGGATGAGCTGCAATTACGACGGAGTCACGATTCCCATCGGTACCCGACTAAGGAGGAGGAGGAGGAACACACTTGCACTGAATCAAAATATATATTTGTTTCTAATTGTAGGTACCTTGTGAGACTTTAGTATCTATCTGTACACTACTATCTCAAGACCTAATGGTCTGATTTACTTTCGCATGTAATAAAGTCCCAACAAGAACGCCGGAATTAAATCTGGCGCCATTTTGTTAATACGAGTAGAACGGAGATTTTCTTGACAGTTGTCACATGCAGACCACGCGTATTAAGAATATGGAGAAGTATTAAAACCAACAACGTTTATTTATTGTAAAGACACTTCACAAAATTCGTCAAGTTTTCGGTCGCAATAATGCACCAAATAAATCGACAGTGAGGCGTTTGATTACAAAATTTGAGATAAAATTTACGATGAAGGATCGGAAGACATTGTTCGTCGTCGTCCTTGTCGGTCACTCAATATAGCCACAGTAAGGGAATCTGTGGCCGAGAATCCAAGTACTTCTATTCGGTAATGTGGTCAAGAATTAAACATTTCCAGAAACGAATTTTGGTAAAATATTTGCATGCGTACAAGGTACAATTGGTGCAAGAAATCAAGCCAATTCTTTCTTTAAAATCAAATCCGGCACTTTTCATTTGACATCCTATAATAGAAATAATTGTTAGTTTCGTTGTGTAAGACCATACAAAATCATGTGGTATACTAGTATATCTATGTGAACCCAGCTTAAAGAACAGTCCAATAACTTGATCTAAACAATACAGCTTTATCACAACGGCATAAGGTTTCAATTCAATACATTTTTATGCGACTTTTTCAAGACGTTACGAGGACATTATATTCGAATTGAAAATTTATTCGTGTATTTTAAAATAATAGTTGAAGAATATTTTTATGCTTAAAAAAAGAAACGAAAGTTTAACATAATCAACAAAGACCTAATTGATAATATTATAATTAAAGAAATAAAATCAATACCAATATAAATATAATATAAAATATTTAAAGACAAGTTATACATTTTTTTTACATCATAAACAGAATAACTTACCATAACCTTCTACTATGTAATGTATATTATTTATGTAGGTATGTATATATTATATGTATATTTACTTGTATTGTATTTAAATAGTATGTATTTTTATTCAATTATTTACGTTATTCTTGATCACAATAGTATTTCTGCACCCGCTTATAATGGCACAAAGGTTATTTGGTAGAAAATGCATTTAAGAATTTATTATTATTATAAACGTGAAAAAGCTCTCATCATCGGAGTCATCTCAGACACCCCCCACCCCCTTTCCGGGGGAGACGGGAATGCTTTTCCGCATTTAGTCATGAGAACTTTACTCCATCCAATCTCCTCCAAGAAAGCCAGGAGACCCGCCACATTCCTGCAGACCTCTGGAAGAGGCCGCGTAATGTCAACGTGATGATTAGAATCTCAATCGCGCACCATGCGTCGTGGAGCAGGAGGTCTGGCGTGCAGACAGCTGCCAAATTTCTCACGAGTAGAAAATTTGGTTTCTCTGCTCGTGCGAACATTCCTTCGATCAGACGATGCACGAATTCGTATATGTACAAGATTTTGATGAAATTTGGCAGAAACAATATGTTCCCTGAAGAAAAAACGTCATCATCTGATTGCGACATGTGACCCATCGGCTATAAATTATAGAACCGATGTTAATAAAATTTGCCAAAGATAAACATTGTATATGACCATCTGACACCGAGACACTTGAACAGCCAACTGAAGGATTTAATCGCCGACGACCGTATAATGCACGAGCGATATTTAAATAAAATAAGGGAATTCAACCAAACTATAGTATAAATTTAATCCCATGATTAAAATACAAAATCCTTCAGAGATTTACTGTTATTTCCATAGTGGAAATTCCTGGAATTAATTATTCTGATATTTGGTTAATTATACAATACGATGCGAATTTTCAATGGTCCTTTCAGTTCGTACAAGTTTATTCCAAAATATTATAATAATTGGAATTTAACATACAGTCTGACAACCTCTTCTAAATTTACAATAAAATATTTCAAGATGGTATTGTGAGCGTCAACAAAGCTGGACCATATCGCATATTTAATAGACATAGCCAACGGTTGATTGTCCTGAGTTGCTGACTGGTATAGGACTGCGAGTCCCAAGACCCAATCTCCGACGTTCTCCCCTTTTGCTCGTGCCATACGCTGGTATGCTGATGTCTCCAGCGTACCAAACTATAAAATATCACAAATAAATTAAACATTAATTAAATGTATTTATTTACATTAATAAATATTTTTGTGTCTCGACCAGGAATTGAACCTTGTACCTCCGAGTCTAAATCTACGGACTTAACTAGCTAGACCACAGAGGCAGTTTATTGAGAGTCTTTAATGATTTCAATGTCCTTGCGAAAAAGCTGGACATTGATTTGTTTAATTCCAAGGCTGCGGTCAATGGCAAGCATCAATTATAATTAAAATGTTTATTAGTTTTAGTAACTTGTGTTTCATCTATATTGTTAATATTCTTCTGTAGCGATGTTTTCTTCCTTTGCTTGTTAATTTAATTTTAAGCTGTGTAAACCTTTAATAGTTCGTAGGAAATCTATATACTGCTTAAATTAATAAATATTTTTTGCGATTTATTTTGCGGCTTCATTTTAACTTACCGCAATAAAAAAACAAATATTTATCCTACAGTTTGATTTTAAAGATTTATTTATTTATCTGTAATGTTTGAAGAAATTCGTTCGTAAGAGACAGTTTTTCACCAGAATTGGATTAGATTCCCTGATATTCCGTACCTAATTAAGATTGCGTGTGATATAATGTTTATTGTTCTTAAAATACAAGTAATAATACCAATTTTATCAGTTTTATTCCTTAAATAAATACACAATGCCAAAAAAATTGCGATTCTTTTAAAATATAGACAATGAATTAGCGTCTTACTAACGCTATCTATAATTAGACGCCATAAACTCCGTCACAACAGCATCTTTTAAAAATAAGTTGCCTATTCCCTTATCTATATACATATTTTTTAGCCTGCACTAAAAGGCAATTTATTAAAATAATGGGCACTGTGAACGTGTAGTATTTTTTATTTACACGACTCACATTTATATGATTTGTTAAAAGCAAGAATTGACATTTCAGATTTCTTATTTATTTATTATTCTTTGGAGTTTACATTTAAAAAAACGAAACTGTAAGTGCTAGTGCCCGTACAATACAAAAAACAGACTTAAATGATAATATCATTTGTCGGAGTTACAGTCACATTAATAATACTTATAAAATATACGATTTTTTTTTACATAATCGGTGAATACCTGTACTATAGCCGCCTTAACGTTGGACCACTATTTACACAACAACCTGTGTAGTATTATCTATGGTCCGACCATTTTGACGGCAAAGTATGCAGACAAAGACTTGTCTAGCAATACAAAAAATCCTCCGTCTGATATGTCATGAATGACAGCAAGGGGCTACTTCTCCTGCTTATATTTGTTATTAAAATGAGTATTTCATTTCGAATAATACCCAACAGTACTTTCAGTCTACATTAAAATCATGCTTTTTATAAAATTGTAATAAGAAATATTAAGGTACCTCTTCTGCATAAGTTTCGTTTTTATTGGTTTTTATCATATAATTTGGACTATAAAAAAGTTTTTCAAATTGTTGAATATATACATATATAAAACAAACAAAGAGCTGAAGTTGCATTTTAAAGCCATCGAAACAAAAGGGCATGTATGAATGTCGAAGAAACGAAAGAGGTATGTCGTGTTTGTGACAAGTGGCGCACAATTTGGCATCGCGGATTTGGCATGAAGATATGTATGTATATCATTTAATAATCGTCCATAGGAACCTATAGGAACACTTGGATTTGTACTTGTTACATTTTTTACTTAAATCTAGGTTTATAAAGAATAATGGCTGGATGAAGCTGCTGTTTGCAAGGATCAGTCTGAAGCTGGAGGCATAGAATTTAATGTAAACTTAAGCTCAATAGCTGGATAGATGCAACTGTAAAGCATTGTCACCGAGTATTATATATAAAAATATACCTATTAAAAAAAATACAAATTACGTATAAAAATATATTTATAAACGTTATAGAACTTTATAATAATAAATAAATCCAGCTGTAAATAGGCTTTGGTAAGAAAAAACAACACTACTCTATATGTCGCATTCGTGTATGACATCTGATGATTTATTGTGCGATGGCGATGCTGATGTATCTTCGGCTTAAGCTAAGTCTTCAAGTCAAGCATATGCTCTATACTACAAAAACTGATAGTTCTTCGACCATTGCAGTTATAGTTGTACCTATATAAAATGTATTTTATTATTAATTTGCTATTTAAACCAGGTCACTGTAAACCTATGTAGCTTATAGCTTTTAGTTTAGTTTTATTTTAAGTTACCTTTATTTTATTCTTTAATTAAAATATTTGTTTAATCTGTTAAAATATTAAAATTATAATTTTGCTAATTCACCCTAATCAATGTACAGAAATTATACATTGCGATCAAATTTAACCAGGACTGTCGGAAAAAATAACATATTATCGCTTTTAAAATACACTCCTTTTGAGCCAATAGAAACATGCCGACGTTAAATCCAATTTTCCATACATTTGTTGTAAGCCTTGGATGGGATGTACGAGTATGTATGTTCTTGGTAAGCGCTTTTACCTTTTACCTTACTGTTAAATGCTTGTTATTACTTAACCCATGATCACCGTTTGTATTCCAAATGTTAAATAAATAAAAAACCGAGTCTGCTCACTTCACAAGGTGATCCCGTGATAAATTGATTTTATTATTTAGCATAAGATGGTCGCACCATCAAAACGCACACTTTGACATCTACTGCCCTCTCGCCACGCCAAGTCACAAACCCGTAAAGTTCATGTACCTTGTCGCGTAATTGCAATACTGAGCATATAATGAGTGAAACGATAATTAATGCCAGCTTTTGTTTGAACAACGAAGTATGAAGGCAAATTAGAGAAGCGAATGTATAAGAGCAAGAGTGAGCTGTGCTGGCCTTACACGCTTCCAGTTACTTTCAAGTGCTTGTAACACTTGGTGTTGGTCATGTTTCATTATTATTAACTGCCTGCGTAGACTAGAGGTTAAATTTGTGGACACGGGTTCGAGTCGGGACAAAATAATTTATGTAATTTATTTGTGATATTTCCCTTGTACGCTAGAGACATCGTCCTAGTCCTCTACTACTGGAAATAGGCCAGACATGTGTTGGTGAAGTTTTTTTTGACAATTTCTTAACGCGATTTACCTTAGAGACATATTTCTCCCAATGTATCAGTCAAGTTGCATTCGCCGTGGTCACGGGCCGACTGGAGTTGCGCGGTGTAGCCTTCGTTTATATCGGTAGATTTAAACTCCACTTGTCAATTTAAGTTTTTAGAATTATATTGATTAAATAAAATACATTAAATATTAACAATTTGGTGCAAGAAGCCAAACGGTATGAGAATTAAAGCTAAGTTAAATTAAAGGTCGTGTTTGATATGCACTTTCAAATTGTTTTGATGTTTTCCGGACCAAGGGTAGAAAATAATAATTTAACAAACATTTTGTATGAAAATAACAACCAATGCCCGCTCTATCTTACATTTGATCTCTTTGGATTAAATGAAAGCGTTGTAGGCGAGAATTCCGCCTTTTGCACAGACATGTCAAGTCCAAGTTTTATGTTTCGTAAATTAGTTTACTGTGGATATTTTAAGTCAAAAGTGGTGTTGTTTTGTTTAATAATGTGCTACAATGTGAATAATTATGGAAAACGATAAATTGGACTTTGAATATGGGGCACAAAGTTGCAGTTTATTTATTGCGGTTTTCCCGCGCTGTGAACTTCTATATTTTACCCGACGTGTTTGAGCTATAATGCCGCGAGTGACTCCAAAGAAAAGCATCAAATTCTGCAGCATTTGGAATTTGATGATGACCTCATTAACTCATAAAAAAATAAATATATATTACGTCAGACTTGGCTGTATGGGCTAGACCCTTTGCCTTCCCTATCACCTCATTCATCATCGAAAGAGAACAACAACAAACGAAAATTAAAAAAAACGTTCTAACAATCGAACCACCATCGCTAACATAAGCATTTTACCCTATAACCTTATAACAGAAAAATTGAGCACCCTTACTAGAATGGCGTAGGTAAAATGTAAGTGGCATCCAACGAAGCGAGCGTAGCAAAGAGAATGCGGGGATCGCAGCGTAGCGAGCAGAGCGTAGCCAACGAACCAGCCGAGCGATCTCCTCCTGTCATTGCCATAACTTTGAAATAATTCACCTCTTACACTGTGTAATGGATATACGTGCATATTTCATGTATGCACTTTAGACTGGATATGAAGGGAATATTAAAATAATCTAGAGTGTTATATCTAAAGATTAAGCTTTAAGGATTTATTTATAAAAATGACAACTACAAACCTTTCGATGTCCCCATTGCAGAAAACCAGGATAAACAAATTATATGGAATAAAATATAATCATCTAGAATCGAATGCGTAATCGTAATCTGCATAAAATTAGGACAATATAACATACATAAATTCACGCCAGATCCCTTACGGGGTAGGCAGATACAATTGAGCGCCACTTGACACGATAATGACGCTTCGTCGACATTCATCAACCTCTTCATACATGCCCTTTTGTTACGAAAGCTTTTTAATGTACCTTCAACCAGTGTACTATTTATTTGATCGTGATATGTGAGTCTCGGTCTACCAGGGCCTCTTCACCCACAACTTTCGCATTATAAGTCTGGTTCGTATCACTATGCTAAGCTTTAAAACCACTAAAAAATATAAATTATGATATCTAAAACTTCCTAATATAATCTATTTCCTTTAAATAACAATTTATAATATTATTCAACCAGGCTTTGGGCTCTGCCTCCTGACTTTGTCACATAATCTTTACGATATGACTTAACTGGATCCACTGCTGTTTTATTTCACCGAATTTAGACCAGAAGTTAAAGAAGGCTAATTCCGCGTAGATATATGGGTATAACTGCTAGGCCACCGAGGCAGTCAACAACCTATATTCCTAAATGATAATGTAACAAATCGATAGTACTAGTGTGGCGTCGGTCGAAGTCAACTCATCCATTCATTAAAAGTCTCCTGACCCCATAAATCCAATAAGGATCGTTTCTTATTGAATCTCAGTCGACGCTGATTCGGGTGTATTCGGCTATAATCGGGCCATTGCTTCCGTTCAGAATCGTCCCTAGGGCATTGGAAAGGTCGAGGCTGTCTCACAAGTAGCGGAATTCCAAATTTGAATGCGAACTGTCATAATGAGGGTCGGCGGGAAATTGAAGATGGCGCGAGACGTTTTATTTTTAATTTAATTGAGGCACTTGTGTAAACTTTAGTTCCGTTTTTTAAGAAAATCATGTCCTAGGTGATGATTATAATTTTTTTTTTACTGTTTGAAGCAAATGACAATAATGTATGAGGTTTTTTTATTTCTAATAATGAACCATATAAGAGCTGTGGTAGCCCGGTTGTAAGAACGCTTTCCTTTAAATCCTATTTAGTTCGGTTTGAACCCCGGCATGTACCAATGAAATATACACTTTCTGACGTACATTTACATAAATTTACCACACCGTTAAGCCGTCCACTAATACCAACTTGTGGAATCGTTCATAAATTGTCATCACACCCTCGTCAACCCAAGCGTACAGGCCAAATTCTCCAGGAATCTCTGGAAGGCCCATCTTTAACAATAAAGGTCTAGGACTCTGTGTTGTCCATATCTTAGTTAGTTGTATCTGTTTATATTTTAGTATGACTGCATCTTGTTATGAGCATCTAATAAATAGACAAATAAATAGAATATTTTTATCTGACGATGAACAAACTAACCGACTAAGGTAAGTTGTATTGATATAGAGATATGTAATTATTTATTTGATAGCTTAATTGCAATATGTACGAGTACAAAGGCGGACTTAATGTATTTTCTGACAGCCAAACCTTTAGGACATTAAGATAGTGTACCTACCAGGTAAGAATATTAGATACTTACTAATAAAAATGTACTAGTTACAATAATAATAAATTTGGTTACAAATGAAAATATACAGAAGAATTAGAAACATTACTTCGTATTAACATTAACCGGCTTAATGCGAACTAGACCCTACGCCCTAAGACGGATCCCTATTTAAGGCGTGGTCACACTTAACGCACCGCTATCTCGATCATTCCACCGACCGTTAAATACAGGATGTAATTCAGGAGGACCAAGCACCCTCGAGTGCTGCGTGCCTAAGTACTCGTACAGTCAACAAAAAAAGTGTTGTTTACACCATAATAAATAAAATTTATTGTAATTAATTATTTTTCCAAACTATATTTAAGTATTTCTGGTCATTTATACATATGATAGACAATATAGCTGCTGAATATAACAGCGAAAGAGAGACGGTTTATAGGGTTTTAGTCCGTAGGCGCCTTGGGGTCTCCTTAGGAGGCCTCAGCCTTAGGTGATTCGGGCATGCGACCTTCCGCGGTGGCCCTTTAGGCTGGGGTCGTATCGTCAGGCAATTTTACGATCACCATCTTTAAAATAAAAAAAGGTCCGCCTTTGTACTTTGTGTAATTAAGTTTTAATAAATAAATAAATATGTACGAGTATTTAACAAAGATTTATTGTTTTAACCGGCTTGTACGTGTAATATAGTGGTCGCCATAAAAAACTTACAATATATAATGAGGGATCACATGTCATACTCGGACAATGAAGTAGTTTAGACATGAATGCGAATCAAACAAGTAAACAGATATATGGACGTGGGGTCAGTTGATGACGTCATATGGCCTATGACAATGTCAGGGTTCCAATGAAAAAACCTGCAAATTTTATCAAACTTAATCAAAAAGAATTAGTCATTACTTTGCGTAATGAATCACCTAAAATCGCAAACATAACTCAAACGACAAAGTCTAGTTTTTTCCCTGACTGTACTATCTTCTTAAGCTTTATGGACAGGCAAGGCTTAAATATCTACAAGAAAACCGCCCTGTATATACATATAAATAATTACCTACAGGGTATCAACGATGTTGCGTGATGTTGCCAGAGTGAATCTTACAATTTATCCTACGTTTTTACGCCCATTTGCCGTTTACGAGAAAGCTTACTTATGAGGTTGGATAAATATACCTAAGTCTTTATATCAGCATCGCCAACCCATTAATATTACTGAAAAAAAAAGGATAAGTATTTTATGTAATTTATTCGAAGTAATATACAACCAGTATAAAAGAATTACAATATAAAAGCTACCTAAATAATAAAATTAAAAATAAACTAAACTATAAATAAAAAATGTCCTCTAGAGACGTCCCATCCGAGATAGTCCCAAGGAGACTGGCAACATTTCCCCTCTGTATAGCGAGGCTAATACGTTGGCAGAAATAATTGCCAGCCTTCCTGTCTCCAGACCTTTCTGTCAGCCGCTTTGACAACTCCTTGGCCAAGCGCCTCGCTGACGGTCCCCATGGGCCCATTGTCTCGACCCCAAACGGCGCAAACTCGTAACCGGAACCAAGGTTGGCATATTTGCGCAATTTGAGGTTCTCCGCAGAAAAAGCCGCTCTCCCCGCACCTGACGAGGTCGCCTGGATGTGAGATGGAGCTAATGTGTCTACACACGTCGCATCCCACACCAGAGATCTGCCAAGTTTCCACGGCCCAACAGTCATTCCGTCGGGTCTCTTGCCATCGCTCCGCACAATCCAATGGTTCTAAGATTGCGGGTACACCAGCAGTGACAAGAGCCTTTCGGATGATGTCGTTGAGAGCCGCGTGACGAGGAATGCGGCCAGCACTTCTAGCACAAGAAAGCCCGTGGTGTCCGAGATGATCGACTGGTTCTCCGCATCGACACTGGTGCGGGTGGACAGTCCGGGCTCCGAGACGAAGGCACACCGCCATGGTCAGTGTATGTCGGTCAAGGAGTGTGCCAACCGATGCTGAGGGAAAAGCCTGCAACCAAAGACCTGACTCCCTAGTGGAAACGGCCATGAGGCGAGCCCGCTCTTTCATATTACTAGCAGATAAAATATCTTCCTGTACCAGTTTGCAGAGCGGCTCGTCCCATAGTCGTTGGATTTTTTGGTGAAATTGGAACCGAAACATTTGGACATGCTACTGACCAGGCATCTCTGGCATCTGACAAGTACGACGGCTCAACGGAACCCAGAGATGGGTTAGTGATTCTCCCGTAGAGCTCGACAGTACTATGTACAGACGACAGAAAAGCTGGCAGTGCTACACTAGAAATTTTGCGGGTTCCCAGGCCTCCGAACCGAATTGGTAGTGAAGCCTGGGCCCAAGTACGGTCATTCATGGGGCAATTTACAATTTCGGTTAGTGAATTTTGCAATTGTTTGTCTAATAAAACTAGTTCTTCTGAAAATTTCCAAAGTTGAGAGCAACGGAGTACATACGTAAATTTGGGAGCGAACAAACAATATCGTATGATAAAAAGCGCCATGTGGGGTTGAATTTTGAATTAATTATTATTTATGTAATTGAAAATATTCAGTTAAACGAGGTTGAAGTTCAAATAATAACAATCCTGTCTATTGAAAGAGATAGAATGGGACTGACTACAAATAAAATGTTGATCACATTTGTAAAGGAAAGGCATATTACTAAAACTAAATGCAAGCCCACCTAGATCCTTGGCGACGTATCAGAATGAAAAAAAAACATGGATACATTTGAACATCAATATAGGTTCCCAGATGAACTAGCTGTATCAGCCTATAGGCCATCTTAGTTTCTCGGAACTTGAAAAAAGTTATTCTTATTCCGTGGAAATCAAATATTCCAAAAGATCACAACATGAAGTCGAACAAATATTACGATCTCACAAAAGAAATTTAAAGTTCCGGTATTGTCGTACAGAGTAGAGACGTGGACACTGACACCAGTATGCCTAGTGTGACAGTGAAGTTTTGTAAACGCAACTATAGTAGTAGTTTTTTTACTGAATTTTCAATGTTCATTGCCTGTTATGTAACTACAGCAGTTACGTTTTCCGAAACTTGCATTTTACACTAAGCACACAGGTATGGTCCATAATGGTGCTGCGCTAAAAGTAAACTTTAATTAAAATGCCTCCGTGGTCTAGCGGTTAAGTTCGTGGATTTAGACTCGAGGGTACCGGGTTCGATTCTAGACACAATAATTTATTTATGTACATATTTCTCGAGCTTGGTACTCTAGAGACGAGCCATTTGTCATGGTGGATCTATAGTAAAGTATATGTGAATCTCAAATAAATAGTTCTTTATAAGCTTCGTTTCTGACCACCTCCAAATGGGTTCGTGATGATAGTAATTTTTTCTTACTTAATTCTAAAATAAAAAGTGAAAAGAAATGAACAAGCACAAAGATTCTGTCGCCAAAAAGTTTAAGAACCATTTAACTATACTATTTAAATAATTTTATGATTGATACACACAAACATAAATTCTAATGCGAAACATAAGCGAAAAATTACAACATTAAATCCACTTTTCTAGATAACCTAACGCAAAACAGAGAGCTTTATCCCGGACACGTTCTATAAGGTATGGCAAACGTAAAATTAATGCAAATTACAATTAAACGCGTAATAACCGCACAACGCATTTCCTAATTGAAACTGGCTCTAATTGTAAGTAATATACCTACCGGGTAAACTTAGAAATGGGCTCTAACTGGCTAATTTGCTGAGCGTACGAGTTAAATGGTCTAATCTGTAGTGCCACAGCGAGGGATGTGCTTTCAATCGGTAATTTATGACAAATATACTGCTATATACTTTTGCAGTGGGTAGTTAAAAATTGAGCGCTAATTTCGCTTCATCGATATTCACTAATTCATTTCATCTAGAGTTTTTTTCCTAGAAATAGTAAAAGTAAAGTATTATCACGACCGAGTAGTCGGAAACCACGCTTATAAAGACGAGTATTCACAGCCATATAGTCTCATCGTAAATCAGTGGCAAGGTCGTCTATGTCTTTAGAGTACGAAACTCGAGAAATAAATTAAGTAAATTATTGTGGGACACAAGGGATCGAACCTGTTAGCTCCCAGCCTAAATTGTCGGACTTATTTAAATACCATCGTGTATTGATAGTTGCCTAGTGTTTTATATTTTTATACTGGCAACACTTATAAGGGATATTGCATTGGCGATGGGTAGGGGTGGCCTCTGCATGTTTACGATTTATTCCCGCGCATTCCAGCTGAAAGTAAAGTAGTTTAATAGGAAGTTATCATTAAATATCATAAATCGGGTTCTGCAGTGAAGACCACGTACTGGAAGACGCAGAGGGGGACGACCCCCCGCCAGATGGACAGATGACCTGAGGAAGGTCGCTGGTGGGGGATGGATGAGGGTGGCAGAAGATCGTGTGAAGTGGCGAGCCTTGGGGGAGGCCTACATCCAGCAGTGGAGAGACACAGGCTGATGATGATATCATTAAATAATTTTCTGATGAATCTTAAAGTCATGTCACTCAAAATGGACGCTTTTCACTGAGAGTTAAGAATTAAAAGAGTATAAAAGATATAGGTTTCGAAAAAAGTAGCATTTTCATTAATAAAGCTGTCATGAAACGATGTTACCAATTAAATATAAGTATAAAGCATAGATTCGTTACAAATTGCACATCACTAGTTAGTACCCGACTCTGGCGCAAAACGACCACGAATGGAAAATGTTATGATCATACACATTAATTGCTGCACTATAGATAATAATTATATGACTATTTGCGGATATTATGTGCATTTAAAGTGTTGAATATCAAAACTAACTACTTTACCATTCCGTTTTGGTCAGAAGAAAAACGCCTCATGTATTATCTAGATTCTAGACCTCAGAATTCAACTATGCATCCATTTATACATTTCAATTCAAGACCTTGGGGACTATTACAAATAAAATACTAATCTATCCCTCATATGCAAAAAAAAAGTTATTCAAGGCCAAAATAAATAAATAAAGTTTTTTTTTACTAAATAGTAGATATTTATTATAAAAATAGAAAAATTTAAAAAAAAAAAAAAAATGTATTTTCAATACGGTTCCTGGGTCCATTGTGTGTGGGAAAGAAATGAGAAGAATGGTGTCTCGGGCTTGCGACCAACCATATGCTGGTTTACGAAGTTGTACATCATAAAATTATCCGCAAAAAATAGTCTATACTTTTTTTCTAACATTCACTATTTCTCAGATAACTTGGTTCTAAAAGTTGAAGAAGTCGTATTCTACAAGTGCACATTTTAACGTACTGTACCCAGTAGGTATAGTCCACGTTATTTTTTTTCGTATAATTTGACCTGCAGCCCTATTCTGTTACTTAAGCGCAAACGTTATATAATGGAATCCATAAACTATATATGTATGTACATATATCACGCTATTAAAGTGCATATTTGCACGGACGCTCTCAAGGTCGAGCGCTTAAAGAGTTGAGAATTGAATAAGAGAGAAGACAAATTTCTAAGCATTCCATGGATTCACCGTGCGGGTGCCGGGTCCATCGTGTGTGGGTAAGAGATGAGAAGAATGGTGTCTCGGGCTTGCGACCGACAATAGGCTGGTTTAAGAAAAGGAGGCCTCCTTTTTTTTCTATTTCGCGATAATACGCTCACCATCCACCATTCTACTTCTCTCCCTACCCAACCAAATACTGTATGATTCCGTTAATGCCGTCTTGGAAGCTCGTTCCATAAATGTATTGACGGCAGACCTGCTTAGGCCCAATTCTTTCAGTAAGTGATGCAAAGATTTTGCTGGAACTCCTCTTGCACCAACCTCCACTGCGTAAAGCTGAGTCTTGAACCCGTTCCTGATCATTTCTTCTGTAAGATCATAATATTTATTTATAATTATATTTATGACGTAAATCCACTAATAACGTTTGCGACTAAGTAATATAATAGAGCTACTGGCTACTAAGTATAGCGGTTTTATTAAATCTCGAAGAGACGAACTTATAGTTAAAGGCTGAGTTGTACCAAAAAAAAATTAAAAATGGCGTCAATTATATCTGCTGACGGAAAACCTTCAAAATTTAACTAATACATTGGACGTAATGTTTTACTTTAATGGTTACATTTACAGAGTACGTTACATTTTGGTGGAACTTAGTCTACGACTTAAACATAACGGACTAAATAATGATTTTAAAATGTAGGCAAGATACATAATCTTTGATGCTTGGCCTAAGTAACTGAATACCAATAAAAACTGTTATTCAGTGTCTAATATTATTTTTCATAGATAAATCCACACTAACAACCAAGCCAGATGGCCTGCGATATCCTGAGCACGTGCGCTATGAGGCATACGTGACCTCTCGCGCGGGGTTCTCACCAAAATGAATTAATTTTCGAACGCGGCCAGATTTATACGACGCATGTGCTCGGGGTTTAGTAAATAGATTTTTTACTGGTGGTAGTAACCATACCATAGATATTTTTCGTATTCGGTTATCAAAATCGGGTAAAATGTCAGTGAGTGTTTAGTGATAGCATAGTTACCTATTTAGTTAAGAAAGTTTAAGACAAGACTAAAACAAGCAATTTGAAGACTACATTAATGCTATTTATTTTAAAAAAGTTAATACGGGTACTTAATCGAATTTTAATATGTTTTAAAAGTTCAAAACTAATTTAATACATTATAAAAAAATATCTGTCAGTATTTTTAATTATATACTAGCACAACATATGACCTTGCGCTACCTGATGGAAAATGGCACGCAAAGTCCATGAATAACTAACATCACTCCCTAAGACTATGCCGGCTTGACTGGCCATGACGGCAATTCGAGCCTGATCACGAAATGTGTGAATACACTTTACTGGGTTTATCGGCACGAACGGTGGATACTTCCCCGCCCCGGCAGACGCCTACCATCTATTTGTTTCCCTTGAAAGTATGTGCCATTTGCAATGATGTTAAGGTGAACAATTTGTAAGCTTGCCATGGTGATATTTATATAAAAACAGCACCGCTTGAAACAAGACTTACTTACCTATATAGATATATACGATTAACTCAATACTTTCCGTGATGTCTGTTGCAATATTTTGGTATCAATCTCATAAAAATATCACATTAAGTTGACCACATCTGCTGCATCCATTTTACTGCATTTCCATCCAAAGGAAAAACATAGTACAAAGCAACCAAAATAAAGACATAAAATACAAAGAAAAACACGCGGCGATTCAACCGAAATTGTAACCTCACCTTTAAACGAGGCCAATAAAAAGTTACACCATAAACGCGAATGACAGAACGAAGAATCTTGCGTGAAATACTTTTTTATTGTCTTACATTTAGGCTCAGAACTGCGAGACTGGGGATAGCCACGCAACCATGGAGTAGATACGAAATTACGCATTCGTTTTAGGCCGGTTACTGCAAAGAGTATAGTAACTAATTAGAAAAATAGGCAACTCTTGCGAAAAAGGTGGCGTTCACCCGAACTCTAGCGTTGTCAGGTGGATGATAGATTACTTATTGTGCCATACATACCTATTATAGGTACGGCTTCTATATAGAAAAAGTATTAGAAATTCGATGTTTGAGCCCGCAACGACTGCACGCGATACATAGGTAGGTACTAAGAATTTACACAATACATTTAAACTATAATTTTGTGGAGTTAAATAAGTGGTAGGTGGATGGTGGTAATTGCCGCGTCTGCCGGGGCGGGGAAGTATCCACCGTTCGTTCCGAAAAACCCAGTAAAATATATCCACACGTTTCGGGATCAAGCTCGAATTGCCGTCATGCCCAATCAAGCCGGCATAGTGTTAGCGACTGATGTCAGTCATGAGTGTCTGATTACAGTTGCTAACATTTATGGACCTCGCGCACCACTTACTATCAGGTGGGCGCAAGATGCATGTCGTGCTACTATAAAATATATTTTTTTAAAGTTAGCATGTCCACAATGGCTGACATGTTGATTGAATAAAAATTGATTGAATTATTTAATGAATAACCACTCTATTATGTTCAAACCACAGATACGAATTTAGTTTTATCTACTACTAAGAAAAATTGTCATTAGTATGTGGGACAGAGAGAGAGAGAAGAAGAATGGTGTATCGGGCTTACGACCGACTATAGGATGGTTTAGAAATAATGCCTTTTTTATTGCGTTACAAGACGTTCACAATCCACCATTCTGCTACTCTCACTACCCAACCAAATACTGTATGATTCCGTTAATGTCGTCCTAGAAGCTCGTTTCATAAATGTATTGACGGCAGACCTGCTTAGGCCCAACCCTTTCAGTATAAGTGGTGCAAAGATTTTGTTGGAATTCCTATCGCACCTCCTTCCTCTGTGTCATCAGGAACGGATTCTACTTTTTTTCAATCATAATAATTTTAAGTACTCGGCTTTTGTCAAAAAGACCGCTTCACGGCTTTCTGAAAAATAGCAGAAGTCATTTCACAAGTTGCAGGCTGGCTAAAAATTAAAATACAAATTTCTGTAATAAGGGCTATAAGCTTAAGGATCAGAGGAACAAGAAAGCGAGTGAGATGGATAGGATGTGAGGATGGAGCAGGTATGTTCGAAGGAACGAATGAATGATTAAATGTGAATGAATGTTAGATGATTTTATATATTTAGTTTTCTGTATTTTTTAGTTATTATTGTAATTTTGTTGAAATAAATTTATATGGTTCTTTAAAAAAAATGTATTCATCGAAAAACAAATAACCTTTGAATTATAAAGGGAGCAGAAAATTTTGCATGTCATTTGTAGAGTATTGAAATTTTGACTTTTGATATCACTGAAATCAGTATTCGGAAGCTTTACGAAACACAACGTAAATAGAAATTATTTCAACAAATTCATGCTTCATTTCGCATTGAAAACTTATGAAAACCAGACAACCAATCCTGAACATGCTTTCATACAGGTACCGATAGCAAATTAAGAATATGTTATTTTAATTCTGGCGAAAATTATACTATATCTGTCTTCAGATATCTCAGAATCTTAAATTCATTAATATAGGGGTATATTTATTTTTAATATGTTTTGTTAATATCTTCTTCTTAAACAGGCCTTAGAAGATCAAGTAGTTTATGATGAATGGTTCAGTAAAGCAATTGACGCGCGCTTATACTCTCGTATTACCTTAAAACCTTTTATCAAAATTCAGTTCCAGTTACAATGCTTGCGATGCTTGCAATGCTTGATCAAACTTCGCCTAGACGGTCAAGCGCTTGAGACAAATACTTGAGTCATTCAAACTTTCTATCAATTACCGTTTAGGCTTGACTCAAGCGTGATACTCTAGGATGGACTAGACGGGCAATCAGTTTGATCAGATTAAACCAAACATGATTGACTATCTAAGCGTGGGTTGTATCAGGCCTAGGACTAGGGTATCATTACAAATTACAAATCAGAAAGTATCATGTCTAATGCTAAAATAACATATTGACTTCGCGCTGCTTTAAGCAATATTTTTTAAAATTCGAATTTAGATACTACAATTTCTTAAAATAAAATATATTAAAAACTAATTATAAATAAAAACTAAACTAAAAATACCTATGAAATTAAAACTATTCTACAAAATAAACTAAGGGCTTACCACCTAAAACGCTCGCCACATTTCCTTGTCCGCCATTTGAGGTCGCCACACTCTTCATAAATTCATTTACCCAGCTCTTTCACGAATTTGTAAAAAAATCATTTTAGTACATTTACACACTTATTTTTATCACAATTTAATACACGTTGATGCATATTTATTCAATAGATAAACCTATGTAAAAATTGTGACTTGAGTCAGAAAATCAAGCTGTATAATGCACTTTATATACTAAAACCATACGGCTTTAACGGAATCATATAGTATTTTGGTTGGGTGGAGAAAAGAGACAACAATGGGTGAAGTAACGTTACGCAATCAAAACGTGGGCCCTCAATTCAGTCGAGATAGTTTGAGCTACTATTTCTCCTCTTTCACAACACCCGGTAACAGAACAGTGAATCCATGGACTTCTAATAGTCTTCATAACAAATCACAATATTAAATATATAAATAACAGAATGTATTTGCCGACGGTACCTGCAGTCGATACCTATCAAAAACCCGTTCCCAATTTCCTCACAGACGGTGTTGAGGAGACTGGCTACGGGAGAGTACTTCTCCTTCTTTTCTCCCTTCGCAATCCTTTCGAATCCGATCCCACTAATGCTCTGTGAACGATTATTGCACCTCTATATACTTTTTTAAACCGGTTTAGATTTGTGAACTTTTAAACATAACAAAAAATAGAGCACCCTAAACCAATTTAACGTTTTTGTTGTCATATTTTTTTAATGTAAATATATATAAATAGTTTTTTTAATATTATAGATCAGCTAGATATATACCCACAATCCCAGCTCACTTCTAAAGTTAAGCTTTTAGATAATGTTTTAAGACATTAAGCTCGCCTATGAACTGTGAAATTTGTATTTTCTGTACAATAAAGAATTTATCTATGTATACATTAATTCATATTATTATATTATATAATATTATATTTAATAATTTGTGATTTAATGCACTAAATTTATCTGTTATTATAGCCTTTACCAAGACTCCACTGCTAAACTTTTTGTCTTTTTATTCCGTCTTATCTATTGGTGAATTAAATGTAATTGTGTGTTATTGTTTTGGATTTGACAATTTTCTTAGCTTTATGCGCTTTTCTTTTGATTGATTGTCTTCACAGTAGATTTATATTTTTATGTTTGTGAACCCATTTATTGTCTTATGTACGAGTATTGTGTAATATTTGATAATATTGTATTTTCTGTTAATGCTGTTGGAGTTCCAGATAAGTAAATAATAATAATAATATTTTAGGATAATCATGCCTACTCTCGCCACTCTGGACATACGGGTTGGCAAGTTCTTGGAGTTCATAAAATTGTAGCAATTTTCGAATCGTTCAGTTAACAACTGAGGTGGGAGTTCGTGAACAACTTTTAAATGCTCCCAAAGGAACTATTTAAAAAATCTTACAACTGTCGCGTCGTTCAGCAGGTAAACTTTGGCTGAGCACGATTTTACAGTTATAGTTGTACGTATCTCTCTTTTGTAACTGATTGTGATGGAAATTGAAATGGAAAAAGTGTTATTGCTCCGCACGTAGAAACAAAACCTGAGCGACAAGCTGGAATTCATAACAGGACGTAACATCGCTCGGGCCGCCTTTGCCTGGTTAACGGCGTGGCAGGCACCCATCTTAACGTCCTGTTAATGATACAGCGCATATTAACACACGTTTAAAAAAATAGGTAGATCATATCAGCTGTCACAAGAGGTTACGGTTCTCATTTTAGTGGATGACATGACGGGCTCTTTGCCATCTTAACATATCATTGTATTCTTCTTCTTTTTGATTAATTGCTAAATTTAGCGAAAGCAGATAGTGTAGACAGAGTATTTGCTCCTTCGTGTTCGTCAAGTAGAAATGTTAGTTCTTCTTAGCCAAAATCATATTTTAATTTATTACCCAAATAAAAACGCCAGCCTCTGTATAGTACAAGTAAATAAGACTTGTAATAAAACCGTAATATAGAGCACTCAAGCGACATGTCAATGCTTTTCGAAAGAGTGTTCCAAGCATTTTACTGGTGCAAAGAAAGTATGTGTCGATGTTTTGAGACATTTTCTGCTTCGCTCGTGGACTCGGAATTGAATTAGCCTTAAGCGACTGCGGATGGCTTTTTGTATATTTCTTTCTTTATTTGGTATGTTTTAGTAGGTATTATTTTCTGGATAAGAGCTATTTATTTTTATTTTATTAGACTTATTTTACACATATAATTCTGAGAATTATATCCTGTCCTTATATGGCCAATAGCTGAAGATTAACCCTACGTGTAGGTATGTATATCTCACAGAAGAAATAATTAGGAACGGGTTAAAGACTCAGCTTTATACAGTGGAAGTTAGTGCGAGAGGAATTCCAGCAAAATCTTTGCACCACTTACTAAAAGAATTGGGCCTAAGTAGGTCTACCGTCAATACATATATGAAAAGAGCTTCCAAGACGGCATTAACGGAATTGATGGATGGAATGGTGGATGGTGAGCGTATTGTCGCTTAATAAAATAAAAAAGGATGCCTCCTTTTTAAACCAGCCTATTGTCGGTCGCAAGCCCGAGACACCAATCTTCTCAACTCTTACCCACACACGATGGGCCCGGTACCCGCACGGTGATTCCATGAAATGTCTAGAAATTTGTCTTGTTCTATAATTTAGGGATATAATCTGTCGAAAGCTCAAAATGTGGAGTGCAGTCTGTTTGTTATTCCTTCCTAATGTATTGTATATCCTAATATATCATGCTTTGTCTAATCATGGTTGTATTTTGCCTGCTGATACCACAATCTAGTTCATGTTCGTAAATCGCGTAGCAAATGACATCACAATGGTCGTTAATCGTTCGTTAATCTTCTAATAGATAAGTCAACTATTCATTCGGGCTATAGCAAATACACACATCAAAAAAGTCTAGGGATCAAGCATGTTTATGCGGATTTCTTGTGATTGAGATGTGGCTTTGTAATAAATTTATGATTTTATAAATTTATATGGATCCTTTTTGGTGCATTTCATAATTTAAAACAGGAACTGTCAATCAAATTCGAGTAAAAGATGAAAATCAGCTGTCAATATTTTCCCTATAAAAACATAAGACGCATTGAAGACATTATTAGTGCTACTGTTTCCCTACTACTGATTAAAACCAACGTTATTATGGAGCGGCGACGTCATTTAAGCAGGGAAGAAATGATCAGAGCCGTGGGAATGATAGAAGCTGGTTCCCGGCAACGTACTGTGGCTTTAGCTCTGAATACAAGTCAGAGTGTTATCAGTCGACTTTGGACACGTTACCGAACCACTGGTACCGTGGCTGAGCGCCATGGAGGACGGTATCGCTGCACCACACGGAGACAAGACCGATACATTCAAATCACAGCTCGAAGAACTCCAACAATAACCGCCATGATGTTAGCCGTGAGCCTTCATCGCTCTTCAGGGAACTTAATTAGCGACCAAACAGTCAGAAACCGCTTGCATGAAGTGAACCTTCATTCCCGAAGACCGCTACGGGTACCACCTATAGCAATGCACAATCGTAGGACTCGATATCAATGGGCTCTTGAACACAGAAATTGGACAGAAGAACAATGGCGTTTCGTGTGCTTTTCTGATGAGTCTCGTTTTGGTATGAGGCCGGATACAAGACGTATACGACACTGGAGAACCCCTGGACGCCAACAGCGATTAAAATCCTGCCAGGAAGTCCATCCTTATAGTGGTGGAACCATCATGGTATGGGCGGGTATTTCGATCGGCGGAAGAACTGAGTTGATTTGGATCAGAGGCAACCTCAACGCTCAAATTTATGCTGAGACGGTTGTATCAGACGTCATCGTTCCTCTACAAGTGCATATCGGTCCCTTATTTCAGTTAATGCATGATAATGCACGACCGCACACCGCAAGAGTTGTAAGACAGACTCTCGCCGCAGCTAACATCAATGTCCTGCCCTGGCCTGCTCAGTCGCCAGACTTGAACCCGATTGAGCATGCATGGGATATTCTTCAGAGAAGAGCTCTGCCGAATATGGAGGGTATCCAGTCGCAAGAAGACCTTTTTTTGTTGTTGCAACGAACATGGGCGGCCATTCCACAGCGTGATTTGGATGAACTCATTTTGAGTATGCCAAACCGATGTTCTTGTGTTGTTAGTGTTCGCGGTAGAAACACGGATTATTAATTGTTTAAGTTACCCAATAAAATTAAAAAAAAAACTGTTATTTCAGTCTTTTTTTCGAACTTTAATGTTAGTGGTTCAAATGTCAAAAATCCCTTTATTAGGAAAATGGCAATTTTTTTTACTAATGCAAAGGTGACTTGGTTTATCGTTACTGTAGACAAACGAAAACATTTTATTTGATCAATCCTTAAAGAAAATTTTAATGAATATCAATCAGGAGAAAAGTTATTGCAAAAATATATGTTGATCCCTAGACACTTTTGATGTGTGTACATTCCGCCATCAAGTTCTTTTGGCGGCTTCATTGATTGTATTATATACTACTGAGTGGTTTGGCCGTTAAGGTCTTAGATTTAGACCCTGAATATTACAGATAGCCCACTGTATAGAGGATGCATGGCAGAGGAGACGGCCGCGCACGAAATCATCATCAGACTGCGAGGACTCTTAGGCAGGAACGTTACGGGTCTCCTTGCCTTCCTGGAGGAGATAATCCTCCACTAATGGGGCCCAGGTCACGCAAAACGGTCTCAATGACTAATTGCGGAAAATATCCAGCTTATCCTATCCTTAGACTTCGAGGTACCGGGTTGATTCCTGATTGAAACCCAAAAAAAGCTTGTCATGATGGCTCTCTGTCTGTTCAAGGGATTAAGATGGTTTAACGCTTTAGCATCTCTCTCTCTCGCTCGCACAATCCAATATATTCAAAGTTTTTTAAAGTATGAATGTTCTTTTGAGAAATAGAACAGAAAGAGTCTATCCACTTTCTAGGATTATTATTATTATTATTTATATTATATTTTCACTTTTATAAACAAAATTTTAGACAGAGATAAATAGAACAAACATTTA
Organism: Tinea semifulvella; assembly: GCA_910589645.1. NCBI lineage: Eukaryota > Metazoa > Arthropoda > Insecta > Lepidoptera > Tineidae > Tinea > Tinea semifulvella. Next base: position 2,804,362 of record OU342585.1, on the reverse strand, counting down.
TAACGATTGTTCTCTATTTTACAAAAAACAAATCTATGATTAATATATGTACCTACATAATGTTCGTTTATTTTATTACCTAGAAAGTTGATAGACTACATTTCTCAAAAATTGACTTAGACGTAAGTCTTTGAAAATAGTGATTTGTGCAAGCGAGAGGAATGCATAAGAGTTAAGCGTTCTTAAGGAAATCTTAAGTTATTAAGAAAAAAGGTAATAATATTTTTCGCTTAAGTACTAACTTAAACAGTTCAGTGAGTCTGTGAACGATTGACTTGGTCTAGTGACTTGTGCGATGTCGGTCGAGTGTCGGACAGCCGGCGACATTAGTTCACACGTGCTACGGAGCTTACAGTCCTAATATACAAGGTGATTCACAACGCAATAAAACAAAAATAAAAAAATACTAAAGAGTATTTTTTTGTATTAGATAGACACCGCCGACACACACCTGTACGAGTATATAACTCGGCCGCATTTATATAATTAACTTTAGACTACTTAGGTATTTAAATTATAATTACGAGTACCGCTATACCAGATATAACCACTAATAAAGTATGTAGTTCACATACACAAGGTCTAGCGGTTAAGTTCGTGGATTTAGATGCGGAGGTACCAGGTCCGAATATACAATATATTTTTATACGCTAGAGACATCGACGACCTTGCCACTTGTCGTTATAAGCCAATAGTAAAGTTAGCTAAATGTAAATACGTTTTTTTACATTTCCAAAAAATAAAATCAACAGCATATATTTTAAATTCAGAGTTGTGTGTGATAAGATGGCTGGCAGTATTCTTGGGCAGCAAATCATCATTGCTGTGCAGTGGGGAAATGCTGCAAATGTTCTTGGCACACTGCCACATGACTAAATCATGGGTGATTTATTTATTTTATAGTTTTTGGTTGTATATATTTATAATTCAATTTATTTTATCTTATTTAACTCCAATGCAACATATATTAGACGTCTAATGACACTTCGTTACGTTGAATCGATCATCGGCAGTAATCGTTATGAGTAATTTGTATTTTGACCAACTTACTCATGGTATTGTTTTTGATTCTCTTTTAATGTATGATCCCAAAAGACCTGCAGATGACAATAGTTACAACTTCTAAACTGTATTATACTTACGGTCAGTTGCAGAAGGGATGATTAAAATAATCTATGATTAATAATTTGATATACGCCACGTGATTGGTAGTAAGCTTGTCACGTTGGTGATTTCAGCCAATGACGTGCCTCAAAGGCATAAGTTAAACGTGTCAAAATATAATCAGCCATTCTGCAACTGGCCGTTATTGTAGCATTGTTCATCTGTGGGTCATCAATCTTATCAGGTAAGCACTTGTTGTTTATCTTTATATTCTTTACACTTTTTTCACAATAATATTATTGCAGTCATGTTTTCTTCTCTTACTCTTTATTGTATAACTTTAAACTTATATGTGAAAACCTTTAATAGTTCTTAGTGAATTTACTTTATAATATTTATTAAAATATTGTCAACTGTTGGTTTTCCAAAATAAATAAAAAAAAAATTTTTGTTTTTCCTTACTAATAAATACCTAATTAAATAAATAAAAACAGCCTGTATAGTGATTGGTGAACCTCAAACAGATGCCGCCGGAGCCAACCAATATCGACTCCTGTGATACGTCCAACTGTTCATCCCTTGTTAGATGCACTAATGTAATGTAAACTCGTAGCTTGTCTAAGAGCTATTTGGTATAGGCTGAGAAGACAAGATTAATAACATCCATTAGGTCAAGCATATGTCATACTACCTAAATGAATATTTGTACAGTAATGGATTATAACTTTTATTTATAACTATTTTTTTTATTATTTAGGTAGCTTTTAATTTATATTTAATGTACTATAATTAACTTCGAATAAAATAGCAATAATAACTAAAAAATACAGAAAACTAAAATATAAAATCATCTAACATTCATTCACATTTAATCATTCATTCGTTCCTTCAAACATACCTGCTCCATCCTCCCATCCTATCCATCTCACTCGCTTTATTGTTCCTCTGATCCTTAAGCTTATAGCCCTTATTACAGAAATATAGCTATTTTACTTTAAATATAATAATTAAAAAAAATTTACTTAAATAATAATAAAAAATAAAAAAAACGAAACTGAATGCATAAATTTAATTAAATGTATTTATTTACATTAATAAATATGTTGTGTCCCGATCAGGACATACATACATAATAACATACAAGTCTATTTCAGTCTATAGCCACCGAATTAGGATTGGAATTTTGTTATTGATAGAATGAGAGTTTTTGGTGAAATATCAAGTAATATTGGCGCCTGTCTGACGGTCACGGGTCGCGGAACTTTTGTTTACGAAAATGTCATAAGTTTCGCTGCGACTTGCTTCGTGACACAGTGACTCTGTTCGATATAGTTTTATTGTTATTACCTATACAAAGTTTATGGAACAACAGTAAGTAGTTTGAAGTTTTATTTTATTCCTTCTAATACTGCCTTCGTGGTGTAGCGGTTAAGTCCGTGGATTTAGACTCGAAGGTACCGGGTTCGATTCCTGGTCTGGACACAAAAATATTTATTAATAAATCAACTTAATTAATATTTAATTTATTTGTGACATTTCTCGAGTATGGTACGCTGGAGACATCGACGAGCTTGCCACTTGTCATGATTGGCCTAAAGTAAAGTTGGCTTATTTATAAGCGTGGTTTCTGACCACCCCGGAAGGGAAACGGTAGTGATGATACTTTACTTTCTTTCTAATAAGTAATACCAAAGCCAGACCAAGACCAATTCTTGACTAGACTTCGTCTTGGTCTTTTCTTGGTCTTGGTATTGCGCAAGAGTCTCGCAAAACTCTTGCTCTAACTCAAACTAGATATTTATTTGTAATTATACCTCGTAAGACTCTATTTTTTAAATATTTTTTATACTATTTCGACATGTGACCTTGTTCCCACCTGATGGTAAGTGTCGTGCGAGGTCCATGAATGTTAGCAACTGGAATCAGAGACACATGACTGACATCAGTTCCTAATACTATGTCGGCTTGACTGGGTTTATCGGCACGAACGGTGGATACTTCCCCGCCCCGGCAGACTGGGAAAATCACCACCATAAGTCCGCCTACCACCTATTGGATATTCTATGTCCGCAAACTACTATCTCAAGAACTACTTGTCTAATATAATTCGAATTTGGAATAGTTATAGTATATATATAATCTAGTTGACCAACATGTATCCGAAATTGTATACAAAGTTAGTAACAAAAACCCTAAATACTCGCATAACACTTTACATGATGTTTTATTCATCAATACGAAGTTGTTACACTTCGCAACCGTCTCGCTCACACAATCCAACATTTCAAAGAATTTTTAATTTAACTCTAACTCTTGCTCACTCTTTTTCCAAATTTTGCTAAAAAAAATCTTATGCAAGTGACAGGGTTGCGAAGTGTAACAACCCTCTAAAGAGACAAAAAAAAAGCATTAGGAACAATCAAAAATTCCAAACACTTTCTTCTAAGCTCAAAGAGAGTGCTTCTATTGCACTATTTCATTTTTGAAGTACTCATCGCAGCGTTTTATTTATCTGACACACAAAAGGCAAACCACCACTGGTTTCTATTCAAAGCAATTTTGTCTTTACACTTGTGAGAAAAGCGTGTTTAGAGTTCAATTTAGATTGGATTGTTTAACGGTTTAGCGATATCTATAGTACCAAATATACTTAATACTGCTTCGTGGTCTAGCGGTTGAATCCGTGGATTCAGACCTGGAGGTACCGGTCGGATTCCTGGTCGGGACACAATAATATTTATTATTTAAATAAATAAATCAAATTAATATTTCATTTATTTTTTATATTTGCCTAGTTTGGTACGCTAGAGATATCGACGAGCTTGCCACTTGTCATGATTGGCCTATAGTAAAGTTGGCTAAATGTGAATCCGTTTCTTTATAAGCGTGGTCTGATACGGTTGTGATGATACTTTACTTTTAATAAATAAATATAAAAAAAAAAAATAGTCCAAATTTGTCCATAGTAACAACTTAGAACTTAAGACTATGTTAGTAACAATAGAAAATAATTATAATAAAGCTGACACTTATAGCCACAGCTCGGGAAATGTCTGGCGTGTGCCACTTCGGGGAAGTGTTAGTATAATTGCCAGACACCCGCCATTTAAAAAATTATAATATGAATATACATATTTAACTATGCGCGACAGTGGGCTGTAACCCTCTATTGCATATAGCTGGAGTCAACCCTATCAGCAATAACAATTGGTATTATATTGGTACTGGAGCGCAATCCGAAGAGCATCGCAGCTCTTTCGTATCATTAGCATCAGCAAACATGCCCGATACGCTGCAGGACAGTATAATAGTAATAATGGCGGAAAATATTTTTTGAGGTGTCATAAGCCTAGGGCCTGTATTAATAAATCGATTTCAAGATCCGACATTACTCAAATATGAATTGCCTCTTTTTTATTTCTTGATTTGACATTAGTAAAAATAGACAAATTAAGAAAGAATATAGAGACAACTTGATATCAAGTTTAAATTAGATCTTGGAATCTATTTCCCGTATTGGCCGAGGCGGTTAAGGTGGATGTATTTGATAAAAGGTTAATGTAAAAGAGGTATGTACCACATACTACGAGTTTGGTTAGACCGTAAAAATTACGCTGTACTGTATCTGCCCTTAAAGATGATGATGAAGTAGATATCATTCGGATACTTTAACCTATACTAATAATTTGTCTTTCGTTTCATTTTACAAACTTCGTTGAAGAGACAGAATAGTTTCGCCATAAGAGAAAATACAGTCTATAGATTTGAGACTTTTGTATATCTGAATGTTCCAATACCAAGTCTTTTCCAGCCAAGCCGGGCGTCTGAAAAGCGACTCGTAAAGTCCGGGAAAGGCCACTGAAAATCTAGAAAAGTCTATTGAAAATCAGTGGATCGGAACTGTTGCTCGTGGTTTTATGGTGATCGCCAATGCGGTGGGACCGTAGCTTTAATCCTTTCAAATTAAGTTTTAAAATTAAGTATAAATAATAAATTTAAAACTTAATTGAACCAAAAAAAAACGTATTACGTAAATAAATAAAATTTCAATTAATACAATAAACAAAAATAATTGCTTCTCCAAATCTCTGAATTAAAATACTTAATTTTGGGGGTAAAAACTGCAGGCCCTATTGTCACCCAGGGACATCAGAGGCTTTGAACAATTTCTTTATAAAAAGTTTTCAGTTCTGATTCTCACGAGCCTATGGTATTTTATTAATTGTTGACTACACACTTTTAATATTTTTGTTTACTTGCTTATTTTTGTTGTTCTTGTATTAAGGTTTTATTTTTACATAATCGATTATGTTTTGAATGATATTGCCTCTCTCGCTCGCCAATTCACACGATCTTCTGCCACTTCATCCAGCCCCCACCTGCCCTTTTTCAGGCCATGCGTCCATGTGGTGCGGTGTCGTCCCTCTCTGCATCTTCCTGTACGTGATCTCCAGTCCAGAAGCCGTCTACTTCATCGGTTCTGCGACTTACGTTTTCCGCCTATTGCCACTTCATCTTACTCATCTTAAATGCTATGTCGGTAACTTTGGTTCTCTGACGAATGTCCACGTTTTGGACTTACCGAATAGTTCTCTCCATAACTCGCTCAGCCACCTTAAACTTGCGGACCAGACCTGTCAGTGTTCGACTCTGCGCTTTAACAGGATTTAACGTAAATCTGTGTCAAACCTTTTTTATGATTCATGGTATATGTATTTAAAGTGAGAACTTTATTGCGCGCGATTGGTTGGGGACCTATTTCGTTGAACGTACATCCGTACGTCAGAACAGCGCTCAAGGGGAAAAACAGCGCGGCAGGGAAGGGGGATAGGGGCGTATAGGTGCGCGCCGCGCGTATAGCCGATGCCTCTCTCGCTCTCTCCCGCTCCTTCTTTCTTTACGCGTCTGCAACTATGCGTGCGCACGCTGCTACGCGCATTCTCCATATTCCTACCAACTACGAAATCAATAACCTGCAAAAACGAACTAATCTCACTTTTGCGGTACGTCCCGCGACGCACCCGTTTTTTTTTTGTTTTTTTTTTATACATTTGGTTCTACTATCTTGACGTGAACGTTTTGCGGCTACTTTATCGAAGGACCAGTTCCTAGCAGTAGGATATAGTGAAAAGTGCTAGCAAAGCTGAGGGATTGTCTGCTGTCCTTATATTACGATCGATTCTGTGTTTAGCTGTTTTATATACGTATAAATCTTATTATTTGTGGTTCTTCTACCCACGTTCTTTACTAAAAGTTCTACATAAGTTTCCACTACAAACTAAAATTGATTTTATTTCTGTTGCGAATTTGGTCTTAATCAATTAATCAAACTCTGAAGCAAACTACTTTCTTTACCGAATCATTCAGAACTGATTTCAGTAAAGTATGCCCTCGCCAACCCAGTCTGGCCAGCGCGTGGCGAGTTCATGTCAAATTCTCCAGACATTCTGGAAGACCCATTATAATAACGTTACATCACTGGAATATATCTGTCCGCGTGTTACCTAAACTACTTGACCGATTTTAATAAAAACTGTCATAGGTGCTCCTTAAAACAGAGGAATCGACATGGGATATATGACGTTACTGTCTGAGTATGACATGTGACTCTATGGTCATATGAAAGTTTTTTTTCGACCTATACTAAACGAGCGTAGCCGGGTCAAACAACTAGTTTAGGAACGCTGTATAAAGGCATTTTTTTAATAAACAGATACAAGTGTCATAAACAAAGCGACACTTATAAAAGGATGTGGATAAGTTTGTGCTGTCAGCGGCGCGTGATCGTGCATAAATCCCAGATTAGCTACAACCCTTTCATAAACCCGCATTGCAGGCGCCATTGTTAACGTTTTGCCACATTCTGACATTTTGATAATTATTTTGTTGAATACGCTTTTGTCTTTTGTTAAACGCAAATTTCTACTTTTGTTTTAATTTGCATAAGTACTCAAAATTAAAATAATTATTTACATGACATGGGTTAGTAACAATGGTCTTCTTAAATCTATACTAGTATAAGTAGACAACGTTCTCCATGACTGCCCTAATAGGCTTACAAATATAAGGTTTTAAAAATTATAATACTATTCTATAGAACTATTTTTTATTAATATTATCTCCCAAAAAATCTTTAACATTAAATAAAAATATCTAATAGTTTTTTTTTTTATTTAGACAATAGCCCTTTAGTTTTGAGTTCCGAAACAACAAATCCATACTGGAGGAACTGGGGATTAGACAACGCCTTTCCCCGACTGTACAACCACGCATTCTCACTTTCTTAGGACACATGTCACGACGTGGAGAGACAACCATCGAGCGCCTGGTAATCCAGGGGAAAGTCGATGGCAAGAGGGTGCGTGGTAGGTCTCCGATGAGATGGATAGATCAGGTAAAGGCTACATCATTCCCTACATGAGTGCACCAGGAAAGCTTCGGTCCGAGAGGAGTGGCGATGGCTTGTTTAGCATGCCACCAGCACTCACGACACTCTGCCAAGATTGTAGCGACTAAGAAGAAGAAGTTCCTTAAGATTGTCTGGTAGATGATTACATATTGTGGTAGCCATTACAAATATGTATCTACAATAGAATGATGTTTTAGGTATCTTTTGTGGCATTACCATTATTTTATTTGGCTTTTTTTTGTATTTTTTTAAATTAGTTTAATTGAAGGCTTTCTTTAACAAAAACGCTAGCCTCTAATATGTATAAGGATGGTTACGGTAAAACCTTTAACTTTAACGTTTTTATTTATTAATCAGGATTTAACTAAGGACGATTTTTTATTGGATTATAAACCTTACACCACCACCATTATACTGCGAGGAATTTATTAAAGAGCAAATATTTTTATATTATAATCTAGAATAAAAATAAAGAACTACGTATTTTTTTATTTAATTATTCAGTAATAAAATCGTAAGTTACAGTGCAGATAAGTTATCCCAAAAGTATCGCCACTCATACAGAGCCTAATCAAGATCAACAAATCACAGATCGACAATCGCGCGAACGTTGACTTACGTAATTCTTTCTCTCTCTATTTCGTCTTTTATCTGTAGGCGAGATCAATTAATAATGACACTCCACAGTCTTTAGTTGTATAATATTAATACATTATTTATATTATTATTCGCGATTATTAAACGCTACCTTATTCACCATGCAGTAGTGTTTTGTTTTAAGGATAATCAGTTTTATCTTTAAAAAAATACCTATTAGAGGTTCTACCAATGACGCTTGAAGCCTTAAAAATATATTTGCTCTTTTGAAAATTGCACGCGGTATTATTACTGACTTTTAAATAACAATTTTAAAAGTTTTCATTGATTGTTGTACTGTAAATGTTCAATATAAGACCTATTCCCACCACATATCCTGTAGGATATTTTCCTTCAATATCCATAAACATGTTCCCTCCAGTTGTATATTAGAGCTTCAATGTAAATGCTGTGAATAGTGAAGAACATAATTTTTACTCGCAATGGTTGGCGCGTCGGCCCACACCACTTTACTACGCTGCGCAATTGCAAAATGCAGTTATATAATTTTGTTTATTTGTTAATTTACATCATAAAATATTTACGTTCAAATAAACATAGTTCTGATATATTTTTTCAAGTAATCGATCGACTATAATGGCTCAAAGTACATTGAGACTCTTTAGAATTTTTAATAATAAAACTGATGTCCTATTTATTTTAAACCTCTAAGCTATTTGTTTATTTATTTAAAACAACTATGTAATTACAAAGGCAGACGTAATTAAAAACTAAGGATCAATCGTCATAATGTTTATCATTAACTCATTGTTTTCCACTGTTGATTTAGGGAATAAATAACATAGACATATGGTATGTGTACCACATTGGCCGGTATGGCATGAATGGCAATTTCTTCAAGTTGTTTCCTTTTTCTATTAAAAAGCAAAGACATTGATGATATATATGACTAGATAGGGCCTTTTTTTTCCGGCTCCACTAATACAAACTTGTGGAATCGTTAATAAATTGTCATTAAAACTTGACATTGGACCCTTCTGGCCAGCGTGGCGAGTGTAGGCCGAATTCTACAGAAGTTTCTGGAAAGCCCATTTCCTACAATGGAAGTTTAGAACTTCTAGGGGCTGTGATATGATGAAATAAAAATATATTAATAAGATTTGCCGTGAAGCGGTAGAGGGAAGGAGAATTTCCGGACTTCACCCCGTGACCTTTGCGGGGTATTTAAAGTGCTGCAATTATTATCTTACATTTAAAATATAGTTGTTCCATTGTTCAAGAGAAATGTGTCGGGTTTCGGCTCTTAATATACCCATTTAAAATGTGGTTGCACGAAATAGCAGTTCTATTTAGCTACTAAATAGTATGTACTCCTATGTATGTATACTAGTAGCCAAATTCTGTTTCTTAAAACGCAGACATAATGTAAAATAATCGTTTATCGACCACCGGGCACCGTCAATAGGTATTAAAGTTAATATTCGAATATTTTTTTTACTTTTTACTTATTTACTTACGGTATGGATTTAGTTGCACTCGCTACTGACAATTTATTTTAGTTTTGATAATAATTTTGATTTCTCCTCCTTGCGTCGTTATCCTTAATGCTGAGGGTCTCGGACGATGCTGCGCCATCCGGGTCTGCACAAGGCAGGCAGCGCACTGTGGACTGGGGTGTTAAGTATGGTTCGGATCTGGTCAGACCAACGAATCGGGCTTCGGCCACGGGGCCTCTTGCCTTCGATTTTATCCGTGATCACCAGCTTTTCCAGATTGGCCGAACTTTTTCGTGCTATATGACCAAAATACTCAAAGACTCGCTGCAGGCAGATAGAAGAGAGCCTGGTAGTGACTTAGAGCTCCTTGAGTATTGATACATTGGTTCTCTGCGCTGTCCACGGAATGCGCAACATACGCCTCCAGCACCACATCTCAAAGGCGTCGACGCGGCTATTATATTTGATTTAGTTTAGTTTTAATTTAATTTAATTTATGATTAAAATATAAGTCAATATTTAATTTAAGTGCTGTCTATAAAATAAAAATCATTCTGGCCAATGTATAACAAAATTCCTATCGTCAAATATGTATTAATTTAATGCTGTGATTTTGTAAAACCAATAATAAATAAATAATATTCAGTAATTTATTAGCTCGACTTGAGCATAGCTTGGCTAAACCCACGCATTTTTGACGATAAACCTTTACGACGAGTACATGAAGAGATCTACGGTGTGGTAGCCCAGATGGACGGACGAACATAAACAGGTCTATATCCAGCAGTGATGAGACACAGGCTGATGATGAAGAAATCTATTACTACGGCACCCTCACGGTGAATCCATGGAATGCTTAGAAATTTGTCTTCTTCATAGATTTGTTTTAGTACAAATAGAGTTGGATCGTAATTATTGTATTTGCAATTTTACTCTGTCTAAAATAAAAAATATAAAAAATGTCCGTAATATCCTAAAAAGTTCATAGACTACATTTCTCAAAAGTAAACTCAGACTTTAATAAGCTTTAAAGATGCTGTATTGTGCGAGCGAGAGGGAAGCACAAGCGTTGAACGCTCTTAACCGAATTACAGTAGGAATGTATAGTGATAAAAAAAATCAATTTAATGAACCTACCTTATTGAAAATGTTCAGTGAATCGATAAATTTGAATTTTTATTCAGATATTATATTGCAGTAAACTAAATCTGACATGATTACTAATACGACTAATGCTGGACGCTGAATTCATTATTAAAAACCTGAGAATTTTCTCAGCGCAATTCAGAGATTGATTTGATGACTTTTTTAAAAATATACTAAATAAAATATTAAAGAAGCCAAAATACATAAGTTTGTTCCCTTTTAATATATTTATCAATAACCCTGTAACAAACTCTTTGCCGCCTACAAAATAATTACGGGAGGGTCCCGGCTGTACAAAGGTGTCGCCCCATCCCTTGGCCAAAATACTTTCAAATTATGCAAACTCACGTAACAATTTACCTATAGGTTGACACAGCTGCCAAACGGTACTGATGCTGCAAAAATGGAGATATGATTGAACAAATTGCTTGTTGGTTTAGCTCAGGTAAAGCTTTGAAGGGTATTCGTTAAAATTGCGCTGAATAATATCCTTGCTTCGTAATATACATGGTTTGTAATATATAGACTGATTAAATGATATTATAATTTAAGATTTTAAATAACGATGGATTAAAACGCAATAAATGAACACTGTTTTTTAAAAGACAAATAGCTTACTATAATTGAAAATATGTTTGCTACTGGTTTTGAAACTAGAGGTCAAAAGTTTTTTTTTTTTAATTTTATTTATTTATTATTTGACCGAAACATCGTCCCAAAAATACCCATTATATAAAAAAAAAACTCTATTTTAAATACTATACGTATACATGTTGTCCCATAAGTTAACGTCAAATATTATCAATTAGGTTTTCGTATTGTTATTATATTGTTTTAAATTTATTTTTTACTATATATATTTTAGGTTAACTAAATAAAAAGGCCTAGCCTAGTAAGTCGGCATTTGTAACTGGTGCAAAAAGTTTATAAAATAAAAATCTTAATTATGTAACTTGTTTTAAACCGTGCAAAACCAATCCTATATTGTGTATTCATTCAGCTGGCATCATGTTATTGTTGGCGTGTATTTCGGCAATTTGGTTCCGTGTCACACCTGTGATACAGGTAATCATGCCTAGATCATGGTAATGATATCTTCGAATACACGAGTCTGGTTGACCTACATACACTTTTCGAGGTGAAATTACTGAAAGAAGAACTCAGCTATCAGTATATTCATAAAACGAGCTTCCAAAATTGTATTATTATTAAACAGGAAGTTAACTAAAAAATAATGTCAATTTATTAACGATTTCACAAGTTAGTATTAGTGGTAACAGGATCGGTACGGACCGATGGTGTTGAAAATCTATTACAAATGTACGTAAGAAAAGTGTGTTTATCGCCACCATCACTCTCACAACCGAGTTACCAATGCTCTCACAACCGAACCACCGCCGCTCTCACACCCGAGCCACCACCGTTATTACAACCGAGCCACTACCGCTCTCACAACTATGCCTTCACGGCTTTCATAACCGAGCCACTATCGCTCTCACAACTGAGCCTTGACGGGTCTCATAACCGAGTCACCACCGCTCTCACGACGAGGGACCACCGCTTTCACAACCGAGCCACTACCGCTCTCACAACTGAGCCTTCACGGCTCTCATAACCGAGCCACCACCGCTTTCACAACTGAGCCTTCACGGATCTCATAACCGAGCCACCACCGCTTTCACAACTGAGCCACTACCGCTCTCAAAACTGAATGAGAGCCGTGAATCTCATAACTGAGTCACCACTGCTCTCACAACCGAGCTCTCTATAATAGGTTATAATTTTAACCCGCGATACAAATGACAGTAAATAAAATAAACTCACCATTTTGACAATCTAAATAAAAAAAATTACTACGGCCGCTCTAAGGTTTGGTTTATTTATTTTAAGCACAATACTGGTGATGTTTTTGACGCAATAATACCATTTTTTTATTGAGTTTAAAAGCATTTTTCTTAAGCATTTTTCGTAAAAGCATGATAAAAAGATTTTATTTGTAGATTGGCTTGACCCACATTCTGTGAAGATAGAAAGTGGTGACTCGCAATAGACGTTTGCTTCAAAAGAGAACTTATTACAATTTTTTCCTTGTCTTTGTAAAAAAATTTTTGAATATATGAATCGGTAGAGATGCCCAAAAAAAACAAAATTCAATATTTAATTATTCATAAAATTCTTATCAATTTTATTGTTGTTTTTATTTATTTGTTTAAAAGCAGTAGGCACGATTTAAAAGAATGAAATATTTTATTTTAGAAGATATAAATTTGTTTTTTCTTTTAATTTTAAAACTAACAAGTATTTAGTGTCTTCTTCTTATAAAAATAAAATAAGTTGTAATTATATTATGTTATGTGTGTGATAATATACATATATACTGCTCTGTGTACTATATAAATAAATAACCGAAACTATCGGATCCTCCATACAAGTGATTTGTATCGCTTGGCATTTTTTGACTACGAATTGTTGAGGCAGTATACTGTAAGTCTATTGAGTTAATGTAATGTTTAGCGGAAGTGCAAAACCCACAAAACGGAGTGATAAATAATATCAGAATGTAATTCAAGGCACTTTCGCCAATTTCCTTTGTAAGTTGTCGTACATAAGTGTGATATTTGTATAAACTTAAACACGTGTTCGGTCATATCATGCCTAATGCAATTAAGCACAGTTCGATAGAGTTAGCAAATATTTCAATACCAAAGACATTAATATCGGAACCGGCCTTAGTAAAGTTTTTACTTGCCAAAGTTCTGGCCCTAAAATAAATAAAAACTCAATGGAAACCTCTGCAATGCAAATAGAGTCACAAAAAGCAATTATATAGCCAAATCAAAAACGCTTAATTATAAAATGCTTTAATTATAAATTTACATTTACAATATGAACACCAAAAACAGCAGTTTATAAAAAATACGAATTTTATGATATTTCATTATTTGATTAAACATAGATACTGGTATATAAACATAATATCTTATGCCACTTTTTTATTATTTTAACATAAATAAATAAAATACATCATGTATTAGTTACTAGCTGATAGTCTTATATTTTATTTATATAAATTAAAATAATAATTGTTATTTAAAAAAATATATATATAAAAATTAAAACTGCTTCCGTGGTCTAGCGGTTAAGTCCGTGAGTAGTGTATTATTGGGCATTCTGCCCCACCTTTCGTTCACATCGCTGTCGCGATGCTCACTTCAGGTGTGTTGAATGCCCAATAATACGGATGCGACAATATTAACATTAATGTCATTGTATGAATCCAAACTGATTGTTCTGTGAAACACGTAACAAGTAAAAAAATATATATTCATACTTGGTTATGATAATATTATAATCATCACACAATCATTATTATTCATTAAATAGAAAATAAAGGTAAACTTACCTACGTCCACAATTACAAATTGAGAATAATCGTCAATGTGTGTTTCCTCATAAATTTCTATAAAGCTATAGTGAAACTAAAATAACATTAAATATTAATTATTCACAAAACCTAATTTAAATATAAATCGTATCTGTGCGGCAGGGTGGCAAGAACGCTGACCACATTCACAAAACCTAATTTAAATATACTAAATCGTATCCGCGCGGCATGGTGGCAAGAACGCTGACCACATTTCCTCGCTGAATCGCTACGCTGATTCTCTGTGAATTAGAGACAGCTACTCAAATACACCTAATATAAAAGGTTTATTACTTATCTGTGCAATACTTTTTAAGGAAATCAAATTAATTAACTAAGTGTTTCAATTTATCTAGTTAATGTACAAAAAGGGTGAAAGAAATAATAAATGCAGGAACTATATACTTGATTATTTAATACACTCCTGAAAAGGCTATTTACAATGTTTGAAAATACATATATAGATTATTATATTATGATGAATAAAAATGTGGCTCTTCTTCAAACATAGCATCTGTTTGATGTACGAATTTTTGTAGAATTTTCCATTGCTCGGTGTCATGCGATATTTGTAGTTTAATGCGGAGGAGCGCTTTTTTCCATGCGTTCTCCATATCCGCACCAATGCAGACATCATTTGTTTGGTAGATCTTGAGATCTACCACGTACTCACCACGAAGGTTAGCGGTACGTCGCTCGTTACCGTTGGCAACTTTATTTACGAAAAACGATTTTACTGATTTTCCGTCCTCCATCCTACCATCCTCATTTCTACCATGACTCAAATCGAAGATGTCGAATATCTTAAGTGTTTTTCTGTAACGAAGAAAAAAACAAAAACATACATTATTGTTTATTATTCGCTAGAATAAACGGTTTTTACTATTATTATGAGTAAAACAGAATAAAGTATCTAACTTGGTATTTTACTAAACAATATGTGGACTATTAGATAGATCTTATGCATCTAACAAGTATATCGGATCTACTGATGCGATGGTTCGTAGTGGTAGTGTGATGAACAGTCGCTCTGAGATGTGCATTCTCCGAGAGCTACCAATATTGATAGCTAATTTATATTCACATCATGGATCGTCGCATGAGAACGTAAGCTCAAAATTATATTGATGTAAAAAAAAAAAAAAAAAAAAAAAAAAAATTAAAATGTATTATTTTTTATTGATTTCATCAATAAAAATAACATTTCTTATATATTTTTTTATTCCAATGTTAATGATCTCACTTTACAACTTCAGGTTGAGTCAATGTTGAACGCCCACGCTTTGCGTTCTCAGCCTCGGATTTTCCTTTACGCTTGCATGCAGTGATGGTTTTCCTTGTTGGTTTCTGTACATCATAATCAGAGTCAGACCTGAAATAATAAAAAAACAAAACATGTATTTATAATCCACTCATTAATCAATTTGAAACATAAAGGTATCTAGTAATTATATGTTACATAAAATAGTAGTATAATTCTTCCATTTTAACTTACATTTTATATTGGTTAAAAACTTCTTCTTACAATAAACGAGGAACAGAGCCACGCTGTTGGTTTATTAAGAACTCGTGATTTACGATAAGTTAGGTGCAAGTGTTGTAAGTCTTGAAACTGCTTTGATGAAAGGTTTAAACTGTAAGAGATTTTATAGATAAAAATTACAAATGTCATCACAAAGTTGAATTATTTTAAAAAACACTTTTATGATAATCATATATTATGGTAAAATAGCTCTTATGGTTATTACAAATAATTGAGTATTAAAGCAAAAATCGAATAATGATTAAAATTATTTAGAGTTTCATATTAAATTATTGACATATAAAAAATGCATTATAAACAATTTGAAGGTGACTTCTAATTAGAATTAATAAAACAATTATTATTTAAAACACATTCATCACATTTATGTTAGGGTAAAGTAGCTATTACCTAACCACAAACTTTACAATAGTAGTAAATAGGGTTATAATGATAGGTAGGTGTATTAGGATAATAAGTAAATATTATCTAAGAACTATGTATAAATAAAACACAAGCTTTATTAGACAATCTTCACTTGTGATGGTATCAAATGTGATTTTTTTTGAAAGGAGGCAAGTAATGGTTTATTTACCCTATGCAATTTTTTTTTTTATTTCATCAGCATTTTATAAAATAAAAGATTGTGAAATAGTACTTACATTATTATGACCGTATATCTCATAAGAGTTGGTGATTTTCTTCTAACAATTATCACAGGTTAGTGCACAACATTCACAAATATATTTTCTATATTACCTAGCTATAATTTTTTATGTATGTATGTAAAACGCTTAATTATTTAATACACTATGTAAAGTTATATTATGATTTATTATTACAGATCTAACTCATCTTTACGTTGGTACCAGGAATGAAAAAATCATATGACAGTATACAAATAAATTACTATCAACTTTCATGATGACATATAAATCAATAGCATTAGCTAATTGGGATGAGTGGTGATAATTTGAACTTTATATATAGGTATTTTATTTTTTATTATATTTTATTATATTTTTTTAATTTACCTCACTTTGATAACAATATTTCTTTAACAAATATAATTAAATATTTTAGTTCGGGTTCTACATTTAATATAGATACGGAACGATGATGTAAAACGATGATCATAAAACTAACTTTTTATTGCAGAATCATATTATTACGGATCGAGAACAATGATTGGGGACAACAAATTTGGAGATGTGAAATTCTTCACAAGATTTAATAATTTTCTTTATAATTAGGTACTTAAGTTTTTATTTTATTTTTACTTATCTTTAAGATGTCTTCCTAGAACACAGAGTCCTAGATCTTCACTGCTGAAGACAATTTCTTCTATTCCATAAGTTGGTATTAGTGGAACCAAGACTAACAGATTAACGTGCTCTCCGAAGCATGGGAACGGTGGTGTTGTTTAATTAATATCATTGAAATTTAGAAAACATGCCTTTTTGCTCTGTTTGTAATATTGCAGTAGATAGGAAGCGGTGGGTTGGGCATATTAGGAGTAATAAACATAAAAATAATGCTACCACCCCATTGTATGATAATATAGAGATTATTAAGTCCGCATTCAAAGGTCGTATTGCTACTTATAGAATACTTGCATGCAATGAGGAAGGTCAAAACTTAGGAGAATGTTTTTTAAATAAAATTAGGGAGCAAGTAAAATCTTTAATTAATCGCTCATTATCAAAGCATATTTCTGTAAAGGTTAATTTTGAACTTTTTTCTACCTTTTTTATGTTTAAAAATGATTTACATGAAATAAAATCATTTTCAACAAAAAATTTCAGTATTCATTCAAATTATAATTTCGATGTAATGTATGATAAAGTAGTTTACGATTTATTAAAGAAACTTGAAGAATTTCAGGATAGGGATAGTGGTTGGACTTTTTTAAATAATTTACATGTTGAAGTTAACATAAATAAATATCAACCTCTTAGTGGATCGAGTTTTATAGAACTACCTAAATTCATAAAAAATAAAAAAGCATGTTTAAATATTCGTAATAATGATAATTATTGTTTTTTGTGGTCTGTGACAGCTGCTTTATATCCTACAACTCGTCACCCTGAAAGAGTATCGTCTTATCCAAACTTCTTAAATGTTGTAAATATTAATGACTTGTCTTTTCCAATTACTTTCTCAGATATAGCAATTTTTGAAAAAAATAATCCCAATTTAAGTATAAACGTGTATGGGTTATTAAACGGTCGGACTATAACAGGTCCTCTGTATAAATCTGAATCTTTAAATCTCAAAGCAAAACGTATTCATCTATTGCTTATAGAAAATAATACATCATCTCATTACTGTCTTATTAGAGATTTGCCTCGACTAGTAAGAACTCAAATGACTAAACATCACGCCAAGTTATATTTCTGTGAAAGCTGTTTACTATTCTTTCAAACTGAAAATCAATTTAATGACCATTTGTGTGAGGGTGTTGTTACCGTTTTACCAGAAAAAGGATCGGTAATACAGTTTAAAAACTATAACAGAAAACAAAATATTCCGTTTGTTATTTATGCAGATTTCGAGACAATATTACAACCTATTGAGCACGATCAATTTGAATCTGCTAACACAACTAATTTACAACGTCATATACCTGCTGCGTTTGCATACAACATTGTTTCCTCAATAGATAGTAGTTTTAATCGGTTTAAAATTTACCGCGGTGAAGATTGTGTCTTTAAATTTATTGATATGCTATATAAGGATGTGAAGGACATTTCAGATTTATTAAGTTTAAATAAACCGATGATATTCACAGAAAAAGATGATATTGATTTTAAAAACGCCTCTCGATGTCACATATGTGATAATTACATATGGGGAAACAAAGTTAGAGATCATTGTCATTTAACCGGACGTTACCGAGGTGCTGCACATCGGTACTGTAATCTTCTATATAAAGTACCTAAATTTATTCCTGTTTTTTTTCATAACTTGTCTGGTTACGATTGTCACTTATTCATTAAAGAATTAGGGGAGACACCAGGAAAGATCAATATTATACCGAAAACGAAAGAAAAATACACATCATTTTCCAAATTTGTATCTGTTAATAATGAGGAGTTTATACAGTTACGATTTTTAGATTCATTTAATTTCTTAGGAACTAGTTTAGACAAACTTGCTAAAACAATGAATGTTGAAGATTTTAATTGTCTAAGAGCTCATTTTCCAAATAAAACTCAATTTAATTTGTTAACTCGAAAAGGTGTATATCCATACAGTTACGTTACAAATTGGGATGTTTATAAAGAAAAAATGTTACCTCCAAAAAACTGCTTTTATAATTCATTAACTAACGAACATATTTCTGACTATGACTACAAACACGCGAAGAAGGTATGGAGAGAATTTAATATAAACAATTTCGGAAATTACACTGAGTTATACCTGAAAACCGATGTTCTTTTATTAACTGATATATTTGAGAGTTTTCGAAAGACTTGTAAACAGCATTACAAACTTGACCCTGCTTTTTATATAACTGCACCAAGTCTCTCTTTTGATGCTATGTTATTAAAAACACAAGTTCAACTCGAACTCGTATCAGACTTAGCTATAGTTCGAATGATTCAATCAGGTATCAGAGGAGGGTTATGCATGTGTTCTCATCGATATGCAAAGGCTAATCACAGGTATATGAGTGAATATGACGAGTCACAACCAGAATCCTATATCGTCTATTTAGATTGCAATAATCTTTATGGGTTTAGTATGTGTCAACATTTACCATATTCTGATTTCCGCTTTTTAAGTCAACCCGAAATGGATCAGTTAATTGTTCAAAATATAAAAGATAATTCGGATTGGGGTTATATTCTGGAAGTAGACCTATTGTACCCTGAATACTTGCACTATAAGCACAACGATCTTCCGTTTTGCCCTGAAAAATGTATTCCACCAGGAGGGAAATCAGAAAAACTTGTACCTAACTTGTATAACAAATACAACTATGTGATTCATTATATACACCTCAAGAAATGTCTGGAACATGGATTGATCTTACGTAAAGTTCATAGAGTTATAACATTTAGGCAAAGTCCATACTTAAAAAAATATATTGAACTAAATACTATATTACGACAAAAAGCAAAAAGCACATTCGAACAAGATTTTTTTAAGTTGTTAAATAATAGTGTGTTCGGTAAAACTTTAGAGAATACTGAAAATAGAGTAAATGTTCAATTAGTCAATCAATGGTTTGATAAAAATAATAAAACAAAAAAGTCATTATATGCTGAGAGACTAATTGCTAACCCTTACTTTCACAGCGTTTCTGTGTTCACCGAGAACTTAGTAGCTATACAAATGAAACCGTCTCAAATTATTTTGGATAAACCAATATATATAGGATTTACGGTATTAGAATTATCTAAATCTCACATGTACAATTTTCATTATAATATTATTAAACCATTTTATCAAAATCGTGTACAATTATGCTACACTGACACGGATTCATTCGTTTACACATTAACTACAGATGACTTTTATCAAGATCTAAAAAATAATTTTCTTAACTATTTTGATACTAGCAATTATGATACCCAAAATTCTTTTAATATAATGCAAAGAAATAAGAAAATCCCTGGGCTTTTTAAAGACGAAATGGGTGGTAAAATTATCACAGATTTTGTGGGTTTAAGATCAAAATTATACTGTATCAAAACCGATGAAAAATTAATAAAAAAAGCGAAAGGTGTAAAGTCATGCGTAGTTCGGGATTTAGATATATCCGATTACCAAAAAGTGCTCTTCCAAAATGAAGTGATTCGAAAGAAGAATATTTTGTTTAAGACAATTAAACATCAAATATTCACACAAAGCGTTACGAAGATTGCACTTTCTGGTAATGATGATAAACGTTCATTATCTAGCAATAAGATAGAAACAAAAGCATGGGGGAATAGTTCTATTTTTAAAAATATTTAATAAAGCATATCGTGTTTAATATAATTAGTTTTAAGCTCCTGTTAGTTGTGTTTTATTTGTGTGTATGTTTATTTTTAATAAAGTTAATAAAATGTACTATGTTGTTTTAATTTAAAATATAATTCGCTTTATAATCATATCTTTAATCCTAACTTTATAGCCTAGCAGTAACGGTAAGATTTAAATATATAGATATATATATAATATTTAAATTATGGTTTCTAACCACCCTGTAACATATTAGTGTTGTGAGGTAAAAATCACAATTCATTAAAATTACTATTTTCATAACACAATAAATTTTGTTTATTTACACTTTTATCGAGTTCATTAATTATCTTCTAACCATCCTGCAAAAGGTTATAGTCGTGATGAATAAAAAAATAATGATGCAACATTAAACAGAACTGCAAAAACTACGAGTAGATTCATATTATGATGATGTTAGCTGGAAAGAGGTTAATTACCTTAATGTGTGTCAAATCACCTACACAGTAGGCACTTGTAATTTATTATTAAACCGAGTAACTTGTTGATTGAATTCACATATTCTAAATCGATTATTTGTTGTAAGTAATAAAATTTAATAAATTTATCTTTTTATAAAAATAAATGTAATAATATTTTTTTAGGTTTAATTAACTTTTTTTAATACTTTTTTAGAAAATGAATATTGCTACTGATGAAATATTGTTCTCTCAATATGCGCAAGACCCGTTACAGGACTTTGATGAAAATTACCCTGAGTTGAGTACTCAAAATCATAAGAAACAAAAACGTAAGAAGGAAAATCTGAAAAAAAAATCTCGCTCACTAAAATCATATATTATTTGCAAAGAACAAGGGAGAGGAACACGATTAATAGAAATAAAAGTAATGGACTTAGTAGAATCTCAAGATAGTGAAGATGGTGAAGATAACCTGGTTTTAAGTGCACAGTACGTGGTGACAGAACCAGTGGATGAAATAATGGAGCAGACCGAATATTTAATTCGCAAGATTTCAAAAAAACTATGTGGTTGTAATTTATAATAATATATGTATATTTTTTAATTATTTAATTTAAAAAAATAAAGTCCAGTTTGTATATATTTTATCATGTTTTATTTTCTGTTCACATAGGTCTCCTAATTTTAGAGCTTAACAATATTATTCAATAAAATATTTCACTAAACAAGTTATTAATTTTTTTGAATATAGTTAAATAAGCAAATTTATTTTATACAACCAGATTTTACCTGATAAAGGTGAAGTATCCTCATAACCATAGTTGTTTGTATAGGTATTTATTTAATAGGTATCTTTTAAAATAAATAAAACATAAAAAATCATTACTAAATTAGTATTTATTTAGATATCGTACTTTGACGGGATAAATATAGTTTTATACCATCTTTTCAAACATATAACATTTTTTAACGCACATTCTTTCACATGAGTAATACAATTTAAATTTACATTATCATTACAGTATTCATTATACATTTTTAGAAAACTAGGACACCCTTTACTGCCTAAATCTATCACACAACACTTTTCACTTAGTTCTTTTACCCATTTTATTTTTTCATCTCCCTTTACTAATAATTGTCTATTTTCTATTATTGGTTTTATAATTCTTTTAAATTCACGATAGTCGATATAACCCTCACTCCAATAAATACCTCGGTTCTTTTCAATCCAAGACACGTTCTTTTTTTCTTGCATTGTTAGTTTATTATAAGGATAAGGTGGTTTAACTAAAAAAACTTGAGTGTGTTCGGGAGTAGCTAATGCAAATTCTTTTAAAATAAAATTATTTTTGTAATCTTTAAAACCTTGAATATCTGCTATATAAAAATTCATGATATCTTTCGAACAATACCGCTTAGTGGTTTATATTCTATAATACAGTCGTTTAGAATAAGACAGTAAGCCGATGTTTGGTTAGGTATTTCAATATCGCTTTCCAACTCTAATCTAATGTTTACAACAGGTCCAGTTTTAACACACTCTCTCTGTCTAGAACAGTCTAGAACAAACAGTGGAGCTTTTTCCAGGAACTGTTTAACATTTAACAATGGTTCTGGTCTGCGTCCGTAATAAGACTGTTGAAATCTAGCATATTGTTCATATAATAAAGCATACTTCTCATCTGTGAAATTAATATTAAGAGATTCATATGGAAAGTATGTTGAATTAAGAAACACTTTAACATCTCGTAAGTGACAATGATCGAATTGAGACATGTCTTGACTTGAATTGTTTTTTCTGTTAGTTTGAAGTCCAACAATCACATATCTTGGTTTTTCAATTTGAGATGATGTTTTAATCGCCCAAGTATGTTTAGTAGTTTGGGGTAACAAAGGATATTCATATAAATCCCAGTTTCTAAAGGCTAGTAGAATAGGTTTATCTTTCTCTAACAGCTTGAGCAAATTAATCCTTTCTAAGTCAGATACTTTTATATGAGGAACCCTCCATATAATTTTGTGAATTTCAATATCTTTAACCGTTTCTCCAGTGTTGAGTTTCAAAGCGTTTAAGTTAGTGTTGCTACGTAACAGAACTAATTCATGTCTACAGTTCATTATAATTTTTTTGTAATCTTCTGCAAAACCAAGGATATTATTAAGAGGTATTGAAGCACAAAAAAGTCCACCACTGGTTGTACCATCTATATCCCAACCCCAAGTCTTTGATGTTTTTGATTCATTATCATTCATTGATAGAAGTGACTTCATAGTTGTGGTGATTCCAGCATTTTTTACTTTATCTATTTCTACACCATTTAATTCATAACGAACGTCTTGAAAAAGATAGAGCATTGGATTGTTTGTGAAATGAACACTTGTTACTTTTTCTTTCGAATCTTTTTTAAAAATATGAACCACACCTTCTAAGTACAATGTACTAGCTGATGGTAATATATATAAATCTTGTTGATTGATAGGGATACGAATTTCATCATTCTTGTTGAAGCTAGTAACATAAGGTTTGTATGAATGAAATTCAACACTTTCAATACCATTATCGTATATAGGTGGATTTGATATATTTAAGATATTCATTTTAATAAGCCTATCACTTTGAGGAATTTCCTATTTTCTTTTGTTAATTTAATTTTTCTTTTAGATGCTTCTTTATGAATGGTACGAACTGTACTGATATTTTTAATGCATGTGGCTATGTTTTTATTATGATCAATCATTTTTTCTTTAGATGTATGTACAGCTGGATTTCTTCTCCTCGCAAATTTATTAAATTATTATTTATATCCACTAATTTTATATTAATACAGTTTATATTTTTTTGGTTTATTGGAAAATATATAATATTTTTTGGGATTTCAATTATTCTGTAACCCGGTGGTACATTGGGAGCAAACTCATGAATTATATGACTCGCTCGCCCATTTATATACGAACCACCAACTATATCACATTCGACTCGCACCACAGTTGATGATAAAATATTAATTGGTATGTGTGACTCGTGTATTATATTAGCTTGCAGAGTCTGTCTACCAAACCCTAAAACATTTCCCAAGGTGTTATCTTTATTGAAATGCATATCTTTCGTGCAAAAAATTGTAGTTTTTAATGTATTGTTGTTACAACACAGGTTAAATGTTGCATCTTTTATTTTATTTTTTAAAAAGTCACATATATCTTGAAGTTCATATGTTCCTTCAGGTATTTCTACACATTCATTATTACCATAATAAAATTTATTATTATTACTATCAATGTTCGGTATAGAATTAAATGTTGATAAGCATAATAGAGCACACTCATATTCACCCTCAAGTTGTAAATTAGGATTATAGTAAGTTGTTAGAACCGATGTATTACCAGTGATAGACAGTGTGAAAGACATCTTTCCAATGATACTAACTCAAATGTACTTCTTATTTTATATATTTTTTCCAAAAAATTCTTAAATATTTAAAACATAATTGTCCACAATTGACTGTGTTAAAATTTTGATATTTCGTATAGTTGTAAAACATATTTTTACTATTCAAGTATAATATTAATTCTGATGGAGGTTTCAGATCACCAAAACTATCAAAATATTCACAATAATCATATAATCTAACATAGGCTACCCAATGAGTACCCTGATTTTTAGAGTTATCAAGATTAACAATACCACATTCAATATCTCGAGATTTTTTTGGTAATCTGTCTTTCATGTAAACACCTCTAAAAAATGGAATACCATTTGCATACTTTATAATATCTAAATTTGTGAGAGCATGTTTGGGTAGCCTACTAATCAGTTTTTTGAACGGTTTATGAATAATCCGTTACCTTTTTTGTAAGGTTTAATATGTAAACCCTTACCCAATGCAATTTGCTCCATCTTTTTGTTATGGCGTTCAGATTCTTGCAGATTTTGTTGAGCAGATCTATAGTCGTTAACAGTTTTTGCAATACCAGCTGCCCCACCCGCTAGAGTACCCAATGCAGATAATCCAGCAAAAATAGGTAATAAAGGCAAAATTCCACCTACTTTAGGTAATGGTATAACTCGTGGTAAACGAACTTTGTTATTTTTAGACAATAGTTTCTTAGCAGCTAAGTATGCTATTTTAATTGCAATCTTATCACTCTTAGGTTTACATTTTTTGAGTTGCGAGTGAATTTTTGATGCTATAGTTTTAAATTTTGTAATTCCAGCACCTGTCTTCAGTTTAGTTTTCATTACTTTCTTAACTATCCAAGAAGCAATTTTTTCACCTTTTCCAGCATCTCTTGACTGAAGTCTTTGCTTAGCCATGTTTAATAGTTGTAAATCAGCTTTGTGACGATTTATCAAATCAAAATATTTTGAATATGCAATATCATGATTCATGCAAGCGTTGTCAAGTTTATTAACTCCTTTGTCACCTCGTAATAATCGTTTTTCTAACTTTGTTCCCGGACCACAATAATTATAACCAGGGAAATGTAGTTCGAACGGTAGATTATTTATCAGATTGTTAACTAGTCCTCCTCCTTGCATTACTTATAATATTATGAAGACATCAAATACCAACATTTGACTTTATATTATTAAACCAAATCATTTTTATCAATCCAACTATTTTCACTGCTATTAAGACCCAACCATTTTACAAAAAGTTTACTTCCCTTTCTTTGCAACACTCTTTCTATTAAATATAGATTAGGATACTTTGTTTTTTGAAGTTCTTCTTCATAAAAACACCCTAGTATAATATTATTACGTTGATCTTCAAGGTGATAGGTTTTGGGATTTGTATTATTAACTTCTTTGATTCTAAAAATTTCTGTAGACCAATTAGGTGTGTAGCCTTTATCGAAATCACTTTTATATTTACTTATACGCACATAGTCGTTAAGTTTGAATTTATGTTTAATTGAATTTTTATTTCTATTTTTGTAAATATTATTTTTCACTATGATTTCGTTCATTTCGTTTATATCAATCGGTTTATATTTAGTAGTATGATGTTTAGTATTATTATATGACATAATAACACTTGTTAGTGACTCTCCGACCCATTTGTACTCTCCATTTAAACTAAACAACTTAAACAATTTGTTTTTTATGGTTCTGATTACTCTTTCCACTATGGAAGCCTTCTTGATCGAGAATGTAGAATAATGATTAATGTTATAGTTATTCATAAGTTTTTTAAATGCTGTATTATAAAACTCTGTACCCATATCTGTTTGTAAATTAACAGGGTGACGATTGCTCATGAGCAATACCTTTCGGAAAGCGTTAACTATTTCAAATTTAGTTTTAGTCTTTACAGGAATAGTCCACACATACTTTGAAAAGCAATCAATAACGACTAAAATAAATTTAAAACCTCTGTTAACATTTTTGTAATTCTTCAAATCAATAAGATCAGCTTGCCATAAATCGTCTATACCCTTCAAGATAACAAGACGACGGCTAAAATTTTTTCGTGCACCTCTATGTATTTCATCTACAACTTGTTGTTTGCTCATTTTTTGATAGTTAAATTATTAAATGTATTTCAAACTTTGCCTAAAATTTCTCTCAGTTTTTTTTCCACTTCATTATGAATTTCAGTTTTTATTTTTTTAAGCTCTGCTTGGAGTTCTTTTTTGCTACAGAAATTAGTAATTGAACTATCAACATATTCTTTATTAACTGCATCGTCTTTTGTTATTGGATGTTTAATACCTCTTAATCTTGTAGATTGTAAGTCAAAGTCACCACTTTCAGATTTTGTTAGAGCCTTATCCGTGATCTCAAATATTTCTGCGAAACGCATACGCTTATGAATATGATGTCCGAATTTGTCAATATTCATTTGAAGAACTGTTCGAATTAAATGATAAACATAAAATGAAACAAAATGTATAAACAAACTCATATTTATTGATTTAAATTCCCACTTTCTCGCAACTCTTCTATGATAGAAATAATTTCATTATCTACTCCAGTGTTTCCAGCATCCTTAGAAGCATATAACAACTGTAATCTTGCAACTAATTCATTAGGATCGTCCCAATACACATAATCTGTATTTTTTTTCAATTTCTTCATCAATGGTAAACCTTCTCCACGTTGAACATTTGTCATAGATGTATGATCCGAGTCGGATAGGAAAAGAGGTTTTATAATTTTCATATATTTTTGTCCCTTATTACTTTTTATAGGCTTGTTTGGATCATTATCTCGTCGATGAGCATTTGTGAGAATTAACATTCGTTTATAATTTAGAGTATCATCCGTGGTGATTAAAGTGTAATCTGGCGACTTATTGAACAAAAGCTCTTTTAACCCTGGTGTGTTTTTATAGCGTTGATCCCCTATGGAAATTATGTTATTGTTAATGTTTACATGAGCTGTACCCATCATAAGTTTTCCTTGCTCAATTCTTACACCGAATGGAACATCTTCATAAATTTCGGAAGATAAAGACCAAGAGGAAGCATCTGTACTTAAAGTCGGCTTCGTATTAATTGTGTTAAATGATTCAACACTATCTTTAAACTCTTCAGAACTATTGTCACTAACATCAAGTTCACTCGAGACATTCTTCACTCGAGATATTATGTTAGGTTTATTCTGCACAATGGTTTTATTAGAATAAGATTCACATGAAGAATCAAAATCATCTTCGTGGTTAGATGGACTAGGATTATTTCTAATGTTATTATTTTTATTTTTTTTTCCACCAATTACCGTATTCAAAGGATCTGTTATAGGTTTGAAAAGAGTGTTTAAAACAATTTTATTATCAGCTTCATTGTCTCGCATTTTCTTTATTTTGTTTCTTACAGCCTCGGCGGTGTCAACAATTTGTTGTTTAAGTGCTTTTTCCATTATTTTTAAACAATATACTATATACGTGCGTGATTCTTTGATAAGTTTAATATAATAAAAAATAAAAATTATCATATCGATATTTATATTATTATTCAAAAACCACAAAAGTATCAAATTTCTTTCTATAGCAACCATTGTTTTTACTACAATCTTTGTTTATTACTAAATACTCATAAGGTTCTTTCCATATTTTTGAACACATTTCTCTAAATTCAATCCAAGTCATATCCGTGTTAACATGTTCATCATATACATGTCTCAAATTAATGTCATCTTGTTTAAAAAGAATTATAAGGTTAGCATTATCCCTTACAAGTTGTTTAGGGATTTTGCTATATGTCTGGTTCAAATAGAAACAATCTATAGTCCTATGTCTCCCCATCGCAAAATAATCCCGCATATTATTCTGACTTTCACATGCTACGTCATCAAATATTATTATTGAATTGTGTTTAGCATCTTGTGGACTTATGACTTCTTCGTTTCCATGAAATTTATCAAAGGAAACACTTGGTACTAATTTCAAAACCTTCTCAAGGAAAATATACTTGGGTTGATAAAGGGTTTTAGAATATACATATACGTTCTGAAATTGTAAACCATGTTCGTGTAATAAAAGACCAATAACCAAATTGGTTTTTCCAGTGTTTGAGGGACCACAAACTATACAACGAATCGTATTAGGTAAAAGGACACCATGTCGTGATCCTATGTTCTGTGTATCAACACATAGTTTTTCAACATTTAATGTTTGTGGTTGTTGTATAAATTTCATATTAGCGTTATTGTCAAAAGCCTCATTTAAAATGAATAGAATATTATAAAGTCTTCGCTATTTATGTCATCAACACCAATCCATTTTTTATCACTTTTCATTGTAACGAACGTAAAAAGTACATAGGCGAGCTAAATAATGTCTTAAGCATTATTTTACATTTATTTCGTTACACATGGGTTCACACAATAACATTAATGTTAATATTATCGCATCCGTATTATTGGGCATTCAACACACCTGAAGTGAGCATCGCGACAGCGATGTGAACGAAAGGTGGGGCAGAATGCCCAATAATACACTACTTCCGTGGATTTAGACTCAGAGGTACCGGGTTCGATTCCTGGTCGGGACACAATAATATTTAATAATTTAAATAAATAAATTTGATTTATATTTCATTTATTTCTGATATTTCTCGCGTTTGGTACGCTAGAGGCATCGACGAGCTTGCCACTTGTCATGATTGGCCTATAGTAAAGTTGGCTAAATGTGAATCTGGTTCTATATAAGCGTGGCTTCTGACCACCCCGCAAAGGATATGGTCGTGATGATACTTTTACTTTTTATAAATATATTAATTTATGGATTAAATTTATATAAACCTAACACCCCCCACTCCGACCGGCACAGCGGTGCGGCTTTCAACGCCTGTGCATCGTCTAACGTCGTTTCAGTTCGGCAGACTTCGGCACGGTGTTTGTGTGCGTGCGACTAGACGTATGCGTGTAGACTAGCTGCTAACTGCTCATAACTGATTCTATCTCTTTTAGACACAATGCTAGCATTGCTAAGCTAGCATTGAGACAGCGTGCTTTTTGGCCGCGTCCACGAGTAATATAAAAAACGTGAATCAAAAATAAAAAAACTGCATAAATAAAATAAATAAATAATTATAATTGCATAAGTTGATAAAAAATGCTATGCAATAGCTTTACCGCGGCAGTGCCACACGTATTTTTATTGAAATAATATCTAATTAGTGAAAGTAGCAGTATCTCAACATAAGTATTGTTATTATATACTACATTTGTTACTAATTCAATAAACACTAGTCTTAAAATTAGTCAAATTGACTTGCGCGATATTGTATATCGATATCTACCAGACTAGGCTTCATCATATACATATGTCCATGCTTTCAACACTTCAGCTGGGATTTTCATTTGTTGTCACATCAGAGATTTAATGGACAATGGCTGATTGATACGCAATCGTTGCTTATAAGCGCGTTTGCGATTATATACGGATTTATCCAGTTTTACACCGAATGAGCAATATACATAGATGTTGACGTGACGTAGGACGTCCTATCCAGTTGCGTGGCGTACACGTCAGATAGTGTAACCGACTTTTTTAATCTATAGCATTGCAACGTGGGAATGCAGCCAGTTGGGAAATATTTTGCAATATAGATTTTAAAGGTTTTTTTTATCTGCTATAAATATTTGAACATTTTTTATTATTAAACAAGCTGTTTTACCCGGGGTTGCCCGTGTAAACGGCGACACGAAATTAATTTCGTCGCGCATTATTTTGATTTTGCTATATCTTCTAAGGTAGATACTAATTTAATTTGCATGGTGAAAAGGGAAAAAATAATCTTCATAAAATGCTTAAGCCAACTAACGTATTTAAAATGATAAGGATTAATTTAATACCGTATTTGTGTAAATAGGTTTCCAATTACCGCTTTATAAATGACATTTATTTTAGGTATTAAAATTTATATAGTATGTTATCCTTAAGAGATAGACATATGCCATCGCGGAATTTTCTGTAGACCTAAGATACACAATTCCACCATATATTATTTTGTTATATCTCAAGGGTTTAGGCAGCGTTCTCTTCGAAAGCTCCCAGACAGGTATTTTATTCCGACACCTCCAACAAATGTCGTTAATGTATAAAAAAACTTAACGAATTATATACTAACCTATATATACCTTCCTCGAGAACCATTTTATCGATTGGTGAAAACATAATGAAAATCGGTGCAATTTTGAGTTTATAGCGAACAGACAGACATACACGGCGGAGGACTTTCTTTTATAATAACTATATAATAAATAATATTAGACACATTCCATGTTTTTTTAATATTCTGTGCATGACAACTGGAATCAGATACTGACGCCTGATATCAATCCCTAACACTATGCCGGCTTGAAAAATAATACTATTTGTATATAAACAGAAACAGTAACTTTGTAGTAAGTAGGGAAGGAATGTTTTATTCATAGAGAATAAGCATTCTTTGCAGAACCTTAATGGCAGCATTAATCATTTCGGCAGGAAATAAGTTTTTGCTATGAAACTCCGTGCATAAGGATTATTATTATAGCAAATTATTATGAACAGCTAGAATTGTTAATGATAAAAAATATTTTAAAATAAAGTATAAGCATGGTGGTCAGAAACCACGCTTTTGTTGTAGAGCGTGGTTATAACTTCATCATGACATAATGATAATAATAATAAATATTTCCAGACAGGTCACACAGCGCCATCTAATTTCCGTGGTAAGCTACGAGGCTTGTGTTACGGAAACTAGATGGTTGATAAACTACATATTATACTTTTTTTTATTGTAAATATATACATATTATACATATAAACACCCAGACCTAGACAAATTATCAATGTACAACTTGCTCCCGGTGGGAATCGAACCCACGACCTCCCGAGTTCACGGCAACGTTTGTTACCACTAGACCACGGAGGCGGCATATGGCTAGCTCGCGTATCGGAGACGAAAAATGTTACAAATATATTTAATATGGTTTGTTTTCTTGGCCAGGAATCGAATCCAGCACGTCTGCATGTTTATTTACCTACAGGCAACAGTACATATATTTTCACATGCTTAACATAATACTTACAATTATAGCTGTCAAAGCATTCACCAAAAAAGAACTTAATAAACTTCTTATAATAACAAAACTTAACTTAAATATGTACTTCTAAAATAAAATAAAAACTAAACCTAAAAACATTACCTTATAAACAAAACACATGTAAAATAAATTATAATCTACTGATATATTTTTCTGACTACATCGTTAAGGTCATGAAAGTTGCCAAATTATAATATATAATAAGGGCCAAATTTTGAGAAGTAATGTCAAACGCCAAACTTAACGAAATTGCAGGAATCGAATATTTTTGTCAAAATTTTAAGGTCCTATTTTCGGTTGGCAAAATAGTTTGTTTTTAAATTAATGATGCAGTTATTTATTCTTTAACAAAATCGGCCCATACACTCGTTTCTTGGTTGTAAGAACGCTTTCCTTAAAATCCTACAGAGGTCGGTTCAAAATTCAAAATCCTGTATAGCCTTAAAAAGTGTATTCTATTTGGATAACAGATCGTTGAAGTTCTACGTATCTTGTACTATAAGTCAACAATTTAACAAGGTGCAGTTTTAAAATTTCATAAATTTTCCCATAAAACAAGTTAAAAATCATACTACTTTCGAAAATTCCCGCGGCACCCTAAACTGTCACTGGCACATGTAAAACAAACCGCTTGCGATGGCTGAATAAACATATTTCTTGGCCTCACAACCGCTTTTAATGCTTCCCGCCTTTTTCCAGATTTATACACGAATCGCAGCTGTCTCCGACAGAAGTGCTTTTTGGATCTTTTGCGGTGTCATATAAACTCTTTACTTACATCGTAAACATATCTACATATTTTATTTCAGAATAATACCACATAAAACATATTGACTGCGTCCGTGGTCTAGTTTTGACCGTATATTTAGACGCGGAGGCACCCGGTTCGATTTCTGATCGGGACACAATAAGTGTACTTTGTGGCGACGGAACACTTGGGCTTGTTTTTTCTTTTTAGATTTTATTTATTTCTTATCAGATTTTAAATTAAGTTATTTTTTTACGCAATCGGGTTTTTTATTATTTAAATTAACTTTTTATTATTAGAATACAAAATCTTCAGCTATTTCTGTAACATAACCAAGATATATATCCAAATATAGACTTCATTAATTAAATAAACATAAAATATTCCAAATTCAAATGCGAAGCAAAGTCCTGAATTTTCCCGCGCTCCCATGATAACCTCAAACAATGTAAGCCTAGCTTGATGAAATAAAGCAAGTCATTGTCGTTGGCGAAAATTTAAATCACTTTTGGCTCCAACTTTAGGATTATGGCGATATTTCCCGCGCCCGCCTCGGTGGCACCATCTCAATGTAAATTAGGTGGCCCCTAGCTAAAGGTTCATACAAATATTATATTGTGTGAACGCTTCAGAAATATCGCTCGGTTTTTTCACTTCAAAATAAATTTTAAACGAAGTGTTCAAGGAAAAGAAGTTCGTTTAGGACACTTTCACGTTAAACCCATTATCCCATTTTAGGTGTGACCAGTCTGAGATAAGTATGTTTAAAATAATTGTTTTACGATTTGTTAATTGTTTTGCAGGTAAATGTATCACAAAAGACACGAAAAATTATAAATTAATCTATATGAAAATATACATATTGTTAAATATATATTTTATAAATAATTTAGAAATAAATTAATTACAAAATATAAAATAAAATTAATATTAATACTAAGGATAAGTCCCGTCCGCGCGGAATGGTGGCAAGCTGCATTTTCCCGCTAAATTGCAATACTGATTCTTTGGGCGAAAAAAGAGCCAGCCTCTTGTTAACGGAGGAGACAAGACGCGGTGTTGTCTTTTAAAAACTTTTTTGCGCTTGGACTCCATGAGCCCAGAGTTTCTTCAGCAAACGGCACAAATATGTAATCATTTAATATACTTATGATTCCGCATTTTCCCCCGCTTTATGCGCTGTGCATTTAGAAATGACATCATACATTTTGGGTTATTTTTGTACTAATTATGCTGTGTACAATGATAAAAAATATAATTAGTAGTTTCGATAGTTTTATTGACAAGACTAATGTTACTTTTACTATATATTACTGTGCAATTAAGTTAAATATGTAGTTTTCGTATCGCTCAAGGTCTATTAAAAAATAAAGAATGTCAGCAGGCGCTTGACTGACTGGCAGTTATTTTTTAGTTTAAAACTCTGACTATACAAAAAAAAACGTTCACAAAAAGGTGGATCAGAGTTCCTCCAAAATGATTATGTAAAAAGATTTGTGAATAAATAAACGTTTTGTACTCTGACTATAGTTATACGAGTATACATTTAGTACTGGAGCTGTCATGATGATATGATGAGAATTTGCACGCCCTAACTATATAAAATTGTATTTATTTAAAAATACATATATAACTGCGAATATAATTTAGCCCAAATCCTCATACAATTTATTAATATTTATTAAGAAATATTAAACAATAGGAACGTAAATATGAGATTATTTTTTTAAGCGGCTAAAATATTAGCCTAAAAACTCACAAAATATCAACTTACAAATACGACACGGGAAGTTCTTAAGTCGTACCACACATCAAATATTGGTTCAGTCGGAGAGACCAGAGATCTATACTACTAGACGAGCCGTTGCAAAACATTTAATGCTATTCGAGAGACAATTATAATAAAGCGATAATCTAATATATTGCGATTGGTGGATAAATTATTTTCGCTTATCGTGTTTCCTCGCCAACCCGGTCTCATTGCGAGTTTAGGCCAATTTCTTTAGAGATTCTATTCAACCACAGCATTTTTTTAACCACATGGAATGATGTGTACTAGATGGGATTAATATGACCTTTAATTTCGATTAAATTGCTTAGAGATTCGCTCACATATTTACAGTATAGGTGTACAGAAATCTAAGAGTTATTAATGACAACAAAATTATTTGTTGCCAATATGGCAAAAAATACAATTCACAAAAAGCAAGACGAGTCTACATAACTTGATAGTCAGTATAATTATGTTATATTTATATATATCGGTAGATAAGTAATCGTACTATAGCTTTATTTTTAGTTATAAGTAGATTTCTCAATACAAATCTTTATCAAACAATAGCGGCCATGCAGACACAATCCCTGCTTACTTCTTCTAAAGGTTAGCTGTTACATAATGTTTTTAGACATTAAGCTTGCCTATGTACTGTTAAATATTTTACTTTCTGTGCATTAAAGAATTTATATATCTATGTTTCTATCAAAATGCTCTGCGTGTAATATGTACGTCAAGAAGGTTTTACGTTCATAAACCACAAGATTAATGTTATCACGTCTATTATTATTATTATTATTTGTTACATTAAGATTAATGTTAATCAACCACGGCTGCTCTATCGTAAACAATCACTTTAAGATTAATGTTAATCAACCACGGCTGCTCTATCGTAAACAATCACTTTTAGAATAATGTTAATCAACGACGGCTGCTCTATCGGAAACAATCGACATATATATTTTTTTATTATGGGACAATTTTATGACTTACATAGACTTGTCTAGTAGTATACGTCGAAGATTAACGGAGAGAGCACACTTAAAGCCACATTAATCTGGCAGAGAGCTAACTTCAAGCTTGACAGCTGACGACAGTGCCCTCAAGAAACACCATGTTTTTCCTCCTTTGCCTCTTTATATGTGACATTTGCAGATGTGATATCTTTTTGGGTGACAAAGTGTTGGTTTATAGCTTTTGTGAGCTAAAATGCATTTTACAATGAAATATTTCAGCCTTAATACTCGTACTATGTTTTGTTCTTTAATAACATATATATCTTCTCGCCAAATCCCTTGCGGGGTAGGCAGAGACAATTGAGCGCCACTTGTCACGATCACGACATACCTTTTTCGCTTCCTCGACATTTATGAAGCTCTTCATATATGTATGCCTTTTTGTTTCGATGGCTTTTGAATGCACCTTGAGCTATTGTTTAATTTATTTGATCGTGATAGGTACGTGTAAGCCTTGGTCTGTCGTCAATCTCTCTTTACTCATCCTTTCAACATGTCTGAACCATCGAAGCATGCCGTTTCTTATTTTTGTCCCTATCCTTTCTTTAACGACTATCCTTTTGAGTATTTCGTCATTAAGTATGCGGTCAGACAAAGTGACGCCGCATATCCGATGCAACGACCTCATTTACTGCATTAACTTTACTCTCATGCTTGACATATCTACGTCTCGCTTCCATACATAAGTGTTGGTACCAGCATGGCATTGTGTATGGCGAGTCGAGCTTTGTCACTGACATTTCGACTGGCGATCAGTGACCCCAGGGCACCGTTAAGACTATTTTCCACGATCATACTTCTTTCAACATCCCTATCGTAGTTCCCATCCGCAGTGAAAACACTGCCCAGATATATAATTTAATTTACTTGTTCTAGAGTTTCATCATCAATCTTTATCGCCACGGCTGTCATCCTTCTTCTTTCAAACCTTGGCTTTTCTCGCATTCAAACGAGTCCTTGTTCTGCACACCCCTCTTTCATTTCTGTAACTGGTGATTAAAGTTGTATGTACGATGCCATAAGAACAGCTATCTTTAATAAATGCTAGCAAATTGTGTATTTTTACTACCTTTATACTACCTAAAGTAAAATCATCATCATCATCATCACGATCGCATCCCTTTCAAGGTGGTCAGAAACCACATTTTTATCCAACTTTACTATAGGCTCATCATGACAAGTGCCAAACTCGAGAAATACGACAAAAATGAATTAAATATTTTTTTAATTGCTGACAGTATCAGCAATAGAATGAACTTTTCTTTTTTTCCAACCATACTTTTATATTCCTCAAAATAAACAAGATATTTATTTTTTGTCGTCGCCTGCACTAATGGCACATTAATCTTACTGGAGTGGGCTCTTGGGCAGTCGTATTTGACAGAGACTCATTTCTGTTCGCGATGGCTCTTACAATGTATGGCACAAACTTCCACTGCTCCAATAAAATGATAAACGGGCACAGACAAATATTTATCAATAAAGGGATCGGTTTTTGGCTAACTGTTAATAAAAATATAAATGACGACATTTGTAATCATTTTTAATAATAGCGCGCCTACTGATACACTTAATTATAAGGCTCATATGTCAAGTTAAGATATTATATCTTAATTTTATTTTTATGTAAGTAAGAAATATGTTGTCTGTTTTGCAATAAATAAATTTAAAGTATTTTTTTGGTTTAGAAATTATGTATTGACAACAAATAATCGCGAACTCTACGAAGTTATCTTCCGGTTGATAATTCCAATGGCCTCTCAAATAGTGTTGTTACTCGATTCAATTTATTGGGAGCTTGCAACACAAGCCGTTTTATCGCCGCGGAAAACTGCTTGTAAGCTGCCGCAGACAATATCAAATGTGAACTTTACATTACGCAAACTGAGAGCTTTCCCATACAGCATCGCCGTCACGCCGCTGATAACTGCTCCTTCAAACTACACGATGGCGCATGTTGCTGTAAATTCTTTGATTCTATCAATATACAAGCTGCAAAAGCAGTGATCATAGAAATAATAAACTAACGTTTTTTTTTGGATTATAATAATCAAGACTTCAATTAGTGAGCACTGCCTTCTGAAAAATAAATTCTAGGTTTCTGAAACCAGGCAATTGGCGGATCCATTTTGATAATGAACAAAACACAGAACCACCACCGCAACCGCATTCTGTGTAAGGGACAAATTTTAATAATTCTAAGTCAAAGTCAAAATATCTTTATTCACGTAAACCTATTATAGGCATTTATGAAACGTCATTAATTTGATTCTTTTGAATGATTCTACTCCTGCTAGTAAAAGACTAAGCAGCAAAGTGGTCCAATAAGTAAGACTAGCAGCTTAGCAGATTCCAGTGACCTGTTTCAGATTTACAAAATAAAACATATACAGAACTGCACCACAACGATCAATTAATAACCTTATAAATTTAGTTATCAGTACCTATGAGATTACAATACCTGGTACAGCAGTAACCCACCAGGCAAGTCAGAATTAAGACTTGAAAGTCGACAAAACGCAAAAACCTCTGCTAATTTAAGAACAATAATTTGAACGTATTTGAACAACAGACAGCGAATTATCGTGTTCCGTGTAGTTTGAAGGTCTGCGGCAGCTTTGTCGAGCGGATTCCAGCGGCGGGAGAATCGTCGGTGTAGTATGGCCCATACTGTAGCAGCTTTCTTAAATGGTTTTCCGTGGTAGCACAACCGTGTAGGCTAATAAATTGAATCAAGTAACAACACTGGTTAAAATAATAATAATAATAAATAAGAAATATTTCCAGACAGGTCACACAGCGCCATCTAGTTTCCGTGGTAAGCTACGAGGCTTGTGTTACGGAAACTAGATGGTTGATGAACTATATATTATACTTTTTTTTTTTGTAAATATATACATATTATACATATAAACACCCTTATAAAGGGCATCACTAGCCTATGGAAACCATCAACTGAAAGTTAACGTTATTATTTGATGTGAAAACGAAGTTTAAAAATCAATGAAATATTTAAATAATATAATTTAATTACTACAAAAAAGTCAACATAATTCTTAAAACATAAAACTTGACATTAATTATTATTATGTAGTAGGTATATGTAAAAACAATATTTAAAAAAATATATATTTAGTGTCGTTGCCTTACCACGCGTGCCAGGATAAATAATATTCTATTCGATTGTAACAGTTTTTACCTGTAACAAAGATAAAATAATATAATACAACAAAACAAAGCATTGGACCGAACAAATCGTACGTAAAACATTAATAAAATTGAAATAAATCGCGAGTATCACATATCAAACGATACGGATGACCGGCGGCCATTAAAAAATGATTTATTGCCCAAACTGGACGGGTGTGACCTACCATTAATATCATTTGATTCATTCCGTTACAATATGGCGATTAATTTACATCTTTTAAGTGTATAGTTTATTTCTTTGTTAAATTTTAACTGGATTTAAGGTTCGTTTTAATAACCTAGATTTGATCCAAAGTTGGACTGCAAATTGGCTGACAATTATTTCTGCAAACGTATATTATATATATTAGCCTCACTATATGGAGGAGCAATGTTACCAGTCTTCTTGGG
This sequence comes from Tinea semifulvella, assembly GCA_910589645.1. Taxonomy (NCBI): domain Eukaryota; kingdom Metazoa; phylum Arthropoda; class Insecta; order Lepidoptera; family Tineidae; genus Tinea; species Tinea semifulvella. The sequence goes on along the minus strand of OU342585.1, from coordinate 2,765,572 downwards.
ACTATCCCTGATGAGACATCTATTATTGATATGTTCATTTATAGATAGTTTAATTTTTAATTAGTTATGGTTTATATGTTTTTTTTTTATTATTTATTTTATTTTAATACTAACTGTCTCTAGCGGTTAAGTCCGTGGATTTAGGCTCGAAGGAACCGGGTTTGTTTCCTGGTCGAGACACAAAAATATTTATTAATGTCAATTTAAATAATATCTAATTTATTTGTCATATTTCTCGAGTTTGATACGAGCTTGCCACTTGTCATGATTGGCCTATAGTAAAGTTGACTAAATGTGAATCCGCTTATTTATAAGCGTGGGTTTCTCACCACCCCCAAATTGAAACGGTCGTGATGATATTTTTTTATTTTAATTTTAATACTATCACGACATGTGACCTTGCGTCTAACTGATATTAGCAACTGGAATCAGACACTCATGACTGACATTAGTCTCCAACACTATGCCGGCTTGACTGGGCGAGACGGCAATTGGAGCCTGATCCCAAAACGTGTGGATACACTTTACTGGGATTATGAGCACGAACGGTGGATATTTTCCCGCCCCTTGCTATTTTATATACCTACCTAATTAAGGACAGAGAAAAATAGCAAAACATTTATAATGATTTTCCCCTATTTCACTAAAACAAATATATGATTAATATATGTCCAAAATGTGCGTAATTTTATTCCCCAGTAAGTTGATACACTACATTTTTAGTTGAGGAGAGTCCTTGCGATTCAAGAAGCATCTAAGGTCATAATTAAAAGATCTCAAGATCGATATCAAACTTGAGATCAAGTTATCTCTGTCATTCTTTCTTGATTTGACATTTGGCAAAAAGAGACAACTCAAACGTAAGCTTGACATCGATTTTGGCCTTGTATGTAGGCCTTTATAAATCAATAAAGACTTTTAATAGTAACTAGAAGCTTTAGAATGTACAACAATATACCTGTAATAGCAGTATTTTGGAAGGTTACTTAGAAACCATTAAGTAGGTTCGCAATACCACATCATAAGAGGCTTAATCGAACCCGGGGCTTCTCTTTACGTAAGTAAATGAATACGATCTTAATTGAACATTTGATAATTATTAGTGCGAAAATGTATCTTGAGACTTAGCAATAAGGTTGTCGTTTTTTGACTTTTGTGTTCGCGACTGTACCGGTCATGGACATATATTTTACAAGTAAGGCCGTCCTTACTTCAATCGTTTCAACCGTTGGAAACGATTTTTTATGTTTATAGTTACGTCGTATTAGCATTACAAATAAATAGAGACATATAGCTTTCTAAAGTTTTACTAGCAGATAGACAAATTCTACTATTCAGTGCGGGACTTTTTAGAAGATGAATCGTTTGTTATAACAAATTCTTAAAATTATAAATTCCTACCTTGACATACATATTTCTAATTCAACACTGTTATTATTATTATTTATAAGTTGGTGTATAAAAAAATATGCACATAGATAAATATAATTATCATTGTAATATTGTACCGTAATGATCGTCGGTTGTACTTGTTACCTAATACTTATACGCCCGCGGACAAAACATAGAGTACAACACTAATCCTACAACATTACAGAAATGAAAAACATATTGCTTATAAGAAAGAAATAAATTTGAAATATTTTTTGCATTTGTAATGCCTGTTGCTACACTATACACAGCAGATATATGAATTTATTCAATGTTTATCTTATTAATAATTTTATTAACTTCTTTTTTTATTATTTTGTATTTTGTCAGTTAAAATGTTTGTATTATTATTTATTGTAGGTGACAACAGGGTTTTACGAGCTAGGCTCATCACTTAGTGATGACTAATCCGTGACATAATCATCACTTCTCTTACGAACATAGATTTACAACACCACTGCTACCGTGCCCCAGAGAGCATTGTGAGAAGTGTGTAATCGTTAACCAATTGTCAATAAAATTGCAGTAACTATCTGGCCAGGCGTGGCGTGTGTAAGTCACATTTTCCAGAGATATGTTCTGGAACGCTCATCTCAAGCAGTAGAGGTCTAGGAGTAGTGGTGACGATGACAATCTTTGTTATCGAATTCCAGAGCGAAAAATAATTGTTTTGTAGGGCCGGTCCATGTTCTTATATATGTCTACATGACCGTCCTAATTAAGTCTTTGGAATTGGGGGTGCGTACTCCTTTTGTTGGATCCGACGAGATTTATTGATACTGTATCGTTCTGTTCCCTTCCACAGAACATTCAAGTTAGTGCCGATTCGTGTTCTGAACTACAAATGTACCTATTTTAACTATTTCGGGATAGGTTACTCAAGTATTGTTTTGTCAGACTTAGATTATTACGGTACGAGAACATTACGCGTGGAACTAGCAAGCTAGGTCTTACTGACACACTTGAATAGGTAGCAAGGTCAGTAGTAAGTTAGCTATCGAGCCGTAAGGACGAAACACGCGCGCACGTACTCGTATGCATTCTGACTCTCTCGAGTCCCACTGCATGCACTGTGTAACAAATTGTATCTCGACATCGGTAAAGCAACCGACTTTGCGTGTAGTTGTGTACCGTATCTTCTCTTCTTGTTTGCCAGATAAATAACCAAGTTGCAAAATGATAACCAATAAACAATTTCATGGGTCAGAACATGCACCGTCCTGGACTCTAACTATTAAACACGGGCATTCCAAAATATATTTGAGGAAAATTTGATCTACACTCGCCGCTTTAGCCAAACTGCATATTAAGGATTTTCTAACAGCTTCAAGCAATGTATACCACCTTGCGAAACGTCAGTTCGTTTTGAAAACACAAAACATTCATTAAATACATTCTAGAAAATGAAAAACTCAGCTAAAATCGTTGAAAAAATATTCGCGTTGAAAGATAAAGCCAGCCACACATGTAGCATGAAGGTATATTATTTTTAGGAAAAAATTAAATATTAATAAACTAATCTTTGTAAACTATTTTTTGTAAATTTCCTCGCCTAGCCGTCTGGCCAGCGTAGCGAATGTAGGCCAAATTCTCCAGTTCTGGAAGGCCCATCTCTAGCAGTGGAGGTCTAGGGCGCTCTGTTCTAGGGGCTGTATTTAATGAATGAAAACTTTGTCAATTTGGCATTATTCATTATTTTGGTAGGTGTATAATTATTATCGTTTAACGTACGAATAGCTTTATAGAAATAAGTCTTAGGCTGGGTTGCACAAATATAAAATCTCTGTAAATGTTACTATCAAAGTTAAAGATGGCGTCAGATGTACCAATTTTAATTTGTAGGTCGGCCAAGCATTTGACGCTATTTTTGAACGTTATTCGTTACAATTAAGCTGCTGGTCTTCTGCTAACAGCTTACTTATTGGACCACTTTGCTGCTTAGTCTTCCACTAGCAGGAGTAGGAACATTCAAAGTAATTAAATTAATGACGTTTCATAAATGCTTGTACTAGGTTTACGTCAATAAAAATATTTTGACTTTGAATTACAATTCGTTTTGATTCAACACCGACCTAGTAGCTAAAAACTGACAACTGATTTTACATATTTATTGAACCTTCTCAACCTTACAAAAACTTATTTTGACGGTTGTCTTATGCATCGTGTATGGAAAAGCAGGTGCCTAATTTATCAGATTTGTTTTTGATAAATATAATTTCAAGCTACGTGTACAACGGGCTTAAAGTGAGAGAAAAGGCGGAATTATTTGCACCTTGTTTTTCGGTATTTTTCACCCTAACTTTTTGTCCTCAGTATTCGGGTCACGTGCTTCGAAGTGCGGTGATTCCGTAACTCGCGAGTAAATAACACTTTGGTAAACAATCGCTTAAAGACAGATTTCAATTGTTTTCCTATTTCCACCTCTTTCCTTTGGCGGGAGTAAATATTTGCGGTGGAATATTAGAAATTTGTTTGTTGAGTTTTTATTTAGGTATTCATTGACTTGCGTTATACCAAATATTCTCGCTGTGGTACGTACATAACAAGCATTAATCCAGGGCTACTTATTAAACATTTCGTATAAATTTATTGGACATTAATTTGCTTCTTATTTAAACCTGCAAGTTACAGAAAATACTTTTTTTTCATGTTTTATCTGAGCCTAACTACTTGCTGGGGCGTGGGTGCTTGCCTATCCATCGTATGGTAGGTTATAAAAAATCTATTAGTGCGAAGGATATTGCAATGCTTAATTAAATGAGATAATATAACGTGTAAATGAGCTAGTACAACGTAACTTGTTCCTGTGGCGACGTAGATGTGTTTTTTTTTTACCGTGTACGAGTATGAATGTATTTTTGGATTAAGTATTTTACACCATTAGCCTTTTATTATGTAAGTTGTTAATCTGGTACTGCTTTCGTAGTCTAGTGGGTAAGTTTATGGATTTAGACTCAGAGGTACCAGGTTCGATTCCTGGTCGGGACACAATAAATTATTTAATTTATTTGTAATATTTCTCGAGTTTGGTACGCTAGAGACATCGACGAGCTTGCCATTGTTATGACGGGCGTAACGTAAAGTTGGCTAAAAGTAATCCGCTTTATTAAAAAAAGCGTAAATTCTGACCACCCCGGAAGGGATACACGGTCATATAAACCTTTACTTTTTTAATGTGATATTTATATTTATTACTTTTCGATACTACATGTGACACCGCGACCCACCTAAAGGCAAGCGGCACTCGAGGTCCAACAATGAAACCAGCTGACGCCAAGCACTGATGACCGACATCATTCAGACCATTAAAGTACGTTATATTATTATAAAAAAAGGGAATAAAAAAAAATAAAAATCAGCTAAGTACTTCTTCTACTTCTAATTAAAATTCATATTTTTATTAGTTCACGTTAACTTAATGGCATTGGAAAAAGACTTTTGTAGAAGCAATAAATGTCTGTTAAATTTTGATTAACTATCCGAGGTTAACTATCCCAAGTAATAACGGTAACAAAGAACAAGATAAATAGACAGGTTGCGTTAAAAAAATGCCGCTGAGAGGCCATTGGTAATTTATTTTATTTTATTACCATTACAGCAAGAGTCTTCTCCATTTTTCTGTACGGTTCGGAGACATGGACCATAAAAGCCGCGGATAGAGCGAGGATTGATGCGTTTGAGATGTGGTGCTGGCGTCGTTTGCTCAGAATCCCTTGGACCGCACGACGTACTAACATTTATGGGCCTCACTCGGCACGTTGTAGCTGGTCAGACAGGATGCCGAAGAACAAATTACATGCTTTAGCAGATTTAATTTTCATCTCTTCCAAAACATAAAATAAAAAAATATAATATTAAAGTCATATGTTTATGACAGTGCTATGCCGGTAATGCTCTTGTCTTACCTTCACCGTCAATACACATTCACATACACACTTGACATAATGATTCGTGGATATATTTTTTAAATATTGTCTCTTTATTTTTTACCTCTTTTTCTTTTACAATAATTTCAAAAAACTAAATTATTAAATAAACTGAAAACTTAAACTTTTAAAACTATATGTTTTTATTTAAATTGTTATTAGTAATTAATTACCACTAATAAAGAAAAAGTACTAATAAATTTAAAATACAACTAAAAACTAAAACAAAATAAATATATTATAAATAAAAAAAATGCTCCAAATCGCTGTCAATGGGCAAAGTGCCAAGGATACTGGCATACTTTGGCCCTAATATTGCCAGCCCTTTTGTCTCACGAGGTGTTGATGAGCTGTTTTAACAACGCCTTGATAAACAGCTAATATATGTATATATAAACTCGATATAATATATCGCAGGCGACATTATCATTATTGCTCGAGAATTACCTCCCAGAAATCAAACCCGGTATCTTAGCGTCTAAATCTTTTAACCACTAGACCACTAGGTGTTATATAGGTATAATATATAAAGACAGCTGCGGAATATGTAAATAAATAAATAATATTACCTGAAGTTTGGAACTAATGGTATTGACCGTTTTAGATTTCGTTAGTGACAACTTATTTTTATCACCTAATAAATATTTATAATTATAATTGACTGACCGACCGAATTCGCTAAGAATTCGCTTATCAAATGTCGAGACTGCTGCCCCAGGCCATCGACCGTACTAAACAAAATCGTACCCTAACAATATTGTAAAGAAATGCTACGAAGTCAACAGTCTATGACCAATTGTATGACATACGGCCCCTATACAAGTAGCATTGCGTGACAGAATCATAATAACAGTTCAAATAATAGGCGTATTAAATCTCCCTGTTACAATGCTTCATAGTTTATTAATATATTGAACTATATAAATTGAGATAATTTCTCAATCGTAATAGATGACATGACATTTTAACCTGACAAATTTAGATGGTAGGTTAGTTAACAAGTTACTACCTTGTTAATTTTAAAAGCTAACAGCTTATAAAAAAGTAAAGTATCATCACGACCATTTCCCTCTCGGGGTGGTCAAAAACCAAGCTTTTTAAAGACGCTAGAAGGCTAAATGTGAAGCCAACTTTACTATAGGCCCAACAGGACAAGTGGCAAGCTCGTCGATCTCTCTAGCGTACAAAACTCTAGAAATATTTATTTATTTATAAACTCTTTATTGCACAAAATAACTTAAAAAGTAGTGTACAGGGGCGAACTTAATGCCTTCCGGCATTTTAAAACAGCTAACCTTTTAACATACAATTACTTAAGAATAATTAAATACTATTACATAAATAATTACATGATATATAATTTATTTATTTATTTATTTAAATACTTTATTGCACTTAAAAACCTAGTACATAGGCGAGCTATAACGCCATAAGGCATTCTTCACCAGCTAACCTTGGGGATCATGTAAGGTGATGGGCAGGATAAAGAAAAATATTAAAATAGCTTAAATTAGTAAATAAACATAATTACGCATTCATTAAATATACATATACATACACAATATAAAAAAAAGAACAACACACATACATACTATATAATACATACATACATAAACATACAATATAAATAAATAGATATATATATAAATAAAAAGTCAAACAACTAATTCGAGAGACATACATTCTGTTTCTCAAGAAATAATGTGGTTAGAAGGTTTTTAAATACGTTAACGGACGGTGCACGCCTTATGGCCAGGGGTAGCTTGTTCCACTGACGAGCGGCAGCAACAGTGAAGGAATCTGAATATCTGCTAGAGGAATGCGAAGGAATCTTTAGCTGATTGTTGTGAGAGGAGCGAAGAGCACAGTTGTGCGTATTAGAGAGAAATTCAAAGCGGGATTTAAGGTACGAAGGTGTTTTAGGGTGATTGAGAACGTTATAAAGTAAAGAGAGAAGATGGACAGACCGGCGAAAGCGGATATCGAGCCATTTTAACTGAAAGCGAAATTGGGAGACATGATCATACTTACGCAAGCCGAAGACGTAGCGAATGCATAAGTTAAGCAGACGGTCGAGTTTATTCAGTAGCTCTTCAGTGATGTCGGGATAGCAGGTATCGGCATAGTCTAAAATAGGAAGGAGCAGCGAACTGACTAACGTAAGCTTCGTTTTAAATGGAATGAAATTCTGGAAACGCTTCAACGAATGCATACTGGCGTGAATTTTTTTACTTATTTCTGACACATGGTAATCCCAAGAAAGATCACAGCTCATGTGAAGGCCAAGGTTTTTCACATGCTGGCAAAAGGGAAGTGGAATGTTATTAAACAGTAATGGGGAAAGTGATCCGACATCCAATTTACTCAGCATCTGTCTCGACCCTGCAATCATGACCTGCGTCTTTCCAGGATTAACCAAGAGCCCAAGGTTTTCCGAACGTACTCGTATAGCCTCCAGGTCGCTGTTCATCTTCAAAATCGTGCTATGAATATCCTCAGCACTGAAGTGTAGCGAAAGTTGTAAATCATCAGCAAAGAGATGGTAGGAACTGAAATGTATTACATGAACCATCGAGTTTATGAAAACCGAGAAGAGTAAAGGAGATAATATACCGCCTTGCGGGACACCAGCTGTTACTGGAGACCAGTCCGAGAAAACATCATTTAATTGAATTCGTTGCTGGCGCCCGCGAATATAAGATTCGAACCATAATGCAACATTCTGCGAAATATTAAGAGAAAGCAATGTGGCCATAAGAATGTCATGATCGACGCAATTAAAGGCGTTACTGAAGTCAAGAAGAGTGAGAAGAGATAGTTTTTTATTGTCTATAGCACATCTAATGTCGTCAGTGATTTTTATTAGAGCAGTGGTTGTGCTATGAGACTCACGAAAGCCAGATTGAAGCGGATTTAATAAATTATTGTGACTAAGGAAGGTGGCTAACTGCCGATAGACAACGCGCTCCAAGATTTTTGATAAAAAAGGAAGAATAGATATGGGTCTCAAATTATTAAAATCTGTATGGGGAGTTTTTTTAGGGATCGGTATTACATGGGCATTCTTCCACAACGTAGGGAATTGCCCAGTAGAAAGAGAGAAGTTTATAATGTAGGTAATATAAGGGATAACGATGTCTAAGACAGGAATAATAAGAACGCGACCTACATTATCACACCCTACGGCCTTACTAGTTACAGATAGAATAATCTTTTTTATTTCGCAGCTAGACATTGGTTCGAATTGAAGAGTAGAATTATTGGAGAAAGGAACTGAAGTTATTTGGGAAATTGTATCAGCCTTAATGAGAGAGTCTATAGAAATAGGAGGGGAAGAAAAGTGCTTATTAAGGCCATTGACATCCATGGTTGGGAGTGCATCAGCTTTAGACTTGCCAAAGCCCAAAGACCGAAGAAATTTCCACAGATTGTTTGGTGTACAGGTATCGATAGAATTGTGAATGAATCGGCGTTTTGCGTTCCTACACATCTGATTAACTCTATTTCTCGCTCGTTTAAATTTAATCCAGCTTTCCTCACATGGTGACTTTTTGTGTTTCCTTCTCAAGGAGTCCCTCCACCTCATAGCCTTACGGATATCATTGTCCAGCCAAGGGGCAGGCGGCTTTTTCATGCGAACAGGTTTAATAGGCGCATGCTTGTCAAATAATTCTAACAGTAATTTATTAAACTCCGACACCATTCCGTCAACCGTATCCTCAAGTGTCACGCGCATCCAACCCATGCCAGCAGCATCCGCCAATAGCATTTCCAGATTCATTTTAGCAAAGTTACGTTGAAGATAAATACAAGGTCGAAAACGAGGAGGTTTAACTTTATAAGAAGCATAAATGAGGTCATGGTGAGAAAAACCTGCGGCCAGGTGCTGTCCAAAAGCTGATATCTTATTAGAGTTAGACGTAAGGATGAGGTCAAGAAGACTGTCTGAGTTGTTTATATGGAAAGTAGTGTTAAGTGGTAAGATGGAAAGGTTGACAGAGGAGGCAATATACTTAAGTTTTCTACTGCGCGAGTCATTCTTCATAAGACATGTATTGAAATCTCCCATTATCAAATTATGGTCGTAGGACGGAATGTATGACTCGAGCAGTAGTTCAAAGGTGGGGAGATAGTTTACTGTAGGAGGAGCATACACAACACCAAGAAGAAATTTAACGGAGTTGAGGTCAATTTCAATAAATAAATGCTCCGAGGAACCAGAATAGGGAGAAGGAGATTTGGAAATAATTTTAAAAGGAAGGTTAGAGCGTAGATATATGGCCACGCCACCACCCCCCTTGCCAATTCGGTCATTACGAATAAGAAGGAAGCCTGGAAGTGAATAGGATGTGGAGGGAAGAGTGGGTTTTAAAAAAGATTCCGAGACAAGGATCGCGTGAATATGTTGACTTTCAAACGTGGCAAGGAGATCGGGGTAGTGGCACGGAATGCTTTGAGCATTAATGTGGCAGACATTCAGATTCTTGGAGAAAGGCGAAAATGTATTATGCAGTGCATCCCCCAGCAGTACAGCGTCCTGGCTGACGTCACACTCGTCGTCGGAAGTCGTTGAGCCACAGGAAAAAAACACATCAGAGTCAGAAGAGCTATTTAACATTATGTAAGTATATAAAAATATTTAATTTATATATATATATATATATAGGTTTAATAAAATAATAAATACTAATATTATAATTAATATAAAGTAATAAAATATTAAAATTATTATTTGCGCCTCATTCCATACTTCACCAGCCAATTAGCTAGTTTACAAACAACTTAAATAATATTTAGGAAGTAAAAGAACATTAATTACAAAATGAAACATAAGATACAAATAAGGCTATAAGCCACCTACCAACTAACAAAACAAGAGAGAAAAAATATATTTTTTTAAACAAAATAAGAAAAAGAAAAAATGATTATATTGTCCATACCACAATATTTTCAGTCTGTGTTAATAACAAAGATAGACATTAGCTATGTAATGTTATCTGTGGTTTTTATAACTATATCAAATCACAGACCTTGTACCCTTTATAGTCTGTGTCACAGACAGTCTGTGGTCACAGACCATAAAGTAAAAAGTATTGACCTATATTTAACTTTTCAATTTAGATTAAGATTGCAATTAAGGTGTAGTATTTTATATAATGGTTTATAATTAAGCAGCATTGAACATGAAATTACAATTATGTATGCGAAAAAATATACTCAATTGAAGCAGCTGTAAGAAAGCAAGTAGGTATCAGCCAGAATATTGCAAATCTATTGTCTCTGCTTGGAACACTTTCTTGAAGGTCTCACTTTTCTGCTTTTGTCTACAGGCAGAGCAGCTGGAGGATGTTGGGCGGCAAACTCCCTCAGACAGGCCTCAGACGACAGGCGTTGTTTAGCTCCATCAGGCAGTTTTACATACACCTGTCCTTCCTGGGACCAGCAATGATGCATACCGTAGATGCGACGTCCTTCTGTCAAGATGTGCCTTCGAGAAGGCGTCAGAAACTCTGCAACGGATATGCCGGAACCCTTAAGGGCCTTCTTGGAGCGCCACAGCTTTGTACGAGTTTCACCATCCCGGAATTTCACTAATATTGGACGGTGTCTGTCTGAGTCATTCTTATTACCCAGTCTATAGCAAAGACTAATATCCTCAGCACAGAGGGTCACCTTGAGCTTAGAAGATATCACATCGCACGCGAGCTGAGAAGTATTTTCACCGGCATGCTCTTCAACTCCCCGGAAAAGCAAGAAATTCCGACGGCTTCGGTTCTCAATATCCTCTGTCATAACAGCAACCTGTGAAATTTGGGCCCGGAGCAGGGAGATAGTGTCCCTAACAAATTCCTTAAACAGTTGGAAGTCTCGTGCTAGTTGCTCCAAAGAAACTGTGGCCGAAGCTGAGGCAATCCTGCTCTCAAAGGATTTCATGACCTTTTCAAACTTTTCCTCCATGTTATAAAGTGTATAAGCTTCATTCATTTGAGAAGCCATTAGGGAGTGAGTTAAGTGTGTGTTGTTGTACCTTTATGATGAAAGATGAGATGAAAGTTGATGTTGGCGAAGTTGGAATAAGGTAGGCTAGATCATAACTTAGCAAAACAAAAGATTACTTGAATAACTGATAATGATGATAATTTGGCAATATCTTATTATGATTTAAACTGAATTTAGTGAAAAACTGATAATATTATTGAATTAAATTAAATGATCGACAGAAAACACGTCTACTTTTATTTACAACTACCCACGAAAAAAAAAATTAATTAAAATAATATATATAATAAACATAAATATATATTATTTATGAATATATAAACACATCTAATAGATAGATACTCGTATTAAATTACATAGGTACAATCATTTACGATAATATATTAAGAAATATCACAAATAATAAAATAAATTACTGTGTCCCAAACAAGAATCGAACCCGGTACCTCCGCGTCTAAATTCGCTGGCTTAACCGCTACAGTACAAAGGCAGTTAAACAACAATAAAAGATAAGTCAAATCCACATTATATGATAGAAAATACCCTAACAATGGATAAAGTCTGAAACGTGGAAATCCGTCAGAGAACCAAAGTTACCGACATAGCCTTCAAAATTACTAAGCTGAAGTGGCAATGGGCCACACGTCTGTCGCAGAACCGTTGGAGTAGACGGGTTCTGGAGTAGAGACCACGTACGGGAAGATGCAGAGTGGGACGACCCTCCACCAGAGATCTACGAGTATGAATGACCTGAAAAAGGTCGCTGGTGGAAGCTGGATGAGGGTGAAGGAAGATTGTGTTGGCGAGCCTTGTGGGACGCCTAGGTATATCCAGCAGTGGAGAGACACAAGCTGATGAAGATGGCCCTGACAAAAGCAGCGGTGATGGATTGCTTAACTAAATATGTTTATGACTATATAGGTTGATTCTTTCAAGCGAACGTTAATGGCTTTGCTTACCTACAAGGAGTATCGAAATGTAATTTAATTTAAAAAATATGTAATCCCCAGAGATGTCGGTAAAAACTAAATTATTTTTCTGTTTTTTCCTTATCCTAGCCTCGAGTCGAACCCGAAGATTTTAACACAAAAAAAGATCGATGCAGTTTCCATAAGTTTGACATTACTTCCCAAAATTTTAGCCTAATAACCATCAGCTAGCATAATAATTATTAAATGTGTTTTAAAATAATAATAGATTTTGTTTTAGAGAATTGTTTAATGACATCATCCTAAGGGCTCTTGTCACTGCTGGTGTACCCGCAATCTTAGAACCATCTGGGATTGTGCGAAGCGATGGCAAGAGACCCGTGGAAACTTGGCAGGTCTCTGGGGTAGGATGCGACATGTGTAGGCACATTAGCTCCATCTCACATCTAGGTGACCTCGTCAGGCGCGAGGAGAGCGGCGTTTTTTGCGGAGAACCTCAAATTGCGCAAATACAACTAACCTTGGTACTGGTTACGAATTTGCGCCGTTTGGGGTCGAGACGATGGGCCATGGGGACCGTCAGCGAGGCGCTTGGCCAAGAAGACTAACAATTATTTCTGCCAACGTATTAGCCTTCTATACAGAGGGGAAATGTTGCCAGTCTCCTTGGGACTATATCGGATGAGACGTCTCTAGAGGACATTTTTAATTTATAGTTTTATTTTTAATTTTATTATTTAGGTAGCTTTTAATTTATATTTAATGTATGAGGATTGTTAGTAATATTGCTTTTGTTAGGGTATTTTATTTCAACGATTTTTAATCGCATGCGCGATCGGTAGAGGTCGCTCATAGACGTGCGTAAGCAATGAATAATGTTAATGTGATTACTGTAATAATATTGCGTGAATAATTTATTTTTCGACTTTGACTTTGAAATGAATTGAAGGATGGAGAAATTTACTTTGCTGAGTAAAACATCACAAAATTTTATGTTTTGCATGTTACGAAAATGGAATGTTTTACTGTCTACAGCGACATAATGGTATTTGAAACTTACATTATTCACAATTTTATTTCACGCCATATTGAGCCTTACAATTTAGGACATACAGCATAGATTATCGTGGTGGCACTAATAACACACCTTAGCACTTCAGACATTACTGAGTCTAGACAGGTTTAGGCAATTATTGTTGATACTAACGATTCTTTACATTCAGCCACTTTTTATTTTACTTCATTCAATGAAAGAGCTTTTTAATTTGTAAAAACATTTTAAACAAAGTTTTTAAAAACATTTTGGCATCATTTTTTTATTTTTATATAGTAGTGGCGTGAAAGGTCCAGGACACGATCACATGAAAATAAACGCCTCTGCTGAACATTGAGAGCATCTGTAAGGTATATACTTGCCTCCGTGGTCTAGCGGTAAGTCCGTGGATTTAAGCTCGGAGGTACCGGGTTCGATTCCTGGTCGGGACACAAACATATTTATTAATGTAAATAAATACATTTAAATAATATTTAATTTATTTGTGATATTTCTCGAGTTTGGTACGCTGGAGACATTGACGAGCTTGCCACTTGTCATGATTGGCCTATAGTAAAGTTGGCTTAAATATGATTTCGCTTATTTATAAGCTTATAAGCGTGGTTTCTGACCACCCTGAAACCTTTTTATTAGGTCATGATGATACTTTTTGTAAAGTACTTAGCGGAACCATGTAAGAATACTATTCCACTGCTGATGTTTATTTGTGCTTTATAAAGCACAAGTCTGAATAAAGTGATCACAAATCACGCTTTTAAAGAAACGGATTCACATTCCAATTTTGATATAGGACCATCATGACAAGTGGCAAACTCGACAACGACTTGTACCAGACCAGCTCGAGAAATGTAACAAATATTTTTTTCCCGACCAGGAATTAAACATGGTACCTCGGCGTCTCAATCTACAGTCTTAATGTTTTTTTTTTTGTGGCAATACCAAAACTTTTTTTATATTATTATAAAAATAAACCAAAAAATCAATCCAGGTCAGTTACAAACAGAAACTTCTTACTTAAAAGCCAAAATGAAACTTCAAACGACAGCTTACGGCCCTCTGTCAAAGGGCAAGCAAGTTTTTGGGCTTTCCAACTTAATACCTTTATAATGATGGCAATTATTTCTTTCCCAAAAGTCGGCTAACATCAATTCGTTGGGACATAATGAGCCAGCTTTGCCATTTTACCAACAGCTTACACTGCTTGTTACATTTTGCTGGTAACTGTTACATTTTTAGAAAATGCTTCGTCTACTTATAATCTACAAATTGAAAGAGAGAGAGAAAAATGAGTTTATTTGTCACTAAATAAACTTCAAAATACAAGAAGATAGTGTGGTGACAAATAGGGTATCAGCTCAGCATTAAGCTGCAACACTGGGTCACAGAGCTGATTTTTAGATACCCCTCACAATAAATACAAATATACCTAAATATAAAAGTACTAAGAATAATTCAATAATATACATAAGAAGGAATAAATAAAATAAAATTCATTTTTTTCTTTTTTAGTTTTAAGTTATATTTTTTATTATTAAGTAGTTTATATTATTAAGAATAATTTGTAATGGCCTGTCTTGTCAGAAAGTGCTGTTTCATCGTTTCCGCCACGGTTCTGTCAATAATGTAATTCACCGGGATTTGGTTACTGCCAGGATCCCTTCGGTTCTTGAACCGTCTGGGATCTCTCGAGTGATGGTAAAAGACCCGATGGATTGAGGTTGGTGCCGTGGTCCATGGGCCGAGCATTGGTGTGGGACGCTACTTGTGTCGACATCCTTGCTCGGTCTCATGTCCAGGGCACATCTGTCAGGGCTGGGGCGGGGCGGCTGCGGACTCGGCTGAAAAGGCCAAATGTTGCCAAGAGTCTATTGCTAATGACTACGTATTTGTGCCTTTTGGTCTTGAGACAATGGGACCGTGGGTACCAAGAGCTAAGAGTTCTTTAAATAACTGTCTAAGCGGCTGGTTAACGCTGTATGTGACAAGAGGGCTGGCAGTTTTTTCGCGGAGCAAATTAGCACTGAAGGGTCGTCTCTAGAGGACATTTTTTACTTATAATTTATTTTTTATTAGGTTTAGTTTATATTTATTTTAATTTTTACTTTTAAGTAGTTTTAATTATTAAAACTCTTTGGAAATTAAATATTGTTTACTTAAATGATAAAATATTATGCGAATATTAACTTTAATAGTATGTGTTACGTTAGCGCATAACAAAATTTGGCTACAGCAAATACAATTGTGTATTTATCTGTAACAATAAATTCAACACGGAAATAAAATTTGTGGCCCAAAATTGAATTTACAGTTTCGCCGGCAGATTTTGCTGAAAACCAATTTTATTTTGTCACTAAAATGAAATTTGACACCGAGTTTATTTTACTGGACCGTGCCAGATTTATATTGTTATTAAATTATATTAATGTGTTTTGGACATTTATAGTGAAAATTCTGCAACAATTTTATACTATATAAGATTTGTTCTATTTAAAGACGGCGTTCGCTTCCTTAATTCGTCTTTTAAGGTAGGTAACGTTAACTTAAAATATTTTTTTCCGGTTGTCTATAAAAACATTTCTCCTCTGCCGTTTGGCCATCGTGGCCAAAATCTCCATATAAGTTGTTCTGGAAGGCTCATCTCCAGCAGTGGAGGTCTAGGACGTTGTGTTCTAGGGGCTGTAATGAAAAACATTTCAAAGAATATGTGACATAGGTGTAAACAAGGTACCATGGCCGCTAGCGACATCTACAACATGCTTTGCGTGATACACCCCATTGTATTATTCTATTAAAGGGGACAGCGCATAAAGCGGGAGCCGCGGCGGAAAATGCGGAGTCCAGCAAGCGGCGCAAGTATGTAAGTATATTAAAAGATTACATATTTGTGCCGTTTGCTGTAAAAACTCTGGGCCCATGGAATTCTAGCGCAAAAAAGTTTTTAAAAGACATAACACCTCGTCTCCTCCGGTGACAGAGGGCTGGCTCTTTCTTCGCCCAGAGAATCAGTATTGCAATTCAGCGGGGAAATGTAGCCAGCGTTCTTGCCACCATTCCACGTGGACGGGACTTATATCCTTATCCTTAATATTAATTTAATTTTTATTTATTTATTTATTCGTGGGAAAATTTACAGCCTTTGCAATATTATGTATACAAAAAATATCTAATCTCAAAGCCTTACAAATTTTCACTGTTAGCTATAATGAAAAATAATAAAAATAAGAACCAACAAAATCAGTACAATAACAATGAGATATGAAATAACAATTGCATTTGTATACTGATCCCGTTTTACACCTTAAGAATTATACAATATAATAAAATTAATTAAGTGCAACAACAAGTATTAGTAACAATAAGTAGGTACTCAAACAACACTTTACAAATTGTTGTAAATATTTTTTTCCTATAAATCAAAAGTTCTATTAAATAAATGATTATCCTTGTCTATTCCATTTAATAAATTACTTCAAAAACTGCAGTAACAATTATCGTGAAGCAGTGTTCCTAACAAGCAGGGTATTTGATTGCGCAGCGTTCATTCTGAACACCTGTACCTGTCCGAAAGTCGGATTAAACTTATCAACTGAACGACAGGTGTTAACTAGTTCCAATCGGATTGCAACGGGGACTGATTGTTGAACATCGAACACGATTTCAAATCGATTCCAAATGGTTTAGTTTTTATTTTCTTTAGTTCTTTTTGTCATTAAAAGAATAAGTACTGAAAGAAATAACAAAACATAAGAATAAAATATGAACTCGTTTTATTTTTTCGTAAATAACAAAGTTCACACTTGAAAAAATCATTTCGTATAGCCTTGAATATATTTCTTTAGACAAAATATTGTATTATATAAACACGGAGGCATCCGTGGTCTAGAGGTTAAGTCCGTGGGTAAGACTCGGAGGTACCGGGTTCGATTCCTGGTCGGGACACAAAAATATTTATTAATGTAAATAAATACATTTAATTAATATTTAATTTATTTGTGATATTTCTCTCTTGTCATGATTGCCTATAGTAAAGTTGGCTAAATGTGAATCCGCTTATTTATAAGCGTGGTTTCTGACCAGGGAAAGGGTCGTGATAATACTACAACTACTTCTTTTATTATATAAAAAAGTAGATTTCATTCGGATAACCGGTCGGTGAATGTCGCTGTTTTACGGATCTTGTACTAACACCAAATCAAAACAATAATAATTCCTCTTTTATGAAGAAGCAAACGAAAACTTTTTTTTAAATTATGTCTAAAATGCTAAAATTTATTTTTTGTCATTCGGAAGCGTCAAGAATATAGTTACGGGATTATTCAGGATTGGTCCATGGGCAATTGGGCTTTCTGGCGCGGGCTATATTCAATTACGAATTTAACTCTTGCTTTTTGATTTTTCATTTGTTACTTTTTCCAAACCTTTTTTTGGATAATCCGATTTTAGTTTGTCGACAAAAGTTTAGTTAAAACATCAGAAAAGCAAGCACATGAGAAATTGTAACGTAGAAGAACTTATTATCGAGCCCTTGCAAATAAGCACCTATTATCAGGATATCAAAATATAGGTTCTTGAGCCAGGACGTGCATCTTCTCCCTGTTCTTCTGACACCTTGTATCTTTGCTTACATGACGGAAGAAGCGATTATTATTGGACATGACTTATTTTTTATTAATTTAACGAGTTCCATACTATTGCCGTTGCATTTTTAAAGATAAAACGCTGTAAAAAAATGTAATGTCGGTGCTGAATCCTTCCTGGCATTTGTTCACGTAAATACAAGTACATATATTTGTATGGGAGCACCGCTATTTAGGTGAGCGAATGCCATTAAGGATTCAGTCATCGTAGTCTATTTTCTAGGAAATATAATTTTAGACATATTTTCACTATAATATATAAAATTTTAGAATACGGAATGAAATGAAATGAAATGAAATGAAACGAAACGAAATGAAATGAACAGTGTGGCAGGATATTTTCAGAAATGGAGACAGCCTAATAATGATGAAACGCAAAAAATCAACACTAGGAGACTTGGCAAATAGTTCATCAGCGAAGTTTGAGTTGTAATCCTAAGTAATTGGCATACATATTCGAGCGACGAGAGACAGGCAAACACAATTAGTGCGTGTGAAATTTGCCTAACAATCCGTCCGGGGTCCAATTTGCTAACTTTCCTTGCTACTAACTCGTATGCAGTGCACAGACAACTATTTGCACTTTTACCACTTATTTAAGCTGCATAAAGAGCATATTTCCGTGACAAAGTTCATTGCTTTTCAACCATAAACTTCATGGCCCGGTTTTAAGAAAATAAAAAAACTCCAAAACGTTTGCGGTCGAATTTACAACACCAATGTGCAGCAGTCGCTCGGTCCCTGTTCCATTAATACCAACTTGTTAATAAATTGACACCACGCTAACCAATACCAGTGTAGGCCAAATTTTTCAGAGATTTGTTCTAAAAGAGAGAGAAGATAGACCTCCAGCAGTAAAGTTTTAGGACCCAGTGTTTCTCTCTCTTATACCAGCCCCCCTGCTATAAAGACTTAAGAATGAAAAATGTATTTAATATGTGTATAATAATATATAATAAGCTTCCTGACGAAATAAAATTATTGCAGGGCCCTAAACTAAAATTACAACTGACGAAATGGCTACTGGACCATAGATTTTATAGTGTAAAAGAGTATCTTGAGAGCAAAACAGGTTAATTGATATTGTTTTTTGTTTTAGTGTAGTTGTGATTATGATATTAGTATCGTATGTAAGTAAAGATTTGCACGCCTGCTTGCAGGTAGAATATATGTAAGTAGACCTGACTAAAGTTTTGTGACCACTGTACTGTATTTATTGCAAATAAACGATATTTCATTTCATTTCATAGGAGCTGTATTGATATTTCTGTAAAAGTATATCTAAATCTCTGTTACTGTAATTTTAAAGGTAGGTAACAGTGAAATTACGATACTCAAAAAATACATTAGTTGCTCGTATGTAAAGACGTTTTTTAAACTTTATAATAACAGCCCCTAAAACACAGAGTCATAGAACGCTAGTGGCACTTCTAGAAATTTCTGAAGAATTCGGTTTAAATTTAATTAATTCGGCTGATGTCAATTTTTTATGAAAATTTATTAACGATTCCACAAGTTGGTATTAGTGGAACCGGGATTCTCTCTCTTACTTGCTGTCTCTAAACTTAATTAAATATTTTATTATTGTTCTAGAAGTGCTGGCCGCATTCGTCGACACGCGGCTCTAAACGACATCATCCGAAGGGTTTTGTCAGTGCTGGAGTACCCGCAATCTTAGAACCCTCTGGGATTGCGCGGAGCGATGGCAAGAGACCCAATGGAGGGACTGTTGGGCCGTGGAAACTTGGCAAGTCTATGGTGTGGGACAGCTTCAGGGATTAGCTTCATCTCACACCCAGGCGACCTCGCAAAGCGGGAAGTGTGGCGTCTTCTGCTGAGAACCTCAAGTTGAGCAAATATTTCAACCTTGGTACCGGTTACAAATTTGCGCCGTTTGGGGTCGAGACGATGGGCCCATGGGGACCTTCAGCAAGGCGCCTGGCCAAGGCGTTGTCAAAGCGGCTGACGGAAAGGTCTGGAGACAGGAAGGCTGGCAATTATTTCCGCCAACGTATTAGGCTCGCTATACAGAGGGGAAATGTTGCCAGTCTCCTTGGGACTATCTCGAATGGGACGTCTCTAGAGAACTTTTTTTTCTTTAAGCGTTTAATTTATATTTAACGTAGGTATATTAATTTACTTCGAATAAAATTAAATAGCTTAGTTTTTTTTACAAAAATCGATATGTATTTATTTATTCATATAATAAAAATATCTATATTTAAAGCTTGTCTTAATGATGCAACTGGCTTAATTAGCTTCTGTAGACTCAATCCCTAATACCAAATGTAAACAGTCTCAATTATCAGGTAAACATATACTCGTACCTACGTTGTTAAATACTGGGGGGATACAATACCAGAGATTCAAATATTAATGAAAGCAAATATTGCGAGGGCTGCCATAGCGACGGTGTTAGCTGATTAACCGCATCTTCAGTCTGTATTATTCAAGTGAATGCGAGATTCAAGACATACATATTAATGGGATTATTTTATAGTGTTAATAACTGCTATAATATAGATTGTCTTGTTATTATTGTTACTTGTTAATGTTTAAATTATTATTCATAAATATTTTTTTGCCTTTAGTGTGAGATGCCACCTGTGTGGATACCCTGGCGCCTGTCCTTTACCTCTAAAGACCCAGGCGCTGCTGCATTACAAGCAGAAAACATCAAATAGCGGAAATACACCCAGCTTATTGGGAGATGTGTTTTTTGCGCCGTTTGGAGTTGGAACTCTCGGACCGTGCGGACAAAAGGGAGAAAGGGAATTTTGAAGACAATATAGCTGGTCATAATTTGTAACAAAGCATCAGCACTGCCATTCAACGTGGCAATACTGCCAGTATCCTTGGCACTTTGTCCATTGGCAGCGATTTGGAGCAATTTTTTTATTTTATTTATTATTTAGTTTTTTAAACTAATTGTAATTTATATGTTTAAAGTTTTAGTACTTAGTGACAAAGTAAATTTTTAGCGTAAAAACTGGGAGTCCTTCGCGCCATTTTTCGCGGACATGTCAAATGCAAGTTTTTGTTTTGTAAATTAATTTACTGTGACTATTGTTGGTCAAAACGGTGTTGTTTTGTTTAATAATGTTTTACAACGTGAATAGTTATGGAAAACGATAAATTGGACTTTGAATATGGGGCACAAGATACAGTTTATTTTTTGCGGTTTTCCCGCGCTGTGGACTCCCATATTTTACACGACGTGTTTGGGCTATAATGCCGCGAGTGACTCCAAGAAAAGCATCAAATTCTGTAGCATCTGGAATTTGATGATAACCTCATTAACTCATAAAAAATAAAGATATATTACGTCAGACTTGTCTGTATGAGCTAGACCCTTTGCCTTCACTATCACCTCATTCATCATCCATCGGCAGAAGAGAACAAAAAAAAAAAAGAGTAAAAACTGTCACTGACAATTCTGAGCAATGGCTTGTGCTAAGTACTGGCGGAGCAATGACTATTAATCCGGACCTTAGTTTCATCGTTTGAGGTTCTCTGCATTATAATACAGCAGCGCCTGGTCCTTGGCGTCAAAAATTCAAATTTGTTATAACTGTTATTATATTTAGAGTTTGAATTTGTAAACGTTAAGATTCGAACACCATATGTGGTAGGTTTTTTGAATTTGGCGAGCTTAACTATGTGCCAAAAAACCACGAATAAATAATTTTGATTTGATTTGAATCTTTTGTAGACCCGAGAGTATTCCGTCGAACCGTCGGACCAGGATGGCAATTCTTAGACCTATAAAGCTTATATCTTTTATAAGGTATATCGAGTGAGAGCATTTTAAGAGATGTTTAAATAAATTCCTTCGTGGTCCAGCAGTTAAGTCCGGAGGATTTAGACGCAGAGTAACGGATTCAATACCTGGTCGAAAATGCACAAAATATATATTTTTTTTATTTGTGATATTTCTCTAAAGTTGGGAATATAGATATGTAAGAATCTGCTTCTAAAAAAAAGCGTATATTCTGATTTTATTTCGATAAAAGTGTTAATTTTAATACTTTGGTAATAGTTTATATTCACGCCTAAGCAGAGACTTTTTCCGAAAATAAATCTAAATAAAACCAATATATCCTTCAGGGTGGATTTCAATTACTGAAGTAATCAAATGGGTCACTCCGCCTATAGCCTAACAGGTGTACTTTATTTCGACTGTGCCACCCGAATAGGGCTAATCCCGATTTCGCCTACGTAATTGGTCCAACTGGGCCCAATTCTTCATCATTATTTATTCTATTAAAATTTTGTTTTGTATTCTACAAATATATTTGAAATAAAAAAATATATAATGAAATATTGACATCTTATAGCTATTTAGATTTAAGTTTTAACATTATATAAATTCAAATTGTCTCTGGAGGAATTTTTTTTTTATATTTTTTTTATTTTATTTTATGGTTCGGTTTATAGGTTTTTTATTTTATGTAGTTTGTAATTATTATTTGAATAAATAAAATGTTTTAACATTACATTTTTTTTAACATGTCATAAATACCCTAATGTACTCGTAGGTATATGATGAGTCACATTATTGCATACTAAAGTTGATGAAATCCAAATGATAATCAGCCTTAACACGACAAAGGATACGGTACGGGTATGATACTTTACTTTCAAAATAAAATAATATAAATCTTTAAGATTAAAAAGTTATACATAAGTTTTGATCAGGGACCTAAACTAGGGTAGAGGCCCAGAGGCAAGCCCTGCACTTCCGGCCACAAAAAATATTGCAAAACATTAACCCTTGCTAGTAAAAAGATTATAAGATTATTTAACTAATTAAATACTTAATAATATAATATATATATAAGAGCGTTAATGGTTCGGTTGTAAGAGCGCTTTCCTAAAATCTTACAACGGTCGGTTCAAACCCCCGGCATGTACCACATACACATAAATAAATAAATATTTCCAGACAGGTCACACAGCGCCATCTAGTTTCCGTGGTAAGCAACGAGGCTTGTGTTACGGAAACTAGATGGTTGATAAACTACATATTATATATTATTTTTTTTGTAAATATATACATATTATACATATAAACACCCAGACCGAGACAAATTATACAATGTACAACTTGCCCCCGGTGGGAATCGAACCCACGACCTCCCGAGTTCACGGCAACGTTTGTTACCACTAGACCACGGAGGCGGTCACATTACTTACACATATACAACACCACCGTTTCCGTGTCCCTGAGAGGACGTCGATCCCGGTTTCACTAAAAACCAACTTGTGGAATGGTTAATAAATTGACATGAGACCCTCGTCAACCCGTCAGACCAGCATGGCGAGTGTAGGCCAAATAATCGAAAAATTCTGGAAGGCCCATTCTCCAACAATGGAGGCCTAGGATTCTGTGTTCTAGGGTTGTCATGATGATAATAAAATATAAAAACACACAAGATCAAAACTTTACTTTGGGGCGAGTAAATACTTCTGATCGGGAGTAAAGCATGGCGGGAACATAAATTCTAGGAACCCCTCGGAACTCACCGCCATCATTAACAGAAGCCAAACTTAGATCGTAGCGATGGCACACACTCGAACTTGCACTATTTTTGTTTCAATTAATTACAAAATCAAATATTTTACTAATAGTAAAAGATTTGTAGAAGAGCGACCTTCACCGATCGGTCATCCGAATAAAATCCACTTATTATATAATGCTTACAAAAACACTGGTGATGGGTTGCCTAACGAAATATGTGCAAGAATCGTCATTCGTCATTACAGCCCCTAGAACACAGCGTCCTAGACCTCCACTGCTGGAGATGGGCCTTCCAGAACATATATCTGGAGAAGAGAGCCTACACTTGCCACGCTGGCTATTCGGCTTGGCGAGGATATGATGTAAATTTTTAATGACAATTTATTAACGATTCCACAAGTTGGTATTAGTGGAACCGAGACCGACGGCTTAACGTGCTCTCCGAGGCACGAGAACGGTGGTGTTGTAAATATATGACAAATGTATGTAAGAAAAGTGTATTTCTCATTGGTACATGCCGGGTGGGTTTGAACCGACCTTTGTAGGATTTATGTAGGATTTTAGGAACGCGTTCCAAGAATATAAAGGACAAATTCTTTAAGTGAGGCTAAGAGCCTACTGTCTAAACCACGAGGATTAAAAAAAAAATGCTAAAAGGATACACTCGGCGATTTTGATGAAGAATAAAACTGCATTTGTGGTCTAACGGTGGATTCGATTCCTGGTCAGGACACAACATTATTTATTAATTTAAATAAATAAATTTAATTAATATTTAATTAACTTGTGATATTTCTCGAGTTTGGTACGCTGGAGACATCGACGAGCTTACCACTTGTCATGATTGGCCTATAGTAAAGTTGGCTAAATGTGAATCCGCTTCTTTAGTAAGCTTGGTTTCTGACCACCCCGAAAGGGGAACGCTCGTGATGATACTTTACTTTTATAAAACTGCATCATAAAATTATAAATTAATTAAATTATGCCAATAGTGAATACGCTTCAAAAAAATAACATATGTGGTTTTGAGTATACCCCGGAAGGGATACAGTCCTACTGTTTCCAAACTTTACAAAGCTTTTGCGTTTCAATTACCTAAGTGATTTATTCTCCTGTAAAGTTGTATATGTCTTTTACATATACCATTAGTTTGCCCACGCACTTCCAAGACGACTAAGGGCATATACTATAAACGTCTATTCTACTGAAAACCTATTCAATTTATACTTTCAGCCTTAAAACATTTTTTTTTTTAAACCTTTATTAATATGAAAATAGCGGGGAGTTTTGCCTGGAATGTGTTCTAGAGGTGGATAACTATGAGTGTTGGTTTCAGTCGTGTTGTATGATGTGAACAATGATCTTTCTACAATAGATATCGCATAAAGTACAAAAAACAAAATCAAAACTGTTATTTAGCTCTTGAACACTCCAAGATATAATATTAGTTTATTTTTAATTAATAAATAATGTGCTACACAATCTGCTCTTACATCTCTAAATTTGACAAATATGTGAGAATACACAACAATCTTTCAAAATGCATTTGCTCAAAATATTGTTTGTGGAATAATGGCTAACTTAGTTGGTTTTTATTCCAACACGGCGATATGGGAATTAATTAAGAAATAAATGGCTTTATAATTATTATTAATATTGCGTCTTCGGGGTTTCAGACTTATAACACGGTTTAAACTGCCCTAAGACCCCCAAAATAAAGTCATTGATTCTATACAGGCAGCCCCTGGAACAGAGTGTCCTAGACCTCCACTGTTGGAGATGGGCCTTCCAGAACATATATTTGGAGAATTTGGTCTACTCTCGCCACGCTGGAAAGACGGGTTGGCGAGGGCTTAATATATATATTTTTTACTGACTATTTATTAACGATTCCACAAGTTAATATTAGTGGAACCGGTACCGACGGCTAAATGTACTATCCGAGGCACGGGAACGATGGTGTTGTAAATCTACGACAAATGTACTAAAGAAAAGTGTATTTCCCAATGGTACATGCTGGGGTTCGAACCCTTTAGGATGTTAACGAAAACGTTCTTACAAACGAGCCACCAAAATAAATGCGTGGCGTCATTAGAATACACATACAATGCAATAGTGAACAAAATCACCATATTATTATTATGCCCAAATTACTGTTCATTGTGGGAACTCTTTTTGCTTGTTAATGCTGTATCTTCTCGATTTGAGGATCATTGGTTGTGAGTTTGTGACAGAGCAAGCCCGCGATGTTTACACCTGATACCATATTTATTGGTAGGGGCCCATGACGTACCGCCTCGGGGACCATGCGACAATGTTGATGACGCCTGCGTTCCTTGTTTTACGCTTTGCTTTGAGCGAGGTTTTAATTTAGTGTGGAATTGGACATGTCTGGTTTCGTCCGAGTGTCAACGACGTCGATTTTTTTTCATTAATGATGCTGCTAGGTATCAAAAATTCATTTTGTGACCGCCTAGGGAGGCAGGGTAGGATATATCAAACTTTTGTCGTTAGATTAATTGCAATTTTTGTTGCCTTAAAAAGTGTCGCTCACGTAATACAATATTAAACATTTTAATCCTCGTCAAAGGAAGTACCTGAGCAAGATAGAGGTATAGTTCTATGTAAATTAGATATGCACAATGCAATGAAATTTACACATTTTCACTTATTCGCACTTACAATTTCCACCTTCACACATCTACACTGTCAATACACATTCACATATACATAATAATAATAAATAAAATAAAAAATATTTATTGACACCAATTTTTTAACATCCTATATACATAAATTACTGACTAGGAAATTATATCATTTATTTATTTATAATACATTGAGCTAGGACAGGCTAACAGAACTGTTAGTAAGTGCACTGGTTTCTGCATTAGATAATTCTGTCAAGGCACAGAAACCAGATTGATCAGGGAAGGTGTAGTTTCTTGATTCTAGTTTTGCAACACTCGAATGTGGTTGTTATATTTGCTTATTTATTTTGTTCATCCTGTGATTGCGTTTAACCTAATTTTATGCTACTATTTAATATACACTTACATAATGATGCGTAGATGGAATTTTTTAATATTGTCTCTTTATTTTTATTCTTATGTTTATTTTTTAAGTAGTTTAAATTGATAATAATCCGTTCATGCTATATGTTTAGTGAAAATAATGTTATTTCGTAATTGGCTAGGTGTTCGGTAATCATTTGAATGTAAATATTTATTTGTAAAAGACAGCTGTGGAATAAGTAAATTTATTTATTTATTTAAATTCTTTAATGCACTTAAAAATAGTACAGAGGCGAGCTATAATGCCAGTAGGCATTCTTTACCAGCTAACCTTGGGGATCGAGTAAGGTGATAGGCAGTATGAAAAAAACAAGAAATTTTAATGATACAGTTAATAAGTTACTTAATTAATTCTAATATACTACACATTATACCTAAACACATAATCATACATAAACCATAAATACAATTATACATACAAGTACATTATAACTTGAATAAAATGAATAAATAAATAAAATTGGCCGACAGATTTACACAACTACTAACATTAGAAAGAAGAAATAGGCACTTGGGCCTCTAAGATGTTAAAAGAAGGGCCAAAAAGCCAAACGGTGTGAGAATCAAAGCGAGGACAGTCGTCTCATTATGAATTAGTCTATGACAGTGCATTAACGTTTATAGTTGTGTTTTACGTGGACGCTAAAAATCTCGTGTCAGTTTATTTTATGTGTTAATTTTGTTAGTGTGTTATTGTCTAAAAATACACTCATATATGTGTATATCACAATTACAGCTATCATATATGTACACCATTTATTGTTTTAACATTATAACACGGAAGAATACATACCATACTGTATACATACTACATGTACAGGGCAACCCAAAGAACATAATCCTATATTCAACATCCTATAACAACCACATCATCCTATATTGTTCACCTATTTTACATCTAAATGCTTTTGTGATAATAAATAATTTTATTATTATTAATAATTAAACTAATAGTTTTAATTTAATAACACGGATAATTAAATTAAATTAAATATATTTTATTTCAGGCATTTAAAGACCCATAATTAATTTAAACAATAATTCTAATTTTAATCTAAACTATAATCTAAATAAATTTATAATTTACAAGGTCAAACGACCTTATGTCAAAAATAGCCTTAATTATGTCGTTATCAGATTGTCTCAGTCGGTTCACAAAAGAGGCGTGCCGCTTGCGGAGTATGGCAAAAAAGTCGTCGACTCTGTTCTCAGCAAACATACCAGACGCACTACACCTCCAGGGCAACTTTAGAATACATCTAAATGCATTATTATATTGTACACGAAGCGTGTTAAAGGCACGCCTCGTGTACAATTTCCAGAGATGACTGGTGTAGAACGCCTGGCAGTATGCAACAAACAGAGTGATTTTAACTTGTCTCGAGCAACGCGCAAACCTTCGAGCCAACATATTGCTCTTGGCAGCGAGAGTCCTCCTCTGTCTTTCCAGGTCCTCATCATCCCTCAGACGATCAACTATTATATGGCCGAGATATTTGAATTTAGAGACTATCTTCAGCTGCGAGCCACATAGGAATATTTCCGGTATAATGTCTGGCCCTTTGTCATATTTAAAAATCATAACTTCCGTTTTCTTGACATTATACCTTAAACCGTGATTACCAGCATATGACTCACAGATACCGACAAGCCTCCTAAGCGCCTTGACCGAGGGACTCAACAGAACCATATCATCAGCGTAGCTCAGGTTATTAACACATTCGTTATTTATATGACATCCTACTGTTGATCTATTGAGCTCCTCTATCAGACCGTTGACGTATAAGTTGAACAAGCACGGAGACGTTAAACCCCCCTGACGGACCCCTGCCTCCAGTCTGTATTCATTTGAGAAAGAATCAAATAATAAAAAAATACATTTTTAAATAACAATTCCATTTTAATAACAATTCCATTCAAATAAAATGGAAAGAAAAAGAAGGACAGATACATGGTATGTACTCGTACGGGGATGTAAATTATTTTATTACATGCTTCGCTATTTCTAGCATACAAATATTTATTTATTCACATGTGACTAAGCTCGACAAAGTCATGACTTTGTCGAGCTTATCTAGGTATTCTTTTGTCGAATAAAAACATATATTAACCACGGAAAAATAAATTAGAAAAAAGTTCTCCATTTAGCAAAGGCTACCATCATTTTTTTTAATTTAGATAGCGTGTAATTTAGTGGAACAAACATTTTGTATAAAAATGGCAACCAATATCCGCTCTTTCGTATATTTCTTTGCCTAAGGTAAAGGCGTAAAGACCCGATATTTATTAAAACTAAAACAATATATGAAGAATGAATGTTGTCCTGTTGTCCAATAACTTTTTAATGTAAATAACCGAAGTATAGTGGTTACTATACTTAACAATGCTTGAGTTATTGTTTAAACCTTTCTTTGTACCATTATCTAATGTTTTCAGAGAAAGCATTTGATAATTAAATTTAATAGCAAACTCGATTATAATAACAAGATTCCTAATTCCTAACAAAGGCTCATCGAAGCTCGAACAATAGGTAAAAGGTAACCTCTCATCACCATAACTCGACCTTCGACGCTATTGTTCAAGAAAACTGCAAACTCATTCAAACATCCATAAAATATATCGATATGGGACCCTCACTGCGGATCCGTGCAATCTGGCACCGCAAACCTATTAAGAGCTGATTCACATTGATTCGTACCGACACTTAGTCGACACATATTTCAAAAATATGGCGAAACTGAAATTATTAATACTGTTTTTTTTTTTTTAGTGTCTTTAAAGTACAATTCATTGTACAGAATACATCAGCCCTAAACACGTAATTTATTTACATAACAATGTTCATAACCGAGTTGGGGATCATCAAATTCAAAGTGTTGCAGAATTTGACGTTTTCAAGGAGTAATTCACGTCAATATCGCCCAAACACGAAGGGTATACGGGAGTTCACAGCGCGGGAAAACCGCAAAAAATAAAGTGTAACTTCTGCCCCATATACTCGTATAGAGTCAAAATTATCGTTTTCCATAATTATTCACAACGTAGCACATTATTAAACAAAATAACACTACTTTTGACTAACAATATCCACAGTAAACTAATTAAAAAACGAAAAACTTGGACTTGACATGTCCACGCAAAATGGCGCGAAGAACTCATACTGAATAAATAAATGTGTTTAAAAATATTGTTTAAAACCTAAAATAGAGAAATATTCGGTTTGCTCGTCAGCTCATGTTTATATATGTATGTTACGCACATCGGCAGTTACACCTTGTTCTAGCTACGAGTTCATACTGGCATCAATTAGATGTACACTGAGCGTGTTGTACAAGTTATCGCGAGTGTTCTGAAGAGCTCCACAACCTTATTCCTTCTTTTCAAATATGCACACTCATACCGTAACATACGCGTACTTATAAATTTAAAGACTTACATTTGTCGCATGCTAAAGATGAAGTGCTCACTATAAAAAAATATTAAAAAATACACGCCTAGTTAAAACCACGTCGAATAACAAAAAAATATATCTTTAGTATGATAGTATATACTAAAATATTTGAAAATACCCTATGACTTTATGACAAGCTAACGTATAGTGATGGGTAAGATAGTAAAAATATTATGTTGCTATGATTTATTCTTAAAAATTAGGTACTTAGTTTAGTTACTGACTGCCTCCGTGGTCTAGCGGTTAAGTCCGTTAGACTCGGAGGTACCGGGTTCGATTCCTGGTCGGGACAAAAAATATTTATTAATGTAAATAAATACATTTAATTAATATTTAATTTATTTGTGATATTTCTCGAGTTTGGTAGGCTGGAAACATCGACGAGCTTGCCACTTGTCATGATTGGCCTATAGTAAAGTTGGCTAAATGTGAATCCGCTTATTTATAAGCGTGGTTTCTGACCACCCCGAAAGGGAAACGGTCGTGATGATACTTTACTTTTTAGTTTAGTTACTAGAGTAACAAAGACTAAACAACATATTATGTGAGCAACAAGACTGTCGCGTCGTCGCCGGACGGACGTAATGTGAATCAGCTTTAACCCGACGAGCCTACAAAGGTAATAACCCTTAAATGCTAATACGTGGCCCGGTGTGCCAACTGATCGCGCTAACAAAGGAGCTTCGGTACGACAGCACAATAGACCTCAACCAAGGATCGTATCTCCAAGTTTGTTCAGCCTCTCCAATTTTACAATTTCCGAGGGTTGGGTCTTCAAGTGCTTTAGAGAGATTTTTGGTTAATCAGTAGTCAAGTTAATTGATTATTTAATGCAGTCTAAACTTTAATAGTTATTTAGACACTAGGCAATAAACAATTGTCTATGGTAACAAGATCAAATATAAGACAGAGCGGGCATCGAGTACATTTTCATAGAAATAATTTGTTACATTATGTTTTACGCTAAATAACAATTTGAAAGATTGTGAAAGATTGGTTGTTAGAAAATTTGTCCCTAAGGTTTGGCTGTCAGAGAATGTCTATGGGCATTAAGTCCGCCTTTGTGCGTTGTGCAATAAAGGTTTTAAATAAATAAAATAAAAATGCTTAGATATTAAGCCTGCCGCCTCTGTACATTTTTAAGTGCAATAAAGAATTGTTAAATTTGAATTATAAAAAAAAAACATTTACACCGAGCAATGCGTGGAGCTAATGTCAACCTTATGGCTAGTGTTTTAAAGATTATAATTGTGTGCAATTATAATAGCGCCATCTATGATCGACTAGAGAAACTTTTTTGTCTAATGGTCAACTGAGTAATAATTGGAGCCAATGTAACCTTATGATCAGTGTTAAAGGCTATAATTGTGTACATCTGTGATCGAGTAGGGAAACTATTTCTTCATGACAACTTCTATAATGTGTCGTGTTTTAACTTAAAACTTACAAAAATATATTTTATATAATAGTTACTTACGAAAATAAACTGATACGAAGTTATCTTGTCGAAGATGAACATGTTTTACACTATTGTAGCACGCAGGTCGGCATATTGTCCGTGAAACACGTCGAAAACGATCACAACCGGCAATGACTGTCATAGATAGTTCACTTTCTACCGATTCGTCTAGCTTTCATTTTTATATTGAATGATAACGTGCCCTGTCCGAAATAAACAACAAAACAGCTCGTAGCAAATATCTTACCAATGAATTAAAATTCCTTTATAAAGTAAAGAGTATCATCACAACCGTTTCCTTTCGGGGTGGTCAGAAACCACGCTTATAAATAAGCGGATTCACATTTAGCCAAGTTTACTATATGCCAATCATGACAAGTGGCAAGCTCGTCGATGTCTCCAGCGTACCAAACTCGAGAAATATCACAAGTAAATTAAATATTAATTAAATGTATTTATTTATTAATAATTATTTTTGTGTCCCGACCAGGAATCGAACCCGATACCTCCGAGTCTAAATCCACAGACTTAACCGCTACACCATACGGACACAATTAAAATAATAAACAATCATTAAAAGTAAATTCAATTAAAAATTGTATTTTAATTAAAATTAATTTAATCAATAATCCAAAACTTGTTTTGACAGCATATAATATTTTATTTACAAAATATTGTTATATTGCTATTTACATAATTGAATTGTGTATATGAATGTATATATTTACAAAAAAATAAAAGTATAATATGTAGTTTATCAACAATCTAGTTTCCGTAACACAAGCCTCGTAGCTTACCACGGAAACTAGATGGCGCTGTGTGACCTGTCTGGAAATATTTATTATTATTATTGTTATTATAATTGAGTTCCTTAAAATACCTTTTTGGTGGTTCTTTTACATTATGTTGATAAGCAGGAGCACACTGCATCTGGTACACATTGAATATTGGGCACGCAATATGTTTATGTATGTTTATTTGTATATATATATATATATATATATATGTATATGTTCATAATACTTGCATGTAGTTTATGTATTTGCTTGGTATGTAGTGTATTTATAAATTAGACTATTATTATTAGATTGTTGCACCCTGCCCATAATCTCTCACCATCACAAAGGTTAGTTGTCAGAGAATTCCTAACGGGCATTAAACTCGCCTATGTACCTAATTTCAAGTTTTGGTGCAATAAAGAATTTAAAATAAAATAAATAAAATGTTTCAGGGCTCGATGAATGCCGTATATGTTTTACATGCACAGTCTAAACTCTTTACATCCGTCTAGCTGACAAAACTTTACCCCATCCCTTCAATATTTACCAACAGATTAAGCTCGGAGGATAATTGTGGAAATTAACGACAAGTTATATAACAGTTTAAATAAATAATGAGATTTACCCCCGCCCAGGTAACACACAAGCTGGGAGTTAAGTTATTCATGTTTTTGCCGGGGGCTAATAAAGTTCGGGTTTACTAATGGAAGATATGAGAGGGGATTTATGATGTTTTATACTGGGAACGTGGTTCGTGAAGTCAGAAAGGCTTTGGAACACACTACACCAGCCAGTTTGTTTCCCCATTCCTATAACCTGGAGTCCTTCAAACGAAGCATCTTTATGCATGTATTGATCATAGATTTGATTTTAGAAAAAAGAGGGGTTATAATATTATATATTTTAATGTTTTTGCAATTTTTCTTTGTTTAAAATGAGGTATAGGTAAGTGAATATATGAATTAATAAAATTTATAAATATAATAATAATAAAAATAATAAGATACTTAGACTTAAATAAATCTTTAAAATTGGAGTGTGCGAGAAAAGGATGCAAAGCTGTATTTTTTGGCTTTTTATATAACGATAAAAGGCTTTAATCGTACTGTAATACACACACCTGAAGTGATCAAATATTACCAAGCCAAACATTGAGCACACAAATTTTCACAACACACACAATTTAAATCCTTCACGAACACCAACACAATATTTCGCGCAAACACTCCCTTCCCAAACATCCGAGATTTATACTAATAAAATACATAACGTAAATACAAAATAGAGAGTAGGCTTGCAGCTCGGCTGTCTAATTTAAAAACACAAAGTAGTCAAAAAATAAACGCTGCTTAATCATTCATTTTCATCATCACAGCCCCTAGAACACAGCGTCTTAGACCTCCACTGCTGGAGATGGGCCTTCCAGAACATATATCTGGAAAATTTGGCCTACACTCGCCACGCTGGCCAGACGGCTTGGCGAGGAAACGCTGGTTACTTTGACGTTATTACAATTGACTTAACATGTGACCAGAGCCGTGTCCAGTTGACGACTTACCCAAAATTGTCACAGATATACACGTCATTAATATAACGCGGTGGTGGTTTGGTTGTAAGACACTTACGTTAATATCCTACAAAGGTCGGTTCAAACCCCCCCGGTACATACCGGTACATGAACCAACGAGAAATACACGTATCTTACGTACATTTGTCAATGATTTCCAACACCACCGTTTCGTGCCTCGGAGAGCACGTTAAGCCGTAGATCCCGGTTCCACTTATACCAACTTGTGAAATCGTTAATAAATTGTCATTTGAAAATTGACATCAGAATCTCGCCAACTCGGCTGGCCAGCGTGGCGAGTGAAGGCCAAATTCTCCAGAAATTTCAGGAAGCCCATCTCCAACAGTAGAGTTTTACAAATTTGTGTTCTAGGGTTTTTGTTTTATTGTCTCAAAAATAAGGAAATTAATCACTAATTGAAACTAATTCAACATTGCCTCGACTGTCGGTGCTTTTAGGAAGTCTATTTTGGATATACTAAAACCATAATGTGTTATTGATACCTATCATTATTGCTGTTTACTTAATTTTGTAATCTTCTTTACTCATATTTTTCTTTTTTTACTTTAATAAAAATCTGACGTTACATATAAAAAAATAATAAATATAAATAAATATTTCCAGACAGGTTACACAGCGCCATCTAATTTCCGTGGTAAGCTACGAGGCTTGTGTTACGGAAACTAGATGGTTAATAAACTACATTTTTTTTTTTATATATACATATTATACATATAAACACCCAGACCGAGACAAATTATACAATGTACAACTTGCCCCCGCAGGGAATCGAACCCACGACCTCCCGAGTTCACGGCAACGTTTGTTACCACTAGACCACGGAGGCGGTCATATTTATATAATCTGTGGTTTACGTCGTTGGTACTTAGCAATTTGTTTATATAAATGTTATTATATATATGTGTTACTGTTTGTAAAGCTAAATAAATAAAAATAAAATAATTGATTACGATCCAATAACCATTTTTTTTAAAGATGTTTGTATGTAGTAACTCGCTAGTAATTTGCAGTTACTGGGTTTTTAAATTGGACAGCCGAGCTGCAGCTCGTTACAATTTGCACCCTTCCGTATTGTTTGCATAAAACACTAAAACACAGGACCCCTCTAATGAAAACTTGAAGGGAAATTGGGAAAACACCAAATAATATCTCCTGTTCAAAGGGACGAGGTGTGCACTCATCGGGACTGAAGAGGTCATTGTCCTTTTAGTCAAAAGATTACGAATTTAATTACTTATATATAATATTTCTGTTTTGTGAAGTTTATCATAATTTATAATAAGTTTTATGTTAAAAATATGTGCTTCCGTAGGTAGTCTAACGGTTAAGTCCGTGGATTTAGACGCGGAGTTACCGGGTTAGATTCATGGTCGAGCACAATCATTTATTTATGGTATTTGACATCGACGAGCTTTCCACTTGTCATCATGGGTCTATAGTAAAGTTGGTTAAATGTTAATCCGCTTTTCAAAACCGTGCTTTGGAAAACCTTCTATATTTCTAAAAGAAATTTGCCCTAAATATTTGGGTATATAGACAATTAATAAAGCGGGGAGAGAAATATAATTTCCGAGGTTAAATGAAAAAAAAAACATTCGGCAACCATCAAAACAAAGGGGCATGGATGAAGAGGTTGATGAGTGTCGAAGAAGCGAAAGTCGCGATTGTGACAAGTGGCGCTCAATTATCTCTGCCTACCCTGCAAGAGGTTTGTCGTGAAGATTAATTTCTAAACATTCCCTGGATTAACCGTACGGGTGTTTGGGCCATCGTGTGTGGGAAATAGAGATGAGAAGAATGGTGTCTCGGGATTGTGACCGACAATAGGCTGGTTTACAAAAATAAATTTATATGAATATATGATAATAGTAATTTACGAGTATTGAAGCCCTAAGACAGAGCCCGTAATTAGCTGAGATTGCATGATGAAGCAAAATTAGTTAGAGATAAAATCGCTTTTTGAAAATATAAGGGTTGTGATTCTGACCACCCAATCCTAAGGAGGAAGGAAGGTCCTAATGATACTTAAAATACAATTATTCTGCAATACAAAAATTAAACCCAACCTTTTTTAATGTTTTCTTATTTTCATGGGTTTTTCTGGTGAAATCTGCATACGATAATGGAGGGGCGGCAACATCTGTCGCCGATCTGCATAAGTTAAAGTTTTGCCCAATTTGAGGCCCTCGCCAGGGTTTTAAATTTATCTACCTTCACGCAACAAGGGATGAAGTAACACATTTAATTGCAGGGGTGCAGGGCTGCGCTGAATTTCAATTTTTGTCTCTCGGCGTTTTGCAATATTTAGAAAATTACAATGTCTTAAGGTGATAAGGCTCTGGTCCGTCGTTCCTCGCAAACTATCAAATATTTACACATTTATTATTAGTAAAAAGTGTTTTAATTACTTCTCTGTTAATAATAATATAGTAAAGTATCATCACGAGAAAGTGGTCAGAAACCACGCTTATTAAGAAGCGGATTCCCATTTAGCCAACTTTACTATAGGCCAATCATGACAAGGGACAAGCTCGTCGATGTCTCCAGCGTACCAAACTCGAGAAATATCACAAATAAATTAAATATTAATTAAAGGTATGTCAGGAATCGAACCCGGTACTTCCCAGTCTAAATCCACGGACTTATCCGCTAGACCACCGAGGCAGTTAATCATAATAATATACCTACGCAAAATATGTTTGTACATAATAAATAGATTTATTAAGCAAAATTATAATATGAATTAACTAAATCTAAAAAAAAAAAATAGTCCAATTGTCCTGGCATGCGCGTTCACGTTTAAGAAGTCTCCCTACTCTCCTCGTCCTACTCTTCAGAACACCGTGCTGGAACTTCAACCCAGCTTCAACATACTTGGAGTCGAAACCACGGAAACTACATTGAGAGCATCACCAAAACAGCGTCTATAAAACTCGGGATACTGAACAAGATGAAGCGGTTTTTCCCGCCTGCACTAGGACTCATGCTGTAAAAGCACAGATAAGGTCATATGCATGGAATACCGTCTCACCTCTGGGTTGGCTCCACTAAGTATCTTACAGATGATCTCAATGTCCTGCAGAGGCGTGTAATTCGGATAGTGAACGACACCTCAGTGTCGAATCATTGCAGCTTTGCCGCGACGTTCTCTGAGCGTGTTCTACAAGCTATAACACGATGAGTGTTCTGAGGAGCTTCATAACCAGAAACTACGCTTTTTAAGGAACGAGTTCATATTTAACCAACTTTCATGAAAAGTTGCGAGCTAGTCGATGTATTTATTTATTATAAATTTTATTGCACAAAGTACAAAGGACCTAATGCCGCTAGACATTCTATACCTCCTGGTCAAAACTTTGGGACAACTAAAGCAGTTACGACAAGATAAGGCAGGTGCTATCAAAACTAATAGAAAAATATTAGACTTCAATATATACTAGTGAATAAATACTTATTTACTAATACATACACAAATACATACAAATAAAACTACATACATACGTTCTATGAATATACATAAATATAATATACCTACTATATGATGACTATAATAAATAAATAAATAAATAATAAATAAATATTTCCAGACAGATCACATAGCACCATCTAGTTTCCGTGGTAAGCTACGAGGCTTGTGTTACGGAAACTAGATGGTTGATAAACTACATATTATACTTTTTTTTTTGTAAATATAAACATATTATACATATAAACACCCAGACCGAGACAAATTATACAATGTACAACTTGCCCCCGGTGGGAATCGAACCCACGACCTCCCGAGTTCACGGCAACGTTAGTTACCACTAGACCACGGAGGCGGTCCTATGAGAGAAATAAATATAGCAGAAAGTGTATTAAGCTTATGGTGAATTTAAATAGTGCGCATTGACCACCAGTAACTGATTCCAACGATGTACGATGTATGTATCGTACCAGACTCGAAAAGTATTACACATATTCGTAAATTATCTGCAACAAATAAAGTGTGTTAAATGTGTTTCTTACTTGGTAAAATATATAAATTGAAGCTTAAAAAATTTATTGCCAAATATTTCGCCTCTCTTTCGAGCGGCGTCATCAGTGACAGTGACTGAAGGTCTTTGTCATAAATTTTGAAAAAGTAATTTTATTTCTTTTAGCAATGGTAAAGGCAATGCACTATACAGTTTTGTATTTATTTTTTAGAAAAATATCATCATCACCTAGCGCATCGTGGAAAACATCATCAGCATGTTATGTCCATTGTTGGTTTGATATTAATAAATTCAAAAAATAATTAATTAATTATTAATTTGATAGCTTCAATTTATATATTTTACCAAGTAAGAAACACATATTCGTAAATGAAATATTATTGTGTTCAGGAACATGTGCACAGGAATTGAACCACCGCGTTTAAATCGCTACAATATGAAGGCAATTCATTATACGTATACCTTTTTTATCAAAAATAATTAAAGTGAACCGTCTGTTTACAAACCGAACTGTTTGAAGTGATAATTAGAAAACAATTCAATTTATAGAAATAAAACAAACTTGGTACCTTGACGTCTACTTTGTTTCGTCGGAAGTAAAATTCGGAACACCCTTTTTGGAGTTTAGATTCCTCATCCTATTTACATTTTACAATAATGGCTTGTGCAATAAACAGGGTGTTTCAAGAAATAATGGGCTTGAATAACGCTGATTTTCCACCAGATATGCACGACGAAAATTCATACATAATCATGCTAAAAGTATCATTACGACCGTATGTCAAAAACTCCGCTTTTAAAGAAGCGGATTGGCATTTACTATAGGCCCATCATGACAAGTGGCAAGCTGGTCGATGTCTCTAGCAGAGAGAGAGTTCATTATATTGGTATAAAAGACTTTAAGTAAAGTATCATCAGGACCTTGTAGAAAATAAGCTTTCATTATTTTTATTAAAATAATAAATGGATTCACATTTAGCCAACTTACGGCCTACCATGACAGCTGAAAAATTCGTCGATGTCTAAATCAAATCAAATCAAATCAAATCAAATCATTTATTCATCCTTAAGTATAGGTACATACATATTACAATTGGTATTCAGTAGTTTGTTCGTTCAGCTATACTTTACCCTTAAGGGCATACAGATATATTTATTTAAATGCCAAAGTCAAAATTATTGTCATAAATGCATATAAATAAACAAAAAAAAAAATGGTATACAAACACAAAAAAAATATATATAGAGTGCCATATTATAATCTATGTCAAATGTGAGATCATCGTTAGTCAGAAAATCGTCAATTGTATAATAACATTTTCCAAGTAAAGCTTTCTTTAGTTTTGACTTAAATAATGGCAGAGGCAAGTCCTTGAAACCGTCTGGCAGAGTATTGTACAATTTAGGAGCCATACCAAAAATACTTTTACTAAAGCGTACCAAACTCGAGAAATACCACAATTAAAATTATTTAAATAAATTCTTGGCTTTATAGTATTATATTTGTTACCTATACATGTATTTAATGTAAGTTTTCATAAATAAATACAATAAATATTCTCGCCTAATTTCTTGAGAAGTGGGCCGAGGTAATTAAGTGCCCTTTTTCACTTATTCTTATTCTTATTCTTAGTGTATCACCGTACATTCCCACCGGAATTTGGTTAAGTCAATATAATTTAAACAAAATTGTACACAACATATAATTAACGTTAAAATATCTGTCTTGCCTGGAGAGTGCAATGTGAAGACAAGGAACAGAACTGGTAGTGACATAGGAACATCAACACAATAACAAAAAATAACCAAAAATATAGGTACCTATATTAAATATAAATATCTACCTACATTAGGTAAATAAATTAAATTAAACTGTTGTTGCGGCTGTATATGGGCTTTGTCAGTAAAATTATATATTATTACATACCTACTTAACTAATTAAATTAAAATGTCATTTGAGTAATTTAGCAAATTCTAGTTAAAGCGGCTGAAAAAAGCCTTTGTCAACTATATAAAAAAATATATATATATATAAATTAATAAATTATTAAATATGTCAGTATTAGCTGTAAGTAAGCATTGTCAAAATAATAACATAATGTGCTACAGTTTATCGTAACAGTACCTTAAATGTAAATAATATGACTAGCCTATGCTAACATCCCTTAACGCTTCATCAACTGTATAGTAAGATTTTTGTATTAATACTGATTTTATTTTAATTTTAAACTCATTATATTCTAAACATTTAATTTCTTTAGTTAAATTGTTGTGCAGTTTAACGCAGTTACAAATAAAACTTTTGCTAAACTTACTTAACCTGTGTTTGGGAATGGCTAACGACTCTTTTTGTCGTGAAGCACTTCTCACAGTTCTGATATGATACTGGTCCATATTTTCCCTCACATACACCAAACAATGCATAACGTATGTGCTAGCCATAGTTAGTATATTAAGTTTCTTGAAGGCTTCCCTACAAGTGTCTCTTGCCCTAATTCCAGCTATGAAGCGGACTGCTCTTTTTTGGAGAATATATATTCTGTTCGCTTCAGCAGCTGTTCCCCACACCAATAGTCCATATGACATGATACTACTGAAATAGGCATGGTAAACGGATTTGGCTGCCTCAGTACCAGAATATTCATTAATTTTTTTAATAGCGTAACAAGCTGGACTTAGTATTTTTGCAATTTTTTCGATATGCTGTAACCATGTGAGTTTCACATCTAGCTCAATACCTAAAAATACAGTGCTTTGTACTAAATTCAACGATTTTAATTCAATATAGTCCTTTAGTTCTTGGATGTCTTGTCTGTTAATATGTGTATCTAATGAGAAGTTTAATAGTTTTGTTTTATTTAAATTTATTAAAAGATTATTAAAACCAAACCATTGTTCTAAATTTTGTATAGCTTCGTTTAGTTTAGGCACTATTTCATTTTTTTGACTACTGCTTATCAAGAAGGAGATATCATCAGCAAACATTACCATTTTGATATCTTTCGGAATACACACGCCTATGTCGTTAATGTATATGAGAAAAAACAATGGACCCAGTACTGATCCCTGAGGGACTCCTAATCTTATAACTTTTTCAGTTGATTTACTGTTATTGATATTTACAAATTGTTTTCTATTATAAAGGTATGATTTACACAGATCCAAATCTTTGCCCCTTATACCACAATGATTTAACTTTGCTAAGAGCACACCATGGTGCACACAGTCAAAAGCCTTTGACAAGTCGCAAAAAATGCCCAATGCACCTTTTTTGTTGTCTAGGCTGTATAGTATCTTTTTAACCAAATAACCCACGGCCTGAGTCGTAGATCTCTTTTTACGAAAGCCGAACTGTCTCTCGTCTAATACATTAAAGGCTTCCAAGTGTTTGAGGATTCTTGAGTACATACATTTTTCATAAATTTTACTAAAAATTGGTAGCAAAGATATAGGCCGATAATTGTGTACATCACAGCAGTCACCCTTTTTGTGGAGCGGAATGATCCTTGCAAATTTTAAAAGATCTGGAAAAACCCCTGTTGCGAAAGCATCACTAATTAACTTTGCCAGTGGATATACAATAACGCTAATTAGTTCTTTAATTAACTTTGGTGTTAGTAGCCATAGGTCATGCGAATGTTTTGGCTTAAGATTTTTTATAATTTTAGCTAATTCTGTTGGTGTTACAGGGTAAAATACTTTTG
Organism: Tinea semifulvella; assembly: GCA_910589645.1. Lineage (NCBI taxonomy): Eukaryota > Metazoa > Arthropoda > Insecta > Lepidoptera > Tineidae > Tinea > Tinea semifulvella. The sequence continues at coordinate 2,724,041 of OU342585.1, read as the reverse complement.
AGCAATTTATTTCATTCATAGAGCGTTTAACGTAGTTTATGGCCTCTTTGATGTCAACTACTAAATTACTGGTGGCATCTGCAGCCACATTGTTAAAGAACGAATTAAAATGGTTGGCCACAACAATTTCATCCGTACAGACGGCGTTATCTATTTTTATATTTATTTCAGATTTATCTTGTTTGTTATATTTTCCACTTAACTCTTTTATAATAGTCCAACATGTCTTAATTTTATTTTCTGAAGCCAGTATTCTGTTTTTAAGTTCGATGCGCTTAGCTTCTAGGCATACATTTTTATATACTTTATTATATCTTTCTCTTTCCATGTACTGCTCCAGATTCACCAATATGTACTATAAAATGATATTGTTTCATATCAATATTGTAAAAATTGACGTGTAAAAGTGCAGAATACATATCTCTTTGTCCTATTCCTACTTGCAAAATAAACGAATTGAATTGAATTGAATAGAAATCGGTGTCTTAGACCTACATTGCTGAAAATGGCTGCTGTCAATTCTACAGGGCTACATCACATCTCACTCACTGTTAGGGTACACTTTCCTGTAGTTAGGGCAGCCAAGAATTATTTAATTATTTAATTTAGAAATCTTTTTAATTTAATTATTAATTTAATCTTTAGTTTTTTTTTTCCTTTTTAATTTAATTTAATTCAATATTGGATATCTGTAATTTTATTTGTGTTATTGTTTTTTGTTTAATTGAATTTCTATATCTTTTGGTTGTATTTTTGGTTTTTTCTCCTTTTCTTTGACACCTAAGTATCAGTAATAAAGTCTGTTTCCTAATTTGGCCAATGTATAAACTCAATTATATACTTACCTTTATGTTCTGTAATGTGTTGTGGAAATGAATAAATAAATAAAAAATAAAATATCCAGTACATTTGTCAGGAGAATTTGGGCTACACTCGGAACGATGCGGAAGCCAGACGGGTTGGCAAGGGTCTAATGTTAAAATAGAGGTATAAACGATTCCACTAGTAGGTATTAGTAGAAGCGCGATGTTGATTGTAAATCAATGACAACTATACGTAAATATACCGCAATCTCCTTACAACCGAACCACACCACTACAAATTATTATTGGCGTATAATTTTCTCGCACAGCACTCTATTTATTTGCGCGTATCTGGTGGAAAAAAAACTAAGGGCGGGTTTTGATGTGAAAGTTGAAAGAAATACGGTCCGAACCGTTTTAAAGGCCCATCAAAAACTTTCAGTTCCACCTAACGATCGGCACCTGAGAACTTGCGCACGAATAAAAATAAAACACAATCGAAAGAGACTTGTTCTTAACTCTATATTTTATCACTTACGAAAACAGGCACCAGTTACAAGCGAATAATAACATTATCCTGTGGTACCTAAATTAATATTTCACCAAATATATTTAGCCTGATCTCCAAGTCTTATGCCAATCACTCGTAGCAACGGTTCAGACTAGTGTTGTCCAAAGCAAGACCAAGACCAAAACAGTATTGGTCTTGAATAGGTTGGTCTTGAATAGGTTGGTCTTGAATAGATTGGTCTTGCACTCCTTATATTGGTCTTGGTACTGCGGAAGAGTCTCGCAATACTCTTTTTCTGACTCAATACATTTTTTTTTTTCAATTGTACTAAGGAAATCTTGTGAATATCTGTCCGCAAACTACTATCTCGACAACTACCTACTGGTCTGATTTACTTAAAATTTCAAACAGTTATTTGTTTAGTTATTACCCGTGCCTCCGTGGTCTGTGGATTTGGACTCGGAGGTACCGGGTTCGATTCCTGGACACAACAATTTATTTAATTTATTTGTGATATTTGTAAAATCTATAGTAAAGTTGGCTAAATGTGAATCTGCTTCTTTAAAAACGTGGTATCTGTCCACCCCGAGCGGGATACGGTCGTGATGACGGACGGTTAATTAATTACAATTTAGAAAGTATCATAATGACCGTTTCCCTTTCGGGGTGGACAGAAACCATGCTTATAAATAAGCGGATTCACATTTAGCCAACTTTACTATAGGCCAATCATGACAAGTGGCAAGCTCGTCGATGTCTCCAGCGTACCAAACTCGAGAAATATTACAAATAAATGAAATATTAATTAAATGTATTTATTTACATTAATAAATATTTTTGTGTCTTGACAAGGAATCGAACCCGGTACCTCCGAGTCTTAATCCACGGACTGAACCACTAGACCACGGAGGCAGTTAATTACAATTTATTAAAACAAAATCCTTAATCCGAAATAAAGTAAAAAATTTCATCATAATTAGGAATAAAATATCTAAGCAAGAGTCTTGCGAGACTCTTTCTTGCGCAAGACCAAGACTGGAAGACAAAGACCAAGGTTGGACAACACTAATTCAGACCTTATATTTTATACTAGCACGACATGTGACCATGCCTGGTGGTAAGTGGCGCGCAAGGTCCATGATTGTTAGCAACTGGAATCAGGCACTCATGCCTGATATCAGTCCCTAATACGAGCCTGATCCCGAAACGTGTGGCTACACTTTACTGGGTTTATCAGCACGAACGGTGGATACTTCCCCGCCCTGGCAGACTGGGAAAATTACCACGATTAGTCCGCCTACCACCTATTTGTTGTTCTCGTTGAAAGTATGTGCCATTTGCAATGAACTCAAATGCCAATTTTTACTTTAAAGGAGAACTACTACTGCTTGCTATGGTTATATTAATATAAAAATAACATCGCTCGTAATAAGACTCACACAACCTCATGAGGCCCATAATATGGGTTGTACCCAAACGTATACCGTAAGGAAAAAAAAACTGCGCACTTGAAATCGACTTTTCATTGAACTTATAATACAACAATTATATTTTAGCACGTTGACCAAACGTTATAGTTCATTGCTTTACACTAAAACCTTTAATGCCCGTCTAAAAAAGGTTGATACCTATTGCACATATGAATTTGACCCTGTAAAACACTACTATCGTGATTTAAATAAATTACAAAAAAATACAATTTAATAGCTAGGTACGTATTAAAAATACATGTAATAATTGTGTTGGATCACTTAATAATAAAAAATAAAAAAAAAATTTCATCGGTAGGTCTTCGGGGATAAGCTTGTAAACTATAAAAGTTTTGTATATAACGATTTTGTTATTGTCATTTAGTTCTGAGTATAAGAAATTTATAAATTTAAATTGGTTTTTAGCGTAAAAAATACGGTCAAAAGGGTACTTAAAGGGTCAAATATTGGAGGACTGATAGTAAAGTCCCCGTTTGACACGCTCCGAAGAGCTTTCATTTGGTTACACTCAGACATCTTGAATATTCATGTTATATTAGTAGTGTAGGTATTATAACGACTCTATATCCCATGCGGGGTAGTCGACAAATACCCTGTGGTAAATTCGTTAGCCAAGTCTAGCGTAAGTTGACTGCCTAATTAATGTAAAGGTAACTTATGTGTGGAGTGTTACACATACGTTCTATTAGCAAATGGGATGACAAATCGAATAATTCTAATTCAATTAGGTCCAAGTAATATCTACTTGTAGAGCTGTTTTTCGATTCAAAGGTCGTTGATTTAGTTATTATTAATTATTAAATTCTTTAGTGCACAAAATAAGTGTACAAAGGCGAAGATTAATGCCTACAAGGCATTTTCTAACATCTAACCTTTGGGAGAGTGTGAGATTAAGGGTAGTGCCGATATCAAGTTTAACAATATAGAATGGCCGGCTCAGCTGATTTGGTGTGCGGTAATAACAATAATAAGGTATGTGTATTAAGTAATAAATTAGTGCAACAAAATCTCGATTCAATAGACTGGAATGAACTATTATTAATTGACTGCCCGATGTTATTATACGAAAAACTTTGTGTTTTGTTTAATAATGTTTACGAAAAATCTAAATTCATCAAATCCGTAATAAACAGAAGAGCAACTCAGCCATGGGTCACAGATAGACTGAAAATAATGATTAAGCATAGGGATATATTATTCAGAAAATGGAAGCAATCACCAAGTAATATGAATAACAGATTAGAGTATACCAAGTTTAGAAATAAAACTAATAAACAGATTAATTTAGCTAAAAACATGTATAGAAAACAGGAAATATATAAATGTAAAAATGATTTTAGAAAAATATGGGCTAATATTAATAAATGGATGGGTAAATCTGTAACGAGCATAGATGATACTATTGTTAGGTACCTAGGGAAGGCTAATGATATTGAAACAGTATGCACGAATTTCGCTAAAACCTTTACAGAGGAAATCAGTAACATAAAACATAAATGTAATGAAAAGTTCTTAAACCGTGATAAATATGTAATTAAAAGTAACAAATCTTTCCGCTATACAAATATAGGTTCATTTAAAGTGGAAAAAATTATATCTAAAATAAGTAGTGAAAAATCAGCTGGTATAGATGAGATAAGAGCACAAGATATAAAATATATAAAAAAACAAATTAGTCCGGTGTTAGCGAAATTCGTGAATATGTGTGCTAGGCGTGGTGTTTATCCTAGTGGATTAAAAAAAGCAATAATACGACCAATATTTAAATCGGGTAATCACTTGGATTACTCGAACTATAGACCTGTTGCCATACTTTCTGTGATTAATAAAATAACTGAAAAAGTGATTATAGAACAAATTAGTGACTATCTAGAAAAAAACTCAGTAATTTCTAACACACAACATGGATTTAGGAAAGGTCGTAGTACTGCCACCGCGCTGGCGCAATTTTCAGACAATGTCAACAATGAATTAAATAATAAAAAACATGTTGCATTGTTATTTATAGACTTTAAAAAGGCATTTGACACATTGGATCACGAATTGCTTTTGCAAGCTATGAGAGAATGCGGGATTCGTGGCCCAATGAGCGAATGGTTCAAAAGCTATTTAACTGATAGAACATTGCAAACTAAAATTAAAGGTATCTATGGAAAAGAAGCTGAAATAATTTATGGAGTACCAACTGGGTCTGTTTATGGCCCATTGGGCTATGTTATGCACGTAAATAGTCTAAGTAATGTAATAGAACATTGTACAACATATATGTATGCAGATGATACGTGTCTAATGTATGCGAGTAAAGATCTAAGTGATATGGAAAATAAAATGCAAATGGATTATGAAAACATTTTAAAGTGGTCACATGACAATGGCATTATTATTAACGTATTAAAAACTAAATGTATGCATATTACCTCCCCATATATGGCTAAACCCACTGTCAAAATGAGAATTGTCGGACATACTTTCGAGTGTTTGCATAGTAATGTTAAATGTAATTGCCTGGATATTGAATTTGTTGAAAGCTATAAATATCTTGGTCTATCTATAGATAGAAACCTAAACTGGAAACAGCATATAACAACTATTTGTGATAAATTAAGGATAGCACTAGGTAGGTTTTATTATCTAAAGGGTATTGTAAACAGATCTTTACTGTATGTGCTGTATCATGCACTGGCTGACGCAATACTTAGTTATGGGCTTGCTTCTTATGGCTGTACTTTTCCTTCGTATTTAGACCAAATCAAACAGTTACAAATAAGGATCATGAAGTTATTGGTGGATGCGAGGGTCAAGAGTGCCTGTAGTAAGAGCTATGACAAGCTGTTTGGTATTTGCAAGATACTTCCGGTGCATGATAAAGTGAACTTTTTAATAGCCCTGGAGCAATTTGAAGGTAGTGCCTACAAAAATGTATATACTGGATGTGGTTATAATACTAGATTCTCACAAAAGACAAGATACAATGAATACCGATATAACAACTATTATGGTAAAAGAACTAGAAAGTTTTTAACTCCCATTATATTTAATAATATTATGCCCATTGATGACTGTGTAAAAATGACAAAAAAAGAATTTAAAGGAAAATTAAAGTTGCTTTTGCTAGGTAAATACAACAGTAATGTGATTTAATCGTAAATAACTTTGTGTTTTAAAAAAATATAGTGTAAAATAAAAAATTAAAAAACTGTAAAAAAGAGTGTACTATTCGCCAACAAACTGTTATGCAGTTTGGCGTATAATTTTAAAAATGTAAATAGTTTAAGTTTTTATCTGAATAAACGAATTAAAAAAAAAAAAAAAAAAATAAATAAATAAATAAACGTATATATATTATGCAAAATATATGTTTTTTAGCCTGATGACGACTCCTGTTTGTCTAGAAATAAAGCAGTGACCAAGCGCTTAAAAACGTGGACAGACGGCGCGTGTCTAATAGCGAGTGGTAGCCTGTTCCACTGGCGGGCTGCAGACACAGTATACGAATCTGAATATCTGCTAGATAAAGATAAAGATAAAAATTCTTTATTTGCATAAATGTTAGTCTAATTTACAGATCTTATAGTAAACTAACTTAACGTAACAACATTTGCCAAGTAAATTGGCGAGCAAATATATCAAACATTAATAAAAAGAAAAAATTAAACTTTTAAATAAAATATGTCCAAAAACTTACATCTAGGTATTCATACAATATTGTCAGCTTAAACTTAGGTATTACAATTGTCAAAATATTCTTTTAAATTATAAAACATATTTTGTTTTAACCAAATTGTTAATTGATTTTTAAATACATTTTTTCCCAACGATTTTAATGTGTTGGGTAATTTATTATAAGTTCGTATACACATAATAAGGCAATTTTTATTACATTTTGTTTTTTTAGGATTAATATCTACAATAAGATCATAGGGGTTTCTCCTACTTCTAACGCTGAAATCACCAATCTTTCTAAACATGTCGCTGTGTTTTCTAACAAATAAGCAAACATCCAAAATATAAAGAGATGGAAGTGGCAATAAACCGAGCAATCCAAAAAGTGGTTTGCATGATTCGAACGATGGGATTCCACAAATTGCTCTAATACACTTTTTTTGCCCAATAAACGCTCTATTCATGTCAGTACCATTACCCCATACAATGAGTCCATAGCGTAACACAGAACCAATGTACGCATGATAAGCCATAACTGCAGTTTTAACATTTGTCACTCTCCTAACCTGCTTTAGAGCATAAACAAAACTATTTATCCTAGAAGAAATCTTATCTACATGTGCCTTCCAATTCAGATCTTGGTCAAAAACAACTCCTAAGAATGTAATTTCCTTAGTTTCTTGTATTTTTGTGTTGTTATGAATAATATTTAAGGAATAGTCCTGTTTATTTGTTTTTGAATTATTAAATTGCATATAGTAAGTTTTATCTAAATTAATTTTTAAGTTGTTTTTGTGTAGCCACTCTATTACTTTATCCACAGTGGTTGTTACAAGTGATTCATGATTTTTAAAATTTGTATTTTTTTTGTCAGATGTCACAATTATAGAAATATCGTCGGCGTATAAGGTACATTTATAATTTGTAATATTGGTAATGTCGTTAATGTAAAGTAAGAATAAGATTGGCCCTAGAATACTTCCTTGTGGGACACCGTATTCATTTAGTCTATATGCCGAAGAGTAGGTTGTCATAATGTTATTTCCGCTAATATTTTTATTATCTTTTAGTTTTTTAATTGTTACACATTGGCTCCTATTTTTAAGATACGATGACAGCCAAAAAAGGGGTAGACCTCTGACACCTATTGCTTCAAGCTTTTGCAGCAATAGGTTGTGCGATACAAAATCAAACGCCTTTGATAAGTCAAAAAACAAACCCGTAGTTCTTAAATTATTATTTATTTTATTTAATATACTAGAGGAGTGGGATGGGATTAAGTTGGTTTTTATGTAAAGAGCGAAGTTAGTTCCGGCTTGTGTCAATAAAAAAATATACTTTTCTTAAGAATTGATATTTAAATACTACGTATAGAGAGAAAAATCTTGTCGCATCTTGATGACAGCGCGCTAAAACTTTATTTCGCCTAACCAAGGTATTAAAACATGCAGTTGTTAACACGCAAGGCGATTATTTTTTAATTGTTGTTTTTTTTTGATTGATGATTTTTTTATTGATCTCTATTTCGACGCTTTGTTGCAATACGTAAAAGAGTAGGCGAGTGAGAATGATTGTTATGCCGCGGCGCAAATATCTGGTTCGCAGTGTCGGTTCTAGTAATATCAGTTTACCGTTTTTACGTACATGACATTACATTCATCATCATCATCAGCCTATGTCTCTCCACTGCTGGATGTAGGCGTCCCCCAAAGCTCGCCATTTCACACGATCTTTTGCCACCCTCATCCAGCCCCCACCATCCGTCCATCTGGCGGGGGGTCTTCCCACTCTGCGTTTTCCTGTACGTGGTCTCCACTTTACATTACATGACTGTAAATTATATTACATCACATTAAATTACATTGCATTATTTCTGGCGTCACGTTAAGCGGTTGCGTTAGCCTCGGTCTCACTAGTATTAGTAACTTGTGGAAGTGTTAGGGAATTGACAAAAATCGCCAACTCCACCCAGCAAAGGCCAAATTCTCCAGAAACATATTCTGGAAGGTTCATCGTGGATTAACTGTACCGTAAATTAAACTATGTAAGGTATGTATATCTTACGTGTGATACATACAGTATGTAGGTCATTGTAGGTGGTTTACCTGGAAAATAAGAAAAAAGCAAGTTAGTACAAAACTCATAAAAACTTAAATATCTACAATCTACAGATATATGTATATATCTTGTATTATACAATTTAGTTATAGGAAGTAAGCTTGATTTAAAATTAACTAAAGATTTTCATAAATAATTTGGCAATGACTATTTGCGCCTTTATGTGGTGGTGATGACGTCAAGAATTTTCAATTATTTTTTTATTATAGATATATATTTGAACGTTGCCCGTTAAATATAGTGATCGGCGAAAAAAACCTTTAAATCCCCGTATGGTCACATGTCATAGTTGGATTTAGAAGTCTTATACACCATATCCATTACTGAATTTCAAGAATATTTTTTGCCAAATCTTGTCATAATCGGTTCAGTAATATAGGCCTGTAGGCGAATCAAAGAGACAGACAGTATATGACTGCGGGGCCCGGTGTGATTTTCAAAATAATATTTGTGATCGTGACGATGGGCCCATGGGGACCCTCTGCCAGGCGTCTGGCCAAGAAGTTACCCAAACGGCTGACGAAAATGTCTCGCTATACAGAGAGAAAATGTTGCCAGTCTCCTTGCGACTATCGCTGATGGGTCGTATCTAGAGGACATTTTTTTTTTAGGTTTAGTTTATAATTGATTACTATTTAAGTACCTTGTTTTTTAATACATCAATTATAAATAATGGACCATATTCCTGGCCGACTGGACCTGTTAAAATATAAGTTGGTTAGAACTTTATTTTTGGTGTTGAATAACATTCTAACAAAATTGTAATTTGCTGAATCAGCAACGCCTAAGGGTGGACTTGCGTCAGGTGGAGGTAACAGCTATCGGGCTCATATTGCTGTTTATAGCCCCCATATTTCAGTAGGCACTGAAAAAGACGGGCACCCTCTTGATTTGCATTCGACAACGAGTGACGTAATAACGCACCCTACATTTTGTGACGGCTTTAAAATATTGTAAAATAAAAACAGATTGATATGACGGTGTAAGAACTTGAAGTTATCATTCCTTTAAAAAAATAAAACAAATATAAAATTAATAATAAGTAACCGTCCGCATGAAATGGAGGCAAGAACGCTGGCTGCATTTCCTTGCTGAATTGCAATACTGATTCTTTAAGCGAAGAAAGAGCCTGCCCTCTTGTCACTGGAGGAGACGACAAGACGGGTGGTTTATATTAATAACTTTTTGGCGCTTGGACTCCAGGTCCAGAGATTCTATAGCAAACGGTGCAAATATGTATTTTTTTGACTCCGCAATTGCTGCGGCTACCGCTTTATCCGCTGTCCGATGCGGCAAGAATGTCGACGCATGTGGCGTCCCACACCAGAGCACGTCCCCGTTCCAGGAGACGTATAAACGTAACACTCGTACCATCAGGTCTCTTACCTTTATCTCGGATTACTCCAGCAGGCTCCAGAAGAGCAGGAACTCGATAGTGGCTACAGCCCTTTTAATAGTAAAGTTTTTTTTTTTTTCATTATTATGACCCCCCAGAACACCGAGTCCCAGACCTCGACAGCTGGAGGAAATGGTTCCAAAACATTTTTTTTTACTTTGACCTACACCACGCTGGCTGGCTAGACGGGTTGGCCTTTCATCGTAATGAGAAGTTGTGAAATGTTCTCACTGCCAGTACCTCGTAGTATCTTGATAGTAATGACATGAGTTAGTTAAGTGGCCGAAGCCCTACACGCTGGTCAGACCAGATCCGCACCACGCTTCACACCCAAGTGCACGAAGCCCGAAAGCAGACCGGATGGCGCAGCATTGTCCGGGACAAAGTGGTCCGAGGAGGGGGTCATGAGCATTAAGTAAAACGATGCAAGTACGTGATACGTTAAACATGTCAAAATAATAATAATAAACTTGACATTATATCATTTTTATGTTCTGAGTGTAGCAGTCTGTGGTTACCAGGCGATCAGAAATTACTAACAATAAACCATAAACGACGATATTTCTCTCAATGCCAGACCCCCCGTGGCGATCAATTGACCACTTAACCGATAATATGTCCATCCCTTTCCAACCTGCACCTTAAAGTATTACCATCTCTTTCGAAATAAGTGGGATACGACATTTCCTGTACAAATGAGTGCAATTGACAACGTATTGTGGGACATTAGTGGTTAGCGAATCGTTTCTTTTATTAAACACTAGCCGTTTTATCCGGCTTTGACTGTGTACAGCCAAAATACCGTCCGCTTGAAGTGTAGTCACTGATAATAATACCACGTGATTTTGTATGGTCTTTTTCTAGACTAATATGTTATTCTATTGATAGAAACAAATAACTTTTCCTAAGAAATCCGGCTACAAATTGGCTATTTTAAAAATAACAGTTACTATGGAGTAGTCAAAAATGTTTGTCAATGGCGCCAAAACTAAACTTTACTTTTTTATACTTTACGCTAAAACCTTGACTTGACCCTTTTATTTCAAACGTCACATCGAATTAAAGACATCCACTGAATTACGTAGAATCACAAAAAAAAACCAGCGAAATGTGTTAATCCATTAGAATTTTAATTTAGGGACCGGTTGGCGTGATTAATAAAGTACTTTGTCAAAATGGCGGGAAAGCGTTTGGACATAACAGAAAAAAATGTGTCTATATGTCTGAATTTAATTAAACTATTCCCTTGTCCCTGTTTTCGAATAGCAATGGTGTATGTACACACATCAAAAAAGTCTAGGGATCAAGCATGTTTATGCGGATTTCTTGTAATTGAGATGTGGCTTTGTAATAAATTTATGATTTTATAAATTTATATGGATCCTTTTTGGTGCATTTCATAATTTAAAACAGGAACTGTCAATCAAATTCGAGTAAAAGATGAAAATCAGCTGTCAATATTTTCCCTATAAAAACATAAGACGCATTGAAGACATTATTAGTGCTACTGTTTCCCTACTACTGATTAAAACCAACGTTATTATGGAGCGGCGACGTCATTTAAGCAGGGAAGAAATGATCAGAGCCGTGGGAATGATAGAAGCTGGTTCCCGGCAACGTACTGTGGCTTTAGCTCTGAATACAAGTCAGAGTGTTATCAGTCGACTTTGGACACGTTACCGAACCACTGGTACCGTGGCTGAGCGCCATGGAGGACGGTATCGCTGCACCACACGGAGACAAGACCGATACATTCAAATCACAGCTCGAAGAACTCCAACAATAACCGCCATGATGTTAGCCGTGAGCCTTCATCGCTCTTCAGAGAACTTAATTAGCGACCAAACAGTCAGAAACCGCTTGCATGAAGTGAACCTTCATTCCCGAAGACCGCTACGGGTACCACCTATAGCAATGCACAATCGTAGGACTCGATATCAATGGGCTCTTGAACACAGAAATTGGACAGAAGAACAATGGCGTTTCGTGTGCTTTTCTGATGAGTCTCGTTTTGGTATGAGGCCGGATACAAGACGTATACGACACTGGAGAACCCCTGGACGCCAACAGCGATTAAAATCCTGCCAGGAAGTCCATCCTTATAGTGGTGGAACCATCATGGTATGGGCGGGTATTTCGATCGGCGGAAGAACTGAGTTGATTTGGATCAGAGGCAACCTCAACGCTCAAATTTATGCTGAGACGGTTGTATCAGACGTCATCGTTCCTCTACAAGTGCATATCGGTCCCTTATTTCAGTTAATGCATGATAATGCACGACCGCACACCGCAAGAGTTGTAAGACAGACTCTCGCCGCAGCTAACATCAATGTCCTGCCCTGGCCTGCTCAGTCGCCAGACTTGAACCCGATTGAGCATGCATGGGATATTCTTCAGAGAAGAGCTCTGCCGAATATGGAGGGTATCCAGTCGCAAGAAGACCTTTTTTTGTTGTTGCAACGAACATGGGCGGCCATTCCACAGCGTGATTTGGATGAACTCATTTTGAGTATGCCAAACCGATGTTCTTGTGTTGTTAGTGTTCGCGGTAGAAACACGGATTATTAATTGTTTAAGTTACCCAATAAAATTAAAAAAAAAACTGTTATTTCAGTCTTTTTTTCGAACTTTAATGTTAGTGGTTCAAATGTCAAAAATCCCTTTATTAGGAAAATGGCAATTTTTTTTACTAATGCAAAGGTGACTTGGTTTATCGTTACTGTAGACAAACGAAAACATTTTATTTGATCAATCCTTAAAGAAAATTTTAATGAATATCAATCAGGAGAAAAGTTATTGCAAAAATATATGTTGATCCCTAGACACTTTTGATGTGTGTATTTACAAATGCGAAGATTCTAATTCGTTCGCCTAATGTTAACAGCGCATAAACGCGCGAACAGTTGCCAGCATTCTTATTCGGACGGGCTCTAACTTTTCGAAGAGGTATCTTTACAGGCAGTGTGGGGGGGCCTATTGCGCAACACTGGACTGCAGTATTGTTTTTTTTTTAAATACGGTGAATCGATAAATCATCAATGATACGACCCAAGCCTCAAGGGCCACCGCGGGAGGACGCATGCCCGAATCACCGTGAGGCCTCCTAAGGAGACCCCAAGGCACCTACGGACTAAAACCCTATAAACCGTCTCTCTCTCACTATTGGCCCTGCGTGCCTTAACAGCTAAGTCTGAGTCGTTGCTACGGAGTGAAGGCACTCGTTCGCCGCGTATCACTGCAGTACTGGTGGAAAGTTAGGTTAAGTTTATTTATAGATAGTTAGGAAGATAATAATAATTAATTATATTATATTATCGAGCATGTGCAGAAATTCTGTTCTGATTTTTGTTCGTTGGTTATTTTTTTAAATGAATTTACAATCAAATGATTATGACGTGAATACCCGTACGGTACATTTTAAAATATTTGTGTTATTTCTAGAATTTGGGACGCTAGAGACATCGCGAGCTTGCGACTTGTCATTATGTGCCTATAGTAAAGTTGGCTAAATGTGAATCCGCTTGATTAAAAGCGTCGTTTCTGACCACCCCGAAAGGGGGTCGTGATGAAACTTTACCATTTTTTACTGTTACGATTCAGGAAATATACAACTAAGAAGGAAAATTGTGCTTCATTAGATAATGCCATATTTATACAGTCACTAAAGCAGCAGTCGGCAAAATTAGCTTTAATTCTTCTACTGTTTTGCTTCTTGCCCCATCTTGTTACATATTTAGTGTATTTGATATTGTAATACAGGATACTTTTATGAATAATTCAAACGAACAATATCTACCAATTAACCATACTGTTATTAAACCATAACTAGGACCCGTAATGGTGTACATAGATGAAAAAAGCTCGTCAGTTGCCTTTCATTTAGAGATTGCCGCCTCGGGCAGCACGCGTGTATTTTTTTAAAAGTAATTGATTGAGGGTAGGGCTATTAAACTAACAACGAAGGCTCTCCCAAACCCATTCAGTATGCAATTTAAAAGGGGACTGAATCCTTTAAAAACTTAAAAAAGACTTAAATTAACCCAAAGTGTTAATCAATTTACTAATATTGCGTGTTGTGTGTTTGTGAGAGAAATTTTGAATTAGATAATGAATTGTGTTACTTATCTACACTTTCTAAATCATTCATCATTACAGCCCCTAGAACACAGCGTCCTAGACCTCCACTGCTTGAGATGGGCCTTCCAGAACATATATCTGAAGAATTTGGCCTATACTCGCCACGCTGGCCAGACGGCTTGGCGAGGAAATGATGTAATTTTTTTTAATGATAATTTAATAACGTTTCCACAAGTTGGTATTAGTGAAACCAGGACCGACGGCTTAACGTGCTCTCCGAGGCACGGGAACGGTGGTGTTGTAAATCTATGACGAATGTACGTAAGAAAAGTGTATTTCTCATTGGTACATGCCGGGTGGGTTTGAACCGACCTTTGTGGGAACGCGTTCTTACAACCAAGCCACCACCGCCGCCACCGAGCACCACCGTGCACTTTCTAAATATAACATCATTGTTTAAAAGTAAATCTACAATAAATATAAGTAAAGAAAAGTGTATTTCTATAAACCTGTGATAATAACATTACGAGTACAACATTCAGGTAATATTTTAAACTTTATTACTTGTACGCTTAATAATTGAAATATGAAAAAGAAACAAGGGTTATTATCCATAACAAAGCATTACACGCTATTTTAGGCAGAACTTCCGACAATGATAGGCCAAAGCTTTGGTTACACGCCGCTAAAAATCTGATTAAGCCCAATTAACTAAGCTCATCTCATGAGCATTCTACAAGTATTAACTACAAAACAAAGATCTTATAATTATGGATACCGCATTCGAAGTTAAATTACTCCCTTCATTACTGCTTATTATTATTATTACAAAAAATGACAAGCAATTATTATTAACGTACGTGTATAATAATATGCGCGAAGTATTACTTAAATTAACTTAAAAGCTTTGTCTATGATAAGGCATGTTCTTTACCTGCAATAAATTATAATAATTCGACACGTAACACCCTCGTTTTATATAAGTGTGACTTAAACATATTGGTACGGACATCATATAATAATCAGTCGCAGTGGCTGATATAGCCGATCCCTTCTACAAAGAAAAAACTTAACTTAAAAAAATATAACTTATTAAATAGCTTGTCATACTGTAATCACTGTTGGCGAAGACAATTACTCTCGAAGTTGAAAATTAACATATGACTAGGTAAAGATTCTAGATTCTTATTTTCCACCTTATTATTCGAATAAAATGCTCATTATTAGAGTTGTAAATATGAAAGTCTGCAGATTTGTTCTTTGATAACTACATTTTATAAATAGCAATGAAAAGTTTATAATATATATTCAGGTTCATAATTCCATCTTGTGTACTAAGCATTTAACATTATACAAATAATTTGACTTATATAATAATAATAAATCATTTATTATCAGGCAATAGATGGCCCATAGATAAATACCTTAAAACTAAAATGCTTATAAAAATAACATTAGACAAAAAAATAATAATAATTAATCTAAAGGTTCCGTATCTTTATATTTTTGTGATCATACCTATCAGATCAGTACCCATCTGGTACCTTTCGAGAAGTACGAGGAGTTTCAGTGAACGGTGGCGGCTTCCCTGCTGGGAGTGGTGGCCCAGGAACATTGTTGGTGCCGCGTGAAGCAAATCCATGAATGTTTTTGCGGTACACAACACCAAGCGGCCAGAATTCCTCTTTAGGAATATTCTGAGGTGCTCTGACCGCACACGAATTCTAAAGGCCTTAAATCCGGTGTCATCCAAATGGGAAGGTAACTTGTCGATAGCAGCGACACAGTCGATCTCCCCTCGGTCCGTATGTGTCCGAAAACATCTTGGGATGACATGTCCTTGCACAGCCGCGATACATAGACATAGGATGCCGGTAGACATTTACTTTTCATTATTAAGGGTGCGACTTATCTGTGGTTGTTTTCGCCTCTTATTGCTGCATCTATTTAATTTTAAGATCATTGCTACAAAAGTATAACGTTAATAAAGGTCGTTTGAAGGAGCAAGTTCGTCCTAAATGGATATATTAATTCAGGAATTTGCATGACAATTGCATTAAAACAAACCGGTGACTTGGCGTGCGCGATTCCGTTTGCACTGTTTTCCCCTACGTCACTTCCGACCTTTACCATGAGACTTCCGGAAAAGCGGGAATTTTAATTATGCCGGAATCGAAGGACCCCGGTTACAGTTTAGGACCACGGGTTACAGTTTATTTTTAAAGACCGATGGTGTATTTGAGGCTGGTTGGGCTAGACAACAACAATACAAAAAACACGATAAAATGAGTTTTCTATATAAATAATTTAGAAGGACTATTACTGGATTTTTCCGTAAGAATTAGGCTAATAAATTGTTTATGTAAAGTAGACTGCCTATGTGGTCTAGCGGTTAAGTCCGTGGATTTAGACTCGGAGGTACCGGGTTCGATTCCTGGTCGGGACACAAAATAATATATTTAATTAATATTTAATTTATTTGTGATATTTCTCGAGTTTGGTAAGCTGGAGACATCGACGAGCTTGCCACTTGTTATGATTGGCCTATAGTAAAGTTGGTTAAATGTGAATCCGCTAATTTATAAGCGTGGTTTCTGACCACCCCGAAATCGAACCCAATCGTGATGATACTTTACTTTTATATAGAGAACTTATTTAAGCTGATTGTGTTTATTTATTGTTGTTAAGGCCTGCCTTTGTAGTATAGCGGTTAAGTCTATGGATTTAGACGCGGAAGTACCGTGTTCGATTCATGGTCAATTCTGGTTAATTTATTTGTGATATATCTTGAGTTTGATACGCTAGAGACATCGACTGGGTTGCCACTTGTCATGATTGGCCGGCCATAGTAAAATTGGCTAAATTTGAATCCATTTCTATAAAAAGGGATATGGTCGTGATGTTACTTTTATTTTATTATTCCCTGTGCAAGTGTGTAATAATAAGTTTTAATTGTGTAGCAAAATTTTCTAATAACTAATAAATTTTAAGTATAATTTAATGCGGTACTAACATAACAGTCAATGGTTTCCTATCATACTTATACATTGCATGTTTTCAAACACATTTGTATTAGGAAGTTAATTTACAAAGCGCGGTGCATGCCTAAAACTGAATATTTTACTACTTAGTAAAAACGAGGGCATTAGTTAAGCGTTTTACAATAGTAGTTTTAAAATTGTAGATCATCCATTGCTTGTTAGATTCAACTTTAATTTATTTAGTCAAATATAAAGGAGCGATGGTAAACGTTATTAAATCAGTTGACGTTTGAAAGTAAAAACTCACCCTTAGCGGTCACCCCAGCGTAACAAATTATCCACACCCCATGCAGTTTTTGCTCTGGGATCCGCCTTCAGCTATTTGTGAAATAGAGCTAACAAATTTAATTTTCCATAGAAAAGGCGAGGAGAATCTTCGTTTCTAACTTCATTTGAAATTAGAGATTATTAGATTTTATATACTGATTTTACTCATACAAGTTATGCTGCTTGTAAAAGGTAATGTAAAAACAGAATGGAAAATTACAGCGAGTTTGGGATATAAACAGTTAGGTATTTATAGTTTAGTTCCGTCGTATTGAGACCCGAGTTTTCCCGATGGCAATACATTATGCAATATATCTCTAACAAATATATGAACAATGAAGTACAAAAGAGGAACAAACCAAAAGTATCAAAGTCAAAGTCAAGTCAAAGTCAAAATATCTTTATTCACATAAACCTATTACAGGCATCTATGAAACGTCATTAATTTAATTATTTTGAATGATTCTACTCCTGCTAGTAGAAGACTAAGCAGCAAAGTGGTCCAATAAGTAAGCTGTTAGCAGAAGACCAGCAGCTTAGCAAATTCCAGTGACCTGTTAATGTTTAATCTGACTGAGAAAGGAATCTGCAAGGAAAACTCAGCTATATCAGATTTACAAAATAAAACATATACAGAACTGCACCACAACGATCAATTAATAACCCTAGTAATAATATCACTAGTCTATATGTAAGGTCAGCAGAACATATCGCTCAGAGTGGTCTCCCGAGCACCATGGTGCGTGCGTAATTATAGTTTGTAAGATATGGAACAACTACACTGCACGACGTGCAGTCGGTGGTCGCTTTTTAAAACAAACTCAAAATATATTTGTTCACATCTCAACAATTATTCTGTATTTATAATTTTGTTATTTTATTGTTTCTCTTTTCAAATGATGGTTATCATGTACTGCTCCAGATTCACCAATATGTACTATAAAATTATATCGTTTTATATCAATATTGTAAAAATTTACGTGTAAAAGTGCAGAATACATATATTTTTGTCCTATGCCTACTTGCAAAATAAACGAATTGAATTGAATTGAATTGCAGCAGCACGCCTAACCAAGAAAACTAGGTTATAATACTATGTAAACATTATTTTTTTATTTTAAAAATTAGCCAAATTAATATAGCCATAGTTTTATGTATATTATATTATTTATTTGAAGGACAAGTTTGATGAAATGATGAATCATTATTATATTCCTTGTAGAATATTTTTGGTAGTTTTATATTTATTTATTATGTTATTTATATTGTGAGGGATTAGCTGGAAATCAGCGCTGTGACCGAGTGTTGCAGCTTATTGCTGTCATAGCTCGAGATCTTAAGATACCTACTATTGAGGGATTTATCGTCGGCCTGACTAGATGCATGTTCTATCGGGCCGACAACGGACACTTCAAACATCTCCAGAATATCGCTCCGTATTGCTCACGGACCCCTAACGGGAGACCACTTCCTAGAGAAGTGCTCCTGGGTTCGTTAGCCATGGGCGCTGTTATACTAGTAACGGTGCCCAGCGCTAAAAGTATATGATGAGATCCTGCCGGGGAGAACACGGGAATGTCCCCATCCCCAACCCAGGCCCTTTAGACATTCGGGCCTGGACGACCCCACTATCTGTATCATGTAAGAAAGGAGATTTAATTTCAAATACACAACAGTGTACTTTTTGATAAATGATACTCAAATTTAACAAGGTGACGTCTTTCACGAGAATTGATTAAATTCATTAACTACCCTCTTGCTCCCGCAATTCTCATTTCCGTATAATACAACTCTCGCAATTCGCGTCAGTTGGAGAATTATTTTGAACTAGCTGTTTGACCCAGCGTTGCCTGTGTAATGTAATATAGCAGTTAGCGAAAAAACCCGTCTGGCCAGGCAGCGTGGCGAGTGTAGGTCAAATTCATCAGATTTTTTTTGAAGGCCGATCCTAAACAGTAGAGGTCTAGATAGACTCAGAGGTACCGGGTTCGATTCCTCGTCGGGACACACTAATATTTATTAATTTAAATTAATACATTTAATTAATTAATATTTATTTGTGATATTTCTCGAGTTTGTCTATGTTGTCAAGGCCTATAGTAAAGTTGGCTAAATGTAAATCCGCTTCTTTATAAGCGTGGTTTCTGACCACCTCGGACGGGAAACGATCGTGATGAGTCGGAGGAACTGGCGATCAGACAACGCCTTTCCTCAATCGTAGACGTGTCGTGGCGTGGAAATACATTGTTTGAGTACCTGGTAGTTTAAAGGAATATCGATGGCAAGAGGTTGCGTGGTAGGTCTCCGATAAGGTAGACTGACCAGGTCAAAGCAGCAACGGATCATCCTCTACATAAGTGCACCAGGAATCACGAAAACTTAAGATTGATTATTAAATCACAAATTAATAAAATTAATTCTTATCTCCCAACCAGTAGTAGCACCTTCGTGTCCAATCCAAAGACTTAACCGCTAGACCCCGAAGACATCCTTATAATACTCATAAATAAATAAAATAAAATAAACTAATAATAAGTTTTTTGCAACGGCAAAGATAAATGAAGTCAAGTGCCTCAAACAATCCATCAACGTTTTGAGCCGACAATAACTGTCAAAATTTTCATCTTAGCGAGTTCACAGGCCCTTAGTCATTACGAAGGTGGCGATGAAAGAGTGCCGAGGTAATGAGAGGCTCGGGAATGAGCGAAGGAATGACAGCGATGCTGAGACTGAGGAACTGTGCCAATTAGCATCATAAAACTCGCATGATATTATTTTAAATACTATCATTATGACCGTATCGCTTTCAGGGTGTTAGAAACCACATTTTTATAGTATAACATCATAACAAGTGCCTAGCGTAATAAACTTGAGAAACACCACAAATAAATTGAATAAATTATTGTGTCTCGCCTAGGAATCAAATCCGGTACCTCCTCGTCTAAATTCACGGACTTATTGTACCTATTGTATGTACTTATTGTACCTATTGTACTTATTGGACCTATTGTATGTGTGACTGACTGTACGATAATTATGTTATTACTCAAATTTTCAATGTGTTTTGTTACTAACATTAGTTCAAGAAGATTTTACTCTTTATACCAACAACAATAGTCGTCATCTCTTTATTATGTTCTTGACCATGAAACGGTCTTTCTCAGGCCACAATAAATTATTAATATCTTTGCCACTATCCGGTACCGTGAGTTGTAAGCTGTCGGAATCTTACAATAGGGCTGGCATGGCCATTATTATGTCCAAAGCCCTGATAAAAATAAGTAAAGAAAAAAAAAAGGTTTTTTTTTATCAAGAAATGACAATTATTGTCATTGTTGGACATATGTACGAGTATACTATTAGATGGAAATAAAACATCAATATAAAAACTAGGGATTGTAATCCTGTAGCTCTTTTAATCCCTCGTGATTACTGTGCTGGATTGCTCAATCTCGCGCGGAATCTGCGTGATCACGCATTATACTCATAAATATATTTTCAGAATCGAATCGTAGTAAAACTAGAAAATTTTGTTCAAAAAAGCAACATTTATTCGACATGTTGAAGCTATATACAAGTACTTTTAAGAATAATTTAAGTATTTATTGTTAGTAATATTTAAATGCTTCCTTTGGTAGAAAAAATACCCACCCTCGCTCCCTCGCTTGGGCTTATTGTTTTGTTAATAATACCTAATGTTCTTATGAAATTATTTTATGCTTATTCAGTCCTATAATTACTAATAATCAAATTATAATTGTTTGTCACTTTTCACTATGACTACGAGTCGATCCCATGTACCAATGAAAAATACTTTCTTATTCCTAAATTTATAATACCACCGTTCCCGTGCTCAGAACCAATAACCCGTCGGTTCCACTAATACCAACTATTGAAATCGTTAATAAATTGACATTAATCAGACTCTCGGCAACCCTGGCCAGCGTGGCAAGTGTAGGCCAAATTCTTTAGAAACATATTCTAGAAGGCCCATCTCCAACAGTGGAGGTCTATGACTCTGTGTTCTGGGGGCTGTGATTATGAAATCTATCTAAATCTAACACATGGTGCTAACTTAAAAAAAAAAACATTTTCTTTTTCAAAGTTGCAGGATTCGCGAATCCGCGTTTAGACAATTCCTAGTCGAAAAATAAATGATATGTTGTGATTGTTGAATTGGCACAAAGTTGTGTCTTAAACTCGCAAATCGTGCGAGTTGTTTTGTCCAAAAGGGAACGTAGTCCGCGTAGAGATGAGAAGGCAAAGAATAATATTGTGATGCGAGCGCGTGCCTACGCCTCCCTTACGTGACATTTGCCTGGATGGTTTTCTGCATTTACAAGCATTTTGTTTTCTTTTTTATCTCGACTTCAATGAACAGAACATTTAAACTTTAGGGCTTTATGTTAAACGTTAAGCTACTTTCTGAATTTAATAAATCCGTGGAGTCTAAAACTCGGAGGTTCCGGATTCGATTCCTGGCACACTAATTTATTTAACTAATTTGTCATATCAAGTACCAAACTTAGTACTTTAACGCTAGAGATATCGACGAGATTGCCACTTGTCATGAGGGGCCTATAGTAAAGTTGGCTAAATGTGAATAAAAAAAGAAGCCTTGTACCACCACCGTAATGGTATTTTTTTACAGCTTTTAAATCTGTCTTTATAATTTATTATATCGCATTTTTATCTTCTCTACCTTTTTTATTATCATTACTGTTCTTGATTTATATATATTATTATTATTTTTTATAAACATGTAGATAATTATAATCAGCCTTTTGCAACTATCCGTATGTAAATGTAAAAAATCTCATACAATATTTAATCTAGTAGGTATCTTATTAGTTTAGTACATGTTACTTACAGACCAGCATTGCATTCAATAGGTAGGAAACATCATTTACTAACACACTAAAAAGTATCATTACGACCGTTTCCCTTTCGGGGTGGTCAGAAACCACGCTTATAAATAAGCGGATTCACGTTTAGCCAACTTTACTATAGGCCAATCATGACAAGTGGCAAGCTCGTCGATGTCTCACCAAACTCGAGAAATATCACAAATATATTAAATGTATTTATTTACGTTAAGAAATATTTTTGTGTCCCGACCAGGAATCGAACCCAGTACCTCCGACTCTAAATCCACGGACTTAACCGCTAGACCACGGAGGCAGTACACACAAAAACTAAGTACAATTTGAAATAAAATATGGGCATGACAAAAATGCCTCCGTGTTCTAGCGGTTAAGTCCGTGGATTTAGACTCGGAGGAATATTTAATTCATTTGTAATATTCGAGTTTGGTACGCTAGAGACATCGATTGCCACTTGTCATGATTGGCCTTTAGTGAAGTTAGCTAAATGTAAATCCGCTTCTATATAAGCGTGGTTTCTGACCACCCCGAAAGGGAAACGTGATGATACTTTACTACTATGACAAAAATAATAAACTACAGAAAACAAAAAAAAATATCATGTATATTAATTTTTTATTTTGAAAATTGAAAAAAAAAATTGAAAATTTTATAAATTATTTATTTTGAAAGAAAATCTTACAGCTAATACATCAAAATTAAGCAAATAAAGTAAAACAGGTAAAAGGCCAAATCAGATTTTCAGATGTAAACAAAGTACATAAATTAACACAATTATAAAAAGAAAACAGCTCGGATATAAAAGTAAGATACTTATAAACTAAAAGATACACAAGTTAAATAGAGTTAAAAAAATATATATATATATATGTCCATAGTATACGAGTATATAAAGTATAAATCAAAACTAAAACAGTGGAAATTTTATTTGCAGAATAAAATATAAATCCTAAAGAAATGTCATATGTAATAAGATTACATGAAATGCCATAGTATTATTTCAAATAAGACAAGAATAAATAAATGTAACAAATTGCGGTGTCGCATGAAACTATCCATGACATAAGAATGCACCGTCTTCAGAGTCCCCTCAAGAAATCAGGCTGCATTCCTTCCCCAACGTCGCTACCTCGCAAGATATATGATTTTAATAATCTAGATTACAACGGCTCAGCTTCGAGGGGGCCAGCTGAAGGTTTCTTTGAGTGTCCCTTTGAGAGTTCTGTCTTTCTTGAGAAATGGGCCCCTAAGCTATTTTATTTGTAAGGCCACTTGATATATGTAAAGTCCTTGTTGTCCCTATTCAACGTTTTATTCGGATCAATTTTATTTATTTTGTAGATGGCGAGTGCTTAGTTAGTCTAAATTAATTCTTTAATTAAACTTTGTCGGACCGCATACGTAACGTCGAAATACGGAAAAGAGTAGGTATAAAAGAAAGTATAGGGACAAAAAATTGGAAAGGCATGCTACGATGGTTCGGGTATGTTGAAAGAATGAGCGAAGAAAGATTGACGAACCAGATATATAATGCGAAAGTTGTGGGTGAAAGAGGCCCTGGCAGACCGAGACTCACATATCACGATCAAATAAATAAAACACTGGCTGAAGGTGCACTAAAAAGCCTTCGTAACAAAAGGGCATGTATGAAAAGGTTGATGAATGTCGACGAAGCGAAAGAGGTATGTCGTGATCGTGTCAAGTGGCGCTCAATTGTCTCTGCCTACCCCGCAAGGGATCCGGCGTGATGATATGTATGTATGTATGTAATTCTTTAATATTTCCCTATCTTTGCTGAATAAAAATACGTTTTCGGCTTCCACCACAATCCAGCATTAATCTTCTTGACTTATGAGTACTTTATAAGAGAAAAAAATGTTAAGAATATTTTTTACCATTTTCATATAAAGCCGTAAAGAATACACAAAGCGACAATATTCGCGTGACAAACGCTAAGCCACAAGCCACAACAGCTTTTGTAATTGAAATCTTACCCCCGCACCTTTCACTCAATGTTAATGACGTTTCAGCTGAAATAAATTGAGTTTCGTTCCACCATCTGTTACTGTGAAACAGTGCCAAATATAGCTATATACCTCTACTAATTTATCTACAAACTACACATGACTAAATAACTAATGTACGACGTTTAATATTAGCACGTTCTCAGAAGTGACTTCCGACATGGCGACGTTTAAGATATCAGAGGTCTGACGTCTCGCTCTGGTTGTTTAATAAATGTCAGCGTAGATTTAAAGTTAATTTCGCGATTATACATAACCTGCGAAGTCTCGCCTGTTGCAGATTTATATTTATTAAAATATAACCTACAGTTTAAGTCTATCAATATCAACGATGTTTTAATTAAAATGTTGGATCTTTAGAAAAGTTAAACACTACTAATTATTACATGCGCGGTGGTGGCTCGGTTGTAAGAACGCGTTCCTTAAATCCTACAAACGTCGGTTGAAACCCACCCGGCATACATTTGTCATAGATTTACAACACCATCGTTCCCGTGCCTCGGAGAGCACTGATGCCAACTTATGGAATCGTTAATGAATTGTCATATAAAAATGACATCATATCCTCGCCAAGCCGTCTCACCAGCGTGGCGAGTGTAGGCCAAATTCTCCAGCAGTGGAGGTCTAGGACGCTATGTTCTAGGGGCTGTTATGAATAAATGAAAATGAAATCATAACCAAATTCCGATAGTGGATAGCATCTTCAGAAGAATAAGTATTTTGTGTCTCTGGCAATTGAATCTACGATTCACAAAATCACCAAGCATACGATCGTTAGTGCTATGCCGCATTCGTTAGTTGCTAATTACTTATTATTGATCGGTAGTATAGAGTTAATAAAAAAACCTCATCATGAATATTAATATCAGTCTAGACTAGTCTAATTAAGCTAGAAAGCTAACAAACTCGCCCACGTACATCATAACTTAAACCATGCATGTGAAACAGAAAGGGAGTTGCTAAACTAATTAGTGTTTCACGCGGAACCTACTTATAACGTAATTTGCACCATTCTACAACATTAAGTACGTTACTAACAATATGTACTTAATGCATTTAGTACTAACTAACGTTTTTAGAAAGATAACAGATCGACTGGCACAAAACGCGTACATACATACATACATTTTGTTTGTAGTACTTAAGTAGCTTGCTCGCGTACCTATACTCGTATATTTTTCAATGTTGTGTGCACTACTCAAGAATAACAGTCTGGTTCTTTAATTCAGTCATAGAAATATAAATTGTCTTTCCTTATAATCCTAAAAAGGTTGGTTCGAACCCCGGCATGTACCAATGAGAAATATAGTCGTATAAATACGTACATATACATATGTTATATTGGTTGGGTAGGGAGAGAAGTAGAATGGTGGATGGTGAGCGTATTATCGAGCAATAAAAAAAAAAGGAGGCCTTCTTTTCTTAAACCAGCCTATTGTCGGTCGCAAGCCCGAGACACCATTCTTCTCATCTCCACCCACACACGATGGACCCGGCACCCGCACGGTGAATCCATGGAATGCTTAGAAATTTGTCTTCTTCTCTAACAACACCACTGTTCTCGTGCCTCAGAGAGCACGTTAAGCCGTCGGTCCCGGTTCCACTAATGCCTTGTAGAATCGTTTAATAACGCCAATAAAATTTAACATCACACCCTCGCCAATCCATCTGGCCAATGTGACGAGTGTAGGCCAAATTCTCCAGATATTTCTGGAATCTGGAATTGAGCAACATGCCTCTTTCGCTTCGTCGACATACATTTTTTTTTTCAAAGTCAAAGTCTAAATATCTTTAATCACGTAAACCTATTGCAGACATTTGTAACACATCATTATTTTATTTTATTTTTTTAATTTTTTATAACGTATTGTCGCTAGACATTCTCTGCCCGTTTACCTTTGGATCATTTAATATTGAGTGCGGTGGAAATACAAAGAAAAAGAGAATAGTCAATCAAAATAATATTTAAAAACTAATTAAATAGCCATAGGCATATGTAAATATAAATATATATTTGGTATACACATACCTACGTACTAATATTACATAAATAAAATTTATATAGTACGAGTATAAATATTAAATAATAATGATATCTTCAAAAACAACTTTTTCATATTACCTACTCCTGTTAGTGGAAGACCAAGCAGCAAAGTGGTCCAAAGAGTAAGCTGTCAGCAGAAGACCAGCAGCTTTACTTTTCACACATGCTCTATGGTTTCGTAGATTTTTACTGCACCTGTGTTTTATTTATTAGGTCTGCCAGGGCCTCTTTTACCCACAATTTTCGCATTATACGAGTATATCTTGTTCGTCAATCTTTTTTCACTCATTCAACATACCTGAACCATCGAAGCATGGCTATCCGTATTTATTAATCACGTCCTTAACAAAACGATCCCTGATTGAAATCCCTGTACTAATGTTTTGGACATCAGTAGTTTTCTTTCGCAGAAAATAGCCATGAGGGTTTTTACAAAAATGCGGGATAAACCACCCTCGCTAAGAAGGTGAAGTCTTTGGATGAGAAGGACTGACGTAAATCCCTACGTTTGGATTGTTATAAAAACGAGAGAGTGCTTTTAAGTCCTGCGTCTATCACCGTTATCCACCGATTCGTAGGGGTGTATTGGTACTTGTATATGACAGTGCATTGCCGGTTATGGCCTTGTTCAACGTGCACTTTTTAATTTCGATCTTTGAATGACAATATGACGACTTGCATGCTACAGAAGTGTAAAACACGTTCTTCTTCGAGAAAAGAAGAATAACTAGTACATGGCGTAAAGAAAAAAGTAACAAACATTTATTTATAATAATAATAATATAAACTAATGACCGTTCTATTTTATATTTAATCTCTTTGGTAGCAAAATAAAAAAATGTTACCAAAGTTATAATTAAATATAAATAATAAAATAAGGTAATAATATAAATAAAATATAATAAATAATAACAGGGTTTAACGCTTTTGCACCTCTCTCGCTCGCACAATCCAATATTTTCGAAGAAATTAAGTGTGCTTTTTAATGTATCAACTTTCTAGGCAATAAAATTACGGACATTTCGGAGAAATATAAAAAAAAAAGAAACGGAGGCCTCCATTGTAAACCAGCCGTCGTCGTATTGTATTGTCGGTCGCAAGACCGAGACATCATTCTTCTCATCTCTCTTTCCCACATACGATGGATCCGACACCCGCACGGTGAATCCATGGAATGCTTAGAAAGTCTTTTACTTCTATTATATATTTGTTTTCTAGACCTCCAGTGTTGGTGATAGCCTTTAAGATCATGTTTTTATATATATTGTGTATATATATAAAAATAAATTTTAATTCAAATTTTAAATGTAAATTAATTATCTAAATAATAAAATATTAAATAAAAAAATAATATTTTTTTAATATTTGTTTTAAAAAAATTGGAGAAAAATCGTTATAATTGTTTTTGCTATCTCTGTAAAGGTATATGAAAGTGAAAATACTCGTATGTCTAAAATGTCTGTAATTTTATTTCCTAGAAAATGAATATACTACATTTCTCAAAAATACACTCAGACTTGAAAACATTGGAGTGTGCGAGCGAGATATTTATCTTCATCTGCAAAATCGATGTTTTATACTATCTTCAAGAAGATATTATTAAGTTATCGCATATAATAAGTCCTTTTAGACAAGCGTATTATATGAAATAATTTGTTGTATCACCCACTACATACAAGCTTTGCTCAGACGAAACTAAGTGCAAAATTAAGGGACAAAATAACAACAAAAGCAAGTTATGAAATTAACGTTGCGGTGAGGGAAGGCAGACAAGCAATTAGTACAGCGACATCTGGTGGACAGCGTAGCGTCGCTAGGATAGTTTTATTGCTGTCCTAAGGATCATGTTCGTGTGTGTACAACTTGGATTTTTTAATCTTCCGCATTAAAAGTTTGAAATTAATGTGAGTGTAATATTTACCATGTTCTTTTTCTCCCCACGACATTTGTTAACGTTTTTTCTAAACTTTTGATTAAATTTTCACTTGAAAATTATTAGGTATATTTGTTTTTTTAGGTAAGATAAAGAATGAACAACAGAAGTGTCTCTTTCCTTACGGTTGAAATGTGATAAAGTGTAGTCATATTTTTCGTTTCCAATCTTACAAGTATTTTAATAAATTTAATTATAAGGAAGCGCTTAATATTAATCTTAAATAATAATTTAAATAAAACAAAGTGTCTGTGAGTTATCATCGATTTATTTTATTCGTTTAAAAGACCTATTGATGTTATTATATGTGAAATATAACATCGCTCAAATGTCCGCCACAGCTTGTCTGGGTGGAGCGTATCCGAAATGTCGAATTATCCATGACTTTGGATAATTTAGAAAAAGTTTTAAATCTGTATGTATCATTATCCTTCATAAGGATTAGATAAATTATTTAAAACTATTTAGTCCCTGATGGGGCTGCCGAGACTGTAGAACAGTGCCTCGGGTATGTTTGCTGATTTGAGGACTGACAGTTTTCAAACAATTATGCGCAATAGATCTGCGTCTATGCTGTGCCGCATGAGAACCAGTACCAACAGGCTCCTAAACGTATTGGCAGATCGGTGGGACTCTCCGCTGCTGGAGCACTGGATACAGCTGCATACAGTCAAGTAGACAGCCTCCAGTAGCGGATAGTTTAAAATATATTATTAGTTATACTAAATATAGATTAAGTAAAATAGTTACTAACACTTTATGGATGTAAAGTCCGAAATAAAAATTTATTATTATAAAAACCTGGTACATTTTTAATTTATTAACAGCAAGTTAACAAGAAACATTTTTGAAAAAGCTAGTGACTGATTGGTTTAGCACCGCTAGCGTCTGGCGGGAAAATCCAGTCACAGCCAATATGTCTGGAAGAGGATCAATCGCTCACGAATCTAATAATACAGAGCTATCGCTTTCACCGAGCCGGCTGGAATTAAAGTACAGAAAATATCGCACCAAACAGGATTTTTCAATTTACGGAGACATTCAACCTCCTACAGGTTGAATGTCCCCGTAAAATAAAAAGTCTGATATTGTCTGTACATTAATTATTATGTCAGAAACATTATTTTAATGGGCTGTATCAGGCAAAGCTTTTTGTAGATGTCGCTAGCGGCATTGGTACCTTGGTTTGCACCTATGTCGCATAATTTTAAAAATTATTTTGTAGTTTTTTATTTTTATAACAGAAAAATGAATTTTACATTAACGTTACTACCTTAAAAGACGAATTAAGAAAGCGCACACCGTCTTTAAAAAGAAAAAAGGTTTTATTAATAGAACGGCAATTTTGAAATCACCATATCTTTGATTTCACTTAGAAATTTCGATTTGTACACTAAAAAGCTGCTCACATCGGCATAATATCCAGAAATTAATAAATTTCGTAATAAATATACAAGTTTTCTATGCAACTGACAGTTATATTAGGTACCATCTATCATGCGCCATAAATACCGTGATAAAAAGTTAGTGATCATCACGACCGTTTCCCTTTAGGGGTGTTCAGAAACCACGCTTATAAATAAGCGGATTCACATTTAGCCAACTTTACTATAGGCCAATCATGACAAGTGACAAGCTCGTTGATGTTTCCAGCGTACCAAACTCGAGAAATATCACAAATAATTGAAATATTACTTAAATGTATTTATTTACATTAATAAATATTTTTGTGTACCGACCAGGAATCGAACCCGGTACCTCTGAGTCTAAATCCACGGACTTAACCGCTAGACCACGGAGGAGAATCTCTTTACAGTTTAAATAAAATCGTGTATGGCCAGACGAGTGGAGCGTTCCTTTAATTTTTTTTTTTATTTTTTCTATTTTTTTTATTTATTAGTTTATGTTTATTATTATTTTTATTTAGCTGTAAAGTTCATGCAAATATAAATATCTGGTTAACGCGGTGGGTATTGCATGATCTTATGTATCTTATTATTGTTAAATGATGAAAAACCCCTGTGCAACGCTGTTTTTTGACAAAATAAAAAAAACTTTATTCGAAAACAAAAAAACTAAAACTTTTTTTTTTTTAAATCTTAAGTATTTTCTAAAACGTAAAGTAGATATTAAATTTAAATTTACAAAATATGCCGACCAAAATGTATTTGCCTGTAAAAGGTACTGAAGCCCATCTGATCCTTGAAAGTTTTGCAAAAACCCGATTCACTGTTTAATAATAAACAATCGTAGGTCGTGTCAGGGCGGGCGGCAGACGCGTCTAGGGCGGCGGACGAGGGCGGCATACGGATTAGGATATCTCCGCACAATATATCACGAGTTACTGGGTTTCAAGCTTTTACAATTTAGGCATTATTTTTACTGAAAGATTGTATTTTTTTGCATAATTCTGTAAATAAAAGCAATGTAAAAATATTAGTAATAAAATTTAATAAGTATAATAATTATTATTATTTATTTAGAATAGATTATAGATTCAATGGGTTAGTAACAAACTTATAAACTTTCATTTTTTTATATACATTTAAGAGGGTTTAACGCGCTCTGGCTCGCAGAATCCAAAACCTCAAAAGATTCCGCAAGCCCGAGAGCAACCCCCAGAAATGCAGTCCATCAACCCTCCAGGAAACAGAACCATGGACACCTTGGGTATAAAAACACTTTCATATACCTAATGTTAGACAAAGAAAAATCGTATCGTTCCACTGACCATCAGACAATCTCCTTCCATTCTATATTAAAAAAATCTACTTAATACTTTTAAACTAGTCAAACAATATGTTTTGATTCCACAAATTTCTACTTCCTAATAATATATTATCTTCATATACATATGTATATCCACTATAGTAAATATATATTTATGTAGTCTATGTATTAATACTATTTATATAGTTTATTGGTTAGAATTGCACCCCACATATTTTACTGTCTCACTCTTAAAGGTTAGCTGGTAGAAAGAGCCGAAATGGCTTAACTTTTAAGTAAAGTATTTAATAATAATCGTCACGACCGTAATTTCTAGCTGAGTGGTCAGATATCCTTGCTTTAAGGATCAAGTTAATATTTTAGTTATACTATAGACCCATCATGACAGATGGCAAGCTTGTCGATCTCTCTTGATAAATGTCACAAATAAATCAAATATTAAAAAAACATGATTATTGTTCATATACACACATCAAAAGTGTCTAGGGATCAACATATATTTTTGCAATAACTTTTCTCCTGATTGATATTCATTAAAATTTTCTTTAAGGATTGATCAAATAAAATGTTTTCGTTTGTCTACAGTAACGATAAACCAAGTCACCTTTGCATTAGTAAAAAAAATTGCCATTTTCCTAATAAAGGGATTTTTGACATTTGAACCACTAACATTAAAGTTCGAAAAAAAGACTGAAATAACAGTTTTTTTTTTAATTTTATTGGGTAACTTAAACAATTAATAATCCGTGTTTCTACCGCGAACACTAACAACACAA
The DNA here is from genome assembly GCA_910589645.1 of Tinea semifulvella. Taxonomy (NCBI): domain Eukaryota; kingdom Metazoa; phylum Arthropoda; class Insecta; order Lepidoptera; family Tineidae; genus Tinea; species Tinea semifulvella. The sequence continues at coordinate 2,692,285 of OU342585.1, read as the reverse complement.
GAACATCGGTTTGGCATACTCAAAATGAGTTCATCCAAATCACGCTGTGGAATGGCCGCCCATGTTCGTTGCAACAACAAAAAAAGGTCTTCTTGCGACTGGATACCCTCCATATTCGGCAGAGCTCTTCTCTGAAGAATATCCCATGCATGCTCAATCGGGTTCAAGTCTGGCGACTGAGCAGGCCAGGGCAGGACATTGATGTTAGCTGCGGCGAGAGTCTGTCTTACAACTCTTGCGGTGTGCGGTCGTGCATTATCATGCATTAACTGAAATAAGGGACCGATATGCACTTGTAGAGGAACGATGACGTCTGATACAACCGTCTCAGCATAAATTTGAGCGTTGAGGTTGCCTCTGATCCAAATCAACTCAGTTCTTCCGCCGATCGAAATACCCGCCCATACCATGATGGTTCCACCACTATAAGGATGGACTTCCTGGCAGGATTTTAATCGCTGTTGGCGTCCAGGGGTTCTCCAGTGTCGTATACGTCTTGTATCCGGCCTCATACCAAAACGAGACTCATCAGAAAAGCACACGAAACGCCATTGTTCTTCTGTCCAATTTCTGTGTTCAAGAGCCCATTGATATCGAGTCCTACGATTGTGCATTGCTATAGGTGGTACCCGTAGCGGTCTTCGGGAATGAAGGTTCACTTCATGCAAGCGGTTTCTGACTGTTTGGTCGCTAATTAAGTTCCCTGAAGAGCGATGAAGGCTCACGGCTAACATCATGGCGGTTATTGTTGGAGTTCTTCGAGCTGTGATTTGAATGTATCGGTCTTGTCTCCGTGTGGTGCAGCGATACCGTCCTCCATGGCGCTCAGCCACGGTACCAGTGGTTCGGTAACGTGTCCAAAGTCGACTGATAACACTCTGACTTGTATTCAGAGCTAAAGCCACAGTACGTTGCCGGGAACCAGCTTCTATCATTCCCACGGCTCTGATCATTTCTTCCCTGCTTAAATGACGTCGCCGCTCCATAATAACGTTGGTTTTAATCAGTAGTAGGGAAACAGTAGCACTAATAATGTCTTCAATGCGTCTTATGTTTTTATAGGGAAAATATTGACAGCTGATTTTCATCTTTTACTCGAATTTGATTGACAGTTCCTGTTTTAAATTATGAAATGCACCAAAAAGGATCCATATAAATTTATAAAATCATAAATTTATTACAAAGCCACATCTCAATCACAAGAAATCCGCATAAACATGCTTGATCCCTAGACTTTTTTGATGTGTGTAGTTTTAAATTGAGGAAAATTGTTATAAATGTTTTTGCTATTTTTCATTGTCTATTAGGTAAGAGGAGGAGACAAATTTCTAAGCATTCCATGGATTCACCGTGCGGGTGCCGGGTCTATCGTGTGCAGATAAGAGATGAGAAGAATGGTGTCTCGGGCTTGTTACAATAGGCTATATATATGTCCAAAATGTCCGTATATTTATTTCCTAGAAATTTGATAGACTACCTTCGAAAATATGTCCAAAATATTTTACAGTTATTAGTCTGCGAATAGTCGGCCATATTGTAATCGACTTTGCTTTGCTGTGACAAAGCTGTATATTTACCTAATATGCTAAATAAGCGTAGGTAATTTCAACAAAAACGTAACCAGAAGAGTTAATCTAGTGTGAAGTAATTACCAAAAATAGTTCATTATAAATTGGCAGTTACGAGCACAATGTGGCGAATACAAATAATTGCAAGAGCTCTAAAAATAAATTTGGAAACACGCAACAAATGCAAATGTTACGCACCCCTGCAGGTTCTGGAATTGGGAGAGTTTTATTTTCGTCCACCCCATTGTTGTTTATCCCTGCACTATCCAATACTTATATTCAATTGTTAGCGTTACATTGAACGGTTTCATCGAGATTGAATAAACTACATTTGTAACAAACAACCATTGGTTAGTGAGTTTTAGTAAATGTCGTTTTATTGTTTATTTTGTGTTGTGTTTTGGTAGTTTAGTATGCATAGATGCAGCCATTCGGGTGATGGATTTATTTAAACCGCGCCCAACCTTGTTAAAGATAAACGATATTAGGTTTTCAATGTGTTTTTTAGAGCTTAAGCTTTTTACATTTAAAAGTTATTTTTATTTGTAACATATGGGTTGAATGCTTGGAGCGATGTACAATGGCAAAGCTACAACATATGCAGTTGGTTTATTACTTTCTCACAATTTATATTAACACATTCGACTTTTTGTAGAGGATTGAATACATAGAGATTTCCCCGTCTGGCCAGCGTGGCGAGTGTAGGCCATATTCTCCAGATTATATCTGTGGTGTCAGGGAAAAAGGAGATGAGTCGAAAAATTTAACAATTTGATGTTTGCACCTATTGGTTCAAATTCATATGCGTCAATGCAATAAGGAAATGAGTCTATACACTGTACAGTTTATTTAACACGCCTACGTGCATAAAGGGGCTAGTCGTAACATTAAAATGTATAAATAAGTAAAAAGATTTCAATCGAGTTATTTCAGTTTCGCGCTTTTACCGCCAATAATTCAGTTATGCATAGTGATGTGACACACATAGATGAGTGGACTCGTACCTAAAGTATACGACTAATGAAATTAAACATTTACTAATTACAATTTTCTAATTATAAAAATGAGTTGTTTTCTTAATTTGCCCCTAGTGGAAAGTTCAAGCTTTGTACTTATCCCCTTTTTCCTTGACACCACAGATATGTTCTGAAAGGCCCAATTCAAACAGTGGATGTCTAGGTCGCTATTCTAAGGGCTGTAATGAACTATAATACTTAACCGTTATAGTTACAGCAAAACGTTGCTTGGGGACTATCCATAACTTTTCATTTTTAATTAATTTATTTATTTAAGTAGTACTTACCCAAATCCATACTATAAAAAAACTACATAAAGTAAAGTATCATCACGACCGTTTCCCTTTCGGGGTGGTCAGAAACCACGCTTATAAATAATCGGATTCACATTTAGCCAATTTTACTATAGGCCAATCATGACATGTGGCAAGCTCGTCGATGTCTCCAGCGTACCAAACTCGAAAAATATCACAAATGAATTAAATATTAATTTAATGTATTTATTTACATTAATAAATATTTTTGTGTTCTGACCAGGAATCGAACCCGGTACCTCCGAAATCCACGGATTTAACCGATAGACCACGGAGGCAGTTAATTACATAATAATAAAAATCTTTATTGCAAAAATAAATGTACATTACAATCCAGTTGTTACATAGGTTAGGGCATATAATAAATCGTCAAATACAGTACAGCTGTGACATCCGAAATAGCCGATGGACGGTGTTCCAGATGTCATTGTAGGCATTACAGACTTACTTGATACATTTTATAGTACACCTAACATTATTTATTTATATTTACTGAAGGCAAGACTTATATTTAATTGTGTGTATGTGTTGATGTATGAGTATGTGTGCGTGTTGGTGTATGTGGGTTTTTTTTTTTATCTAACAGAAATGTTAGTAAGTGCACTGGTTTCTGCACTAGATAATTCTGTCAAGGCACAGAAACCAGATTGATCAGGGAAGGTGTAGTTTCTTGATCCTAGTTTTGCAACACTCGAATGTGGTTGTTATATCTTATTTGTGTATTTATTTATATTTAGTTACTTATATTTGCTTATTTATTTTGTTTAGTATCGTGTGATTGTGTATAATCTAATTTTATGTACTTAATCTTGTTTTTTACCATTATATTTTGTTTTTCTTTTTGGTGTTCATTTGCTATTATTGATTTATTATTGGTTTGAGTGTGTGTTTTGAGTAAGTATGTATGTGTAAGCAACAGCCTATTAATTATAAAATTATTTTATGTTTTGAAACAGGTTTTCAGTGTCTTTATAAGTTAGTTCCTGAAGCCAGTACTTTGTACTAAATTATTACTAAGTAAATAAGAAAAAATAAATACATCAATAAATAATAATATCGTCTGATATATATATCTATATATATATATATCTGATAGTCCCGAGAAGACTGACAACATTTGCCCTCTGTATTGCCAGGCTAATACGGTGCAAATAATTGCCAGCCGTCATGTCTCCTAATTTCTCCGTCAGCCGTTTGAACAACTCCTCGGCTATCCGCTTGGCTAAAGGTCTCTATTATCCCATCGCCTTTGTAACTTTTTAAGATATACTGAACTTCATTCACAGAATTTGAAAAACAATGTACAGTCAGCAAGAACAGAGTAATTTTACAAAAAAAAAAAACGTTTTCGATGTCAATCGATTTTGTTTCTTATAAGGATCTGATTGGATGGAAAGATATGATTAATAACTGCCTCCGTGGTCTAGTGGTAACAAACGTTGCCGTGAACTCGGAGGTCGTGGGTTCGATTCCCACCGGGGGCAAGTTGTACATTGTATAATTTGTCTCGGTCTGGGTGTTTATATGTATATATTTAAAAAAAAAGTCAAATATGTAGTTTATCAACTATCTAGTTTCCGTAACACAAGCCTCGTAGCTTACCACGGAAATTAGATGGCGCTGTGTGACCTGTCTGGAAATATTTATTATTATTATTATATCTTGATAAATATCCGTAATTTTCTAGAAATTCGATTGATTACATTCAAAAGAACACTCAGTTTAGTAAATCTATAACAATGTTTTAATGTCATGTAATATGTAGTTATTTATAAACACACAACTAGAAAAATGGCTCGGGTACTTAAGGGATTTTTTTATGAAAAAAAATGTTTATCTTGAAAAGGGAAAGTCCTAAAATATAAAAGTAGGCTGAACAAAAGTCACAGCTCAAAAGGCCATTCAAAGAGAAATACGACGTCTCTTATTATTAAAAATGTTCACGACTGTACCAGCTAATTGCAAAATATGTACCTTATAGTACCCACAGCCTTGCTTACACATATTAAGCCATTGCCAAGCTAATATCTCCCTTAAATACTCATTAATAAGGGGTAGAGTGGTGTAACTAGTTGTGGTACAGTCAAGCGTATATACGAGTACAGAAGGGCCGACGTCGCGTCGCCGCGAGTGCAAGGGGAAGGTTAGTTGTCAACTTGCTTGGTAAAATCGCATGATTCAGGCGAGTTGGGAATATAAAAATGGACAATTAAAGATAATTAATTTATCTAATTACGTACATCTGTCCGCGAGTCTCAAGGGCAACTTGAGATATGTTTAATATGATATTCATATTAACCGTACCCCTTTCGGGCTGGTCATGTACAAAAATTAATAGATTTGCATACCCCCTTCATAGACTGAGTATCACTGCATCACGACAAACCGCACTGACTGCGTATCACGGCTACGTGGCATCAGTTCTGCGGTATGGTCTAGTACTATGGGGAAACTCGTCAAATATAAATAGAGTACTTATTGCGCAAAAGAAATGTGTAAGAGCTATATGTGGTGCAGCCCCCACTCACTCTTGTAGGCCCCTGTTCAAAAACCTAAATCTCTTGACCGTAACAGGCATGTACATTTTTGAGATCGTTACATTTATTAGGATACATAGTAACTTATTTACTTTCCATAAAGATGTATTTAATAGTAGTCGACATCCAAATACTCTTGCCTATACAAAAACACCAAAAAGCAGAGCCTTTGATAAAAATTCATATATTATGTGTATTCGAATTTACAATTAGTTACCCGAGTTTCTCAAAAGATTACCTGACAATCAGTTTAAAGGCCAAATTAGGAAACTATTGATAGAATGTTGCTTCTATTCGCTAAGTAAATATTACAACCACAAATTTTAAGTATTTTTATGTGTATTATAACAACCTGTACAATATGTTTTAATAATAATCTGTATGTAATAAGTGTGACTAAAATTATAAATATAATAATAAGAATTTAACATTGTAAATAATGTTTAACAAAATTTTTTGTGCCAGAAGTGGCTGAATGTGCAGAACTAACTTACTACTAATATTTACTATTACCATGTTCAATGCAAATAAATAATTTCATTTCATTTCATTTCATTTCATTCATTTCATTTCAGAAACCACGCTTTTAAAGAAGTAGATTCACATTTAGCCAACTTAACTATAGGCCCATTATGACAAGTTGCAAGCTCGTCAATGACTCTAGCGTACCTAACTATTAAGAAAATTTTAATTATTGCTGAATTTTAAATAAATAATATTGTACGGAATAACTACGCAGATTTCACTCGCATGATTCGTGCGAGTCGGTTAATTACGCGATGGGATTACCCCTAAAGGGAGCGTTTGATATCTGACATTCATGGAGATAACAGCTGGGTGCATGATACGTTTTATATGTTGCGATAAAGTGTGCTTTCACTAAGAAGATATTTTTGGGTGTGTAATAAAAAACCTTCCTTTTCCAGGCCAAACCTGTCCAATTACTGAAGTTATCTTGTTATTTTGCATGACCGCAACTATTTTCAGCTGTATTTTATTTGCAAATTGACGTTTTATTAGTAAACCGTGTGTAATTGTCAAAAAAGCAAATATTTTGATAACCACGCTTATAAAGAAGCGGATTCACATTTAGCCAACTTTACTATAGGCCAATCATGACAAGTGGCAAGCTCGTCGATGTCTCCAGCGTATTTTAATACTAGATTATAACATTTATTAAGTAGTTTTTTAAATACATAAATAATAGTACAAAATGTTGGTGATCATTAAATAAATAAATAAAATAAAAAGGTGGTAGAAAATGAGCAGATCCAGCATACTTTTTGCAAAAGGTAAATTTTGTATAGAACAAGTCCCAAGTTCATGAAATGCCGGCTCTATAAAAAAATGGTATTTTTAATTTAGAATTTACGACTTTACGTGAATTACGAGAATGTATCAGGCTGCATCATTCATGTGGAAGGTTACAAACCTTTATCTCTATCGTAAAAAATATATATTAATTTTAGGGTTACTGCCTCTTTAGCCTAGCGGTGGGGCCTTAAATATAAAGGTAACAGGATCAATTACGGGTAGCATTATTATTTAAATTTTAAATTATGATTTATGATGAGTCTATTATATGAGCACCCACATACCGTAGTCACCGTCCCTTCGCGTACGTATAAATTTAGGGACTCATACATCTGTCGCACGATAAAGATGTGGAATGCTCTTCCAGCCTCTGTGTTTCCACTTTCCTATAACTTGGAGTCCTTCAAGCGAAATGTGAAAAGGCATCTAGTCAAGCCGGCATAGTGTTAGGGACTGATGTCAGTCATGAGTGTCTGACTTCAGTTGCTAACATTCATGGACCTTGCGCGCCACTTACCATCAGGTGGGCCGAAGGTCACATTTCGTGCTAGTATAAAAAAAAAATACCTAAGGCGAATTCTAGTCCGAGTCCATTTCACAAGTATTTACAAGTGCAATGGGTATAATTTAAACAAAAATAATTGAATTAAAAAAAAAAAATTACACCAACTAACACAGCCACGAGGCGCGGTGGTGGCTCGGTTGTAAGAACGCGTTCCTTAAATATTAAACCCCCCGGCATGTACCAATGAGAAATGCACTTTTCTTACGTACATTAATCATAGATTTACAACACCACCGTTCCCGTGCCTCGGAGAGCACGTTAGGCCGTCGGTCCTGGTTCCACTAATACTAAAACTTGAGGAATCGTTAATAAATTGTCATAAATTGACATCATATCCTCGACAAGCTGTCTGGCCAGCGTGGCGAGTGTAGGTCAAATTCTCCAGATATATATTCTGGAAGGCCTATCTTCAGCAGTGGATGTCTAGGACGCCGTGTTCTAGGGGCTGTAATGAATGTAATGTTAATGAACACAGCCACACCACAGCCACCAGCAGTGTACAATAACAACAAACAAAAAAACTTAGACCGATGGTTACGTTATTATGTGTGATACGAGAATGCAAGTCACAATTTATTTTTTTATATATTTGTTCCTAATAAAATATATATTTATAAATCTGATAGGGATATACATAAGTCCTGTTCGCGTGGGATGATGGCAAGAACGCTGGCTGCATTTCCCCGCTGAATTGCAATAGTGTATCTTTGGGCGAAGAATGACCCAGCCCTCTTTTATATTGTTTTTTTTTTCTTGTACATATTGTAAAGAAGTTCAAAATACTTAGCAGCAGGTAAGATTGACATACAGAGGGATCTATTATCCGCCCATCCTCACACCCTATAACAACGTAGGTATCAATTTTTCCCAATTACTACAGCATGTTCCGTACACCGGTTTATAATGAAACGCCATCGCAACCTGACACTTTAACAAAACAATCCCACCCCTTATTAAAACTCCCACTTTAATTGTCTGTTTTATTTGTAAAATGAAACCGACGTCTCTTAGAAGAGTCACCCCATGTTTTTTTACCTCACGAAAATAATTTAAAGGTATTAAAAGTTTAACGATGCTCGAAAACTCTCGAATTAATCTTCTTACAGTTTTAAATCGTTAAAAACTCGACTGTTATCTAAAATCATTTTTTTTATCTGTAGATTTTGACGTGGTCAGAAACCACGCTTATAAAGAAGCGGAATCACTTTTAGCCAACTTTACTATAGGCCAATCATGACAAGTGGCAAGCTCGTCGATGTCTCTAGCGTACCAAACTCGAGAAATATCACAAATAAATTAAATAATAATCAAATTTATTCATTTAAATTAATAAATATTATTGTGTACCGGGAATCGAACCCGGTACTTACTTACAGTTTTAAATCGTTAAAAACTCGACTGTTATCTAAAATCATTTTATTTTATTTTTTAATTTAAATATGCGCCGTTTGGGGTTGAGACGATGGGACCATGGTGACCGTCAGCGAGGCAATAAGGCTTTAAGTTCGCCTTTGTACATACTTTTAAGTATTTTAATAATAATAATAATAGAAAAATAAAATGCAAGTCTATGATTAGCTCCAACTTTAAAAAAAAATATTTTGGTTAATGTCCCTTTCGTATTAAAGCAGCAATATTTGAGTTATATCATATCCAAAGTTATTGTGTAACCAATTGAATAGGGTATGTATTTTTAGATGCACTCTTGTAACACATGTTTCCAATATGATTGTCTATTTTAATAATTCACTACTCATGCCGGTTACTTATGATAATTGAATGCGTTTTAAAAGTGTTACATTATGGCCCTCCTAAAATAGCCCTCTTTACGGGCTCATCGTAATCATTTGTTTTCTCTTTTTAAATCATCCCTTTACTAATTATTTTATAGTTAAACTATTTATAGTATTATTTGTTGGTTGTAGCTTTATATTTATTACTAAAGGTATTAATTTCTAATTTAATATGATAGTAAACTTATACTAAAATACATAGTTCAGCCACAAATAAAGTTACATAAAAAAACAACAATAGAAGTCCTTCGCGCCATTTTGTGCAAGTGCAAGTTGTGTGTTTTATGAATCAATTTACTGTGGATATTATTGGTCAAAAGTGGTGTTGATTTGTTTAATAACGTGCTACAATGTGAATAATTATGGAAAACGATAAATTGGTATTTAATTGGAATGTGCCCCTACAAGTTGCAGTATATTTTTTTCGGTTATCCCGCGTTGTGAACTCCCATATAAAGCTATAATGCCGCGAGTGACTCTAAGAAAAGCATTAAACTCTGCAGCATCTGGCATTTGATGATGACCTCATTAACTAATAAAAAAGAAAGATATATTACGTCAGACTTGGCTGTATAGGCTAGACCCTTTGCCTTCCCTATCACCTCATTACATCATAAAAACAAAAACAATAATATTACATTTGAATTAGGAACCTGTCATATGAAATTTCTTACAGATCTTAGTCACAAAGGTTAGTTGGTAGAAAATGCATTTAAGGCATTAAAATCGCCTATGTACCTGCACTTGTTTTGGTTTTTTTACAATAAAGAATTTATTATTATTAAACTCTGCAGCATCTCGAATTTGATGATGATCTCATTAACTCATAAAAAAGAAAGATATATTTGATTTTGATTTAAATATAGATAGACTTGGCTGTATGGGCTAGACCCTTTGCCTTCCCTATCACATCATTCATCATCCATCGGGAGAAGTGAACACAACAGAAAAAAAACTAATAAAAAAATAATAATGATTTTAAACATGGCCGATGTGTCTTAACGTTACGCAAACTATGAGTTTATTTAATAAGCGTAACACTTTTGTTTGTTATCACGGAAGCACCTTAACCGATCGTCACTCCCAAATGCAAGCTTCACCCTCTTCACTGGGGAAGAACCTGCCCCTGCATTCTTAGGCTTTTACGTCTTAGCTTAGATAGGGTTGCCAAAACACGGGAGTTTCACGAAGCTACGCTTAAGGACTATATATTTAATACATAAAATACCACGTTGCACGTAATCGTGACTTGATCTTGTAACAAACTTCATTTGTAATAAGACAGTTTTAATAAAAAAATAACCTGTTTGTGACCGATATAGTTGGGGATAGGTTGATCGACAAACGAAAATAATATATACTTAAATAATTCACAATAAAAAATATCGTTGCCCAGCGAAGCCGTAATTTTAATTTAGACTCAAAATAACACACATGATTGAGTAATAAAGTCAAAATCAGTCTAGTAGGATATAATAATTATGGGTATGGTGATGGCAGTGATTATGAAGTACTGTATGTAGATTGTTTTAAATAACTTTTGTTGGTAAACAGATATATTACAAATAATATTAAATTTAATTTAATAATACCCACCCCCGTCGACTGGTTCTAAAAGCGAGATTAAAATATATATAAATATAGATATAAAACCAAGGCAGATTTTTTATAATATGCGGGAATATAAGTTTCTCACGATGTAAATTGCTATTTATTAATCATCATCATCAGCCTGCATTCATCACTGCACTCAGTCTTTTGAAAACCTCATCCAACCGGCAGCGACATTCCTTAGATCATCCGTCAATCCGGCGAAGTGTCGTCCCAATCTGCGTCGTCATGTAAGTTGTCTCTACTCTAAAACCCGTTTGCCCCACATTGGTCGTCGATTCTACGGCTTGTCTGATGAATAGCAACGTTTCGAATTTTATCCATCAGAGAAGTTCCAAGCATAGCATGAGCGATATTGAATTTGTGTATCAGACTTGTTTAAAAATGTAAAAAGTTTATTAGGACTTTATTATATTTGACAACCCTATTATAATGTTTATTATTTATAAGGTTTAAGGTTTATCCAAGGGTGCCGAAATGGTGAATAACAGTGCAGGTTCGACGCAGGTTGTGGAATCAGCCGATTTTGAAATTTCATTTTTGTTAGTATTTAGTAGACCCAATGCTATGCATATATTATATACTTTTGTTAGATATTATATTATAATTATATTATAATAATAAAAATCCTTATCGCTAATTTCATAAATAAACAAAATAATGCGACTTCCTAATATCTATGTATATCTGCCTATGTATATATTAATACTATTTTATTATAGTTGTATGTAATTTATTATTATGTATAAGTATTAGTATTTATTTCTAATGCACCCGGAATCTGTCGGGTCCCGTTACCACACTCCCAAAGGTTAACTTTATTTAACAGTTTTGTTTTAAGTGCAATAAAGAATTTATAAATATAGAAGTTTAACTAAAAATATTAATTTAATAAGTTTAGTTAATTTTGTAGAATAGTTTTAATTTCATATGTATTTTTAGTTTTATTTATAATTAGTGTTTTAATCTATTGTAGAAATATCTTATAGGATCGGTTATATTATTTATTTATATATTTAATACTTTTTGTGAATAATAATACTTGCTATATTAATTAAATAGAAAAATTAATTATAATTTAATTATTCGTCTATAACTACAGCTCAATCTGTTAAAATATTAATTGTAAAAAAACTAGATAATCACATTAGCTTATAAAAACCTTTAAAACTTCGCCCGTGATCGTAACATATCATATTTCATTGTCTTTGCATATAACTATCTTATCTTCACGTACATTTCTCCTGGGGGTAAGCAGTATTTAGTACTGCGGTCACGTGCGCGATGCGTGCGTGTCGTAGGCCAGGGTTTTCCATCTACATACAAGTACGCTTCTGAATAATGCGACAGGTTATTTCAAACAACAAAATTTTTCATATTAAATGAACGTAAGAATTCTAAACAGCTATTAAGTTAATAACAACTTATCTAAATACGAAACTAGTATTCTTGGAATTTTAGTAATACGTATATACATTATTAAAAAATAATTCTAACTTTATTAAACTAGTAAATGCGAAAGAAGCTTTGTCTGTCTGTCTGTTTCTCTCGCTTTAAATTTAAAATACACAGATCTTTGTTCAAAAAACACGTCTATCTACACCTTCTAAATAGCTCCCAACAATGTTAATAAGTGTATATATGTATGTACGAGTATGTTTATATACAGTTTTGTGTATGTATTCATATATACAAGTAAATTATGTAAGAATATTTCAAATTATATCGAATCATTTATTTCCTTTGGTTAGCACAACACTTGGATATTATTAACACGCATTAATAAGATAACTCTAAAATTACTAGCAGATAATAATAATAATAATACTTTATTTCCAATAAAATCTTATGTACATGTTAATGAATTGAATGAAACCATCATATCAGTTATACTGTAACAGTTAACTAAAATAATGTTGCCATAAACAAGTTTCGTGGTTGTAAAGAGGCCGTATCAGCTTTTACTCGTAGACCAAAATAAATTACCCATGTCAAGTTAATAATCAATTCGTGGCTCTAAAGAGGCTGTGTCAGATTACAATCTAAAAATACCTAAAAATAATATTATAACTACAATATTTAAGCCAATAAATAAATAAATCATGGCTGTTGAATTTATCCTACTATTATTATTTCTTTCATTGCACCAATTAATGTTCTAATTTGTCCCCAAGCATTGACTGTCAGAAAATGTCTACGGACATTAAGTCTGCCTTTGTACTTTGTGCAATAAAGTTTTTAAATAAATGAATAATTCATAAATTATAAAAAAATTGTAGATATGTTACTTAAAATCCAGGGAAAAATAAAACGTCATTATTTATATTTATAAAGCACGACATGCCCCCATGGCCAACTGACGTATTCACATAAAAATAAACTAGTACTTAGTTAAAAGGAAAAAAATCTAGCTGTCATCATTAGTGCTTTTGTGTCGCTGTAGTCAAAAGTCTACACAGGAGGTTCAACATATTTGTGTGCGTAAAAAGATCGATAGAACGGTGCGAGGGTAAATTTTTGTTTTATTTCGTAGACCTTTGAGGGTACAATTGTACAGGTTTGATCAGCTTAAACTTTCTATTTTTTTATCAAACAATGCAATTTATTCTTTCTCATCCTAAAAAATTAAAAGTTTAGCTCCTTCTTCCCTATTAAAAAACATTATAAAAATTAAAATCAACCATTTTATTACGGGGTAAACATTGGTTCGTAACTGATATGCCTTACATCTAGAATTGCCACCTGCCACTTCTTGATTTCAGGGTTACCAGCATTAAAAATACGGCTTTGAGATTTTTTTTACTGGAGACAAGGAAATAGCTTTTAAAAGATCCTAATTATTTATACTAATAAATATATTTACTTGTTAGGTTAAAATTACATTACATTACTTATTTCTGCAACTGGCCGTTATAACGATTGTGTTAGATTCGGCCATTGAATAAATATTCTTGGCTGCAATCGACATCCTTTGCCTTGCACATATTTAAGACACCACCTGTCAATGACATTCCACCTTTTTCAAAACCGACTGTGCTATTTATAATAACTTAATTTCAACATATGTAGATTCTTTTTTTTTTACCTCTTTTACTTTTAATATAATAAACCTACTGTCTGTTTAATAGTAGAATCTGATATACTAACTTCTATTGCTTAAATTCATGTAGTTTTATTTGATCGCATTAATTTCACATGTTAAACACTGATCTTAATTTGTTCGAGATAATCGATAATACGAATACGATATCTCGAATACAGCACGTGCGAGTCGCGTAAACATTGGCCGCGTGGAGCACGTGTTCAATATTCATGGGACTAATCGCAGATATCGAGTAGGCATTCGAATGAATCGATTAGGTAAATTTACGGTCACATCGAGTGCGGTCTGGTGATTGTTAAAGTTTACCTACACTATTTTTGCTTACTTAATAGGACTTCATTTTATTGCACCAAAATTATACATAGGCGGCCTTAATGACTAAGCATTTTCTTACGACCAACCTTTGGGAGTATGGAAAGTTGTGTATGCTTAAGATCTTTGATTCAAGGCAAATAAAATAAAACAAATATTATTTAAATCGGTCGAGCCATTTTCGATGAGGAGCGAGATTAACGCACAACAGTTGACGTTCATATATAGATTTTGAATTACCTTTATACTTTGATCGTGGTGGTTAATTACTAATTTTATTTTTTAATAAGCCTTCGTGGTCTAGCGGTTAAGTCCGTGGATTTAGATTCGAAGTTACCGAATTCGATTCCTGGTCGGGATACATTTGTATTTTATTTATCTTTAGGAAAATTTACAGCCTCTACAATAATACATTAGAAATATAGTAACTTAAAGCCTTACAAATTTTCACTGATAGCATTGAGTTAGTAGTAAACACAGCAGACAAAACGTGTTAAAATAATACAATTCAAATACAAAGCCACCACCAATACAACTAGAACAAGCTAGTAGAACCATTCAACAACAACAAACAATTCCATCGAAAAAAACAATAATAATAATAAAATTTACAAATAATATAAAAAATATGGTTGTATAATTCCTGAAGACGCAAAGACAACAAAACCAACAAAACACCATCATTAGTGAAAAATAATTAAGATTTAATTTATTTGTGATACCTATTTCTCGAGTTTGGTACGCTGGAGACATCGACGAGCTTGCCAATTGTCATGATTGGCCTATAGTAAAATTGGCTAAATGTGAATCCGCTTATTTATAAGAATCCCTTCTTATAAATAAGCTCGTCATGATAGTTTACTTTTTTTACGATTATTTTTTAAGTGTAAGATATAATTTAAGTTTTTATTGCTGACTAAATATGTGGTTATTTACTTTTTTTTACCTAAAAGTTATCACTATATGAGTAATTAGTTTTTCTTTGTCTTGAAAGCTTAGCAATTGACAGTTTGAAAGAATCGCCAGTTCACAGACAATATTTTGAAATGTTCTATTACTGTTTTTGACCGACGATATAACAGCTATTAGAAGCATCATAAACGGAATGCCCACTGCTGCTATTACAGGATCTCGAAGTACAAAATTTAATTTGTTTTCTAAATTCGTAAAACAACATAGCTACTGCATGTACAGTCGCGTCGTAAACGTTTTAGATCCTCAATCCTGAATGAATAAAACTAATAAAATACAATGTCACAAGCACATTGCTCTGTTTGAATATCTTTAACGAATTAAATTTTATAGGAGCTTTTGTAGAGTTTATACCAAGATTTACTGTGTAAGTGATTGCCTCCGTGGTCTAGCAGTTTGTGGATTTAGATGCTCAGGTACCGGTTCACGATTTACCTTACGCTCATCTGAGGGTAAGTGGCGCGCGAGGTCCATAAACGTTAGCAACTGGAATCAGACACTCGAGACTGACATCAGTCCCTAACACTATGCCGGCTTGACTGGGCATGATGGCAATTCGAGCCTGATCCCGAAACGTGTGAATACACTTTACTGGGTTTATCGGCACGAACGGTAGATACCTCCCCGAACCGGCAGACTGGGCAAATTACCACCATCAGTCCGCCTACCATTTAGTTATAAATATAGTGAAACGGTGGTGGCTCGGTTGTAAGAACACTTTCCTTAAAATCCTTATAAGGTCGGATCGAACCCCGGCATGTACCAATGAGAAATTCAATTTTCTTACGATTTATCAGATTTACAACACAATCGTTCCCGTATCAACCGTATCGCAAGTAAGTTCCGGTTACACTAATACCAGTTGCGGAATTTTAATAATTATTGTTAATAATAATTGTCATTAAAACTGACATTAGACCCTTGCCAACCCGTCTGGCCAGCGAGCGTGGCAACTTTAGACCAAATTCTCTAGACAATTCTGCATGGCTCACCTCCAACAGTGGAGGTCCAGAACTCTGTGTTCTAGGGGCTGCAATGATGATGCTGATTTGTGATATGTTTTGAGTTTGATACGCTGGAGAAATCGACGAGCTTGCCACTTGTCATGATGGGCCTATAGTCAAGTTGGTTTCCAATTATATACATAAGAAATTACACAGTACTAACAGTATTCTTTTTACATTGATTATTAAACATGTATATAACAAAAAAAAGTATCAACTCGATCGTTTCCCTTTCGGGGAGTTAGAAACCATGCTTATAAATAAGCGGATTCACATTTAGCCAACTTTACTATAGGCCAATCATGACAAGTGGCAAGCTCGTCGATGTCTTCAGCGTACCAAACTCGAGAAATATCACAAATAAATTACATATTAATTGAATGTATTTATTAACATTAATAAATATTTTTGTGTCCCGACCAGGAATCGATCCCGGCACCTCCGAGTCTTAATCCACGGACTTAACCGCTAGACGGAGGCAGTAACATATAGTAGCAAATATATCGTTTAATAATACTTTTATGTATATGGGAAACAAATATAGCCAAGTCCGTACGACCAGATGCGGCGTTTCCCATACTGCCGAGTGATTGACAGGTCAGGATCTCCGCGCAGGTTTAAGTCGTCACGGTCTGTCGGCTAAATGCGTCTTTATTTTCAGAAAGAAAACATTTTCAGCATCCAAATTCTGTTACGTTAAGCGCAACGTTTTATAGAGTAATTATTTAACGAACGGGCACTGTAAATGTCAACCGCTATAAGTCTTTGAGGACCATTAGAATTGATTATTTGCATTTTTTTGTTTTTGTAAATCTGATATAGCTGAGTTTTCCTTGCAGATTCCTTTCTCAGTCAGATTAAACATTAACAGGTCACTGGAATTTGCTAAGCTGCTGGTCTTCTGCTAACAGCTTACTTATTGGACCACTTTGCTGCTTAGTCTTCTACTAGCAGGAGTAGAATCATTCAAAATAATTAAATTAATGACGTTTTATAAATGCCTAATAGGTTTACGTGAATAAAGATATTTTGACTTTGACTTTGAATTTAACGGTTGCGGTGAATAAAACAGAATAGAGCAACAGGGATTTTTGATACTTCAAATAGGATATTTTCGCTCTAGTTGAGACGTTCCACGTCACCTCGACCGTGTTCAATCCTATGAAACTCAATCGGAGGGGCAATAAAGTGCAATCCGCTTAAAAATAATTCTGACAGTTACAATCGATCTTTTGCGCCTTGGAAATGAATTCTAAGAATGGCTAAGGAAGAATAATTTTAATCTGTAAAGTAAAAGTAAAGTATCATTACGACATTTCGGGGTAGTCAAAAACCACGCTTATAAATAATCGGATTCACATTTAGCCAACTTTACTATAGGCCAATCATGACAAGTGGCAAGCTCGTCGATGTCTCCAGCGTACCAAACACGAGAAATATCACAAATAAATTTGACCACAGAGGCAGTTATTTATTTATTATTAAAAAAGTATCATCACGACCGTATCCCTTTCGGGGTGGTCAGAAACCACGCTTGTAAAGAAGCGGGTTCACATTTAGCCAACTTTACTATAGGCCAATCATAACAAGTGGCAAGCTTGTCGATATCTCTAGATGGTACATTAAATTGATTTTTTTTATTATTATACTGTGCAATTAAGTTATTTTGAAAATAAAATATCATATTAATTTTACTCCTAGTAACACGACATTGGCGATTTTTCTTATTTTTACGGAAAAATAATCTAGTGTCAATAAATTGGAAGGATGTCAAGGATTCGGTATCCTACGTCCTGAAATTATACCCGCTCCAGCAATTTCCAATTGAATAGCTTTAATAATTGGGACTTTTGGAGCAAATTTTCACAATAGAATCAAAAAGTATCGAACGAAAAAATCTCATTTCAATCAAACGGCGCTCTCGAAAATTGGGTCAAATCCATAACGAATCGTAAATCCCAAAGTTGGTATTTGGAACAAAGTTACGCCTCATCGACCAATCGGACGAATGCTTATCGCCATCCAATGACACCGGCTCGATTACACCGGAACCGTAAATTCGAATTTGGAAACTTGGTTAATTATCGAACGGAGTAACTGCTGGGATATCAGGCGACGATATCTAAGGCTCAATTTGAAGTTATAACATTTTCAGTTGCACATTTCAATATTCTCTCTCTGCCTACCCCGCAAGGGATTTGGCGTGAAGATATGTATGTATGTGTATTTCAATATTATAACGGGTGGCGCAATTAATAGGTGGTAGGCGGACTGACCGTCTAAGCCATGGATGCACAGACCGCGGCCCGCGGGCCGCATGCGGCCCGTGGGTCGAATACTGGTGGCCCGCCGACAGCAAAAATAATACTCTCGTGCATTCGAAAAATATTGAATTCTATTCCAGAATAAAACAAAAAAAAAATATGTTCGAAAAGTAATGTGAAACTCGCGCGCGCGCAATTTGAATCTAGCGCCCAAAATTGCTAAGTCAAGTAACATCGCTCGCTATAGAAATCAAGAATTTTCTAGCGCGGTGAGCAAGCGAGATAGATATAGTCCCGTATTCCCGATTGCTCGCGTATCTACACGAAGCTTCCAGAGTCGTTTGCGCGGTATAAAAATCACGTTAACCGCAGCGGCCGAACAGTTCGCTTTTCATTTGAGTGAAGTGTCAACAACAGAAAGAAATAAGCGCGAAAATACAAAGCGAAGTAATAAGTGATTGAGAATAAGTGCAGTTTATTAGTGTTTTTGGGAGGCAATAGTTCTAGTGTAGATTTTAACTCGACTAGCCGGTGTCATATATTTTGATCCACATTCAACGTAGATTTCCTGTTGCAGTGTTAACCCGTCAAGTGCCGTGTATAATTGTGTTGTGAAAACGTAAGTAAAACTCTGTTATTAATAAGTGTTTCCCTACCTATTTAATCAATTTTAATCAAATTTAGCTTTAATGTTGGCTAATTATTAAAATAAACAAAGAAATTACTATTTTTATAAGAATTTCTCTAACTGTAATAATTACGTCATTATTTCAGATAAAATCTGTATAAAAATCTTAAAATTTCTGAGAAATAATATTTAATCAATTATTTTTGATAATTTAAAAAAGGATAGGTAATTTAAGTGGGTACTGTAATTGTTTTTAGGTGCTGTGTTAATCCTAGCCAGGATTAGAACGCAACATGGAGAAGCCAGGACCTAGTAAAAAACGTAAGGTTAAAGATGAAAATCGGCAGTTTCAAGAAATTTGGACTGAGAAATACTTTTTTGTATGGTCGCATAACAAAGTCGTTTGTTTAATTTGCAAGAATTCTGTTGCGATTGCAAAGGATTATAATGTAAAAAGGCACTATGAAACGCAGCATCCTTCTTTTACCAAGTTTACAGGCGAATTAAGAAAGCAAAAAATGTTGTCTTTAAAACGGGAGCTTATTGGTCAGCAAGCTATGTTTACAAAACACATTCAAGATTCAGAAACGGCTACAGAAGTTAGTTATGAAATTTCTCGAATGATAGCAAAGCGAAGTCGCCCCTTCAATGATGGCGATTTTGTAAAAGAATGCATGGAAATTGCCGCTAAGAAAATGTGTCCAGAAGCAGCAAAAAAGTTTGAGAAAATTCAACTGAATCGTATGACTATCCAAAGACGAATTATGTCCTTGTCAGGTAATATTGCGGAACAATTAATTGAAAAAACTAAGATCATGGAATTTTTTTCATTAGCACTCGACGAATCGACTGATATTAGTTCCACAGCTCAACTTCTCATATTCATACGAGGTGTTACTCAAGATTTTGAAGTCTTCGAAGAGTTATTAGGAATGTGTTCATTGAAAGGTCAAACCAAAGGAGTTGATATACTCAATGGACTTTTGGACGAGTGTTCAAAAACTGATTTGGACTTATCTAAGTTATCGGGAGTTGCGACTGACGGTGCTCCTTCCATGATTGGTATCAATTCCGGGCTAGTTACTTTGCTGAAAAAGCACCTGCAAGAAAAAAACATAAACACTGAAGATCTCATGCAGTTTCACTGCATTATACACCAGGAAGCCCTCTGTTCTAAAAAAAATGAATTTCAAAATGTAATGAAAGTAGTAGTTTCGACTGTAAATTTCATAAAATCACGAGGACTCAATCACAGACAATTCAAACAATTCCTTGATGACATCGAAAGCGAATACGGAGATTTACTGTATTATACAGAAGTAAGGTGGCTAAGTCGTGGATTGACACTGGAACGATTTCTAAATTTAATAGAAGAAATTGGAATATTTCTGGCGGAAAAGCAAAGGGATGTCCCGGAACTTAAAAATCCTGATTGGTTGTGTGATTTAGCTTATTTAGTTGACATTACAAATCATTTGAATGTCTTGAACACACGGCTTCAAGGCAAAAATCAACTGATATCCCAGCTCTATGCTCATGTAACATCCTTTCAATGCAAGCTGACACTTTTCAGATCACAATTGAATTCTGGAAATTATAATCATTTTCCGAATTATAAGAAAATGGCTGAAAAATTCAACAAAACTGCGATTAATTTCAGTTATGTAGAAAAGCTAGATATTTTGATTCAATCTTTTGAAGACAGATTTTCGGAGTTTAAAAAAGTGAAACCTCTGTTGGACATATTCAGCAATCCTTTCACTATTTCAGTTGAAAATGCGCCAGAGTCAATGCAGTTAGAAATTATCGACATTCAAAATGACCAAGATTTACGCAACAAATTCAACGAAGGAGACTTGCTGAACTTTTACCGCTGCATTGATAAAAATATGTACGAAGAGTTGCGCATAAACGCTCTGAAATGTGCCAGCTTATTTGGTTCTACCTATATATGTGAACAAACTTTTTTAATACTAAATAATAATAAAACAAAAAATCGAAACCGCCTTGCAAATGAAAGTTTGGAAGCAGTTTTACGTGTTGCTACAAGTAAATTTGAGCCAAATATAAAAAAGATTGTAAGCACTATGCAGTGCCACGCTTCAAATTAATAATTTCTTTTTTAATTTTAATAATTTTTTATCAATTCTTTATTGTCTTTAACTACCTATACCTACTTCTGGCGGCCGGCCCGCTATCAGTTCATGATTTGGCCGAGTGGCCCCTAGTATTAATAAGTCTGTGCAACCCTGGTCTAAGCCGTCTGGCCAGCGTGGTGAGTGTAGGCCAAATTAATAATAATAATAAAATACTTTATTGCACAAAATTACATAAGTAGTGTACAAGGGCGAACTTAATGGCGTAGGCATTCTCTTACAGCTAACCTTTGTGATAGTGACAAGTGAGGTTATAAATTCTCCAGATATATTTTCTGGAAGGCCCATCTCCAGCAGTGGAGGTCTAGGACGCTGTGTTCTAGGGGCTGTAATGATGAATAATGAGGCGGACTGATGGTGGTAATTTGCCCAGTCTGCCGGGGCGGGGAAGTATCCACCGTTCGGGCCGATAAACCCTGTAAAGTGTATCCACACGTATCGGGATCAGGCTCGAATTGCCATCATGCCCAGTCAAGCTGCAATAGTGTTAGGGACTGAAGTCAGACATGAGTGTCGGATTCCAGTTGCTAACGTTCATGGACCTTGCGCGCCACTTATCATTAGGTGGGCGCATGTCGTTCTACTATAAAATATATATATTGTAACCCCTGTCATCCTGATATTAAAAATTGTGTAGTACACAAATGTAAATACACCAGAAATAAACATGGACCGTTTCGATACGAGATTTCTGACAAAGTGGATTTTTGTCTTCCATAATATGTTGTTATCTTTCCATATTTTATCAAGCTGGGTTATTGCTGTTTTGTCTACTAGGAGTAAAAAAAATGTCTGATGATTCTGTTAAGTTACCGAACCTTAATATTTAGTATAGTTATAAGTAGATTAATTATAAGTAAGTTTATTATATAAGTATTTATTTATTTATCTGGAACTCTAACAGCATAACCAAAAATACAATATTATCAAATTTTACACAATAAATAAGGCCATGAATGGGTTCACAAATTATACACAAAAATATAAATCCACTGTGAAGACAGATTAAGAAATAAAAAAAAACAAATAGTGCATAAAATTAAGGAAATTTACAAAATACAACAAAAACACAAAATATATTTATATCTAATTGTTGTGTCACTGCCTCCGTGGTCTAGCGGTTAAGTCCGTGGGTTTAGACTCGGAGGTACTGGGTTCGATTCCTGGTCGGGACACAAAAATATTTATTAATGTAAATAAATGCATTTAATTATTATTTAATTTATTTGTGATATTTCTCGAGTTTGGTACGCTAAAGACATCGACGAGCTTGTCATGATTGGCCTATAGTCAAGTTGGCTAAATGTGAATCCGCTTATTTATAAGCGTGGTTTCTGACCACCCCGAAAGGGAAACGGTTGTGATGATGATACTGTTGTGTCACTTATATACCTTCATTGCACCTACAGTTGTTCTAATTGGTCTCAAAGGTTTGGCTGTCAGAAAATGTCTACGGGCATTAAGTCCGCATTTTGTACTTTGTGCATTAAGGTTTTGAAATAGAAAAATAGCATCGTCAAAATAAAGCACAGAATAAAATTCGACTATCAGCATTATTGCGGCGCTATTACCATCTACGAGTATTTCCATAATTGTACCAACTCATTAAATTAGCTGTGCAGCAGTCGGTTATTGATTCGTATTCGTAAATTCGCCATTGAAAATACCTTCATTATTGTACACAACTGAGCGAGCTCTGTAGCCGCCACTGATTGCGTCGACGACTCGTTATTGAGGCCTCGTCGTGTTAACGAACCTAATATCTTCACGAAGCCCACAAGTGACAAAACGCAACATAGTTTTGGTAACAACAACCTTAAGATTCATCCTGATTGTACCTCCTTAAGGTTAGCGGCCGGAAGTCTCGACAGCGATTTCGGTCGGTAAATTATAAAAAAAATGTTGCCACTTACAAAATCAAAAAGCTGATTTGGTCAATATCATTAATTCCAAACGACTGTAATATTTTAATAGGAGAACTTATGTCATTAAAAACTCAGGCATTATCATATTAACTCATTTATGCCCTAATATATGTATTATATCAATGGACAATAATATTTATTACTTTGCAACACTGGAAGTATATGCCAAAATATCAGATGGCTGCTGTCACACGGTAAAACTTTATCGATAATATTCGATAGTTTGCGAAAATCGCTAATTTGACAGGTAAATTCAATACGATGCTTATTTTTTTACGACTAAAGGACTATTCATCCAAACGGACGCCGTCTTAATTAAACTACTTGAATAGACGTGCGTCCAATTATTTAGCAGACTATTGATCGATTATCGCATTCAGCGTTCGCGATGCCATTTTCAACAAAATTATGAAGCTGGCGTCGTCACTGGCGGCGTCGCAACGCCAAATAAACTGAATGGACGTAGACGCAAGCCAAGGCTGTGACGTCGTTTGAATTTTTTTTTTTGTATTTTATTTTATAAGTACATATTATTTTTTGATGTAATGTAGGTAGATGAGTAGAAAACTTTGTTATTAATTAAAATTATCTGGATATATTTTATGTGAAGCAACATTTTGCCATTGAGATGCGTAGTGCAAATTTTGTAGCTTGCTATTTGATTGTTTGCGAAAGGTAATGACGAGGCGGATATTTTAATTGATTCGTTTGTTTTGCTACAATTTCGCAGACCTAGTGTCAGCACTTAAATTTTAGCGCCTCTATTGCTTATTGCTGGTCCTGCATTCTGTCTTTTACAATAGGTAATTAATGACAATAATAAATTAGGATTCGTTAATGCATTTTCTTGCAAATACCTATTGTAAAAGTGTTATAAACCATTATTTAAGTCTTGTGTGACTTACCTTAACCCGGATGGCGCAGCATCTTCCGGAACAAAGTGATCCGTGGAGGGGGTCACGACCCTCAGAAGTGAGGAGAACGACGCAAGGAGGAAGGAGTAGGTGACTAACCTTGATATTTCACGCTGGGCGGCATGGAGCTTAGAGGCATACTTGGTCGCGTCTGCCTCGGCTGCTCGCGCCCGCGCCTCCCAGTCACTGCGCGCGCGTCTTTCGCGCTCAGCATCGCTGCGAGCAGCCCCCTCACGCTGGAAAAAAGATTAAAATTATTTTAAAAACGGCATTTTAGACTGCCTTCGTGGTCCAGCAGTTAAGGTAAGGTTTTAGACGCAAAGGTGCTGGGTTCGATTCTTGGTCGACAACAGAAAAACGACATCGATAAGCTTGCCACTTGTCATGATGGGCCTATATTAAAGTTGGCTAAATGTGAACTGTCTTCTTACAAAAGCATGGTCTCTGACCCCCCGTCAAGGTATACGGTCGTGATGATACTTTTACAATACCACAAGATTCGTACTAAGAACGACCTTCACCGATCAAGTATTCCAGTATCCGAATGAAATCCACTTTCTATGAAAAAATAATGTTTTTTACCCCCCAAGGGATACGTCGTGATGATACCTTTATAATACTACAAGATCCGAACTAAGAACGACATTGATCAAGTATACAAGTAATCGAATGCAATCCACTTTCTATAAAAAAACACTAACTAAAGCAACAGTGATCATGAGTTGCCTGACGAAATATGTTCAAGGCTGATTTTTTCAAGTGGGCGTAGATTTGCCGTCACATATGAAAATTTGACCTATGAATATTATCAGCTAGTGTAATAAAACAAATAGTTGTTTTTTTTTCTCAATATGCAATAAACATACATATTTCGTTATGTATTGATTTGATAAAAAAGAACATTTCATTCGGATACTTGTTCGGTGAAGGTCGTATCTAAGTGCGGCAGAGAATTCAATAAAATTTTATTCACAATAGATTCAACGTGCGGGTCGTGTTAGGAGAAGAGAGGAGACGAATAGTATTTCGGACTTGTGACCGAATGAATGTTTACTACGCGCTGTATAGATAGATAAATTATTTATTGCACAATAACACATTTAAATGTACATAGGCGAAATTTTCTAAAAGCTAACCTTTGGTATAGTGAGCAGTAATTGTCGGTATTTACGAATATTTAATACAGAATGAAAATTGTATTAACATAGCTACCTACATCGAATAAATAACCAAATAAGTTGGATTGCATGAATGGCTAAACGATTTTCACGTGGATTTCACCTCTCGCCGAGCAGGGCTGTGAAAATTCGGACCAACAGAATAATTAATACCCCAGACAGATTCCATTGCCAATAAAATCGTTGCGTAGTCGAATATTTTCAATATGTTTTGTCGGTAAATGCCTAGGCTCACCGGATGCGTACAATGTCGATGTTTTGTAGAGTTGCTAGGTGGGGATGGTGCAAATACATTAAATATAACAAGACGGGGCAAGACGCAAAATGGTATCAAAATCAAAGCTAGGCCAATCCTCACATGAATTAAAGAAAAAAAACAGAATTATTCCAGTTATGGTCGTGTTCGACGTTCGCTTTGAAACTGCCTCTGTGGTCTAGTTGTTAAGACCGTAGTCTAAACACAGAGGTGCTGGGTTTGAGTCTTAGTCGAGAACAAAAAAAGCGATATTTCTTCAGTTTGGTACACATGGACGAGCTTGCCACTTGTTATGATGGGCCTATTGTAAAGTTGGCTAGATATGATAAGCTCGGCTGTGATGATATGACGATGCAGCTTCTAAAGGAGGTTATACAATGTCCTAAAATAATAATAAAATCTTTATTGTACATAATTTACAAATGCAGTGTACACGGGCGAACTTAATGCCGAAGGCATTCTCTACCAGTTAACCTTTGTGATGGTAAAAAGTGAGGTAATAGGGTGATTGAGATTGGAAATAAAAATAGTATAGATACAACATGAATAAAGATATAAATAAATAATTATGAGATTAATTATTTTAAAAAAATATATATATTATAACATTTCCAGACAGGTCACACAGCGCCATCTTATAGTTTCCGTGGTAAGCTACCAGGCTTGTGTTACGGAAACTAGATGGTTGATAAACTACATATTATACTTTTTTTTGTAAATATATACATATTATACATATAAACACCCAGACCGAGACAAATTATACAATGTACAACTTGCCCCCGGTGGGAATCGAACCCACGACCTCCCGAGTTCACGGCAACGTTTGTTACTACTAGACCACGGAAGCGATATGTGAAATTTACTTATAATAATAATGCAAACAAATACTTATATAAAATAGTAATAATAATAATATAATACAATAAGTACATAAATAAACAATTAAATAAACGTACACATATACAAAATTTACTATGTCAAAGCGTGAATTGGGTCATTTTGCAATTTAAGGAAATGACTGTAGACGAAGTTTTTGAAGGTGGAGTTTTTAAAGAAGGAGCTTGTCTGATTACCAGCGGAAGCTTATTCCACTGGCGAGCAGCCGAAACAGTGAGAGAATCTGAATATCTGCTTGAAGAGTGTCGAGGGATGGAAAGTTGGTTGTTCTGAGAAGAGCGAAGAGGGCGACTGTGCGAATCGCACAGGAATTCGAAACGATCTTTCAGATAGGAGGAGTCGTAGGGTTATTAAAGATAATCTGAATAACTCCAGTGATGTTTGGATTATGGTGTTAAAAACAGTGGATAGAAACCGGTTGATGGTAATGGCGATCTAAGCCAGAAACAATTTGTGGTCATTGCATTTCAAAGGTAAAATTTTTATTAACTTTTTTTTGGATTAGAATTTGGAAGCCAATAAAGTTGTTTCAGAATGTTGCTGAAGTGTGGAAAACAATTTCGTTCAACAACGGTATGTGACCGGATGTGACGTGCTATCTCAGATAGGTTACGTTTCGAAATCCAATTTTGCCGACAGATGTGCTGTTGGCGTTTTAATCTTAGATTGGACCATGTTCTTTCTTAATACTTTACTCGTAAAATACTACGAGAAGGTATAATCGTTTGAAATTCCTTTACGACTCTCACAGTCTTTCACTTCGTTCTTCCCATAATAACCTTCTGAAAATCCCTCCCCACTCTTCCAGCAGATATTCAGATTATTTTACTGTATCTGCAGCTCGCCAGTGGAACAAGCTGCCTTTAATTGTCAGACAGGCACCATCTCTAAAAATATTTAGAGACAAGCTAGAAACAAAATAAAATGTCATAACTCACTCCATACCTAAATATATTTATATATATATATATATATATATATGTATTTTATATTTATGTATAATTTAAGTATTTCTTAGTTTACGTAGGATATGATTATGTATATATATATATATATATATATATACATAATCATATCCTACGTAATATATATTATTTTGTGTCTGTATTAGTAATAAATGATAACTTAATTATCAAATATCTTCGTAACCTATCTGCACCCGCTTATAACAGATCTCAATCACAAAGCCACAAAAATATTTATTAATGTAAATAAAAATAAATTTAATAAATATTTAATTTATTTGTGATATTTCTCGAGTTTGGTACGCTGGAAACATCGACTTGTCATGATTGGCCTATAGTAAAGTTGGCTAAATGTGAATCCGTTTATTCATAAGCGCGGTTTCTGACCACCCCGAAAGGGAAACGGTCGTGATATACTTTACTTCAATCACAAAGGTTAGTTGGTAGAAAATGCATTTACGGCAATAAGCTCGCCTATGTACTCACTTATTTTGGTTTTGTACAATAAATAATTTATTATTATTATTATAATAAGAGAAAAATAATAAATGCTTAAATTTAAGACAGCTGTGGCTGGGGAATCATCATTATCACAGGCACTATAGTACGTAGACCTCCACTGTTGGAAATAAGTCTTCCAGAATTTTCTGGATTTGAATTTTATTATATTTATTTTACCACATCAGTGTTTATTTCGGCCTTTATTTTTCCACATTTAGCAACCCATGTGGAACTTAGAAATAAATAAAAACTTAAATATATATATATACTCGTGTATATCTTATAAATACATATTATACTGCAGAAAAGTTGGAGTAGTGGTGTACGAGTAACCTTCACTTGTAGCCACAACTCAGACTTAGCTGTACACAGGGCCAACAGTGTGTCAGATATATGGACCAGTTAGTAAGAGCCCTACAGGCTATGGTCCATATCACTGACTGATTTTGTGATTCCGTCCATTTATTTATTTAAAAACTTTATTGCACAAAGTACAAAGGCAGACTTAATGCCCGTAGACATTCTCTGACAGCCAAACCTTAGGGACAAATTTGAACAAATATAGGTGCAATGAAAGTGACAGTAACAATAATATAATTATAGGATAATTTAAAAATGTTATATAACTACTTATATACCTTTATATATATTATAATATCAATACACAATAATAAATGCAAATATTTACACAATATTATACATAAACATACATATATAAAACTTACTACCGTGGTTTGGAGCTATCTATAAAATGCGAATATACTAGCTTTTTAAAAGACGACCTGGTATTTGCTTGCCTTATGTTGGTCGGGAGATTTGTTGCAGCGACTACGAAGGAACTGGAAACAAATCCAGTATGGTGTGAGGGGACAGAAAGAAGCGAGTTGAGACTAGTTGTGAGAGGAGCGAAGAGATTTGTCGTGGAAGGAAGAGAGATAGGCAAAGTTGTCTCTGTCTATAAATAAATAAAAAATGGAGTCAGTAAATTATCAATTACGTTGCGAAAATGAAAATTGACAGTTGGAAGGGATCCTAAGAGCAGACTTTACGGTTTACAATCTTTCGGAAAGTCATTTAATTAATAAACCGGAAATTAAGTTTAAATGTTTTGCGAGCATCTTAAAATTTCTTAACGGACGGTAAACGAAGTGTAGCCAGGGATACGTCTGGGGCTAATTTTCAATTAAAACTTGTAGTAGTCAGGGAGGTAAGAAACTTCGCTAGATATCACGGCTGTACAGTTTAAAAACCCAGTATATTTCTGATCTAAAAAGTGTCTATACGAGTGAACGTACTTACAACATTAATCCGTTTATTGATTACCAACTCGTACAGGTATATAAATAAATAAAATTCCTTAAATACTTTAGTAATAGACCCACTTGTCAATACGTCTGGCAACAGCGTGGCGACAATAGGCCTTTAATTATTGTAATAAAATGAAAAATGGGTAAAGAAAGGAAAAAAAGACTTGTCACAATATTTTTGTATCATGTTTCATACCATTTAGTTTTTTTATATTCTTTTTATTTATTACTTTTAATTGTTAAGTTTTTATATTAGTATATTTATATTTGACCGCCTCCGTGGTCTAGTGGTAACAAACGTTGCCGTGAACTCGGGAGGTCGTGGGTTCGATTCTCACCAGGGGCAAGTTGTACATTGTATAATTTGTCTCGGTCTGGGTGTTTATATGTTTAATATGTAATTATTTACAAAAAAAAAGGTTAATATGTAGTTATATCAACCATCTAGTTTCCGTAACACAAGCCTCGTAGCTTACCACGGAAATTAGATGGCGCTGTGTGACCTGTCTGGAAATATTATTATTATTATAGTATTACAAATATTTTCTAAAATGTTGTGTTCAGGTTTACAACACCGACAGGATTTTTTTTCTATGATTTCAATAATTGTTTGGTTTGTTAGCTGATATTTGTAGCTTACTTCGAATAAATGTGTTTTTTGTTTAAAAATATCGTTTTGAGTACAGGAAGCGTTTATGGCCGCAAAAATACTTCCTCTATTGTGAATACTAGTTATTTACATTGTACATCCAAGCTCTACCCTCAAGAGCCTGCTACCTTGAAGTGCTATGTTTATCTCGGACGTGCAGTTTGTTTTAGTTGCTGCGGATTCTAATTATCGCCGCTAAATTAGTTTACTTTGGTCTAAGATAAAATATATACCTCAGATTAATAATTATTATAATATTATAAATTATTAATAACTTGTGATATCTAGAACATTTCCACAGCCAATATACCAATAAATTACAAAAACCTAACAACACTCCTTGTGGTAAATTTGGCCAACTCTAAAAGACAAAAGTGAGCTTATTATGCTGCTAGACATTATATCTTAGCCAATTATTGGGACAACTTTGGGCATATAATTTGACGAAATTGTACTAAATCTTACGGTTTAACTATATTATGTAATGAATGATAATGAACTTATATATATACTTATATTATATATATTTTTTTGGTTTGAAAAGGAGGCCTCCCTTTATATTTTATTGCACGATAATACGCTCACCATCCACCATTCTACTCCTCTCCGTATCCAATCAAAGATTCCGTCAATGCCGTCTTTGAAGCTTTTTTCATGAATGTATTGACGGCGGACCTGCTTAGGCCCAATTCTTTCAGTAAGTGGTGCAAGGATTTTGCTGAAACTCCTCTATATAATATCTATATATATATATAGCTGTGTTCTATGGGCTGTAATGAAATGAAATACCTAATAATGTATGTGAGTATAGAGAAGAGAAGACAAATTTCTAAACATTCACTATATATAGAAATTCTCCAGAACATATCTCTGGAGAATTTGGCCTACACTCGCCACGCTTGCCAGACGGGTTGGTGAGGAATGTATAAAATTACGTAGAATAATATTACGTATACTAAATATTATATAATAATAATTTACTTTTGTTGTGATTGGAAGTAAATAGTAATTTTTTTTTAATAGTGGGCTGGTGATTACTTCCCTTATGGTAAGAAGCAAATTGTTACACAGGTTTGTGGCAACAACTACAAATGAGTTCGAGACGATACTAAAATAATTAATGGAACCGGGACCGTCAACGACTTCATAATGTGCGTGCATATGCTCGTACATTACCACGCATTTTACAGGAACTAAATTTAAACGCATTCAGCTGAGTTTTTTTAAACTATCGAATTTTGTTCTTAAAACATTAAAATAGCAAAAAAAAAATTAAGCTAGTTGAGTGGAAATTAGCACAATTCCAAAAAGACAACTGCTTGCATCCGCGTTGCTTTAAAATTGTCCCAACGCGTTCACAGTAATTTGAGCTAATTTTGGAGATAAAACGAAGATTTGTTACTTGCCCTAACGACTTGTCGGGCCCTTTGGGAAACCAAAATAGACCGGCATGCTACTCTGCAATGCTTGGAATAAGCCTGTGTTTAAATCATAAGCGGTAAGCGAATTTGTATATAAGCAAACTTCAAACCGCTGCTCTGCAATGAGGATGTGAATACACTTACCAATTTATCTATAAATATTATTTATTATTTTATAAAATATATACCTCGTCATTTTGATGGTCTTACTCCAGACTAATATGTTATTATTTTGATAGAAGGGGAACTAATTTTGCTAAGAAACATTATGTCGGAAAATAATGTTTTTTTTTTAATTTAACAGTTTGTATAGAGAAGCCATAAAAATTGTCACCTCCGCCATATCGCACCCTTAATATAAGTGCTCAAGTAAAAAAAAAAGCCATTTTAAAAATTAAAAAGCCAAGCCAAAGTCATCGGCAATCGTCTTAACTGTTGTGGATTATATTCTCAAAATTGATTCACAAGGCTAAGTTGATTGGATGGATCTGTTACAAATATTTGATAACAATTGCTGATAAATACGTAATAGCTTAGTTGTTTAAATAATTAGTTATTAGAATGATGCAGTAAACGGGTTCTGGAATGGAGACCACGTACTGAAAAACGCTTAGTGGGACGACCCTCCGCGAGATGGATAGATGACCTGAGGAAGGTTGGAAGGATGGATGTGGGTGGCAGGAGATCGTGTATGTGGCAACTCTTGGTGGAGGCCTTTATCCAGCAGTGGAGAGACACGGGCCGATGATGATGATGATGAGTTGTCTTGAAAGTTAGCAATTAACAATTAGGACTAATTACAAGTTCACAGACGATATACATTAAAAATAAAAAATGTTAATGGATGTCTACTAATTGCGACACGCGGACAGCTGTCAAAGAAACCGCTACTCGCGTCGCTCAAGCTACATAGCACGCCCCATCCGCTATTTCGGTCACATTCAGCGGGAGAAATTGATGTTATGAATAGGCATTCTATGTGCCCTTAACAGACTATTAAAGTCCGTTGAAAGGAATCACTTCTGTTGATTCAAAAAGTAAAAAAATGTTTTTATGTTATTATTTTTGGAGAATTACTTAATGACAACGTAACGACTTATTTAAAACTCGTAGAAATTATTACAACACAAAATATCACAACTGCATTCTGCCACACACACAGCATCTCGTGTTAGTTTAAACAGTTAGTTTAAATCCTACAACTAATCACTGCGGCTTACTTTATGCTTTCCTCTGATGCGTTACGAGGTTATTGTGACCCGACCATAAGCCCCAAAATTCTTACTGGGCAAATTATATCCCGTAATATTTTTTCAGGCCATCCGTCCATCTAGCGGGGATTCGTCCCACTCTGCGTTATTCTGTACGTGGTCTCCACTACAGAACACGTTTACTCCATCGGTCATCGGTTTTGCGACAGACGTGTCCAGCCCATTGCCTTTTCAACTTACCAATTTTGAAGGTTATACCGCTAACTTTGGTTTTCTAGCGGATGTCAACATTTCAGACTCTATCCATCAGAGAAATACCGAGCATAGCATATCTTTCAAAATACTGTTAGGTAATAAAAATACTTTTCGTAAGAGCATATTAAAAACGAGACTGTTTCAACCTCGTAAGGCAGTGAATGTGTTAATCGACGATTTTTCATCAATTTTTTAGGCGTACTACAGCAATAAATAATAATTGTGAGCTCAATTAGAAATCGAACCCGATACATCTGCGCCTCAGTCTCATCAGCGACGGACAAATAGTTACTTTATAAAGAATAAAACACAGTACAACGATTCAAATAAACAAAAAATTAAGCTAACCAGCGTTAACCAGCCGCTTAGACAGTTATTTAATGAACTAGCGCTTGGTCCCCACGGTCCCATTGTCTCAACAAGGTTGCTTCTATTCACTAAGTGAATATTACAAGCACAATTTTTTTATATTGTTATTATAATATTAATAATAATCTGTATGTAATAAGTGTGACTAAAATTATAAATACAATATTAAGATTTTAACATTGTAAACAATGTTTAACAAAATTTGTGTGCCAGAAATGGCTGAGTTACGTGCAGAACTAACTTACTATTAATATTTACTATTACCATGTTCTAAGCAATAAATATTTTCATTTATTTCAAGACAAAAATTCACAAATACGTAGTCATTAACAATAGACTCGTATTTGCGACATATGGCCTTTTCAACCGAGTCCGCAGCCGCCCCAGCCCTGACTAGTAGAAATAGTTGTCGCGTTAAATTTTTAGTTCTTAGAGCTCTTTTCAAATTTTAAACGCACCCAAGCATACGACAGTTTAAAAGCGAAAGATATAAAAAGCAACACGACTGTTGTCGGGCTATTTTCGTTTGTTTCCGTTATATAGTTATTAATACAAATGAAATTTTAAGATGAACTGTGAATATGTTGGGAATAATTTTATAATAATATGCGTTGCGTTGCTTGCACGAGTGCATTAGTCGAGACATTCATTTATTAACAATTTAGGTAGGTATTTTTTCTAGTTCGATTCCCGGTTAGGAATTTTATTTTTCAAAAATCGAATAAATTAGTCACTATCTTGTTTCTTGATAAGCAGGAGCACACTGCATTCAGTACACATTGAATATTTGGCACGCAATATGTTAATATATGTTTATTTGTATATATATATATGTATACACAAATAACTGCCTCCGTGGTCTAGCGGTTAAGTCCGTGGATTTAGACTCGGAGGTACCGGGTTCGATTCCTGGCTGGGACACACTAATATTTATTAATGTAAATAAATACATTTAATTAATATTTAATTTATTTGTGATATTTCTCGAGTTTGGTACGCTGGAGACATCGACGAGCTTGCTACGTGTCATGATTGGCCTATAGTAAAGTTGGCTAAATGTGAATCCGCTTATTTATAAGCGTGATTTCTGACCACCCCGAAAGGGTAACGGTCGTGATGATACTGATGATATGTATATGTTATTAATACTTGCATGTAGTTTATGTAATTGCTTGGTATGTAGTGTATTTATAAATTAGACTATTATTATTAATTGTTGCACCCTGCCCATAATCTCTCACCATCCCAAGGGTTAGTTGTCAGAGAATGCCTAACAGGCATTAAACACGTCTATGTACCTAATTTTAAGTTTTGGTGCAATAAAGATTTTAAAATAAAAAATAATAAAAAAATTATGCAGTTTGAGCATTTTTCGATATTCCTTGTAGTTTAGGATTTGGCCTTGAAGGCACACTTGATATATTCACCTGTATAACTCAATATAGTCGATTATTATTAAACGTCGAATCGGTATCACGTTAGGATATCACTAACTCTAACTGATAAAAGTAAAATAGAGGAATGGAAATGGTAAAGATTTTTTACTATTATCTTCTTCTCTCTCTTTCGCTCTCTCTTTTTCTCTCTCTTTCGCTCTCTCTTATTCTCTCTAGCTGCATTAGGCACGTCTCTATTTAAACTTTAGCCCGGAAAAGTCGTTTGGTCATTAACCCTGTCAAAATGACAGCTTCGTGATTGATTATGACTCCTTACTTAAATGAACCCAGAGATGTTTTGGCTTTGACGTGTTTTCAAAACAGAAATGTTTTGTTTTTCACAGTCGAAAATTAATCGTTTACGGCTATTCTATTTTCTAAATAATCAAGCACTTCATTTTGGTGTCTATTATTCAATTAAAACTTCACTTCGTCTGACTTTGATTATTTTATTTGACTATGGTCTGGCCGCAGAATTTGGTTACCGCCATCTATTGTTATTTGTGAAAACCATTTACAAGGCTAGCCAGTGAATGTTGCATTTCATTTCGCCCGTGTTCCGCTTGATGGCGCGGCAGTCGTCGATAAGACAGCCGTGCTACTCGCTCCGCAACAGTGTGCTTCAGACTATAGCTCGGAAACGTTGGTGGGCCTTGTGTCCTCGGAAGACCACCACCTCCACCTCTCTGGAGTACGCTCAAACCGCTCTAATGATAATACCGTGTTCGCGAATATAAAGTGTTCTGCATTATCAAACCCGCACCCGCACCGCTGATATACCGCACCTGGATTGTCTCGCAGCTGACCTGAAGGCTGATACGTGGCTACTGGAATCCTCATCATTGTTAGTTCAAGTAAGTGGATTTTCTACAGATAATTCTAGACTTGGAGTAACTTTGTACTGCTGTGACCCGACCAGGTTTCTCACTGCTGGAGCTATCGAAGGCCGCGAACCAGCATTTAAAAAATCGCAAAACCGCTACAACATTTATGGTCCTTCTCCCGAAATCCCCGGTTTTTCTCCGAAAATCCCCGCATTTTACGTCTTTGTTCTGACCGCACCGCTCCCGCTCCTGTTATAAAACAATCACTCTCATAGGTACAAATACGTAACTCACACGCATACATTATTGTAGGTACTCACTACGATAAGTATATTATAATATTATAAAAAACCTCATTCTTTTTCCATAAATTCCTTTGTTCGAAAAAAAAAATTGTGAACCTACCTTTTTTAATTTGTTTTTTTTTCATTCTATTTTCTTATTTATTCTGATAATTTATTAAATTTAAACAATGGCTGATAAACAAATATTAGTTTTAGAAGCTAAACAGCAAGTTTTATTTAGGTTTATACAAAAAAGTTATGACCTAAGTTTAAAAGTTAACGACAGTACTGATTCCCGCAAAGCCTTTCTTATTAGTACTGAGGAAATAGAAAGTACCAAAACTCAATTTATGGAAGTTGTGGATCAATTAAATAATGAAAAGATTAATGCTAATAAGTCATTTATTCCTAGTTTTACCGCTTTAGAATCATTTCAAGATTTATATTGTAAAATTAAGTATGTAGAACGAGAGATCCGTGAGGGTTTCTCAGTTCGTCGAACCGCTCCTGGTAGATCGAGAGGAGAAAGTTCTTCCTGTTTATCCCAGACCTCAATGTTTAAATTGCCTAAACTCGAGTTAGCATCTTTCGCTGGCGATCCCACGCAATGGTCAGTTTTTTATCAGAACTTTAAAACTATCATTCATGATAACAATTCGTTATCAGATACGCAAAAAGTCCAGTATTTAATCCCACAACTGTCTGGAAAAGCGCTCAATATTTGTGCCGGTCTTCCCGCTACTGGCGAGAATTATCCAATAATCTGGAAGTCCCTGGTTCAACGTTATGAAGACAAGCGTGTGTTGTCCACACATTATGTCGAACAGATGATGAATTTTAGGCCAATTGTCTCAGCTTCATCCGCTGCCTTAGAGGCATTTTGTGACAAATTTTGTACCGCTATAGCCGCATTAAAATCAATAAAGTTAAACGATTTATCAGATTTTCTAATTACCCACATAGCTTTATCAAAACTAGACAAAGAAACGGTTTATTTCTTTGAACAAACGTTTAGGAATTCTGAATTACCTAGTTTTGATAAATTAGAAACGTTTGTGCGAGAACAAGCAAAAATAATAACTCGTACGAATATTGGTAAACCTATAACCTCATTTAGCAAAAATTCTGCTAACCCCACCGCTTATAAACAAAAGAATGTGTCGTTGTTAATTAGCGACTCACGCAATAACAATAAATGTCAATTATGCAATAATAATCGTCACCCGCTTTTTAAATGTAAACAGTTTATGTCCTCCTCACCATTTGAACGGAAACAAATGGTTGAACGCTTATCGTTTTGTGTAAATTGTTTAGGTTATCACACTGTTAATAAATGCAAATCACAAGAACTTTGCCGAAACTGCAACCGTAAACATCATTCCTTGTTATGCTTCTCTCATAACTCGAATATCTCTGAAAGCGACGCAGGCGCACTCTCCTCGCCCGCCGCCGCGCTACCCGCGCAGGCCCCTCCGCTGCAGCCATCCACTGGATCAGCTGTTGAGTGTGTCGCGTCGACGAGCGATAACAAAAGTTATACAATAACGGCGAATTTGATGCAAAATATAAAAAGTGCAGTCCGCGTGTTACCGACGGCTAAAGTTATTATTTATGATGCGTTCGGTAAACCTAACTTTCTTCGTATGCTCATAGACAGCTGTTCGATGGGTAATTTTATTACTGAATCGTGTTGTAAGTTGTTAAACATTTCAGTAAATAATATTCAGTCATCCGTACAAGGCATAGGTGCAGCTGTACGACCTCTTCAAGGTCAAACTAAATTTACTTTTCACTCACGGCATAATAATGAAATTTCTTATTCCATTGACGCTTTTGTACTAAACAAAATAACTGACGATTTACCCTCTGTTCTTTTAGACCCGCTTAACTTGGAACATTTTACTGGTTTGCCTATGGCTGATGATACCTATAATATTCCCGGTAAAATTGATGGGATTATAGGAACCGAGCTATTCCCGTATTTATTATGTTCCAATCGCATTACGTCACCTTCTTCGCGCGCTGTAGGGGTTGAGACTACCCTTGGTTATCTAGTGATGGGCTCCAGTCATGCCCACCCTAAGTATTCCTTAAATAATAATTTAAATACCTCTAAATCATTTTTATGCGCTATTAATAATAATCAATATTTAGATTCACCTGTAAAAAACTTTTGGGAGGTTGAAAACATTGTTTTACCTCGCCATATTAGTTCCGCTGACTCCGAGTGTGAGAAGTTGTTTGTTGACACTCACACTAGGCACCGCACTGGCCAATACTTGGTCAGGTTACCCTTTAAGGAGAACCCCTCACAGTTAGGCCACTCTGCTGGCACCGCTTTGAAACGTTTTATGTTTTTAGAAAAACGTTTTCTTAAATCTCCCGAGATAAGATCCGCGTACAACGATACTATTCGTGAGTACATCGACAATGGTTATTTGTCCCGCGTAGATAATGTTGATGTTGCGTCAACACATTACTACATTCCTCATCATGCAGTGTATAGGCCAGATAAACCAACCTATAAAGTTAGGATTATTTTAGATGCCAGCTGTAAGTCAAGTAGTGGAAAATCTCTAAATGACATTTTATATTATGGGGATATTTTATCACGTCCCACTATACCTGCTAAATTAATAAATAATAATTTATGGTTTAAGGGTCCCGCTTGGTCTTCTTTGCCTATTCGTGATTGGCCGATTACTACTTTTGTACCTAGTAGTTTTGACGGCATGCCGGAGGCAAAGTCAATCCCGCAAACTTTAGTAGCTCAAATAACGACAGACGAACACGTGTTTTATCACATCGCATCTCGTGTCTCCTCTTGGAGAAAATTAGTAAATATAATTGTATATTTACTCCGCTTTACCCGCAAATTGCGCTTTCATGAACTTATTACTATTAAGGACATTGATTGTGAATTGTACATTTTAAAATGTGTTCAATATACTCATTTTTCGAGTGATATTGCCGCTGTAACCGCTAATAAAGAAGTCGCACAGTCGTTGCGCAAACTTAACCCGTTTTTGGACAACTCTTTGTTAAGAGTTGGTGGTCGTCTGGAGCACGCTCAACTTAGTTTTGGCCAAAAACACCCGCTTATTTTACCCGCAAATGATAAAATAGTTGGGCTTCTCATAAGCCACTATCACGTAAATAATTTACACACTGGTCCAAATCTTGTCTTGTCTCTTTTAAGACAGAGGTTTTGGATACTCAGTGCGCGAAATGTTGTCCGTAAAATAGTACACGGTTGTAATATTTGTTATCGTAACAAACCACGCCCCCTTTGTCCTTTAATGGGACAACAGCCCTCATTTAGGGTTAATCCTCAATCCAAATGTTTTATTGAAACTGGAGTCGACTATGCAGGTCCACTTTACGTCACTACGTCTAAACGCAGAGGAGTTAGGTCTCAGAAAGCCTATATTTGTATTTTCGTGTGTTTAGCTGTTAAGGCGATACACATCGAGTTAGTATCAGATCTGTCCACAGACATGTTTATTAACGCATTTAAACGCTTTATTAGCCGTCGAGGTCCTGTATCAGTTATCCACTCTGACAATGGCACCAACTTTATTTGTGCAAAACGTAAAGTTGATGAACTTTATAATTTATTGAACTCATCAAGTTATAATGATAGTTTGATCCGCGAATTAACCGCAAGTAAAATTTCTTTTAAATTTAACCCACCTCATAGTCCACACATGGGAGGTATTTGGGAAACCGCTGTACGAAGTGTAAAGCTCCACTTATTTCGTGTAGTCGGGTCCCAGATCCTCACGTATGAGGAAATGAACACCGTGCTCGTTCAGATTGAGGCACTACTTAATAGTCGCCCACTCTGTGTGCTGAGTCCGGATCCTTCTGAGCCGCTCGCACTCACACCTGCTCACTTTCTTTCCTCGACTCCACTAAAGTGGTTGCCGAGTAAAGACCTCAGTAATGAGCCGCAATCCAGACTCGACCGATATCAGTTGTTGGATAAGCTCGTACAGTGTTATTGGGAACGCTGGAGGTTAGAATATGTCAATTCTCTCCTCCCTCGAGGCAAGTGGTACCACTCTTCCGTGTCAATACAACCCGGTACTGTTGTAATCATTAAAGAGGACAATTGTCCGCCGCTTCACTGGCCTCTGGGGATAATACAGAAAACTTATCCAGGTGCTGATGGCATCGCTCGAGTAGTTGATGTCAAAACGAAAACTGGAGTCTACAAACGCCCAGTTGTTCGTATTTGCCCGCTACCAACGCAATAGTTTAGTTTTTTTAAAATAATTTATGTTAGTTTTATATTCCGCAATATACTTAATTTTAAGTTCGTCATTTAATTGATTCGCAATTACATTCCGCAGTTATTCTGCATCCGCAAATTTATTCCGCATTTTCCCGCATTGTTCCCGCATTATTTCCCGCATTTTTATACTAAATTTATGTAGTATTTACCACTTATACTTATACCTCATACCGCGATTCGAGTTTTTTATACTTGTTTTGAAAGCTTCTCCTGGAGCTTTCAAGGTGGGGAGCATGGTCTGGCCGCAGAATTTGGTTACCGCCATCTATTGTTATTTGTGAAAACCATTTACAAGGCTAGCCAGTGAATGTTGCATTTCATTTCGCCCGTGTTCCGCTTGATGGCGCGGCAGTCGTCGATAAGACAGCCGTGCTACTCGCTCCGCAACAGTGTGCTTCAGACTATAGCTCGGAAACGTTGGTGGGCCTTGTGTCCTCGGAAGACCACCACCTCCACCTCTCTGGAGTACGCTCAAACCGCTCTAATGATAATACCGTGTTCGCGAATATAAAGTGTTCTGCATTATCAAACCCGCACCCGCACCGCTGATATACCGCACCTGGATTGTCTCGCAGCTGACCTGAAGGCTGATACGTGGCTACTGGAATCCTCATCATTGTTAGTTCAAGTAAGTGGATTTTCTACAGATAATTCTAGACTTGGAGTAACTTTGTACTGCTGTGACCCGACCAGGTTTCTCACTGCTGGAGCTATCGAAGGCCGCGAACCAGCATTTAAAAAATCGCAAAACCGCTACAACAGACTATCTACACTAATCATCACGACCGTGTCCCTTTCGGGGTGGTCAGAAACCACGCTTATAAATAAGCGGATTCACATTTAGCCAACTTTACTATAGGCCAATCATGACAAGTGGCAAGCTAAATATAATATTATATAGTTCCTACCTGACGTATAGTTCCTGCGTGTTCTACAAGCTATACTACGGTGAGTGTTCTAAAGAGCTCCACAACCTTACTTATCTATTCCTTCTTCTCTATTCCGCAACCTAAATATGCATCCACATACCGTAGCCACTATAGCTACGCGTACATATTAATTTGTAGATTCTTACATCGCATGCTGAGGATGCGGAATGCTCTCTCAGTCAGTGTGTTTCCCCATTGCACGACATGTGATCTTGCGCCCACCTGGAAGTAAGTGGCGCGCGAGGTCCATGAATATTAGTAACTGGAATCAGATACTTATGACTGACATGGTATGACGGCAATTCGAGCTTGATTCCGAAACGGGTGGATACACTTTACTGGTTTTATCGGCACGAACTGTGGATACTTTCCTGCCCCGGCAGACTGGGCTTATTACCACCTGCCTATCACCTATTTATTATTTTCAGTAAATTATTTAAAGTTGTCCCAATGGTTGGCTATGATAAAATGTCTTGCCGAATTAAACTTATTTTATGTGCAATAAAATATTTTATTAATAAATGGGGTCGAGACGATGGGGCCAAGGAGTTGTCAAAGCGGCTGACAGAAAGGTCTGGAGACAGGAAGGCTGGCAATTATTTCTGCCAACGTATTAGCCTCGCTATACAGTGGGGAAATGTTGCCAGTCTCCTTGGGACTATCTCGGATGGGACGTCTCTAGAGGACATTTTTTATTTATAGGTTAGTTTATTTTTAATTTTATTATTTAGGTAGCTTTTAATTTATATTTAATGTACTTGTAATGTAATTAACTACGAATAAATATTCTTATTGTTTATCGGTTAAAAACTAATAAATAAAGT
This sequence comes from Tinea semifulvella, assembly GCA_910589645.1. Classification (NCBI taxonomy): domain Eukaryota; kingdom Metazoa; phylum Arthropoda; class Insecta; order Lepidoptera; family Tineidae; genus Tinea; species Tinea semifulvella. Next base: position 2,650,683 of record OU342585.1, on the reverse strand, counting down.
CACACATTACTACTTTTACGGCACGGTCACCGCATGCATGTGAATAGGCCTTTATTATATGCTTGTGAAACTGTGCATTTCCAAACGCGAGTGATTGGTTCATAATAGCACTGGTACCTACTCTAACACCGACCCTTGTGTTGACGTTATGACAGGTTGACAAGTTGACAAGTGTTGAGTTTACGCGAACTAAACATATTCCAATTTTGTCAGAAATGTTCATTAAAACTCTGTGTAGCCGGCTCACATGTAGTGCAATATCAAATATTGAATTTCGTTTAATAATGTGTTTTAGTTAGAAATTAATTATAGGAGGTAATTAGTATTTGATGTTTTATATGCCTCATCCGTTTCTGAATTTCAACGATTGTGTCTGCAAAATTTGATGAAAATTGCTAGTATCATCACGACCGTATCCCTTTCGGGGTGGTCAGAAACCCCGCTTACAAAGAAGCGGATTCACATTTAACCAATTTTACTAAAGGCCAGTCATAACAAGTGGCAAGCTCGTCGATGTCTCCAGCGTACCAAACTCGAGATATATCACAAATAAATTAAATATTAATTAAATTTATTTATTTAAATTAATTAATATTATTGTGTCCCGACCAGGAATCGAACTCTGTACCTCCGAGTCTAAATCCACGGACTTAACCGCTAGACCACGGAGGCAATTGGTTCAGTAATATAGGCGTGATGTCGAATTAAACGTACAGATTTGGCTGAGGGGTCACATGTCGTAGTTAGATCATGCATTCCAAAGAACATTTAAGCCAAATTTCATCAAAATCTGTCTAGTAATATAAGCGTGAAAGACAGACAAACAGACATTTAAAAATATATATGAGTATATACGATAACTGAAAAGGTTGCCATGGCGAAAATCTACGAATTACGATTTGAACTGCTTGACCACCCACCTTACTCACCTGATCTAGCCCTAAGCGACTTCTTTCTGTTCCCTCAGCTAAAAATTGCGCTCGGAGGACAGAGATTTTCGTCAAACGAGGAGGCTATCACCTTCGTGATCAATTATTTTGCAGAGAAGAATGCCGAGTACTATTTCGTCATGATCGTAGAACAGTGACGGATCTGCTATATTTAAAATTTTCATGGCGGCCATTCAACTGTCATTTCGACTCATCAGGCACATTTCTAATATTTGCACTATAAATTACAGACCACAAACAATATAAAACTATATATAAATATATATGCAAAATTATGGGTATTTTTTTAAATCCGACACTGTTCTACGATCATGACGATTTGGTCTAGCGGTTAAGTCCGCGGATTTAGACTCGGTGTTACCGGGTTCGATTCCTGGTCGGGACACAAAAAATATTTATTAATGTAAATAAATACATTTAATTAATATTTAATTTATTTGTGATATTTCTCGAGTTTGGTACGCTGGAGACATCGACGAGCTTGCCACTTGTCATGCCAACGGTCGTGATGATACTTTACTTTTTAAAGAGATGGGAGCATCGCTGGGAGAAGTGTTTTTTTAGAAAAAATGTCCTGTATCTTTGTTAGGTCGAAAACTTTATAGACCACCCTTGTATATATATAGACACAGCTTTTATCACATTTATAATATTAATATTATACTGAGTTAAACTTTGAATTCTCCCAGAAACTTATATTTAGTTAGATCCTAAACTAATTTTAGCCGAACACCAAACCACCCACTGTCAAATTTCGCCAGTGTAAGTCAACAGCAGAAGGGCTGATTTGCAATATTGAACAAATATTTGTCGACACTATTTATTTGTATGTTCACCCCCTATAACTCCTCGTTTAGTTTAGGGCTCTACCACACTTATCTAGTTAAACAAATAAATAATTTCACCCTTAAGACTTAGGGAATAAGGGATAGTGGATAGGGTAGCTAAGAGTGTTAGGCATACAGATTAATACCTAAAGCCAGAGCAAACAGCGGCCGATGTAAATTTGACGTTACTTGTAGAACAAGGAACTGTCAATAAAAAATGTTGGAACTTGAATTAAGAAGGGTGCGAGAAATAAAGAGGAAATCTCGCTGGTGTTTTTCTTGGAAAAGGCAGCATCTGGCGGTGCTATTATATTTTTCTGAAGTGAGTGGAAATTTTATTTAATTATTTTACTATAATTTTATAAACAGTGAGCGATCGGTTTGCAGTAAGTTTAGGCTATAAAACCATTAAACCATGGATTTATATTTCTATAACTAGCTGGCCCGACAGACGTTGTCCTGTCTTAACTATGAATATTGAATTCGAATTGGTATAATAAATTCTAAAAAAAACTTTTTATTTAATAAAATGCCAAATGTCGCAAATAAGAGTCTGTTGCTAATGACTACATATTATGCCTTTTGGTCTTGAGGCAATGGGACCATGGGGGCTAAGCGCTAAGAAGTTCTTTAAGGAACTGTCTAAGCGGCTGGTTAACGCTGTATGTGACAAGAGGGCTGGCAGTTTTTTCGCGGAGCAAATCAGCATCGCTATGCAGCGGGGAATTGCTGCGAGTGTTCTTGGCACACTGCTACATAATAAAGTTATGGGTGAATATTGTTATATATAGTTTAGATTTTAGTTTTATTTTTAATTTAGTTTATATATTTTTATTAGTTTAAAAACATAGTGTTTATTATTGTAATAATAATAATAATAATAATAATAATAATAATCTTTTATTTCGGACTTTACATCCATAAATTGTTAGTAACAATTTTACTTAATCTATATTTAGTATACTAATAATTATTTATTTTAAACTATCCGCTACTGGAGGCTGTCTACTTGACTGTATGCAGCTGTATCCAGTGCTCCAGCAGCGGAGAGTCCCACCGATCTGCCAATACGCTTAGGAGCCTGTTGGTACTGGTTCTCATGCGGCACAGCATAGACGCAGATCTTTTGCGCATAATTGTTTGAAAACTGTCCGTCCTCGAATCAGCAAACATACCCGAGGCACTGCAGAACCTCGGCAGCCCCATCAGGATCCTAAACGCATTATTATACTGGACGCGCAGGTCGCTGTACGCTCTTTGAGTATAGTCCACCCATAGGCTGCACGTGTAAAAGGACTGGCAGTATGCCCTAAAAAGAGTCACTTTTACCTGGGCGGTGCAGCGCGCAAACCTACGGGCTAACATATTACATCGGACAGCCAACGACCTGCGCTCCCGCTCAATATCTACATTGTCTTTAAGGTCCTCGGTGACCCAGTGGCCCAGATATTTAAATATTTTAGCTCTGTTTAAGGTGGCACCGCACAAGGTAAGATCTGGCACATGATATGATTTATTGCCAGCCTTGAACAACATTAGTTCGCTTTTAGATGCATTATACCTGAGCCCCTGGGCCTCCGCATAGGACTGGCACATGTCGAGCAGTGTCTTTAGAGCGCTGATCGACGGGCTCAGCAGCACCATGTCGTCTGCGTAACTTATATTGTTGAAACACACACCGTCTATATGACACCCGATAGGCATGCTGCTGAGTCCCTCGATCAGCCCATTGATGTACAGATTGAAGAGTCTTGAAGACGACAACCCCCCTTGACGGACCCCGCAATTTAATCCATATTCGCTCGAGAGAGAACCTGCCCATCTTACGTTATTCCTCTGATTACCATACCAGAACACGAGCACTGACGTAATTTCTTTGGGCACATTAGTTTCAAATAGTTTTTCCCACAGGAGATTATAGGAGACTAGGTCAAATGCCTTGCTAAGGTCCAAAAAACAGGCGTAAATGGGCGTTTTCCTTGATGTATAGTACTGAACGGTCTGTTTGAGGCACATTATAGCATTATCAGTAGATAAACCAGGCCTGAAACCAAACTGTGCATCGTTAAGTTTAATGTGCTTTTCTAAGTGCTGATCAATCAGACCGTCCAGTACTTTAGCAATAATTGTGGCTAAAGAGATAGGTCTGTAATTTGATAATTCAGAGGAATCCCCGGTTCTGTTTTTAATGACTGGTACAACAATAGTGCGCATCAGCTTTTCCGGTAAGTAGGAATGTCTAAGGCAGAGAGTATAAAACATTGCCAGTACTCTTGGCAAATGTACCCCCGCATAACGCAGGTGCTCGACGCTGAGACCATCGTGTCCCGGAGACTTGCCTTTGGACATCCTTTTTATCGCAGCAGTCACCTCCTTTGCGGAGAAGCGAACAATGTCTGCGCCCGCGACACCATTCCCCCCTGCCCCGAGTACCGGAGGTATCGCGGTCGGCTCCAGCCCAAGCGGCGACTCCACTTTGAAGTGTCGTTTGAAGAGATTGGCTATCTCGTGCGGCTCGTGGGCACCCGCTACGCTCACGGCAACACTCGGCCTATGGTTCAAGTTATTAGTCTTGTTCCAAAATTTAACAAAATTTTTATTTGTATGATGTTGAGCAATGATGTCCATTTTAATTTGCTTTTCATTATTCTGACACCACTTTAGTTTAGATTTAAAAATACGCCTAGATTCGCACATGTCATTATAAACAGAACCTGTAGAAGGCTTATTATACCACAACCAAATCTTAAAATAATACCGAGCCGTGCCGTGAGCGTCACGGACGTACCTATTCCAACCGGTTACATAATTAGCCCTGCGTTTTCGTTTATTATTACCATAACTGTTTTTTGACGCCTCTGACAAAGCCATCACAATACTATCATACATACTATCAAGCAAACTTCTATGGCTATGGTCATTACACATACCATCGCAACAATACGTAAGTTCCTGTGGAAAATCCATTTCGCGTAACTTTGAATTACACATGCCATGATACCTATTGATTTGCTCACAGTCCCTCTCACCCCAAATGATTTTATTTTTCACAGGCTTCGATATTACGATTTTAGGCTTCAACAAATTAAGATTGCACTCTAACACGATCGGGTAGTGATCAGACCAATAAGTACCATACATCACGGAGCTGCTAACTACTGATTGTCGAGCTGCGACAGTTACTAAACAATGGTCGAGCCAGCGGCGGCATCCGTGGGCATCGCTCACAAATGTAAAAGTATCTGACGACATTAGATCCATGTCTACACATGACCACGATTGCTCCTCACAAAAGTTAAGTAATTCAGTTCCAAATAACTCACCCGGGTGCGCGTTAAAGTCACCTAGCACAAATACCGATTCCACATCATGGCTTTCAATTATAGCATTTACCTCACTGAGACATTCCGAGAATTCCAAAAGGTTTTCATTTGCATTGGTAGGCATGTACACCGAAAATATTAAAATCGCACGATCATTTAATATTATTTTAATCGCGGTAAGACGCACACTAATACACTTCACAACGGTAACCGTGGAAAACACTGTTTTATTCCACAATAACGCAACGCCTCCGTACGGTCTTCCTCTAAGCACGCCGGACGAAGTGTCGACCGCCGACGTCCCGGTGAACGCGAAGGAGTCGTCTATAGTCCCGAGGTACGGCAAGTCGTGCGGGAGCAGCCAGGTTTCCTGCAGCGCGATCACCTCGGCTGAACGGCACAATCTTCTGACACAATCCACAGATCGTACGACGTTTTTACAATTAAAGCTGACTAATTTTGAAATATTCGTACTTTTCATACTTTATTTAATATTTACCAGTTCCTCTCTTTTGACTAAAGTTAACAAAACGTCGAAAGGCTATGCCATCTGGCCAAAAGTCTTCTTTCATAATTATCTCTTCCTTTTCTTTCGGTATGTATATTTTGTATGATATATAATCTTTTAAAGCTTTCATATTCATTTTCTCAACATTTACATATATATTTATTTTCTTTTTAATGTAACAAGTAATGTCATCCATAGTTACCTCCTTTGCAACATTATATATATAAATAGGGATTTTTACTTCCGCCGCTTTGAAGTTAAACCCAGGCTCTAACACACCTGTCCCTCGTTTACCTGCAAATCTATTCTGTGACCTTTTCTTTTGAACAGTAATCCATTCTTCGTTGTGCGTCTGTGGTTTCCTTACACCACCACTTTCAACCTCTATGATTGACTTATCCGATATTTTGTTCCCATTAATATTGTATTCCTCGGTCGCGACCGCGATCGGAACAGCAGAAATAATCGGATTCTCACAGACGGCCGACTTTGCAGGCACAGGCATTTGAATTGTCCCCGCGTGTGCGCGGGCGGGGGGAATACGGGCTGGTCTTGGCGTATCAGCGCGTCGCTTCTCTGACTTGTCGGTTATAACGGATACTTTGCTGCTATTATTTTGATCGGGATAACTACCCACTATTGATGAGAAAGATTTACTCGTGGGACTTACATTATTTTCTAGCGTCCTATCTTGCAAACTATAATCAATATTAAAGCTATTTAGCAAACAAGCCCCGCGGCGATTATTTATGTGTCTATTGTCATTGTCTTCCACTATTGAATTTTTCTTCAACATTTCCACATCACATTTTACTAGTTCCAACATATCCTTAGTGGCATATTGCTCACGTATATGACCTATATCATGTTGCATCTTCACTAGATCTTTTAGTATCTTTGTTACATCGACATGATCAAACAATACCGGGGGTAATTTTTGCAGGTCTCTGGCCACAAAAATCGGTAGCTCATTGGGTTCCGTCTCCTTTAGAACACAAATTATGTCATCTATGTCTCGCAGTGTTCTTCCATCTCTCTTCCTTATTTTCTTACGCTTACTTGTAGATAATGACTCGAATAGTAGATTTTTAGCAGTCACTATTTCATATTCGGAGAATGCAGTAACACAAATACGGCTTATGCTCTCCTCATCCATTACGTCTATTTTGTTACTAACAAATGCTAGTACTTCATTTATCACAATGTTGCAGTTAGAACATTTTACTAACTTCGACGCCATTGTCTCACTAATTCGCACGGAGCGCGCACGCACAACACGACCGTACGGCAGCGCGCGACGAACTTATTGTAATGCTCTATACTATATAATATATACACAAAACATTCTACGTTTCATTTTTTAGTGCGTATATGTATAGGTTTGTTGGTATACCAACACGGGAACAGGCGACTGGCCATTGGAAAATTACTTCTTGCAATCTAATCGTTGTCAAAATCAATGATATCAGTTTTTCCAGTTTCACCACGAGCATCTAAGAAAAAATATCCGCCAGTTCCATCGCATACTACTTTTATAATCGTATCGTAGATTTTTGTTGCTCATTTAAATTGGTAACGTTTCTTAGAACGGTTTCTTTTAATGCTTTGAAATCATATTGAGTCTTACTTCTTAACTCTTGATTAAATGCGTCGTGCATTAGTCGATTAGGCGTTGCCATGCCTAATTGTATTAATGCTTCATTGTGAATTTCTTCGTTAATTTGCAAATCTGGATTTGATGTAATATATCATCAGCCATATACTACTATCTGTGAATTCTTGTCATCGGCTTTATAGTATTATATTTCTTTCATATACATGTATTTTAGCTGTAAGTTTTCCAAAATAAATAAATATGATCTTTATATTTGTTCCATAAATCTATCGGTGTTGATGGGAAGCACGTAGACAAAATTATGGAAAACAATGTTCGTATTTGTTTAGCATTTGAGTAAATTACAGCGTATTCCAGAGTGTGGAGTGCCATTCTCTAGATATCCCAAACGTTGACAGGCTTCTCTGTATGTGTCGCATAATACACTATTAACAGCTCGCAGATGTTGGAATGATGTAGGGCCACGAACATTGACTAATAGTAAACGCAAATAAAAACACTCGTCTTGGCTGGACTGTGTAACGCCGTCGTATTGCATCAGTGGAAAATACTTGTGGGTGTCTTTGTTTCCGTCGTTGAAATTTCTTTGTCGATTGATTCCAGGTATCATATCTTGGAATTTCGATACAAAACAGTGTTCTGGCAAAGTCATCATTCTGACATATTTCAAACATCATCATCAGCCCAAGGCTCGCCACTTTACACGATCTCCGGCCACCCTCATCCAACCCCCATCAGCGACCTTCCTTAGGTCATCCGTCCATCTAGTCGACCCTCTTTGCGTCTTCCCGTACGTGGACTCCATCGTTCATCGGTTCTACGACAGACATGTACAGCCCATTGCCACTTCAGCTTACTAATGAACATATATATAATTAAATAGGTAACACATTTCATATGATCATTAGCGTAATTTCCTGACAAACACATTAAACGTCTAATTTTAGATACTATCAAATTAGCACGACAAAGGTAAATAATTGAGGTTAATCATTTTATCGCATCCCTATTTCCCACGAAACTGCCAGTCACTTGGGTGAAACTTGATGACGTCACTGGCAAAACAATGAGTAGCGATTGGCTGAAACGAAGCCACGTGACCGACACGTGCGACCTCTTTTTCTCGTTAAATTAGCGACTGTAGTAAACTTTAAACTAATGTTTGTTAAAAGATTTTAAATTTTAGTATTACAGCAACAAGAGACATTATTCCTTGAATTTGGAGTATTTATTGGAACAGTGTTTAAATGTAAATCTAGTTTGTTAGCGAAGTTAAAAGAAGAAATTTGCATTTAATTGTACTCTTTTTAATGTTGGTAGTCGGTACAGGACAGAGTTTTACAATTAATACAAATACAAAGCTGTCATGGCAAGAGATGGCAAATTTATACAGAAATATAGCTATGTTCTTCAGCAGTTGAGAAATTGATGTTAAACTTAAGATCAGGTTGTCTCTTTAATTGTTTCTGGATTTCATATATGGTAAAAAGAGACAACATGATGTCAAGTTTGACATCGATCTTGAGATCTAATTATTAATATGGACCTAGGACTCTGTGTTCTAGGCTTTGCGTTGTAATAAAAAAAAAAACTTTTTTACTTTGAAGGCCTCCAATCAAAGACATTAAACATGTAACAAGACGGAGCAAGAAGCCAAACGGTATGAGAATTAAAGCTAGGACCATCGTTTCAGAATTAATTAGTCTATCTGACTTAGTCTTGTTAACCGTGCACTTTAAAATTGATTGTTGTTTCACAATATGCATGCTACGGAATGGCTAAACACGTTATTCTTCGACAAGAGAAGAAGGACGAGGTAGATGAAGTAAACTATTGTAATAATTATTTTGTATGAAAATAATAATCAATTGATCAATCTTTTCATTGACCTCTTTGTCTGCAGCCGTATACTACGTGGAATTTATTAAATAGCAAATATTTTAATATTATAATCTAGAATAAAAATAAAGAACTACGTGTTTTTTATTTTAATTATTCAGTAATAAAATCATAAGTTACGGTGCAGATAAGTTGTCCCAAAAAAGTTGTCTCTCATACTGAGCCTAATCAAGTAAGTAGCGAGAGGTCGACGATCGCGCAAAGGTTGACTTACGTAATTCTTTCTCTCTCTATTTTGTCTCTCAGCTGTCGGCGAGATCAATGAATAATAACACTCCCCAGCCTTTAGGTATTTATGATGATGGATAACGCGATTTTCAGACGCGGTCTTATTCACCATGCAGTAATGAATTGTTTTTCGGATAACAATTTTTATCTTTAAAAAAAGTTACCTTTTTTATTTCAAATAAAGTTTCTGCTAATGACACCTGAAGCCTAAAAAAATATTTTCTCTTTTGACAATTACACGCGGTATACAAGTAAATTTTGTAAGATATAACCCCTGTAGTCCACAATATGTTAATTGCCTGTATTATACTCGTACATAGTCTTTTGCAGTGTACTCTCAAGATACTTTAATGATAAGTCAATTATGTATATAAAAAAAAGAAAAATAAAGAGATAGGTACTATAGTGAGAGTTAATTCGCACGGACACTGTCAAGGTGAAAAGCTTTTGGAGTTAGGAATTAAATAAATAAAATAAATAAATATTTCCAGACAGGTCACACAGCGCCATCTAGTTTCCGTGGTAAGCTACGAGGCTTGTGTTACGGAAACTAGATGGTTGATAAACTACATATTATACTTTTTTATTTTGGAAATATATACATATTATACATATAAACACCCAGACCGAGACAAATTATACAATGTACAACTTGCCCCCGGTGGGAATCGAACCCACGACCTCCCGGCAACATTTGATACCACTAGACCACGGAGGCGGTCGAAAATTGTATAATATGTTATATGATATTGATCAGGAGCTTTATTATTGGATACAAAAACACTCTCTTTCACAGCAAAAATGGTTAGTAAAATCCTAATTTAATTCTCTCTCTAAAGAGAGCCACCCTTCAAAAAAACCCATATGAGTCACGAAAGCCCCCTCTGCATCAAACATTGAATTATTTTAATACCTCTGGCAAAAGCTTTCTCAGATTCCCCATCGAGGATTATTGAGATAAATAATTTAATAAGTTATTAGTCTGACGTGTGTGTACAGTCGACTAAATTAAATCATGACACTTACGTTCCATTCAACTTTAGGTTGTTTAACAATGTTCCGGATGTACAGTTAACAGAAGAAGAAGTCAAATATCTTAGCATTCCATGGATTGAGTATGTTCATCGAGAGATCGAGTAGAGATGTGGGAAAGATAGAGGAGAAGAAATGTGTGAAAAAACTCAATAGATACAGGATTATTCTGCTCTGGTGACAAGAGGGCTGGTTCTTTCCTCGCCCAGAGAATCAGCATAGCGATTCAGCGAGGAAATGCGGCCAGCGTTCTTGCCACCATGCCGCGCGGATACGTACATATATTTAAATTAGTTTTTTTTTGTTTTTGTTTTAGTTTATTATTAATTTTATTATTTAAAATAATTCATAAATATTGTTATTTTTCTTTACTAATGTTTAATACCTATATATTTTAGTATTTGCTTAAAATCTAATAATCTATAATACTGTAATTTTATGTCCTAGTTATTAGCTATTATTTCTCTGAAAATAATTTATTATTTTCCCAATCATGTATATAAATATTTTAGAATAGGTAGATAGTATTAATGTAGTATTTAGGCTAGATTTGGATAGGGCTGTCATGCTCAATTTGCAAGTTCAAGCTTCTTATAAAATTGAAATAAAAATTATATATTATTATTATTGCTAAAAAAGTATTAAAATTAATATTGTTGTGCAACTCCACCTGACATTTTTTTTTATCGAGCACTTCATCGTTTAGAGAATTATTCATAAAAGCTGTACAGATAAGAATCTTTTGTGTAAAAGCTACGCAGCTGTTTACGTAGTGTCCGTTAGCGTTCGAACTATAATCGACTTACAATAATCCAATATGGCACCTAACTGGACTAGATAAACTCAATTAACAATGGGAACTTGACATTATTAACTTAAAAGCTAGAAAATCTCGAGTCTACAGTTAAAATATTAAGATCGATTTAGACCAAACGAGCGAATGCTCATTATGTAAATATGGACAAAGCATTATTTGGTTAACTAAATAATCTCGAGAAGATTCTATCCACAAATACTTTTTTTTTTTTTTTTTTTTTAATACTAGCACGACACCTTGCGTCCACCTGATGGTAAGTGGGGAGGCGAGATCCATGAATGAAGAAAGACACATGACTGACATCAGTCCCTAACACTATGCCGGCTTGACTGGACATGACGGCAATTCCAGCCTGATCCCGAAATGTGTGGATACACTTTACTGGGTTTATCGGCACGAACGGTGGATACTTCCCCGCCCCTGCAGACTGGACAAATTACCACTATCAGTCTGCCTACCACCTATTACCTATTACCTACCTATTACCTACCTATTACCTACTTATTACCTACTTGTAGTTTACTTTATTTTTCTATGGAAGTTCTAGTACGTTCATTTTGCTTTAAAGTCGTATATGTATTGACGGCGGATCTGCTGAGGCCCATTTCTTTCAGTAAGTGGTGTAAAGATTTTGCACCAACTTCCACGAAGTTTTGTCGACTTTCGGGTTGCACATAGGCATGTAGTCTACCTTAATTCTGACTTGCCTGGTGGGTTACTGCTGTACCATTCTCATAGGTACTGATAACTTAATTTAAAAGGTTATTAATTGATCGTTGTGGTGCAGTTTTGTATATGTTTTATTTTGTAAATCTGATATAGCTGAGTTTTCCTTGCAGATTCCTTTCTCAGTCAGATTAAACATTAACAGGTCACTGAAATTTGCTAAGCTGCTGGTCTTCTGCTAACAGCTTACTTATTGGACCAATTTGCTGCTTAGTCTTCTACTAGCAGGAGTAGAATCATTCAAAATAATTAAATTAATGACGTTTCATAAATGCCTGTAATAGGTGTACGTGAATAAAGATATTTTGACTTGACTTTTATCAAAAATCTTCGTAAGAAATGTATAAGTACGTATGTGTTTCTCATTGCAACATGCGGCTTTGAATCTCCACTCTACATCAAACCTACTTCAAAATAATGAAATTATATATTTTAGCGTTGAATTAATAAATGAAGACTTGAGTTTGTATTTGAATTTCCAGATGCGGTCTAGACAAGACTGACTTTGGACTTAATTAAGACTAGAACCTGCTTCTGTATTGACACTTGCTCTCGTAATTTTGAGCTGCAAGAGAAATGAAAAGGCCATTCGCATAGCTTTTCTATGTCTCAATTTACTGGCAAGTTTCTTGCAATATCTACAATGCAAAATAAAAAAGTCTTAAAGGTTCTCTCTCATGCATATGCACGCTGCACCGGATCGCTAATGCATCCGGAGAGGAATTGACCAGGAGCCTGAGCTATCGTGTACCTAACTGACCTGTCCGTATACCCAGTCTTTTCCTCTTACCACAGGCTACCAACAATGTCTCGTTTAACAGCCCACTGCTATGTATGCGTCGCCGTTACAATGATGAGTGAATTGGATATCTTTAACTGTACATATTTAATGTTTAAACGCCACTTACACAAATTGAATCATTAAATATTTTTATTTATTTATTTAATGTTTTTAATTAAGTTTCATATTTAAGCCCTTTGCACCTATCTCATAATCAAAATTCTCTGCATTGTCCCAAAGGTTGGCTCCTAGACAATGCCGCTCGGCATTAAGCCCGCCCTTGTACATAGTGCAATAAAGTTTTAAATAAAATAGAAGTATCATCACAACCGTTTCCCTTTCGGGGTGGTCAGAAATCACGCTTATAAATAAGTAGATTCACATTTAGCCAACTTTACTATAGGCCAATCATGACAAGTGGCAAGCTCGTCGATGTCTCCAGCGTACCAAACTCGAGAAATATCACGAATAAATTAAATATTAATGAAACGTATTTATTTATATTAATAAATATTTTTGTTTCCCGACTAGGAATCGAACTCGGTACCTCCGAGTGTAAATCCACGGACTTAACCGCTAGACCACGGAGGCAGTAAATAAAATAAATAAATAAATAATAATAATAAATAAATGTGCTGTTTTAATGGTTTGGTTAAATGTTTTAAAAAATACCTAATATTACTACTTTTATGTTTTTTTATTTTTTATTTGTATACTATGAGGAATTTATTACAGTGCAAATATTTTTCAATCTGCAACTGAGCGCAACTTGTCACGATCACGACATACCTCTTTCGCTTCTTCGACATTTATCAACCTCTTCATATGTACATGCCCTTTTGTTTAGATGGTTTTTAATGTACCTTTAGCTATTGTTTTATTTATTTAATCGTGATGGGTATATTTTATTTATTACCAACTTTTGTTATTTGGTTTTGGCTATATATAATACGCTAATCAAAATACCATAATATTTATCTTTCAATAACTACTTAATGATATACTGTACCTGTATTTTATAGGATTATATTTTGTAACATTTTACTTAACTGTATTTATAAACCAAGTAGGTACCTAAAATCACATCAAATTGTCGTGGACGGAATAACCTAACCTCGTTAATTTTAGTTCACGTTTAATTTATGATTTAGGACGAGTAATTAAAACATTTTGAAAACTAATTTAAAAAGTTTTCAATTTTGCAAATTTATTGTAGTTTTTCACAATCAAACTTTTGCTGGCTTTCATCTCATTTGCAAAGCAAAACATAATGTAGGTATTCTGCAGTGTTTTGTTTTTGCAGGCATATACAATATATAAATGATTGATTCGCGACTTTTAGACAGTAGCGTTTTGATTTATATGTATTTTGTAAATACATTAGTATTGAGTTGTTCAGTTTATATCATGTTTAATTTTTATATAGCTTCATATAATTGTAAAACTTCTAAATGTATCTGACGTGTAAAAGTGCTTGTAATATTGCCAATTTACTGAATAAATGAATTTGAATTTGACTTAAATTTAAAACAAGACAATATTTTTATTTAAAAAAAAATTGATATGTTTTTATGTAAAAATGATTATTAATTTTTAACTGGTAATTTGAACTTTGTGTTTAAAACACTTCTAACATTTGAAACAAAAAAAAAGAGTTCTTCGCGCCATTTTGCACGGCCTTTTCAAGTGCAAGTTTTTGTCTTGTAAATTAATTTCCTGTGGATATTGTTAGTCAAAAGTGGGGCTGCTTTGTTTAATAAGAGAAGACAATTTTCTAAGCAGTCCATGGATTCACCGTGCTTACGCCGTGATTACGGGATTTTTATTGCGTAATCCCGGGGCTATCCCGGGATTACACTATGTGTTTTGTAATTAGGCTAAAATGAAAAAAAAAACATAAACATAAGCAGCAGCTTACAACGCTCGCTCAGGTTCTACCTGCTTGTGGCAATCCCGAAAACTCCAAGATTAGCCAAGTACAGTCCTGGGATTTTCGAGGCAAGACAACGGCCGGAATTGCATTCTCTAGTGCCGGGGATCAAGCAACAAGACGCTTACCAACGACCATGCTACAATGCGAATAATTATGGAAAACGATAAATTGGACACTAAATATTTTCAAGGTTTTCCCGCGCTATGAACATCCTATATTATACCCCATGTGTTTGGGCGATAATGCCCCGCGAGTGACTCCAAGAAAAGCAACAAATTCTGAAAAATCTGGAATTTGATGATAACCTCATAAAAAAAAGAAAGAATATATTATGACAGACATGGTTATATGGGCTAGATCCCTTTGCCTTTTCTTATCATCTCAATTTAAAAAAAATACATATTTATATTATTTATTATTATTATTAAAGGAATACTTAGCAGCTGTTATAGCAACGATCTTAGAATATATATAGTAAGGAATAATACAATTATATCAACCAAACTAATTTATAAATTGGTATATATATAAAATGGATTTACGGCATTAAGCTGGCCTACTCGTATGTACCTGCACTTGTTTTGGTTTTGTACAAAAAATAATTTATTATTATATATTATATATATATACGAGTTTAGGGTATCCATAAATATGCTTCATAAAATTTGCGTTAAAGTCTGACCTCTCGACCGCAGTGCTGGGGTCTCTTTGAACCCCTATTTAATCAACGGCGGCCCTAATTATTGAGGAATTTACGAGCTTGACGCAAAACGTACGAGTCTGACTTGCTATGGACAAGTTTGATACCCAAAGTTTAGTTTAATTTGTTCATTTGCGACCCCTCCACGTAGTTTGTAAATAAGCTTACAAAACTGAAATAGTGTGATGTTTGGGACTCAACAACACTTAAAAAAAGAGTCCGTTTGGCCAAAGAGTTGAGAGTGGGCCATATTCTCTAGTAATATACATATACATATTTTCTTAAATGCCTCTTAAGATACTGTAATGATCAGAAAAATATATCCTAAGGCTGTAAACTCGCATTCTAAGATAGCAACGTCATATATCCTTGTCGATCCCTCTGTTCCAAGGAACGCCTTTGCCATTTTATATTAAAATCGCTCAGTTAGTTTGAGCATAAAAGTGAATCAAACAGACAGACAGACAGATAGATAGCTATCCGTCACAGGATTCCAAGAAACAATTGTGTCAAATTTCGTCAAAATCGGTTTAGTATTTATTATTTAAGAATGCCTAGCGGCATTAAGTCCGCCTATGTACCTAGTGCATAATGTTTTGAAATAAATAAAAATACTATACATCATCATCATCATCATCATCAGCCTGTATCTCTCCACTGCTGGATGTAGGCCTCCCCTAAGGCTCGCCACTTAACGCGATCTTTCGCTACCCTCATCCAACCCCCACCAGCGACCTTCTTTAGGTCATCTGTCCATCTGGCGGGGGGTCGTCCCACTCTGCGTCTTCCCGTACGTACTATTACGTAATACTATACAATGTCATTTTATTAAGATTCACTATAACCGACAAATTGACACGTGTACAAATAACTATACCTAACATTAAATTTTAGTTTACTAACTTTAATGTAAGCCATTGTTACTAACATAGTGATAGGTATACTAACAAAAATGGATTGTAATTATCTGTTAAATTGAATATATTATTATTATTATTGCTATAGTGTAGGGATGTCACAATAGGTCACTACTGTTCGCAATGACTTGGTGACGAGGAGTCTCACCCTTTTCACATATAATATGTAATACGTAATTGTTTTTCTCTCTATTTCGTCTTTTATCTGTGCGTGAGATCAATTAATAAAGTTTTGTTTATTAATATTTGTTTTTTTTTTCAAAAAGGTGTTCTATCAATGGCACCTGAAACCATTTTTTTTTTACTTTTGACAATTACATGCGGTATATTTAGAGAGGGCCTATTTACATACATCGATGTTTGTAAGTAAAGACCACAATAAACTCATACGGTAGAAAAGCGATAAATTTCTGTCGAATATATCAAACGGGAGCACATCCCACGAAATTTACTGCAAAACGCTGATCGTACGGCCTTTGTATGTACGACAGACAGATAAACGCTTGATGAAAATGACAAATTGGCTTTGCATCAAACGGCAGCCACCTCAAAGCTTCGGGCGACAAATGTGGCCAATTCAATCATCACAAAACCGAACTGGCGAAAATCTAATAGGAAGCGGGATTGCGAAATAAGTACTATATATAGGAACGTCCATAGGCATTTTATATTTTAAGTTAATTTGCTTTATTATTTTTATTTAACTGCCTCCGTGGTCTAGCGGTTAAGTCCGTGGATTTAGACTCGAGTTTGGGACACAATAATATTTATTAATGTAAATAAATTAATTTAATTAATATTTAATTTATTTGTGATATTTCTCGAGTTTGGGACGCTGCGCTGGAGACATCGACGAGCTTGCCACTTGTCATGATTGGCCTATAGTAAAGTTGGCTAAATATGAATCCGCTTCTTTATTAGCGTAGTTTCTGACCACCCCGAAAAGGAAACGGTCGTGATGATACTTTACTTTTTTGTAATTAAAACGTATATAAAAGTAATTTTATACCAAAAAACGAAGGTCAAAACCTCCAGCTTATAAAAATCATTACATCACTATAATAAGATGTAATACTAGTATGAAACTAAAATCTGTTCTTGCGTACGAGAACCTAAATCATTTATTTAACAATAGAAGGGGCCAAATTCCCCCACTTGAGGACTCGGTAAATCCTGCATAACTCCAATTGCACCGTCTTACTAAAGTATCAGAAAAAAAGAATACTATTTTGGCCGCAAAACCCTGCCGCAAGTTGGGGTTATAATCCCTAGAGTATAGAAAGTATGGACAGCAAAAAAGATGGGGAGACACGGACTTGAAAGCTAATAAAATGTTTAATGATGATTTAATCCATATTTTTATGGCAACCTAATGTAATTCCCATGTTTTCTTGCTGAATAAAGTAATGCAAATAGTACTTTTTATTGTTGTTAATATATCATTTTAATTATGATTGGCACTAGGTTTATAATACCAAGGCGCTGTTATATCAGAAAAAGGCGATCAGCAGCCATGTTCCACTTTCTTGCTAAACTGCTGGTCTTCTGCTAACAGCTTACTTATTGGACCGCTTTGCTGCTTAGTCTTCTACTAGCAGGAGTTTTCATAAATGCCTGTAATAGGTTTACGTGAATAAATATATTTTGACTTTGACTTCACTTCACGCAAACGAGTAGTTTATGTCAGAACTCTGTAATATAGTGTTAGTAACAGAAAACCTTATAAAACTATGTTAGTACTAACCTAACAATAATCTAAGTTTTATTTACATTTATCTAAAGCCAACTCTCCGCACATGCACGCCACAGCAACGAGACATGTACGGAGAGTTAAGGCTCTCAGCGACCATTCTAAGGATACTGTTGGCGCTGTCTCGCACCCGACCAAGCAGAGACCCACACTTCTTGCGCATTGTGGCATAGAAGCAATCTACTCTCGCCTCCGCAAACATATTTGATGCGCTGCAGTAGCGCGGCAGCGCCATCAGTACCCTGAATTCATTATTATTATACTGCACGCGTTACGCATTATATTGCCTTTGTGTATAACCGCGAAGTTTCAGACTAACTAGTAAATTTTAACAAGTCTGCCACAGCTATTCACTTTGTCAATTGAAAATTGCATTGGGCTTTTAGTTGTAACTTTCGAGAAACAGGTAGTAGTTACCCGCAAGATCACAGGGGATTTCCCCATCTTTAGGACGGGTTTTCCCGATCTCTTGTGCAACATCCGAATAACCACTCTGCCTGACTATATTATGTAAATATTGTTGAGGACACGACACTTCCTGAATGCCTATTATCTTGCTAACTGTACATAATTCAGCAAAGTTTGAAAGTGCACGAGTTTGCGCCATTCCGGGCTCCTCACGGTTCGATGGAGGTTTTTAACAAGTCCCCTTTTAAGGACGACCCAATCGCAAAAGACAACGGATTTGTTATTTGTATTTAACTACTCGATGTTTTGGCTAGCTGTATTTTAGTATTATTTATATTTACGATGAATTATTGTACCTTACAAGTGGTCGTCAGTTTTTTTGTTAATTAGCATCTTTTGCTACTATCCCTGAAGGGTCGTATCTAGAGGACATTTTTTACTTATAGTTTAGTTTTTATTTAATTTTTACTCTTTAAGTAGTTTACCTTCGAATACATTTTTTTGGCTATTAACTTGATAGACTATATTTCTTAAAAATACACTACGACTTGGAAAATCTTTGAAAATATTGCTTTTTTTATTTTTATTTTCTTATTTATTTATACCAACTGGAATTAGACACTGATTGACTGACATCAGTTCCTAACACTATGCCGGCTTGACTGTGTATGACGGCAATTCGAGCCTGATCCCGAAACATGTAGATACACTTTACTGGGTTTATCGGCACGAACGGTGGATACTTCCTCGCCCCGGCAGACTGGGCAAATTACCACCATCAGTCCGCCTACCACCTCGCTTTGTGCGAGCGAGACGGGTGCAAAAGCGTTAAATCCTCTTAACAAAACTTAAAGGCCATAATTGGTCGGAGAATTACCCAATACGATCAACAATCGTTATATTTTGGTATGTCAGTTAACAAATTTTAAAATAATGCTATTAATACCATGCATCGTAGACAAACGATCATTAGGAACACAATACAGTAGAAGGCATAAGACCACAAAACTATACAACTATTTAAACGAATTTTCCGTCAAAGGCATGTCAATAAATTCTGACAGGTTGTAAAACGTTATACAGGTTATACAATTTTGGAAAAAGAGTTTCATTTTTGTTTTAAATTCACTTGGTTGTAGTCTAGTTATAATCTCAGTTAGTTTATTGTATAATGTAGTTTTCATATTTCATAGGATAATATTGATTCCACAAAGTATAATCCTTATGATCAAATAATGTAGTTAGTCGCTGACATCGTATATTCTTATTGTCTTCATTTTGTGTTACATTGGGTCCAAAATCTAACCCTATCTGCCACGTGAGTCTTACACGGCTCAAATTTGACGCATGACCAAATAAATCTTCACGTACTGATATTGCAGTTCGGAGAGTGGATACTGCAGCTGTCCAATTTAAAAACCTAGCAACTTCATCTGACAAATTAATTACTTTTAAGCAACTAGTTTGTAGACATGTACGCTCATTTTTGTAAATATTTTTATTTACTATCTATCATAGACAATGTAAAATGATCTTGTACTAGATCCGTAGAAAAGCGACCTTCGCCGGTCGGTTATCTAATGAAATCTACTTTTTATGTAATTAAATACTCTAATAAAAGCAACGGTGATAGACATAAAAAGTGGACGTCATTCGGTAAAGGTCGCTCTTCTACAGATCTGGTACAAGATCATTTTATATTGTCTATGTTAGATGTGTGTGTCTATGATAGATGAGGCTGCGGCGGAAAACTACTATTTTACGCACAAACGTTAGATGGTCAATTCTGTGTCAGATTCTGTGATTTTTTATTACTTGTCAGCGAGTGAAGACGACTGTGTGGTTTGTATTTATAATTTTGTTATTTTATTGTTTCTCTTTCAAAATGATGGTTATCATGTACTGCTCCAGATTCACCAATATGTACTATAAAATTATATCGTTTTATATCAATATTGTAAAAATTGACGTGTAAAAGTGCAGAATATATATTAATATATTTTTGTCCTATGCCTACTTGCAAAATAAACGAATTGAAAATTGAGGTTGTATCAGTAATACAAACAAAATGCTTTTAATTAAAGTTTGTTGTTTTTTATCCGTGGATTTAGAATTGGAGGTATCAAGTTCGATTGCTGGTTAGGACACAATGTTACGTAATAATTTAAATTTATATTTCATTTATTTGTGATATTTCTATTGGTAGGCTAGAGACATCGACGAGCTTGACTTGATTGGCCTATAGTAAAGTTGGCCAAATGTGAATCTGCTTTTTTATAAGCGTGAATCTGACCACCCCGGAAGGGAAACGGTCGTGATGATACTCTATTTATTTTTTGTAACTCTTAAACAAATTTCTCATTTGTACAATAGATACTGACTATTTAAATTGTAAAGCCGGCTGCATTGTCGTAAGGTCTGTCCAGAGTCCACACACAGTCGTAAAACTGTCCCAAATAAATCTAGCAGTGTCCCAAACAGATTTATGAACGAATCTATTGCAATATATTAATGAAATCATGTCCCATTTACATTAGATGTTAACATCGGTGAATGTTTGGTGTCTTAGGATGGGAAAGTGATTATATTACTTATGATTCATCATTACAGCCCCTAAAACACAGCGTCCTAGACCTCCACTGCTGGAGACGGGCCTTCCAGAACATATGTCTGGAGAATTTGGCCTACACTCGCCACGCTGGCCAGACGGCTTGTAGACGGCTTAGTTATGATTAAATGACATTAAAAGCTAGTAGTTAAGCGGCGGTAGCTCGGTTGTAAGAACGCTTTACTTAAACTCCAGAAACCCCAGTTCGAACACCGGCATGTACTGATCATAGATCTGTCATAGTTACTCTTTTCGAAAAGGGCTATTACTTGCGCTGACATGACAAAGTCCTTGGTGTTACCAGTAAACCTGCAAGAGCCACAAAGGGGCTGACTACAAATAAAATTTAGACCACATTTGTAAAGGAATGGAAAGTAAATGCAAGCCCACCTTGATCTCTGGCGCCGCATCAGACTGGAAAATTCTCATTGTTACAATTGAACATTAAAAAAATATATATTGAACTACCGTTTCATGGGAATCAAATATTCCAAAAGACCATAACATGTGGTCAAACAAATATTATAACATAATTAAAAGCGGCTGGTGTTATCCATTTCTAATAAATATTATATTTATCGTTTTTATTTTTCCAAGTCGACACATAATAAAATGAAAATCAAATCAACTTGAATGCACCCACTTCACTATGAATAACAAAAAAAAACGCAAATTTGTTGGAAAATTCTAGCTTCTTTGAAACAGTTCTTTCGAGCGAAAACAAATAGGTATGTCGATAAACGGATGAACAATGTTAGAAGAACAAAAGAAATTATTATTTTACCTCTGCGTACTTGTTATAATTTTATGGAATAGAAGAATACCAGCTTTTAACATGTAGAATGACGTCAGGGAAGATTACCAGATTTCATAATCCAACATTTTATGTTAATTTTTCTGTAATATTTTACAATAATGGCCTGTCTCTGTGGTCTAGCATTTAAGTCTCTGGATTTAGACGCGGAGGTATCGGGCTCGATTCCTGGTCGTTACGCGATTAACCTTAAGAGTCAGTTTTTTTTTCGACACACACCTAGATCGCGTGAAGACCCGAAAAAATATATTTAAAACTAACTTATTCCTCTAATTTTATTCTCCAGTGTAGCTGTATTCATATCAAAAAATACGACAAAAGAAGTCAAATTCCAGCATCTTGAGCACGCACAATGAAATATGAAGCACTCATCTAATGCAGAGAGACGTCGCCAAGTATCAATTTCTTTTTAATTCTCTCATTTTCATTTCTGAGAAGGAAATATTGGCTTTCGAAAGAGCTTAAAATTATTTATGAATGTTGGCTGAATCGATATCTTTGCCTTATTCAAGACTTCTTTTGTGTCTGACAGACCGAAGGTTCATGGATCTGACAAACGATTTAGTAGACACGGACTAGTCACACTAAGACTAGACACTAATGGGGTGTATGTTTAACTTTTTATCACGATATATGGTACCTAATATAACTGCCAGTTGCAAAGAAAACTTGTATTAAATGAATAAATTACGAAATTGATTTTTTTGTGAATTTTATGTCGAAGTGAGCAGCTTTTTAGTGTACAAATCGAGATTTCCAAGCGAAATCAAAGATCCCCATATCTCAAAATTGCCGTTCTATAAATTCAACCTTTTTTATTTTTAATTTATTTTTTATTTAATTTATTCGTCTTTTAAGGTAAGTAACGTTAAGTTACAAAAAAATTTTTGTTATAAAAATAAAAATCTAATATATTTTTTATAAATGGTGCGTCATAGGTATACAGGGTACCATTGCCGCTAGCGACATCTTCAAAAAGCTTTGCGTGATACACCCCATTCTAGCGCTTTCGACTTACGTGTCGGTTTAAAATATGTATTCGAATGAATAGCGACAGATCTCCATAGAAAACTGTCAGATTCATTCGAACAAATCGAATAGACATGTCAAAAGCGAGAATCGGAGCCAGGGGCTGAAAACACACTTGAAAAGTCGATCTGCCATAGGAATAATCTTACGTAAGAACATATGTTGTTGGGCAACCGATCACGTTACTGTAATTAGAATTAAAAAAAAAGATAATTTTGAGACGTGATCGGTGAAGATCGTCCTTAGTACTGATCTTGTACTGAATTTTGATTATATATATAATCAAAAAACATGGTTAATGTATAAATAAATATATATATATATGTTTTTAATTAGTTATCAAACCTACGCGTTTAAATCTACAGTCTTAGCCTCTAGACCATGGAGGCTATCGAAAATTGGAAGAGGCGGGAAAAAAACAAAGGGGCCGGTTGGTAAATTAAATAAAAAATATAGATAGCTGCAAAAGTGGCACGAAGTCCATTGTTTCTCGGTCCGTGGTTCCCTATAATAAAGTTATTGAGGTAAAGTAGAAGAAATTGGATAAAGTGAGAACGGACCAAATTAGGAAAAGGTTTTCGGCTTTATTTCCAATACTTTTACAAATCTTTATTATTTAATTTTGAAAGAAAGAAAAAAGTTTATTTGTCACAAAAAAACACAAGCAGTAAAAAATAATAATAATACAACAAACAAGATAGTGTGGTGACAAATAGGGAATCAGCTCAGCAATAAGCTGCAACACTCGGTCACAGCGCTGATTTTCATCTAATCCCTCACAATGATATACCTAAATATATAAATAATATAATATACATAAAACTATGGCTATATAATTTGAACCTATTTTTCTTGATTAGGCGTGCTGCTGCAATGATGAGATATGAACAATAATATTTTGAGTTTGTTTTACGTCGTGCAGTGGTGGTGGCAAATTGTTCCATATCTTTGCAGCAGCATACCTAAAACTCCCGCAAAAATTCCCGAAAACTCCCATTTTTGTCTTTGTTTTCATTTTAGATTAGATATAATAAAGTCGAAGTCCAAGAAACATTATTACTTTATTCATTCTTTGCTCAGATTTTATAATTTTAAAACATCGATTTTCCTGCGTTGCTCACATTATTATTAGTTCTAATTAGGGATAAATAAAATGTTTATGACAACGACAACCGCCTGCGTAGTCCAGCGCTCCGTGGATTAAGACTCGGAACTACTTAGATTCCTGATAAATTTATTTGTGATATTTCTCGAGTTTGGTACGGTAGAGACATCGACGAGCTTGCCACTTTGCATGATGGGCTAAAGTAAAGTTAGCTAAATGTGAATCCGTTCCTATAAAATAAAATATAAAAAACAGAAAGATGCGTGGACGGTCGTGATGATACTTTTCTTTACTTTTTTTATGACAACAAAGTATATACCTAAATATATATACCTAAATATTCTGCTAAACTCATATCAAGTCTGTTTTATTTTTATCATCTTCATCATCATCACACCCCCAGAACACAGAGTCCTAGACCTGAGTCTGTATTAACGTTTCCACCAGTTGATATTAGTGTAACCGGGACCGACGGCTTAACGTGCTTTTCGAGGCACGGAAACGGTGGTGGTGGCTCGGTTGTAAGAACGCGTTCCTTAAACCCACCCAGGATGTACCAATGAGAAATACACTTTTCTTATGTGCATTTGTCAATGATTTACAACACCACGTTCCCGTTCCACTAATACCAACTTGTGGAATCGTTCATAAATTGTCATTCAAAATTGACATCATATCCTCGCCAAGCGGTCTGGCCACCGTGGAGGTGTAGGTCGCTGTGTTCTAGGGGATGTAATGAATAATACTTTAAGTTACTTTTTACTATTAACAACCACAAATTCAATTAGGTACCTACTATTTTAATAGGATGGTAACGGTAAAACCTTTAACTTTTTAATAGGGACTGCAACTGTCTTTGATTGTCGTTAAACATAGTCCTTATACATTATATTATTATATATTATAATGTCACTTGTCGTGCAAGTATTAAAAAAAAATGCATTCCAAATAAAGTGATTAAATTTACGGATAGTTCTTCGCGCCATTTTGCGTGAACATGTCAAGTGCAAGTTTTTGTTTTGTAAATTAATTTACTGTGGATATTATTGGTCAAAATTGGTGTTGTTTTGTTTAATAATGTGTTATAATGTGAATAATTATAAAAAAAACAACAAATCGGACTTTAAATATGAGGCACAAGTTGCAGTTTATTTTTTGCGGATTTCCTGCGCTGTCAACTCCCATATTTTACCCGACGTGTTTGAGCTATGGTGCCGCGAGTGACTCCAAGAAAAGCATTAAATTCCTCAGCATCTGGAATTTGATGATGACCTCATTAACTCATAAAAAAGAAAGATATATTACGTCAGACTTGGCTGTATGGGCTAGACCCTTTGCCTTCCCTATCATCTCATTCATCATCCATCGGGAGAATAGAACAAAAAAAAAGTGATTATATTTACAGCATTACCCCAATGTATGGTAGGTATTCGGCCACAGCATTGGCGAAAACTTTTATACAGTAACTTTACATTTAATTGATAAAAACAACTCATGCTTGTTTTAACTAAGCCAATTTCACCGCAGAGCAAAGTAAATAGCAGATACCGATTTTAATTCAAATATTTGCTGACTCAAAGCGCGCTGGTTCACCCTTTTTCATTTGTATGGATTTCATTAAAAAAAATTGGCTGCAATTTGAACCGTATTACGTATAAGATATAACTTTATTTTAGTTTATTTATTGTCGAGTGTTATACATTAAGCTGGGTCCACATTCAATGTATTATTACACCAATGTAATCTCCGACGCGTATCATGATAGCTAGTATGCATGACAAAGGATGACAGTAATGGTGTACTGACATTTTTTCTATAAATTTATGTTATAATTAGGCAGTAAAATTTTTAGTAATACACACAATCTCTCGCACCGTTATCGTTAGGAATAATGATAATTTTCAATTATTATAAAACACTTATAGAGCATGTTGTATTCAACATATAACAATTTACAATTATTGTAAAGATGCGATAGGAAGAAAAGCTCGTCGTCATGCTATTGCCGGCATGTCAGTTTAAGCCGGCATTATGGTAAGGATTGGTTTCGGATGATGTCAATTTCTCCTATTCTTGGACCTCGCGTTCCATTTACTACTACTACTTACTAGATCTTAGAGCCCAGCTCAGTAAATAAAAAAAACGGAGTAAGAAACAATACGATATAAAATATTTTACAGTAAGAGTGATCCAATTCGAGTTTCTTAAATTTGATTTAAATAAAAATACATGAAATCTGTATGTTAACAATATTGAAGTTAATGTTTTTACTGGTATCATTTCACTGCTGACAACATTTGTTTTTGTTTGGGTTTGACAGTAGAGAAATTAATTTAGCGATATCAAGTAATGTAAGTGGATTAAAAATGAAGAATAAAGATTGTTTTAGTTGATACAAGAATATTATTGATATTATATATAAGACCTCGCCAACAAACAAGCCTGGAACCTTCAGCTAATCTAACATTGGTCAAGACCTACGAGATACTTCTCATACATCCTTATAACGTATGTAAGTAAATGTTGTATGTAGTGTATATCTATGTATGTATATAGAGTGTAGTATATGTATTTTTATTTTATTTTTATTTAATATTTGAATGTATGTGTATTTGTAGTTATATATATATATTGTATATATAAAAACGATTTAATTTATTATGTAAATGTTTCATATAGCCAGTTGCACCTACCTTTCAACGTTAATGCTCTGTATTGTCCCAAAGGTTGGCTGCTAGAGAATGCCTAGCGGCATCAAGCCCGCCTCTTGTACATAGTGCAATAAAGTTTTAAATAAATAAAAAATAAATAAATACTTTCGAAAAGCTTGTGAACCCTAACGGATCAAGAATAGCTACAGAATGTCCAAAGGTTGGCCAACTTTGACTGATTTATAAAAAACACTATTAATTAGAATAATAAATCAATACATACACATTTATGTGTAGATAGGAAACTATACCTGAAATACATACTCGTACATTACATGTGGACCCAGTTTTATATTAATGCATTGGCTGCAACTGACCATAGGGCAAAGTAAATAACTCTCTGTTATTAAAAGAAATGGGGTGCTTTTGTTAGCTATATACCACAGCTTTTCTGATTATAGAGTTTTTTTTTTCTTTTTTTTTTTAAGTAAAATAATTATGACAATAATGTGCAAAACCCAAAAACCATTTAATACGTTATTTATAGAGTTATTCCAAACAATTTTATTTATTTCAATTTTGGATTCATGATATTTTATTTGTTATAGTTAATTTAGAATCACAATTTTGTTTTTAATTCTTTGCATGTTTTTTGACTTATTTTACGTGTAGTATTAAATAGCTTATAAATAAGGCACTAACATTAAATTTTAGTCTACTATACGTGTAAGCCATTGTTAGTAACATAGTGATAGGTAACAAAAATGAATTGCAATTATCTCATAAATTGAATTTATTATTATATACTGTTTTTCAATGTTGTGTGCACAGCTCCAGAACTTCAGTCCTTTAATTGTATTTATGCATTTTTAATAGTATTTATGCACCATAATACATTAAAAATTCTTAAAAAACCATTCGTCTAACTATGAAAACATGCAGCGTACACTTTAGTCACAATTTCGGCGCGTTGTTCCAAAGAGCATAGGTTTACTGGCCGAAACTTATACTTTTTAATGATGTCAGTTCAAGCTACTACACAGTACATTACATGTGGACCCAGTTTTATTTTAATGCATTGGCTGCAACTGACCATAGGGCAAAGTAAATAACTCTCTGTTATTAAAAGAAATGGGGTGCTTTTGTTAGCTATATACCACAGCTTTTCTGATTATAGAGTTTTTTTTTCTTTTTTTTTTTTAAGTAAAATAATTATGACAATAATGTGCAAAACCCAAAAACCATTTAATACGTTCTTTATAGAGTTATTCCAAACAATTTTATTTATTTCAATTTTGGATTCATGATATTTTATTTGTTATAGTTAATTTAGATATTAGTATTCAGTATTAAATGAATTGGATTATAATTATTATTATTATTATTTATATATTATGCGTGTTTTTTGTTTTTATTGTGTAAATTTAGATTTAGAAGTTTGGTAAGCCTCACAATTTTGTTTTTAATTCTTTGCATGTTTTTTGACTTATTTTACGTGTAGTATTAAATAGCTTATAAATAAGGCACTAACATTAAATTTTAGTCTACTATACGTGTAAGCCATTGTTAGTAACATAGTGATAGGTAACAAAAATGAATTGCAATTATCTCATAAATTGAATTTATTATTATATACTGTTTTTCAATGTTGTGTGCACAGCTCCAGAACTTCAGTCCTTTAATTGTATTTATGCATTTTTAATAGTATTTATGCACCATAATACATTAAAAATTCTTAAAAAACCATTCGTCTAACTATGAAAACATGCAGCGTACACTTTAGTCACAATTTCGGCGCGTTGTTCCAAAGAGCATAGGTGGGTGACTATGATTTTGATGCCGCGGTATCAAAGCATAGCGCAAACGTCTGGTTCGCGTGTCGGTTCTAGTAGGTTATATAAGTTTACTGGCCGAAACTTATACTTTTTAATGATGTCAGTTCAATCTACTACCTTATTGTGTGTAGTTTAATTTTAATGCATAAAAAATAGTCATAAACTGAAAAAATATAACAAAATATTTGTAGCATTCGAAAGTATAATTTAAACACTTTTATTTTTAAAAAAGGAAAGATAACTTATCTTTTTACGAAAAGGGAAAAAATCTTTTCCTTTTTTTATTATTATAAAAAGGGGATAGTGGGGCATTTTGAACTCAAAGGCAACAAAATACCATTCACTTACAAAATTACGAAATTGACATTGATCTTAATGCTACCAAACAACGAAAAGCAATAGTTAATAGTATTTGCTACGAAATAAAAGTCATGAGTGACACCCTAGTGCAGCTGACGTCACTGACAGCTCGACGTTTTATTGGACGGGCAACACTTTGATCTCGCCGCGTATACTATTACCAATTATATACGAAACTTGGGGTGTAATTCAGAATAATTGTTCTCGGCTCAGCTCAGAGTCGTGGAAAAAGAAAATGCTAAAAAAAATATTATATTCTGTTCAAATTAATTGCTCGTAGGTATCTACCGCAGTATTTAATATATTTATTTATTCCTGCATTTAGATTATTAAATTAATAAGGACTTTTAAATAATTTGCGAATAATTTGTTACAATTTTATTGTAAGTACCATTTGTTTTTGTTTTATAGGTATTGCCAGTTTATTGGTATATTTAATCAAATTACAAAAAAAAAAAAACCTAAACGTGAATAAATTAGTTTTTTATGTTACTTTAATGTGGAATGAAAAACTTTACGTCTACAACTTCATGACAGCTGCGTTCCGTTCCACTCTCTCAGAGATATTAAATTACAAAACAAATAATACTTCTCTTTCAGTTATTTATATAATTATTTTAATTGACGGATCTCCTAACATTTTTAACGCAAATATTTATTTATTTAAAAAAAATGCACTGTGTACGTTAGTCTTGTCCTGTAGACAAGAAATCATTAAAATTCTACTAAATCTAATACTAATATAAAACATAAATATATAGGTTTATAATAGTACTAAATACGAATAAATAATAATACATATATACATAAATATATACAATATATTACTTACAGATGTTAAGATCTATTCAAGAACTATGTGAACACCATTATTTTAAATAGCATTCTGTCGGGCGCTTGCCAAGGGCAGGTTGTTCTACAGATTTGCGGCAACAACTGCAAATGAGTCGAACATAAAACTAGAGTGGTGAGACGGTATAGCAAGTACAGATGACGCAACGACCTGTCGTAGAAAGAAGAGAGGAAGGAGAAGTTCTTTAGGTATTTTGATGTCGCAGGTTCATACAGAAAAATCAGACAAAGGATTCGAAGACGAATTGGTAGCCACTTCAACTTAGCTCGATAATCAGAGATGTGATCGTATTTGCGCAAACCGTAGATAAAACGTATGCACGAGTTAAGCAAGCGATCCATTTTATTGAGCAACACCTCTGAGACATCAACGCTACACACGTCTCCATAGTCCAGGAGCTTCTCTTCTTACTTGCCAAATTTTGACCAAAAATACTGATTACTCCATCTGTGATCTGGCGGTAAATACATTTTTATTTTAAATATGTAAATAATAATTTATTATGTTGGTTACAGTCGGTAGGTAACACGACTATAGTTTCACAAAATGAGAACCAAATAAATAAGTCTATATATGGGATAAATTCAAATTAAATGAGGAATCAATTGCTTTAAATTCCTCCGCATTCCTCTATCCTTACATCCGAATCACAGTTTAAGGATATAGGGGAAAGCGGGTAATCTGATGCAAGTAATCGAATATCTCGAATTTAGCCGGATATTGAATTTTCCCGCGCTCGCCGCCGGAAGTCGTCGCTGACTTACTTATCGCATTCCCATTGGTCGACAGAACATGCAACTCAATCTCACTTACACACAATAAAACTGGCGTTTTATTATTTTGAACCTTGTAGAAGACTAAAAAGAAAATAAAAACTCAATTCGTAGGCCCGAAAAGCTCGCGAGTTTGTTCTGTTCATACGCGGCGCCAGACTTTTTTATCTTATTTACGTTTGTAACTCAGGAAGATTGCTGTGGGCAAACAAACTATTTTCTTCCAAATATGGCTCGATCTTACATGTTTGTTAACATGCTGAATCGAGCTTGTTTTCCGCTTAAAACAATACAATGCAACTTGTTTTGTTATCTTAGTATAGTCGTATTCCATTACTTCTATAAAAATCCTTTAATGTTGAGAAATGCAATCAATTCAAAAGGATCACGTTACAAACAATCATTTATTACAGGGTATTAAACGAGTACTTTATTGAATTGGTTCGTCATCAGGCTCCAGATGGCGCTATTGGTCCATACATCATTGCGTCATCAGTCAAATACCGCAATGCACGTGCCTACACAAACGCATCGTACATTATAAATGCATTAAATTTTTGTAATTTGTCAACATCACTAAACTAAGGGAATTTCATAAACCTACCTACTGTATAAGCGAAAGCTAAAATAAATTCGAAAGCAAACACAACACATAAAATTAAAAAACAAACAAATACTGTTTACGTTCACGTTTCATCGAAGTAGATGTAAAAAGTTTTAAATACTAACATGATTGACACCGGAGACTCTTGTCTTGTTCAGTTTAGACAAATTGGTGCCCATCCGTAGCCATCAATGCTGTATCTTCATCACCAACCGACACTCTTATGACAACATTAAAAATCAACAAAGTCTGTATTTCAACACTTTCAATCCATTCACGGCTTTCAAGCTTAAGTATAATCGTCAATTTTTGGCACTTATTACGAAGACACAAATAGTCTTTAAATATGGTTTTATTCACTATCACTGTAAGTTTATGAACACAGTTTTTTAAGATTAAGAGTCAGTCAATTTTCTTTGCAGGGATGAGCTGTAAGAAATGAATTGTGTGAAAAATTGATAATAAACCAACCAAAAGTAAAGATAAAGATGCCCATAAATCCAGTACTTAATCTTAATGGGGTTATAAAA
Organism: Tinea semifulvella; assembly: GCA_910589645.1. Lineage (NCBI taxonomy): Eukaryota > Metazoa > Arthropoda > Insecta > Lepidoptera > Tineidae > Tinea > Tinea semifulvella. The sequence continues at coordinate 2,619,107 of OU342585.1, read as the reverse complement.
AATGAAAAAAAGAGGTTTGCTCATTGAAGAACCGCTGTCGCCCACGTGAGAGACTTTCAAGTCACGAGAGTACTATGCATGAGTAAGAGTCATTTGTTTCCTGACAAGTGAATGCTTATTTTAAATCCTGATGTTGAATGAATGTACTTGAGATTTTATTTCTAAAGAGTCTGTTCTTTCTCTTTTGCTATAACATCTATAAAGATAACATTAATTTTAACTTATGTGCATTATTTAATATCATTATTATCTTACCAACATAAACATTTGTAAAATTTGTATTCATTTATAGTATCACCAACATTAATAATTCCTATCGGAAATTAGATTAAGTTATTAGTTAATTAGATTATTTAGATATTTTTTAAAATCCTATTGAGAACGACATAATGTGACAACGTATCCAAATGATGGTAAGCAACTGACGACCGACATCAGTTCCTACCATTATGCCGGCTTGGCTTTAGGGTGCGACAGATGTAAGTCTCCAATTTTTTTATGTATGCGTTGGGATAGTCGCTACTGCATTATTTAACCTGTGACTCATTTTACTTTTTTTTTTTTTTCTATACTAGCACGACATGTGACCCTGAGCCCACCTGATGGTAAGTGGCGCGCAAGGTCCATGAATATTAGCAACTAAAGTCAGACACTCATGACTTACATCAGTCCCTAACACTATGCCGGCTTGAATAGATGATTTTTCACACTTCGCTTGAAGGACTCCAAGGTATAGGAAAGTTATTGCTATTCAATATAGTTATTGTTATATTAAAATAACTTTTATGTAGCTGTCCGATGAACAAGAATATAAGGTGTTGGGCTTCATATTTTATTACTAAGCCGAGCAATGATTTCTTCACAACCTGAATCACGATTGTCCGATAAACGTAGGTGTTGGTTGTGAATGGAGTCAGTGAATGTAGGAGTCGATAAGTTAAAGTTTGTTTGACATAGTCACATAAATGCCTCTTTACGTGGGAGTCTTGAGACCAGTCTTTATAACACAATCATAAACCAACATGGATTAAGTCCTATTATAAATAAGCACACATTCAGAGTGAGAAAATAAATTGTTAACATTTTCAAGTGTTTGTTATTTATGTTATAATAAATATTGATTGGTTGAAGTTTATTATTTATTTATTATTGCGTGTTTAGCATTGTTTATAAACTTTAATTGATGATTGATTTAAATAGCAAGTATAGATAACATACCAATAGAAGGAGAATTTAAATAATAATGATAAAATAAAGAGTCGAGAAGTAGGACAGCTGACAAAATCAAATAAAGCTAAGAAAAAAAAACATCAAATCATAATAAATAATTATGTAATAACAATAATTATGTAAAACACAACGCTTACTCATCGGCCGTGTGTTGCATTGGGTATGAATATTAAGGGTACCCTCACCCCTATACGCATTGATAGTATTTTGACGTAGGTATACATACAACCACATTTATATGTATGGATTTGTAAACTCCAACGATTTAGCAGTTTAATAGGAATAAGCATTTTTTTTTGTTTAATTAATTACTTTAATACTGGATATTATCTTAAACGAGTTTGTTGTATGCTTTTAATACTATCTAAACAACGATCTTAATTTATTATTTATAATATATATAAAAATACATATTTAATTACTGAATTAAAATTGAAATAATTATATGTCAAATGAACATGGTATCACTTGTTAGGATTTTTCATATTGACCCTTCGTTTTATTTTATCATTTCATATAAAAAGGGGTTACACTATTCATGCATAGGGGCTGTTAACTACAATTGAAGTTTGCGTTGATTATTTTTTGAATTAACAATTAGGTAGTATGAATCATAGCAGCTAGGTATTTAAAATGCATTTACGTAGTATTAGTGGGCAAAATGTTAAACAAAATAAATAAATTCACCTTAAAATATTGATACAAAATAATGTTTACTTCTTTTTCTCAGTTTTATCAGACAAAAATCACTTCAGTTTGCATTTACTGCTAAAAGTTGTAATGTAACATTATAACGCACTATTACATTAAATTACACTCAAGAATTTCCACACAAATCCCAGTCTATTACTAAACACACGTTAATATTTGTAAACATTCAGTTCATCAACCTCCTAAGGCTATACAGACAGTCTAGAAGCAAGGTCACTTTATTAAGAAAACAAGTAAGGTCTATTATGAAAACACTCCCGTAAAATTGTTCCTTCAAATACACGATCGAACCAGCACGTTGCCAACACGCGTCCTCTCCCTCTGAGTGTCGAGCCCTTACTGATTCTGATTTGTCGTCCGGGCGCCAGTCACTCACACACACTCTTTTCACTCCCTTACACAGCTGTGTGAGGGAGCGACTCTGCGAGACTCTTTGTCCTGTACACAGGGGTAAATTATTACGGTTTGCGATAACATAATAGAATGTTGTAGTAAATAATCGAAAGGATAACCGTTTTTATGGCGATCCTGTTTAAATATTAAATTTTGTATGGCGACATATTTTACTTCAAAGGCCAAGTTTCTTATCGTTCGTGAATTGTGGTAGGGTCGAATTGCGAAATTAGATATTCTCAGTCCGCAAATTTTAAGGTAGGAGGTAAATCATACACCCTGATAATAAAATGCTATCAATTAACCTTTTCGATGTTTACGAGATAAAATTGTGTAAGTTTAAATTATCTTTTTTAGTGATTATTATTTTTCTAGATTTTAAATTAATACATGACAATAATAATAATTTTATTTTGCTCCATAGTTCTTAACAACCCTACCTTCCCCTATTTTTTTTTTGTTTTATTACTATCATTATTAATTATTTATTTATTATTAAGTAAGTACCTAAGTGGCGCGATGGTGGCTCGGTTATAAGAACGCTTTACCCCCCCCCCTCCGGTATGTACCATTATGAAAAACAACACCACGGTTCCTGTGCCTCGGAGAGCATGTTTATTATTTATTATAAACTTTATTGCACAAAGTACAAAGGCGGACCGGACCTAATGCCGCTAGACATTCTATACTGATCAAACCTTTGGGACAACTAAAGCAGTTACGACAAGATAAGGCAGGTGCTATCAAAACACGTTAAGGTCCCGATTCCAGTATACCAACTTGTGGAATCGTTATTAAATTGTCATTTAAAAAAATACATCAGATCCTAGCCAACCCGTCTGGCCCACGTGGCGAGTGTAGGACAAAATTCTCCAGATACGTATATTAACATTTACGGAGAATCTGGGAAAGGCCCATCTCCAACAGTAGAGTAGGTGTTCTAGGGGCTGTAATGATGATGATAAATGATGAAGTAAGTAAGTAAGGTTTAAACCAAAAAAAAAGACTGTACTAAAAGATTCGCTTAAGAATCAGTATTGCAATTCAGCGGGAAAATGCAGCTAGCGTTCCCACCACCATTCCACGCGGACGGGACTTATATCCCTATCCTTAGTATTAATATTTATTTTATTTTATATTTTGTAAATATTTTTCTGGAATAAATATTAATTGTCCTAAGCCCCATGCACAATATAAACTAAGAAAATAAACAACTTTTTCATTACTATTATTATAGCATTGTAATTTGTTGTGTGTATATACGAAGATAATACGGCTGTAACACCTGAGATCAGGTACCGAAGCTCGGACTAACTGGCCACTGACAAAGATCGAGTGCAAAACATTTACTTTACTTCTATCCGAATGATGTAATACCCTCAGAGGTACGAGTACAATCAGACAAATGTGCACCTAAAATACTAAACCAAAATCGGCTAATACAGAGCGGATAGTGCAGTGCAAGAGAAAATGGGATGATCCAGTTGTGAAGTTTTATTTTAGCTGATAGTACAACGTGTTTTTTTTATAAGTATAGAAACAGCTATACGGCTAAATAATATTTTAAAAGTTTGAATTAAACGTGGAGGATATAAAACATATATTTTTCTTTATACATATATTCATCTCCTATCTTATTTCACATCGAGTTCCATTTCTTATTAATATTTCATCCCTACTTGTATATAACAAGTAGGGATAAACCCTGGTCGGGACACAAAAAATATTTATTAAAATAAATAAATATATTTAATTACTTAATATTTAATTTATTTGTGATATTTCTCGAGTTCAGTACGCTGGAGACATCGACGAGCTTGCCGCTTGTCATGATTGGCCTATAGTAAAGTTGGCTAAATGTGAATCCGCTTATTTATAAGCGTGGTTTCTGACCACGTCAAAATCTACAGATTTAAAAAAAAAAAAATTTAGGTAGCAGTCGAGTTTTTAACGATTTAAAACTGTAAGAAGATTAATTCGAGAGTTTTAAAAGTTTGTAAAGAGAAACGGTCGTGATGATACTATACTTTTTTATAATTAAATTGCATAGAGTTCATTATTTATTCTCTTATTTTTGTATGTAATAATGTATTTTTCTATTAATTCTCTATTTTTGTATTTATAATTACTGTTTTGATCCTGTTCCAAATTTTTCGTATCCTATTTATTTAACCCATCTTTCCCTGACTTTGACATTGGCAAATTGTAACAAATGCCATTAAAAAAAATGTAAATGAAAATAATAATAAAATAATAATTAACTTCAACAATCAACATTTTTGATATCGTCGGTGATACGAGTGAAAATCTTGTATATAGAATATATTTTTTTTTAAATGCGTATTTCGTGTAATTTCAACGTAATCACATTTAATAAAATTCAGTAAAGTAGACGCTAATTGAAAATCTAACAACATTAAATAATTTTTCTTTTTTTTTTATTCATGTAAAATTTTGTTATATACACTCACGAGGTTTTAAATCAAAAATCAAAATCAAATCAATCAAAATAATGTATTTGCAAGTTTAGGAGGCTAGATAATGTTTATTAATAAAACGTAATTTGTTGAATTGAATAATATTTATATTCTGCCAAAAATCATAACATGACATGATCAAATAAAAAATCAAAAAATAAAATTATCATCTTAAAGAGTGTGGTACAGTCACCACACTAGAAAACATGGTTACGTTGCAAGATCTTATAGCTAGAAAATTCGCTTCACATGTTTCACCCTAATGGCATGCAAATATTGGGCAATTACAATTTAAACCTAATAAAACCTCCTAAATATACGAGTAATCCTAAAACAATAAAATTAGTAATTTATTGTGATATTTAGGCGTTTAATAAGTAATTAAATGTATTTATTGAAGTAATATACAAACAGTATAAAAAAATTACAATATAAATTACAATAACTTAAAAGTAAAAATTAAAATAAATATAAACTAAACCTAATAAAAAATAAACTATAAGTAAAATGTCCTCTAGAGACGACCCTTCAGTGATAGTCCCAAGAAGACTGGCAACATTTCTCCTCTGTATAGCTAAGCTGCCAGCCTTCCTGTCTCCAGACTTCTCCGTTAGCCGTTTGGACAACTCCTTGGCCAGACGCTTGGCTGAGTGTCCCCATGGGCCCATCGTCTCGACCCCAAACGGCGCAAATTCGTAACCTGTACTGAGGTTTGCGATTAATAAGTTAAAAATATTATATTTCTTTTAAAATGTAAATACCTAAAACCTAGCCGAGACCAAAACAAATACCGCGTGGCATTGTAACTCTAGACTAATATGTGATTCTATTGATAGAAACAAACAAGATTTCCTGAGAAACCATACATATTATGGAAGTGACATTTTTTTACTTACTAAATGTTAATTTTAAAATAGCTAATTTGTATGGAGAAGTCAAAAACTATCACGTATATATGGATTTTTAGGAAAGTTTGTTTCTAATAATAAAATCACACATTAGTCTAAAGTAATAGTAATTCTGTATACAGTTAGAATACTCGTAGTAATACAGTTAAATTATAATTAATTGTTAGTGGGATATTCGTCCTTAACCATTAGGTTTTAGGACTGTTTTTAGGGTTGTTGGTTTCTTAAAGAATTGAGTGGCATACAATGACGTTTGCTCAATTAATAAAATTACATTAGTTCAACGCCTATTTTAAAATATTCTTAATTAGGAAAAATCATTTGCATTAAGGTGAGTGAGCTGTGGTGGCTCGGCTGTAAGAACGATTTTCTTATAAATCCAAAAAAACGTCGCGGGTGAACCCATGTACCAATGAAAAATATTTTTTTCTTACGTACATTTGTCATAGATTCACAACACCACAGCCCATCTCTGTTCCACTAATACCTTCTTGTGGAATTGTAGGACAAATTTTCCAGATGTAGGTTTTTTTAATATTTATAATTGGAATAAGTTTAAAAAAAATTTTTTTTTGTAATTTTTCTATTTCCAATTTATTATAATTTCGTTTATGTTTTTTTAGGTAATGTTTTGTTTCTTCGAATAAAAATTAACGTAGTAAAAATAAAAGTAAATTATATACGATTTTGCTGATCATATTTGTTTAGGCTTCAACAAATAGTAAAATGGAAGTAGCAATCATATTTTTGACAATGTAAAATGCTAAATTGTAGCTTCTCAGTTGACGAGGCACGAGAACAGTGGTGTTGTAAATCTATGACAAACGTACGTAAGTAAAAGTGTATTTCTCATTGGCACATGCCGGAGGGGTTTGAACCGACCTTTGTAGTATTTTAAGAAAGGAGTTCATACAACCGAGCCACCACCGTGCCTAATAATTATATAAAGAAAATAGACAAATATATATATAAAAGTTAATATTAATTGTACTCCGGATACAGATCCCGGTTTGCTGATGCTGTCCGCAGTGCTGCTGTCAATTCTACAGGGCTACATCTCACTCACTGTTAGGGTACACTTTCCAGTAGGTAGGGCAGCCAAGAATTATTTAATTTAGAACTCTTTTTAATTTGATCTTTAGTTTTTAATTTTAATTTAATATTAAATATCTCTAATTTTATTTGTTTTATTGTTTTTTGTTAAATTGAATTTCTATATCTTTTGGTTGTATTATTATTTCTTCTGTTTTTTCTCCTTTTCTTTGACACCTAAGTAACAGTAATAAAAGTTTCCTAATTTGGCCAATGTATAAACTCAATTATATACTAACCTTTATGTTCTGTAATGTGCTGTGGAAATGAATGAATAAATAAATAAATAAATAACTAAATAATAATTGTACCATATACATATATGTACGTATTTTCAGAAAATCATACGTTATTGTCAATAAAGAAAAATAACCTGTATTTCGGTAAAATATAATATACTCGTATAATAAAAATAATATACTAAAAATGGAATAAAACGTCCATAGTACGTCTCTTATGCCCGTCTAGGCGGGTGTTGCCACATTAAATATTTCTAAAGCCCGACTCCGCCATTCAAGTCCGCTGAATAGAAATGTCAATGAGCCGAAGAAAAGGAGGCATTATTTCAAATTGTAATTGGTAAAGCCACGGTTTCATTATTTTACTAAAATACACGAAAACTTGAAGAACTTTCATACCAGTTAATTATTATTTATATTTGATTACCAACATTAAAAGCTAAAGTCGATTTATAGTGATTTAAATTGCATAATTTATTTCATTCTAACATAAGCTCTTCTTAAGACGATGGGACCATGGGGACTTTCAGCAAGGCGCCTGGCAAAGGACTTGTCAAAGCGGCTGACGGAAAGGTCTGGAGACAGGAAGGCTGGCAATTATTTCTGCCAGCGTTTTAGCCTCGCTATACAGAGGGGAAATGTTGCCAGTCTCCTTGGGACTATCTCGGATGGGACGTTTCTAAAGGATTTTTTTATTTATAGTTTAGTTTATTTTTAAATTTATTATTTTGGTAGCTAGTAATTTATATTTATTGTATATTAAATCACACCTCGACTAATTCTCTGCTTTAGTAACAAAAAGGCTGGTTCTTTGCTTGACCAGAGAATCAGCATAGCGATACAGCGAGGAAATGCGGCCAGCGCTTTTGCGCGCGAACACGATTTATATTTAAGTTACTTTTTGTATATAGCTAAATATATTATATTTTTTTTTGCTTATTTTTATTTGTTTTTAGATTATTATTTTAGTTAAATATCATTAATAATAATAATAATAAAATTTTATTGACATAAATAAATGTACATTATAAAACAAATGTGGCACTGGCCCCTGAGGTAGATTTTTGGCCGGTGCGACAGGAGCCAGTTTCCATTCAACCTGATTATAACATTGAGAGAGTACATGTTTTAAAACAAGGAAAATAACTAAATAAAAAACAAAGAAAATTAAATATTCAAATCGGTTTAGAAATATACAATATCCAGCAATATAATCAGGCAAAGTGAATATCAAGAAACTATTTTATACAATAATAATATTTTAGATTATGATTAAGATTTTTTTAATTTAAGTAGTTTATAATATTTCGTTTGTAATTTTATTATTGTTTATATAATACAGAAATTTTACGAGTTATAAATATAAATAATTGTTTAATGCAAAATAAACCATGTTTGTTTTTAGCCTAAACTTGTGTATAACTAGACTGACAGCTGCACGGTTATTCAGATTCCTCGAGGGCACTAGAGACGTTACATGACGCTTCCTATCTCAACTCCGAGCTTTAAATCTAATTAGGGAATCTAAAGCTTGTACTATAACAGAGAAACTAAGAGACGTTTCTTCAGGCTGATGATCCTAATTCACAAGATATAATACTAGTTGGTATAATAAGCGGTGCGATGAAAATGTATCAAATCCAAATGATCTTTAGTCACGTAAACCTATCACTGGCATTTATGGTTATTAATTGCATTATTTTGAAGCGTTGGCCCGGTTGTAACAACGCTTTATTTAAAATACAAAAGGTCGCGGTTCGAACTCCGGCATGTACCAATAAGAAATACGCTTTTCTTATTTACATTTGTCATAAACTTAAAGCACCACCATTCTTGTTCCTCAAATTAAGCCGAAATGTACGAAAACCTTTTTTAAATACTTTTACGACATGTGACCTTGCTCCTAATTATTGGTAAGTGTCGCGCAGGGTCTGACAAGCAGTACATTTTTTGTGGAGTCATCAATAAATGCGATTAGTAAATTGTTTTAAAAAAAATAAAGTAAAGTATAATCACGACCGTTTTCCTTTCGGGGTCGTCAGAAACCACACTTATAAATAAGCGGATTCACATTTAGCCAACTTTACTACAGGCCAATCATGACAAGTGGCAAGCTCGTCTATGTCTCCAGCGTACCAAGCTCGAGAAATGTCACAAATAAATTAAATATTAATTAAATGTATTTGTTTACATTAATAAATATTTTTGTGTCCCGACCAGGAATCGAACCCGGTACCTCCGAGTCTAAATCAACGGACTTAACCGCTAGACCAGTTAAATTTATTTATTTGTTTTTTTTTAATTAATTAAAATTCTTTCACGCCGATATAAATAAACCAATTTTTATGATATTTGATATGATTGTTGCTTTGAATCCTGAGGTGGACATAGACTTTATGGCGTCATCTGACCTGCCTTATGGTCTTATTGTTTAATTCGCCTTTATGCCTAACTGCTTGTCCGATTTTCCAGAAATACATTTCATCTACATATAAATATAGCACGCTTTTTTAAATATTATGATTTTACAGAAGAAATGATCAGGAACGAGTTCTAGACTAAGCTTTACGCAAGGGAAGTTGGTGCGAGAGGAGTTCCGGCAAAATCTTTGCAACACTTATTGAAATAATTGGGCCCAAGCAGGTCTGCCGTCAATTTATGGAAAGAGCTTCCAAGACGGAATTAACGGAATCATACAGTATTTGGTTAGGTAGAGAGAGGAGAATAATGATGGACGTATAAGCGTCTTGTTCCGGAATGAAATAAAAAAGAAGGTCTCCTTTGTAAACCAGCCTATTTTAGTCGGGCTTGCGACCGACACACCATTCTACTAATCTCTTAGCCACACAGAAAGGACCCGATGAATCCATGTAATGCTTATTACATATCTCAGTCACATTGGTAGAAAATGCATTTACGGCATTAAGCTCGCCTATGTACTTACACTTGTTTTGGTTTTGTACAATAAAGAATTTATTATTATTATTATTAATGCTTTGAAACTTGTTTTCTTCTTACTATAATGAACAACTGGAAGACCCATCTCCAGTAGTGGAAGTCGAGGACCCTGTTTTCTAGAAGCTAAAAAAGTCTCCTTTGTAAACTAGCCTATTTTAGTCGGGCTTGCGACCGACACACCATTCTACTAATCTCTTAGCCACACAGAAAGGACCCGATGAATCCATGTAATGCTTATTACATATCTCAGTCACATTGGTAGAAAATGCATTTACGGCATTAAGCTCGCCTATGTACTTACACTTGTTTTGGTTTTGTACAATAAAGAATTTATTATTATTATTAATGCTTTAAAACTTGTCTTCTTCTTACTATAATGAACAACTGGAAGACCCATCTCCAGTAGTGGAAGCTGTGATGATGAAATATGACACGGGCAGTACCAGCTACTCGTATTTTGTATAAATTTGTAAATTGATAGACAAGCTCAGGTTTTTGGCTTTCACATTATTTAAGAGTGAAGTTGTTAGTTTTATTCCCCCCCTGTTTGCCGTCAGTGTGATCGTTGATTGCCGCTGTCTTCATTACCAGAAGCCCATAAACCGAGCCCATCCATCAACACCGCCCGCACTATCCCATCTATGTGCGTAATACAACGTACAACGAAAAACTTTTTCCTATTTTATTTAGCCTGGGAGAACAAAATACAAATTCAACTCATTACAGCACACTAGAAAAAAATGGCCTAAACTCGCCACGCGGTTGGCAAAGGATTGATGTAAATTTTAATGACAATTAACGTTGCCACAAGTTGTACCTGTAGTGGAACCGGAACCGACAGCTTAACGTGCTCTCCAAGGCACGGAAACGGTAGTGTTGTAAATCTAAGACAAGTGTACGTAAGAAAAGAGTATTTCTCATTGGTACATGCCGATGTGTGAAGATATTTATTTTGGATGGTAAGAACAACCCAGCCCTACAGTTCTATTTCGCATATTAAATATATATATGTATTACAACGCAACGGTGAGCCAGCATGGTATCGAATCGTAGCGACTTTGGAGCAATAAAAAAATCCGTGCTATTCCTGGGTACCCTTATCCGTGATAAGGTCCTACATGATCCCTTATGGGGGTAGACAGAGAAAGATAAGGGAATGCAATTTGTCTCAATATCTAACTTCACAATCTTCAATACTCATCGAGAGGAAATGCGGTAATGGTTTGAATCGGTTTTTGTTTTGTTTTTTTTTTTCATTTTCATTCTTATTTATTTATATTTTACTAGCTGTTTAATATAGTGGCCAAAAAACCTTCAGGTGGCATTAAGGTCACATGTCATATTTAGATATATATCCCTGGGTTCCAAAGAAGTTCAATCGCGAGGACAATCGTCTCAGAATGAATTAGTCTGTGACAGTGGATTGTCGGTTATGGCACGACCGTGGCTCGATGTGCAAATTGATTTTGTTGTTTCACGGACAATATGCCGAGCGGAGGTGGCTCGGTTGTAAGATCGCTTTCCAATCGAATAAAATAAAAAGGTTTCAGCCCCGGCATGTACCAGTAAGATATACTTTTCTTACGTAGATTTGTCATAGATTTACAACACCACCGTTCCCGGTTCCACTAATAAAGCCCATCTCCAACTGTGGAGGTCTACGACTCTGTGTTCTAGGGGCTGTGATGATCATGATGTTGATGATGCCGACCTGCAAGATGCGAAGGTGTAAACCACGTTCTTCTTCGATAAGAGACACAAAGGGTTGAATTTAAAATTTACTGCGCTCAAAGAAACTATAAAACAACAATCACAGCAAACTTTTAGTTCAGAAATTAGGTTATTCCGTAAAAATCAGTTGCTGGCAGCTCGGCGTAGTGTAGCACAATAAAAAACAATTAGTTTTTGTTTGGGACCGCGTAGTGGCAGCTTTTGCCATTTTTTTGTTCGGTCGACGCAGGCCACGGCCCACTGTGCACAGTGAAGCTTATGGATTCATTCTAGTTCAACAAATAATAGACCAAGGGATATTTTTGCGTAAAAAAAACTTTGAATTTCAAACCCCAGTTTGATTTTTACGTACGATTCGAACAGCTGTGCGTTACATAATACAGTAGGCAAAGACATATCAAATATAACATAAAACTAACTTTGGTATTCTTAGGTAATGGTAACTTTGGTATTGGTAGAATGCAGGTCGGCATATTGTCAATGAAACAACAAAGGCAATATGAAAGTGCACGGGCACGACCATAACCGGCAATCCACTGTCATAGACAAATTTATACTGCGACGATTGTCCTAGCTTTAATTCTCATACCGTTTGACTTCTTGTACCATCTTGTTATATATTTAATGTATTTGACAGTAGGTATGTTGTTATGTAAGGCACGGTGGTGGCTTAATAGTAAGAACGCTTTTCTTAGAATCCTACCAAGGTCGGTTGAAACCTACCCGGCATGTACCAGGGAGAAATACACTCTTACGTACATTTGTCATAGATTTACAACACCATCGTTCCCGTGCCTCGGAGAGCACGTTAAGCCGTCGGTCCCGGTTCCACTAATACCAACTTGTGGAATCATTAATAAATTGTCATTAAATATTGACATCAGATCCTCGCCAACACGTCTGGCCAGCGTGGCGAGTGTAGGCCAAATTCTCTAGATATATGTTCTGGAAGGCCCATCTTCAACAGTGGAGGTCTGGGACGTTGTACTAGGGGTTGTAAATTTTTAAATATCAGTTACTTATCTCATTCGTTTTGGTAAACATTCTAAAATTTCGCTGCGTCACATCATTTTCGTTTATACTCGCACTGTCAATATAAATTTCGGCTTTATGTTATTTCACATTTCTACCCATATATTTTTTATTAATCAAATCAAATCATTTATACATCCTTAAGTATGGGTACATAAATATTACAATTGGTATTGAGTAGTTTGTTCGTTCAGCCATACTTTACCCTTTAGGGCATACAGATATATTTACTTAAATACAAAGTTAAAATTATTGTCATAAATGCATATAAATAAAATAAAAAGAAAAAGAAATTTTGGTATACAAACACAAAAGAAAACATATAATCAGTGTCCTATTTTAAATATTATAATCTATGTCAAATGTGAGATCATCGTCAGCCAGAAAATCGTCAATTGTATAATAACATTTTCTAAGTAAAGCTTTCTTTAGTTTTGACTTAAATAATGGCAGAGGCAAGTCCTTGAAACCGTCTGGCAGAGTATTGTACAGTTTAGGAGCCATACCAAACATACTTTTACTCAAGAGAGCTGTTTTATGCTTAAAGGAGTATATTTGGTTTCGTATTACCTAGCCCGATGAAGCTACATTCCTGCCGTCTCGATCGTCTCTGGTCTAGACATGATCGGATTTTTTTTTTAATCGACCACCATTTTGTCCAGAATTGCTGCCCATTAATTTCGAACGTACAACTTAATTGGAAATTATTAACGTTTATTGAACCAGCTGGTGAGTTGTATACGTTATACCTACAAGTTTTTAAGAATTATTTTTGATATTATTGCTACGATCGGGAGTCGAAATGTCAGTGACAAAGCTCGGCTCGCCATACACAATACGCCATACGCACCTAGGCCATTCAATACAAAACGCACTCTAAAAACGTGCCGCTTGCCACAAGCAATGAATGTCACATGCGATATTTGTCGGAATTTCTGTCACAATGCATGCTATAAAGACTAGTTTCACTCGATATAAATATTAATATATAGGCGCTCTCAAAGCTTGCAAGCTCGCGACTGTTGGTGCAGCTACATGACTTCGATTAGTTTTGCGGGAACGTTTTTATATCAGTGAGGGCCTATCTATATACATCGATGGCCAATACTGATATATGGAAGCGAGACGTGGATATGTCAGAATACGCATAAGAGTAGGGTTAATGCAGTAGAAATGAAATCGTTGCGTCGGATATGCGGCGTCACTTTGGACGACCGCATACGTAACGTCGAAATATGGAAAAGGGTATAATAGGGACAAAAATAAGGAAAGGCATGCTACGATGGTTCCAGTGGAACCAGATATATAATGCGAAAGTTGTGGGTAAAAGAGGCCCTGGCAGACCGAGACTCACATATCACGATCAAATAAATAAAACACTGGCCGAAGGCACATTAAAAAGGTTGTGGGTAAAAAAGGCCCTGGCAGACAGAGACTCACATATCTAGATCGAATAAATGAAACACTGGCTGAAGGTGCATTAAAAAGCCTTCATAACAATAGGGCATGTATGAAGAGGTTGATGAATGTCGACGAACCGAAAGAGGTATGTCGTGATCGTGTCAAGTAGCGTTCAATTGTCTCTGCCTACCCCGCAAGGGATCTATGTGAAGATATGTATGTATGTATTTTTTGCTATTCAGATCTCTGTCGTCTGAAATGGCAAATTTGAATACTATCTTAGCTAGAAGAAAATAAAAATAATAAATGTTGTTTTACTGACAATATGCAGATATTTGTGCTGCGGAAGTGTAAAACATGTTACTTTTCGACAAGAGAAGAATAACAATGTAAATAGAGTAAAAAAATATGTAACAAACATTGTGGGGTCGTCCAGGCCTTGATGTCTAATGGGTTGGGGATGGGGACATTCCCCCGTTCTCACCGGCAGGATCTCAGCGGGTAATTCATGCACTTTATGCTGGGCACCGTTACTGGTATACCAGCGCCCGTGTGGCTCACGATGTTAGTCGCGATCATAGCGAAGCGACACCATCGCCGCTCGGCAAAGTGGTTGTTGCTGTTGGAGCGCTCCGAGCGGCGATTGGCGGAATGAGCTATTGTTCCGCACACCGCGACCGGGCACATATTTTTCTCACATTTTAAAACTGAAGTAATTATTTGTTAATTGTTATTGTGCAATAAACCAATAAAGTCCAATAATTTATCTTTAATTGAGCCATCAAAGACCCGCAACAGAATCGTGGTTGTGGTTAGCAGAACAAAACACCAACTTTACATATGAAAGTAACTATCAATGCCCGCTCTATCATGTATTCAAAATATTTGACTCCATTGGTTTGTGGAATCTTACTCCATTTAATTGAAGGGTAATTTGAAATGTCGGTAGCTACAGTTATAGTATTTTGTGTAATTAAACGGTAATAGGAATCTCAAAGTGATAGAGAGACGCTGAAATCTATTCTCCGAGCCGCCGGGCAACGACCACAAAGGCTTGTAACCCGAGGCCTCGCTATAATGGCTACAAACTATCCATTGCAAAATTATATAACGAATAAAGCATTCGATAGGGATTCGACAAGTTCGTAACCCAGGAATTTACTAGTGTGAACTATCCAGATGGTTATTTCCTTTATCTGTAACGACCTTCACCTATCCGGATGAAATTAACTTTATTGTTTTAATAACAAAAGGCGTATGTAATGCCGATTGGTATTCTCTTACCATCAATCTTTGGGAAATTGTATCGATATAAACCTACCATAGATATGTATTTTATCCTTATAATTATTATTATTCTAAATCAACTGTTACTTTAACCATGTGTGTACTAATTTAACTTAATTATAATATATATAGATATGTAGGTATTTATGTATATATTTATTCAGTATATGTAATATTAGTATGTAAGTCTATTATAATAAATTGCACCCTTCGTTGTTACCTCTCCACACTCCCAAAGGTTGGTTGTTAGAAAATGCTTAGTCATTAAGCCCGCCTATGTACAATATTTTTTTAGTGCAATAAAGAATTTTTGAATTGAATTGAATTGAATAGATATACAAAACAAACTGTAAAATAATTTTGACATTAATTTTAACTACGTATATTAAAATTTTGATATGGTTTAGATAATATTGCATATTTATTACGTAATCATATTTCTCTAATTGCTCCTTACGTCTTTAATGTTCTACAGTATCCCTAAGGTTGGCTGTCAGAGAATGTCTAGGGACATTAAGTCCGCCCCTTGTATATTTTGTGCAATGAAGATTTAATAAATAATAAAAATATAATTACATTATATTGTATTTCACTTGTAATTTATTAATTTTATTAAACCTTAATAAATTCTAGATATGAATAATTTTGTCAATTATATTTTATTTTTTATCACGTTTTATTTGTGTATTAAAATTAAATGCCATCCACAATACTAATATTTGTACGCCCTATGGGCAGAGCACTGGCGCACCTTTATAACCTATATTTGTTGTTTATATATATATATATATATTATACTAGCACGACATGTGACCTTGACACCACTTAAAGTGACGCGCGAGGTCTATGAATGTTAGCAACTGGAATGAGGCACTCATGACTAACATCAGTCCCTAACACTATGCCGGCTTGACTGGGCATGGCAGCAAATCGAGCCTGATCCCGAAACGTGTGGATACACTTTACTGGGTTTATCGGCACGAACGGTGGATACTTCCCCGCCCCGGCAGACTGGGAAAACTACCACCATCAGTCTGTCTACCACCTATTTGTTGTTCTCGTTGACAGTATGTGCCATTTGTAATTTTTACATTAAACGAGAACTAATATTGTAAGCTTGCCATGGTGATATTTAGGTATATAAAAATAACACCGCTTAAAACAAAACTTACTAATATTAACCTGGGTCTAAATAAATAAATGATTTAAACTTAAATTAGATATGTCGTTAAGCAACCGGTTACTTTAGTTACCACATTTACTTATTTATAATAGGGTAGCCAACAGTGCTAACATCACACACTTATTTGTACTTAACACTAAATCAGAAGTTAGATGTTACACCTATTATAGGCGACCACCACATTACCACAGTAGCCTTTATTGCCTATAAGAAATAAAAAAAATATAAAATTTTCAATAAGCATACAAAAACTAAATATTATTCGAAAAACTAAATCTGAAACAATTTTTTAAAATATATATAATAAACATACAATTCCTTTTAGAAATAATAAAAAAAAGTAACGAAAATAACTAAAATATTAAGTACCTACTTCGAGTAATAAAGTAAAATTAAATTAAATAAAAATAAAAAAGTAATAATAAAAACATACATAAAATTTACTTATAAATTTTGGGCAAGTTGTTTTAGCAGTTTATGTTTAAATACTCTTTGGGAGTCTCCAAAGATGTCAAGATCTGGAAATTTTGCAGCATGAGCATTGTATTTAAAAAAATATATATATAATGCGAAAATTGTGGATGAAAGAGGCCCTGGCAGACCGAGACTCACATATCACGATCAAATAAATAAAACACTGGCTGAGGGCACATTAAAAAGCTTTCGTAACAAAAGGGCATGTATGATGAGGTTGATGAATGTCGACGACGAGAAAGAAGTATGTCGTGATCGTGTCAAGTGGCGCTCAATTGTCTCTGCCTACCCCGCAAGGGATCTGCGTGAAGATATTTATTTATTTATTAAGACTCAAACAACAGTATATATACTTCATCATCAGCCTGTGTCTCTCCACTGCTGGATGTAGGCCTCCCCCAAGGCTCGCCACTTCACACGATCTTCTGCCACCCTCATCCATCCCCCACCAGCGACCTTCCTCAGGTCATCTGTCCATCTAGCGGGGGGTCGTCCCACTCTGCGTCTTCCAGTACGTGGTCTCCACTCCAGAACCCGTCTACTCCATCGTTCATCGCTTCTGCTGTTCATATATACTTAACATTAGATTATTACACAGTTTTGAATACTTATCTAGTACATAAACTTTTTACAGTTGAGCACAGCATTTGTCAACTTGTACATGATATAAATAAAATAAATTAATATTTCCAGACAGGTCACACAGCGCCATCTAGTTTCCGTGGTAAGCTACGAGGCTTGTGTTACGGAAACTAGATGTGACCTGTCTGGAAATATATAATATATATATATATATATATAAACACCCAGACCGAGACAAATTATACAATGTACAACTTGTCCCCGGTGGGAATCGAACCCACGACCTTCCGAGTTCACGGCAACGTTTGTTATCACTAGACCACGGAGGCGGTCAAATATGTACAAGATATGTATGTATGTATTTTTTTTAAAGAGCCGTATTCTTCACTAATATATTTTTGAATTATGTTCAACTATGTGGGCAGAATTGCATGATATGTAAAAATTATAAACTTAGTAACTACTAAAAGTAGCCTTAGTAACTATTAAAAGGATTTTTGCGTCTATTGATGATAGCGCACTAGAAATTCCCTTTATTGTGAATAGAGGTGTAGTGGGTTCGATTCCGGCGCAGCGATGATTTGTTGTACAGAACGACGTCTAATAGCCAGACTGGGTACAGTTAACGGCAGAACACTTTTAGAAATAATTGCTTTAACTTCATTTTTATCTATAATATAGTCTGGGCTTATGGGGAGTCGTAAAATTTTATTTGAAACGCTTTTACCATAATGACATTAAACGAATGTGTTTATTTTTATTTTTATGATTATTAAGTATTACTTCAAATGTGTACTTGTAGTGACAACGCCCTCATATAAACTTAGCTTTTTTTTGTTTCACTTTATTTTGTTTGTATACAAATATTAGTTATGGGATGTTAGCAACTGAAGTCAGACATGATAATAATAATAATAATTTGTTTATTATCAGGCAACAGATGGCCCATATAAATACCTTACAACTAAAATACAAATAAAAATAACATTAAAATTAATTAATCTAAAGCTTCCGTATCTTCATCTTCTTGTGGTCATAGAAGTACCCATCAGGTACTGTGACCGACAGGTGCCGGCTGGACACGACTCCAGGTTAAAAAAAAGTGAATACACAGAGCTGGAAGAGCATTCTACATATTTATCGTGCGACAGATGTACGAGCGCAAATTTATACGTACACATAAAACTTTTTAGTTGGCGGCATATACTAACCTGTAGCTCTATTCTGTACTTAAGCGCAAACGTTATGTAATGGAATCCGTGAACTATATATGTATCACGCTATTAAAGTTGGTATTTGCATAGCCGCTGTCAAGGTCGAGCGCTTATAGAGTCCAAGACGAACAGGGACAAGATCCAAAGACAGCAGAACATATCGCTCAGAGTGGTTTTCCGAGCGCCATGGTTTGTGCGTAATTCCGTTTTAGCTCGAGATTTGGAGATGCCTACTATTAAGGAGTTTGTCGTCGGCCTGACTAGACGTATGTTCTATCGGGCCGACAACGGACACTTCAAGCATGACCAGAATATCGCTCCTTCTTGTGCACGGCCCCCAAACGGGAGACCACTTCCTAGAGAAGTACTCCTGGAGGAGAGCTTAAGCAGTCGAACCTAGCCCCCCTGGGTTCGTGAGCCACACGGGCGCTGTTATACTAGTAACGGCGCCCAGCACTAAACGTGCATGAATTACCGGCGGGTGATTACCCGCTGAGATCCTGCCGGGGAAATCTCTGATGTAAATAACAAAACCCACTAATAACGTTTGCGACTAAGGAACAGAATAGGGGGCTACTGTGCGTGTAATTTTGCATTAAATAATCAATTTAGTATTAAATGTACCTACTATATTATAGTATATTATATGTAAATAATGTAATGCACAGAATCTATTATTTTTTAAAAATAAACAATTTAAAAGAAAGGACTGAATTATATATGCCTGATATTGTATAACTTGCCAATCCGTCTGCTTAGAACGTGCAAAAATGTTAAGAAATACGTTCTGCAAGGCTGAACTTCAGCTGCAGTGAACTCTGGCTATAGGGGCTATAACTATAATTATGAATTATTGGAGAAAGAACTTTAAAAATCTCAATTATTTATGATGTTATAAGCTTTTCTTATATGCTAAAAAGATCGGTTCGAACCCCGGCATGTAACAATGAGAAATACACTTTTAGAAAGTAAAAGAAGTAGTAAAGTATGATCACGACCGTTTCCCTTTCGGGGTGGTCAGAAACCACGCTTATATAGAAGCAGATTGACATTTAGCCAACTTAACTATAGGCCAATCATGACAAGTGGCAAGCTCGTCGATGTCTCCAGCGTACCAATCTTGAGAAATATCACAAATAAATTATATATTAATTAAATGTATTTATTAATAAATGTTTTTGTGTCCCGACCAGGAATCGAACCAGGTACCTCCACGTCTAAATTCAACTTAACCGTTAAACCACGGAGGCATTTATATTGAAATGAAGATTATTTATGTGTCTGGCTGTACACACAGCGAGCGAAATTTATATTTTATTTAATGCAGTCTCATGTCAATAGCATTTGCCCATACCTCACGTTTTATTGACGAGATTGTATACCTTGGCTCATATATTACCTACGTATTTATTATTTGACTATAGTTAGCTGGAAAAAAACAATTTGAAAATATGCTGAAACAATGACGTTAGCCTATTCGTCCCTGGGATCCATGGAACATTTTACCAAAATCAGTTCAACAGCTCAGGTGTGAAGACAAAACAAACAGTCAAAGCTTCTATTACATTTATATTATTAGTACGGATATACTAATAATCGTAAATAGTGGAAACTATTTATTGATTATTAATCATTTTTAATTATTATTAACTCAAATCAATCAATATTTTTTATTTATACACAAAAAAGTGTAAAAGATATTGGTTCAAAGTAAAAGAATATTGTTATATTATATTATTTTATTATTAAATTCTGAGAATAGTTTTTATTTATTTATAGATTAGTTTTTAGTTTCATTTATAATTAGTTATTATTTTTAAATCTTACTTGTATACGATTATGTCTCAAAACTACGCATAATCAGATACACGTAATTAAAATTTGTCATGCTAAATTAAAAAAAAGTATTTTTTTTATATGCCCATACGTTGTTTTAAAAAAACCAAAATCTTTTTACATTAAAAATAACCAATGATACTGATTTCAAAATAGATTTCGAACGCGGTGCAAACATTTGAAAATCAAAACATAAAGACGTAGTTAACATGCCATAATTACCGATTCCAAAATAGAATCGCCAACTATCTGCAGAGCGGTAAACGGCAGCGAAACGCAATACCCTCAATCGGCTATGTACCTTTATTCGTGTTTATGTGTTGAAAGTCTTTATCTAAGGGCTTGTTTACACTGACACTATTGTTGGTTTGGTGCTAATAGACTTGAGCATTCAATTGTAAAAACAAAAAAAAAAAGTATCATCACGACCGTTTCCCTTTCGGGGTGGTCAGACCACGCTTATAAATAAGCGGATTCACATTTAGCCAACTTTACTATAGGCCAATCATGACAAGTGGCAAGCTCGTCGATGTCTCCAGCGTACCAAACCCAAGAAATATCACAAATAAATTAAATAATAATTAAATGTATTTATTTACATTATTAAATATTTTTGTGTCCCGACCAGGAATTGAACCCGGTACCTCCGAGTCTAAATCCACGGACTTAACCGCTAGACCACGGAGGCGATAACAGCATGTTAAACATTAGCCGTACTATTTTTGACGAACTAAATAACAAATAGAGAGAATCAAGTAAATAAACGGGGAAATCTAGGTACAAACAATGTGATGTTATGTTATCATAAAATCTATTATTTAGAAAGATGTCACATTTGATCGTCGCCTGTGCTTCATTTATTATTATTATGTATATAAACTGCCTTCGTGGTTTAGCGGTTAAGTCCGTGGATTTAGACTCGGAGGTACCGGTTTCGATTCCTGATCGGGACACAAAAATATTTACTAATGTAAATAAATACATTTAATTAATATTTAATTTATTTGTGATATTTCTCTAGTTTGGTACATTTTTTGTTTGGTCATGATTGGCCTATAGTAAAGTGGGCTAAATGTAAAGAGTGGTTTCTGACCACCGCGAAAGGGAAACGGTCGTGATGATACTTTACTTTATGATGTCTATAAAAAAACATGACTAATTAACTAGAATAATTGTTAAAATGCTCCTGTTAGACCACATGCTTATCATGTGAGCATTAACTTATTGTTAGAAAATTTTAGGTATATGTCTAGCAGCTACAGTTCTTCTAAAAATACTGAACCTAAGTAGTTTAGAACATTATTATTTTAATTTCCATAAGTTTCACATGTTACGCAAAGTTTTACTTTGAACATACTGACAATGTTCCCAAGAAAGTTTCAACAATATTGAAAGTTCGCTCAATGTGTACACTAGCAATAAAACTTTAGTGTACAACAACCTTTACTTGACATTAAAGGCCTTGGCACACCGGATGATCAAATTCAAAATATTTATTTTCCATATGGTTCACATGTAACACTCGAATATTGTCGATTTTTACAAATTATTTACAATGTTATTAAAATTAAAAATTAAACAAGCAACAAATAATAAATTAAAAAATTAAATTAAATTATGGATAGACCGAAATAAGTAAGTGACATTACTGCCATAAACAAATACTGTAGCTTGACCTAAATTCGAGGCATTATAGCCGTGTCAACTTATGATCTAAATAATTATAATTTAAAGCCAAATTATACAAAATAACAATAATAATTACGTGGCTGTATGATGTGTAATGTGCAAACGTGAATATGTCGGAGTGTGCGAACGAGAGAGAGACGCAAAGCATAACAAACAACTTGGATACAGTCAGAACTAATAAAATCAATACAATTATTAATACATATATGTACTAAACATAGTGGTAATAATGGTTGGACGTAAACTGGCAATTATCCATATTTATGTATGTTAGGCACACATTACTGCTATAAGTAAGTAAATATAACTAACTTAGAAACTAAGTAAATAAGATCGTGGCTGTAAAGAGGCCGTGTCACTTTACATTCTAAATACTTAATAATTATAATTTAACTGCCTCCGTGGTCTAGCGACTAAGTCCGTGGATTTAGACTCGCAGGTACCGGGTTCGATTCCTGGTCGGGACACAAAAATATTCATTAATGTAAATAAATACATTTAATTAATATTTAATTTATTTGTTATATTTCTCGTGTTTGGTACTCACATCTGGAGACATCGACGAGCTTGCCACTTGTCATGATTGGCCTATAGTAAAGTTGGCTAAATATGTATCCGCTTATTTATAAGCGTGGTTTCTGATCACCCCGGAAGGGAAACGGTCGTGATGATACTTTACTTTACTTTTATAATTTACATATAACATTAATACATGCACTATAATAATAATATATATTAATTATATTTTTACTTTAGATGCTTACGTTATAAATATTAAACAGGAGAGGAGGGGGTTGGACTATTCCTATTTTTACATTTGGGGAAGGAGGTAAAAAACTGACAAAAATCGTCGACGTCAAGTTAAAAGTAAAGAATAATCACGATTTTTCGGGGTGGTCGGAAACACGCTTTTTTTAATGAAGCGAATTCACATTTAGCCATAAGCTTTACTATAGGCCAATCATGACATGTGGCAAGCTCGTCGATGTCTCTAGCGTACCAAACTAGAGGATTACCACAAATAAATTATTATGTACCGACCAGGAATCGAATCCGGCACCTCCGTATCTAAATCCACGCACATACAACCGCTGGACCACGAACAACGTCTATTTTAGGTAATCGGTGTGCCCAAGCCTTATATATATATAAGATAATGGTAGTGTTTCAACTACACATACATATCTATTTGACGTCTCAAGTGCCATTTACTCTTATCAATGTAGGTTTTAGTAAAACTGTATGTATAGGAACTTCAAATAATTTTACTATTCGTAAAAATGTGGATATTGTACAAATAAATCAGCTTGGGGATGTTTTTGCGTTTGTAGTTAATACAGCCATATTGTGGTCACCTATCACTGACGTTGTAAAACTATTTTTTTTAAACTGTTTGCTTCTTTTAATATAATTAAGATTACATTATACGTAGTTTTTATTCGACGTAAATTAATATACATTAAGTATAAATTAAAATAATTAAAAATAAACTATAAATAAAAAATGTCATCTAGAGACGTCCCATCCGAGTTAGTCCCAAGGAGACTGACTAATACGTTGACAGAAATAATTGCCAGCCTTCCTGTCTCCAGACCTTTCCATCAACCGCTTTGACAACTCCTTGCGCCTGGTTTACTGAAGATCCCCATAGGCCCATTTAGATTTACTGTATGTTGGAGATTTTAATATTTTATATTATTTGTTTATTATTACGGTTAACTAACAGGATACAATTAATACATTACAAGTACTAATAACCATAATTTATAAGGTATGAATTGCAACCAAACTTTATTTATTTATTTAACACTTCAGTAAAGATACAAGATAAGATACACAAAGATAAAGGCGGGCTTTAATGCCGCGAGTCATTCTATCGTAGCCAACCATTGGGACAACTTACACGGCATGCCACATATAGCTTCTTGGATGATTAGAATCAACTGTGTTTTTTTTTTTCAGATCATACGTACGGTATTTTTTTACTATTATTATTAATATAACGTGAATAAAATATATTAATAATGTCAATTTGTGTTAAAAGTTATATAATTTATATTAGTATAAGTCAAATAGTAAAATGTCATTACATAAATTATTCCTTTCCGAAGAAACAGTATTTAAATAAATAAATAAAAGTATTTTTTTAAATTACTTTTTTTGGTAGCGTAGAGAAAGAGATAAGCTACGATATATCTAATACGTGAAAAAAGAAACCTCTAAAAATCAATATTTTCGGTCACAAACCCGATATATTAGGCTTCTCTTCTCACACTAACAGCTAGTTTCTCGAAAGTATTTTTGGTACTTAATTATTACTTAAGTAAAAAATAACAGGTTTATTTTTATGTGTTGCGGCATTACGTTCGCATTTTATATAGACTTATAATTTTTTTTTTAAATAAATAAAAATTAAATAAATAACTATATCTACTTCGTACTGGCCGCAAGAAAGAATTCTTTAAGCATTAAATAATATAACAAAACTCCGTAGAATCGGCACCTCATAAGACAAAGGCCCAACCTTTTTCGAACCTATAAAAAATGCCATAAAATTTCCATTACTTTTCAGTGGGGCGAGGAAACGAGCCTTTTCCGTCTTGTCAAAGGTTAAAAATGTCCATATAAATTATATGAAAAACTATGTAAACAAAGAGTTTATTATTAATGGTACACTATTTATATTGATGATTTAGGGTAGTGAGACCAGGAGGGTTAGTTTACTCGCGGAGGATTGATGTTAGCAATACTTTGGTCTATTATTTTGGAGAATAAGAGCGTGTGGTTGTTCAGTTGGAAGATTGCTTCAATCGAACAAAAACTTAGTAGTTCCAGCCCTAGCATAGCAAGACAGAAGACAAATTTCTAAGCATACCATGGATTCACTGTTCTGGTACCTGTTGCGGGGACTCATTTATTATTTTAATTAATTGTGTTTATATAGACAAACTTTTAGTATGACAATGTCTGTTTACAGCAGCTATTAGCAGTATGACAATGCCTATTTACTTCAGTTATTATTTTTAAGTGTATTTTTTTATATTTGTTTTGGATTAACTTATAGTATAACAACGCCTCTTTACAGCTATAATCTTAAGTGACATTTATATTTTTTATATCTGTATATTACTTGATAAGATGACAATGTCTATTTACAGCAACCATGATTAGTTTTGTGTGTAAATCACGGAGGTTTTTTTATTTTAGTTTTTATAATTCATTTAAAGTTGTATGGTTTAATGGCGTTCTATCTGGTATAATGCTGTAAATTAATATTGCCTAATATACTTATTGTAAATTTGACATGTATTAGCGCAATTATTTTTGTCCTAAGTCTAATTACAGAAAAGAAATGATTTGATCCTAACAAAAAAAAAAAGTGTGATGTGTAAAATGCATATAATAGTTTAACCAAACTATTAAAACATGACTATAATATATAACAAGACAAGACAAGAAGCCAAACGGTATAAAAATTAAAACTAGGCTAATCGTCAAATATTAATTATTGAATGTCAGTGCATTGTACGATATCTAATCGATGTGCACTAGTCACACTACATACTCGTTCAGTAGGTTTATTAACTGTTATCTATAAAGGTTAGAAGTGTTACTAATAGACGTTAGGTGGCGCAAATATATTTTATTCAATCATATTGTATAAAAATAGCAACCATCTTATTTGGTCTTGTTAATTGTAATATATTTTTAACTCACAAGACCATAGATCTTGTCGCAAGTCGGTCGTTCATTTATAACCTTCTGTTCATTCATATTATCGGTGCGCATATCAATAAACGTGGCGTCTGACTATAAATTTGATGCCGGCATCAAAGCAAGAGGCAAATATCTGGTTTTAGGAGTCTGATCTGTCAGTTCACGGGCACATGTTAAAATATATGAGATAAAATAAAAAATGAGCTTAGGGTTAAGTGAAATTTTATCATAACCACAAAGTCATTATTGGGTAAATGAGAAAAGGCAATCTTTCGTCAAATCCATCGCCTTATTCGAAGCCAATGAAAAAGCAATTCTGCTTTCGCGCTGTTTCGAACCAATAAAAGTAAAAGTAAAATCTTGTTCAGACTCCGCACGCAAAAATCCGTTTTAATGTCTTTTTGAGAACCTTAAACTGCGATCACTACACCCTACTTATAACGAGTCATGAATACTTTAATAGGTTTTTTTTTTTTTAATATAACTAAAGGTTAGCTGTTATATAGTGTTTGGGCATAAAGTTACCGGTAGATAGAAAGAGCGCTGCCCGGAAATTGCTTCTTAACACTAGCCGTGATGTAGCTTCTCAGAGCGTATTCTACCGACTATAACTAGGCGAGTATAACCTAATTCCTTCCTCTCCATTCCGCAACCGAACCACACGTACAGGTGAGAATATGCACCCACATACCGTAGTCACCATACATTCGCGTAGGTACCTATAAATTTGGTGACTCATACAATTGTCGCACAATAAAAATGTGGAACATTAAATGTGATAATGATGAAATAAATTAATTCAATTCAATTCAATTTCAAATAATTTTATTTCAGATATAATCCATATTCTTATATTTAACATATTAATATTACTTTACAATATATTTATTATTATATAATTAATTATAATTATTATTATCTTCCTATCTATAAATAAACTTAACCTAACTTTCCACCAGTACTGCAGTCCAGTGTTGCGCAATAGGCCCCCCCACACTGCCTGCAGCCACCCTCAGGATTCTATTGGGACTCCCGCATACCCGCCCCATCAGGGATGATACTTTCTTACGCATGATGGCGGGGAAGCCAATTTTAATAATGATTAAAGATAAATTAAAATTAACAGCAAGAATTGTAGCAATTTAAATTAAAAACAGTATTTAGCAAGTGTAAACTGAATCGCGTCTGAAGCGGGTGTCACTAAACTATCAAAAGGGTTCGTTCAAGTTTGGCAGACGAAGTTGGTGGCTCGACGGACCGTTACCATGGTTACTAAAACTTTGAAGTACTCAGAACAATTACTGCTGAGTTCTTGTATTTGTATTTATAGTCTGTTTCAGTCGTATATATAAACACATATATATATATCATCATCATCATCATCAGCCTGTGTCTCTCCACTGCTGGATATAGGCCCCCCCAACACTTCACACGATCTCCTGCCACTCTCATCCAACCCCCACCAAACCTTCCTTAGGTCATCTGTCCATCTCGCGTGGGGGCGACCAACTCTGCGTCTTCCCGTACGTGGTCTCCACTGTAGAACTCGTCTACTCCATCGTTCATCGGTTCTACGACATACATGTCCTACCCATTGCCACTTCAGCTTACTAATTTTGAAGGCTATATCGGTAACTTTGGTTCTCCGACGGATTTCCTCGTTTCTGACTTTATCCATCAGATAAATATACCAAACAATTACATAAACTACATGCATATACATATATATGTCAAAGGTTATTTGTCAGAAAATGCCTAACAGGCATTAAACTCGTCTATGTACCTAATTTTAAGTTTTGGTGCAAAAAAAATACAATAAAAATTCAATTCATTAATTTATTGTACCTATTAACTGTAAGTTACCCAAATAAATTATAACTAAAAAAACTAATATTACCTACTACAAATTTAAAGGTGACGGTTTCCGAGTGTTATATTTGTTCAGTAAAAAAGTACCAATTTTCTTTGGATATATCCAACAAACGTTCCAGGTGAATCATAGTCAATATACCCATGTCAAGACAAATTAGTTAATACGTTAATACGAGCGACACGTTACCGGTTGCTATTGGCAACAAGGCACGGCTCATTTACCTGCTATTTCATTACAGTTGTCAAGTGCAGGGCGTTTTGACGAGGGATCGTCCCTTAGTCCTTCAGCTGGCACTCTTATGCTTGGGCCACGATCCGATCTAAAATAGGAAACGTATTCGACTGCTATTGTGATCGAAACCCTGGTATCATCCTTAATCGTCATCGTCACAAAAATAAGAGATAATAAAAATATAAAATATAGTTAAAAAAAAAAGAACGATATTATGACAAATAATAAATATACATGGTTCAGAAAATGGTGTTGGAAGCAGGTTCCAACAACCTCTGTTATTATACTATATAGTTATTGTCTTATACGATTTGTCCATTTTAATTTTATAATACGAGTCCCTCAAAATCAAAATCAAAATATCTTTATTTTCCAGAATACTGTGTACAAAATAATAATGTGGTCTTATACATAATTTCCGAAGCATTCTACCGCTAGCGGCATGAAAATATTAAACATTTATGTTATAAGCTTAATATTACATACACATATACATGCATACATATATACACATATACATACACACACACATACATACACATATATTTATCAATAACAACTATATAAAATTACTATTATAATCGTATATTTTTTTAAATTTATATTTGATATACTTGACCGCCTCCGTGGTCTAGTGGTAACAGACGTTGCCGTAAACTCGGGAGGTCGTGGGTTCGATTCCCACCGGGGGCAAGTTGTACATTGCATAATTTGTCTCGGTCTGGGTGTTTATATGTATATATTTACAAAAAAAAAAAAAAGTATAATATGTAGTTTATCAACCATCTAGTTTCCGTAACACAAGCCTCGCAGCTTACCACGGAAATTAGATGGCGCTGTGTGATTGTCTGGAAATATTTATTTATTTATTATTTATATACGATATAGACATTTAAAAAGAATAGTATACTTGTATGTAGTCACACATATTGCATTCTTTCCAAGAATACAGCCTACGCGTCGCGTCTGTCCGAACAGAGCTGTCAGGTTCAGAAAAGTTTTTGTTTACTTGCTGATTGATGTATTGAGTTAATGATAAATAGTTTAGTTATGCTTTTTGCTGAACCTTTGTTTTGTTACCTGATACGTGGTAAAGTGTGCGTGTATATTGTCAAGACAAAATGTAAGTACATAATGCTGGTTATAGATTGTCGATTCCACTTCATGTCTTGAAATACTTAGATATTTTTAACATGCCTCAGTGGCCTTTAAAGCAAAATTCAGCGGCCAAATGTACAAATACAAGCATGTGAGTTGCTTGCTGTGCGCGTCGAGTTATGTATTGTAGGATAAATTTTGAAGCAGAAGTCTTTTACGCCAGAGACAATGTAAAATTATATTATTGAATTTTAGCTTGGTTTGCTTTTGAAATGCATAGTTTTTCACTAACACGTAAGTGGTTTTACGATCGTAATAATACTGTATATTCAACATCATATTCACAATGAGTATTTTGTGAAAATGTCTGTGAAGAAAATTTCAATCATTTGAAAACATTCTACGCTTATAGCCATATCTTTTGTACGCATATCCTAGCTATAAAAATGTCGCGTCTTGGAGAATAATAGACTACATAATATGTATATAAAGATCATGGATTCGGGAGGAAGAGGCACGGCCGATGATGCGTCAAATCACGTGGAACTAACGGTTGGACGATTCTCTTGTCGCGTTGTGCGGCGACTGCAGAGCTGCGAAGGTTTAGACAGGACATTACATAGCGTAGAGTAATTTTGTAGATATGATATTAAATAGTTTTATTATCAGGTGAAAAGCTATAAGCGTACCCTACACTACAACGTTCCTAGACGGCTAATTCCAATTAATTTAAATCGCTTTACAAGATCACTCTATGATTAACTGAACATATCAGCGAATATAACAGCCCCTTTTATTAAAAACTAGTTTGCTATAATTGCCAGTAAAAAAAGCATAACTATCTACTTTCTACGCAGACATAGTGGCATGGCTAAGCAGTCATCAATCTAAGTAAAATCAATCACTGTGATTTTAGTTAGTCCCATTCTTGGAACTCCCGTTTTGCTTATTATTACCTGAATAGAAAAAAAAGTCACATGTCATATGTCTCCGCAACATGCATCAAGCGGTGTTATGTACCTACCTGTCTTTAGACATGATAGTCAAAATCAAAGTAAAAAGTTCTGTGTTGTGTAAAAACTAGTTTTTTTTTATTTACATTAAAAGAAATCCAACGAGCTAAAAATAGAATTCTTAGACATGATTAGGTCACGCGAACGACTGCTCGTGATGATTCGTCAACTAAAACACTAGATCCCTCTAAATAAACCGCTTCGAGAAGCCGGCACATCCGACAAACATGTAAGAACGCTTTAAGCAACTGTTTACATAAGACAAGCAAACGTTCTTGAAATATTCTTTGCGAGCGAAGGTAAAACAATGAAAGAGTGCTTCGTCTCTGTTAACACAATAGGAATTTAATAAAGAGCAGATAGAATGAGCATTTTTTTTTTTTAGATGATTTGATTTGATTTGGGTGATCAGAAACCACGCTTATAAATAAGCGGATTCACATTTAGCCAACTTTACTATAGGCCAATCATGACAAGTGGCAAGCTCGTCGATTGCTCTAGCGTACCACACTCGAGAAATATCACAAATAAATTAAATATTATTTAAATGTATTTAATAAATATTTTTGTGTCCCGACCAGGAATCGAACCCGGTACCTCCGAGTCTAAATCCATGGACTTAACCGCTAGACCACGGATGATTTGACGTGTCAAGAGATTAGTTAGTCTATGGCGATCTCCCTTTATCATTGACGTGCCCACACGCCACCCTCGCTTCTCACTGCTTCGGCGCTTTTTTTTGTAAAATTTCAAGCTTTATTCTGAGCTGAATAGTTTCCAGTTGATTACCTGCGCCGTGTTATGTAGTGATTTGTTACCTGCAGGGACCTCTATCTCGTTTTGCAGAACAATTCAGCTGTGAATTATGTTTTTAGAAATGGTATTTAATTAGCAAATTAAGGGGTGGCTGCTGTTTTGTTTTGTGGCAATATATTTTAGTTACACAAATTGCGACTGTGATCCCTGTTAGAAAGGAGAAGGGACCATTATGCGAAACTATTCAATCCGAGTTTTTTAGATCGGTACGAGATTGAGGTCCCTGCAGGTAACAAATCACTACATAACACGGCGCAGGTAATCAACTGGAAACAGACACTTATTACTGACATCAGTCCCTAACACTATGCCGGGTGGACTGGGCATGACGACAATTCGAGCCTGATCCCGAAACGTGTAGATACACTTTACTGAGATTATCGGCACGAGCGGTGGATACTTCCCCGCCTCGGC
This sequence comes from Tinea semifulvella, assembly GCA_910589645.1. Classification (NCBI taxonomy): domain Eukaryota; kingdom Metazoa; phylum Arthropoda; class Insecta; order Lepidoptera; family Tineidae; genus Tinea; species Tinea semifulvella. The sequence goes on along the minus strand of OU342585.1, from coordinate 2,587,508 downwards.
CGACTGGGCAAATTACCAACCACTATTAGTCCGCCTACGACCTAAAGAAATTGTACATACAAATTTATATCAAAACACAATTACCAAGAACTATTCACTATAGTCAAAGCTAACCTAACGTTTGTAGTAGGTACGTGTCAAACTATTTCAACTATCATTAATTTAGCTATTAAATTGTTGATTGGGCAAATACAAATATTCCGTAAATATTTAAATATATTTGTATTCGTATTTGTTGCATCAATAGTAAAAAAAATATACTTTTCACTTATCAGAATTTTATCATTTGCGGAAATGTTAACTTAGTACGAACATTTAAGGTCAAGATCTGTTTATCAAGATTTACCGGGTTTCATTTCTGTACACCAAGGCTGGTTTGTTCCAAAACGAAGGCTGGATTGTTTCAAAACGAAGCCTGGAATTTCAAATGAACTAACTAGTTTTCGTGTAGATAAACTATAAATTCATATTAAACGTTGATTTATAGGCATTTTTTATTAATATAAAATATAACAGATCTTAAAACATAATTACAACAATTCTAAAAGTTACACAATCCAGCAAAGTTTCCACTTAAATATTAAACATACATTTTGCAAAACAATAAATAATAGGGATAAACTTAAAAACAATACCTATATAACAAATATAATCAAATAATATATATATTGAAATTATTTTTTTATAGTGGCAAAAATGGCTATATATATAATTTTTGCCACTATAATCAAAATAATTAATCTTATAATAAAACTTTTTTTTTAAATTTCTATTTTAAGACTACAACATGATTTTATTATGTATATACGAGTATAATAAAATTATGGAAATAAATATAGAAATAAAAAAAAATAGTGACAAAAATGCCTGGTTGGTGTATGTTTATATTTAGGACAAATCATGTTGTAGTCTACCTAAATAATTATAAATTAAGCCAACTTGTAATAAATGATTTAACTTTGACTCTGCAATTGTAACAACTAAAATTAAAATGACATAGAAAATGTCCCTATATAGCTCGCTACATGCTAAATCCGCGGTTGGTGGCTCGTGGTTCAAACCCCCCCGACATGTACCAATGAGAAATCAATTTTTTTTACGTACATTTGTCATAAATTTACAACACCACCGTTCCCGTGCATGTTAAGCCGTCGCTCCTGGTTCCACTAATACCAATTTGTGGAATCTTTTATTTATTTATTTATTTTAGAAAAAATCACAGCTTATTATATTAAACATATAAACAAAGTAACAATAGTGGAACACAAGCCAAAGAGATTTTATATTATTTAGACAATACAATTAAAACAGAAATAAGAGTAAAATATAGTTATTAGATTTAAATTAATAGTGCAATTGAATTGTGACTAGCAGAAGTAAAAGAATAATAATAATAATAAATAAGTGAAAACCAATAGGTTAATGATTATTTACCTAAGACAAAATGAATGAATGAGAGGCAGGAGCAAAATTATACTATATATACGTGTATAGTAGTATTCGTATATTAGCAAGCGAAGTGTATTTGTAAAGTTAGTCCGGGATAAGAGTTGTCTTGATACTGCCTCCGGTGATTAGTTAGATGTATCAGAGTAGAACATGGCTAAAACGTTAATATAGATAAGTCATTTACAGTAATCTAAACAGGTGAATGAATAAATGTGTGAAAAATGTATATATATACGATAGGTTATATATATATATATATATATATATTTATATCTATTCATTATATTATTATTATACTCAATTTAATTGTTTACCCAATAATAATTTGATTATCTTTAATAAATTGTCGTAATAAAATAAAAATGACATTAGATCCTCGCCAACCCGTCTGGCCTGCGCAGCGAGTGTAGGTCAAATTCTCCAGATATATGTTCTGGAAAGCCCATCTCCAACAGGGGAGGTCTAGGACGCTGTGTTCGAGGGGCTGTAATGAAATGTGTTTTTATTTAATATGCTATGAATAATGTATCTATATCTATCTAAACGGAACCGCTGAAGTAAGCGACGAATTCCTGGCTCTTAAGGTTGATCTCAAGATTAGATGTTAACTTAAGTAATGTCTGCCTCTTTCAAGTCATACTTGAGTGAATGCCGGATCTTAACATTGATTTACTAATCTGGGCCTTTAACTCGCATCCCGCGTCGTTCAGCCACGGCCAAGTAAAGTACCTAAACTGTAAGCTAAAATTAATACCTAACTATTTAGGTTTGTGTAACACGCGAAGGCCTCAATAAAATATTTGTGGTTCGTGTGGCCTCGACAATTCTTCTGTTTGATCACGATTGATTTAACATTCAAAAAACATTTCCATTGACTTGGAATAAAATAGACGTCAGAATAAAAATATTTACAAAATACCATCGAAAATGACATAAGTACATACCAGTTGGGTTTTCTAGACCGCTCCAACGCCTCCAACTGATCTATTGAGTTTTGGTAATGTATTCCAGGAATTAGGAATCTAAACTGAAGCGGTAGACGCAATTAACCGGTTTTTTACCGTTTAGTGTAGAACTAATGTCGGGCGACAGTGGCTGGGGCCAGTTGCTCCCATTATTGGACCATCAGGTGGGCGTTTGCATCGTTTGGCTTGACGGCAATTCGCACCGACCGAAACACTTTACTGGGTTTATCGGCACGAACGGTGGATACTTTTCACGACAAATCACTTCGTTCCTCCCACAACTCTCTTCTTGCTGTCCCTTCCCATACTTCTAGTTTTGTTTCAAATTCATTCGTAGTTGTTGCCACAAATTTATAAGATTAAATAATCTACCATAAAATATAAGCTACAAGCACCTACATTAGCATTAAAAATAATGGTTATTCTGATTTATTATCTCAACGGTTGTAAGTATATTATTAACATATATGTATCTATGTAGAACTGCCTCCGTGGTCTAGCGGTTAAGTCCGTGGATTTAGACTCGGAGGTAACGGGTTCGATTCCTGGTCGGGACACAAAAATATTCATTAATGTAAATAAATACATTTAATTAATATTTAATTTATTTGTGATATTTCCCGAGTTTGGTACGCTAGAGACATCGACGAGCTTGCCACTTGTCATGATTGGCCTATAGTAAAGTTGGCTAAATGTGAATCCGCTTATTTATAAGCGTGGTTTCTGACCACCCCTAAAGGGAAACGGTCGTGATGATACTATCTATATATAATTATAATTTATGTATTATTATTAAGTATATTATATATTTATATGTAGTTATTAAAATATTACTCATAATTTATATTTTAATATGTGTACACCTACTTTTCAGTTAAGTTGTCCCATTGGTTGGCTTTGATTGAATGTCTCGCGGCATTAAAGCCCGCCTTTGTGTTTGTACATTAAAGTGTTAAATAAATAAAATACTTCTCGGCCCCGGCAGACTGGGGGAATTACCACTATCAGTCCGTCTACCACCTATTAAATTCTGCTATTATGCAGAACCGAAGTTTTTATAGGAAATACTTATTATGACGGTTTGAAGTCTACTTCTGCTATATATCAATGGTAAATGTTACAATACTCGTAATTGACGTCAAATTAACACTTTGTTGACTTTATAGGGCTTCGTTTTGAAACTGTTTGCGATAAAAAAGGTGTTAAACTTAGTTTCATTACCTCTTAAAGATTTGTCACGAAGTAAACTTACTAAGTATAAAATATTTTTCTGACAGCTTCAAGCTATCTTTTGCGTATTGCGAATGAAATCTTCGAGTGTCTTACTGACTGTACGCCTGGTTGCATAGTCAAGCTGGCCGTCTCATTACTGCTACTAAACACAGAGTCCTGGACTTAGGCCTTTCGGAATATATGTCTTTAGAATTTGGCCTACTTCACTACGCTGGACAGAATTATTCGCGAGGGTCTGATGTCAATTCTAATGTCAATGTATTAACGATTCCACAAGGTGGTATGAGTAGAACCGTAATTAAGGTGAGTTTTGACCGCCTCCGTGGTCTAGTGGTAACAAACGTTGCCGTGAACTCGGGAGGTCGTGGGTTCGATTCCCACTGGGCGCAAGTTGTTCATTGTATAATTTGTCTCGGTCTTGGTGTTTATATGTATAATATGTATATATTCACAAAAAAAAAAGTATAATATGTAGTTTATCAACCATCTAGTTTTCGTGACACAAGCCTCGTAGCTTACCACGGAAACTAGATGGCGCTGTGTGACCTGTCTGGAAATATTTATTTTTATTTATTTATTTTCACCTTTAATAAGTCTACAATTTGTTGGAAAGATGAGGCGTGTCACAAATGTCGATACTGGTGGGCTAGTATCTTTTAGCTATTTATTTATTAAGGAAAACTATTGACATTTAATTCACAAGTATAGATACAAAAATAGAAACAGAAAGTCATTATGAACGATGAAAGCATCTACAAACTATCACTTCATGCAATAAACTAATAACTGTACAATAACAAAAACTATTATCGTTTAAAGAACATTAAGTTAAGCGCATTTCTCACTGCCATCACCTTGTCATGAAAGGTATCAACATCAGTTTCATCAATGAATGCATTAAGAGTATTACAAGCTCTAATTAAAAATGTATTTTGTCTGTAGTTAGTGTTTATTTATTTATTTAGTACACACAGCAGTACATATATTATCACACACATAACATAGTATAATTATAGCTTATCTAATATATGTACCAATTAGGTGTCACAGCATTCACCAATACAAAAAGAAGAAGAAGTTAAAAACTTATTACTGTTAAAACAATTAAAAACTTACTACTGTTAAAACAAAAAAAAAAAAAAAATAACAAAAACTAATAAATTTAAAAATTTACAAAATAAAAATATGACTTCTAAAATAAAATTATACATTTTTCTCTTTTTTAAGAATTAATTAGGAAACATAAAAATTGCGCAAATTTGGTACCTTAAAAAAAAAAAAAAAACGAAAACAAAACACTTGTTAAATAAATTATAAGCTACTCAAATATTGATGGTTTGAAATGTTCGAGAACATTTTTTCTGAATACATTGTAACGGTCATGAAATATGTCTATATCATTATTGGCACTGCAGAGACTACTGTAGGTGTTGCACATTCGGGATGTTGACGAATGTGAACCTACATTAGTTCTTGAGGGAGGACAGCACAGGATCTTGGTTATAGGGCGACGTGGAATATTAAAGGGTACTGTCAGGGAAATGTGTTGCAAGAGTTCTATACATCCAGTCTGGCCATTGACAATTTTATGTAATAGTAAAAGGTCATGTATGGATCTACGTGATTTGAGAGCAGTCATTTTGAAGAAATCTAAACGTTGGTTGTACGGACATCGATGTGAAATTGCTGGGGCTTTGTATGCTAAATACCTAGTAAAAGATCTCTGAATGCTTTCAACTCTTTGAGAATGTATTGCATATGAGGGATTCCATACTGAACATGCATATTCCAAGTGGCTACGTACTAATGAATTGTATAAATAAATTTTCGTTTTAATTGTAAACTCTTTTGTGTTACGTTTTAGAAATCCCATCATTTGTGCAGATTTTTTTACTTTAAGGTTAATGTGGTCAGTATATTTTAATTTATTGTCAATAATAACACCCAGATCTTTAATTTGTGTTACTTCAGCTAATGTTTCACTATTGAGTTGATAATTAAAAGCAAATGGAGACCTCTTCCTAGTAAACTTTATATGGAAACATTTTTTTGCATTTAAAATCATGTCATTCGCTTCACACCAGTTACTTATCTTGTTAATGTCACTCTGTAATAATAATGAATCTGTTGTAGTTTTAATGGTTCTAAATATTTTAAGGTCGTCTGCAAAAAGTGAATACTTGCAGTATTTAATATTTTCTGTAATATCATTAATAAAAATTGAAAATAATATCGGGCCCAGGTGAGAACCTTGAGGCACTCCGGATTTAGCATAATAAATAGATGATGTGAAACCGCTGAAAGCAACTAGTTGCGTTCTTCTTTCAAGATAGTATGATCTATAGTATGTTCGCCATTGGTATGCGAAAAGTGGGCTTGTACCGATTGGTCCGCACTGGTGTATTTATGTCCAGCCGGGATAGCAAGCTATTACAACTTGTCATCAAAAATCGACGTCGGACCCTCGCCAACCGACTGGATTCTCCAGACATGTGTCCTGGAAGGCTCATCTTTAACAGAGGTCTAGGACGCTGTGTTCTTGGGGCTGTAATGAATGAAGCAATTTTTATAAAATATAAGGTTTTTAACTAAATATTTAGGCTTTCATTTATTCGCTTAGTTATGAGTTTTCCCGTGAGTGTGCAAGGCAGCAAGATTAGGATTCCTGATTCTGACAGGTCGGGACTAATGGCTACCTTTTATCAAATATTAAATCTCTTATTCAGTCAATTTTACGCCCTATTGTATATCCCTGAGTTGAAAAAAGGGAGGATTTTGTTAAAACGTTTGGTTTCATAATTTAAATGTTTAAATAGTAAAATGTTAAGAAATAAACGTAAAATTAATTTTGCAAATATAAGGTCGCAATTATTGTGAATAAAGATAATAAATAGGATATAAAAACAGAATAAGGTACAAAATTGAAACAAATCATAATTGTTTATCCTTTTTTACTAAGACTATCTAAATCTAAGTATAAAAAAAATGGCGCTATTTTTAAAGTTAAGGATTGAGGGATCCCTATTCGCGAGATGCAATCACTACGCGCAATGCTTATTGTATTTTTTTTTGCTTTTACTTTCTTTTCTTGCTTATTTTAAAACTTAACATGGTCATGCAGTTTTTTTAATTTTTATTATTTTATATATTGTTTCTTTATCTTTGTTTTATATATTTTTTATTGTTATTGGCGCGCGAGGTCCATAAATGTTAGCAACTGGAATCAGCACTTATATATGGCACCAGTCCCTAACACTATGCCGGATTGACTGGGCAACCGGAATTTGAGCTTGATCTCGAAACGTGTGGATACTTTACTGGGTTCATCAGCACGAACGGTGGATCCTTCCCCGCTCCGGCAGATTGGGCAATTTACCATCAGTCCGCCTATTTATTATTATTTGTGAAATAGGGTGGGACTATTCGTCTCCAAGTCACTGCGACCAGTAGTGATCTATTGTGACCTCCCTAGATTATAGTTCGTTCGCTAGCCCTACGGCTTCAAGGAACCTTAGTATAGGCTTAGGAGCGAGGCGTCGCACCTCCTCGGGGCTTAAACTGTGAGCACCCAAGATGGTGCTACGCTTGTGATGCAGGGCATAACAGTCGCAAAGGAGATGGACAGGTGTCTCAGACACCTCGCGACAGAATCTGCATTTATCTGTTTCTACGAAGCCCATGGTAAACATGTGCTTGTTTAATTTACAGTGACCAGTTAGGGCTCTAGTGAGAGTTCTTAATTTAGGTTTGCATATCTGAAGGGCTTTGTTTGTGTACTTACCTGAGTAGCCAACGATTAGCTCCTTCGAGTGCCTCTGCCCTGAAGTTGCCTGCCATTGTGCGTGTTTCCATTTTTTTAATGCTGCGCGGAAAGTGCTTTTCGATAGTCCACAGAAGGGTTCTGGACCCATCAGTGCAGACTCAGCTCCTTTCCTGGCCAGTTCATTGGCTATTTCATTTCCAATGATGCCACTATGCCCAGGTACCCACTCACCCTAGGACCCCACGGTTGTACTGGCCCAAAGAGTTAAGAGCCTTGATGCATTCCCAGGTAGTTTTGGAGTTACCTTCCGTCGAGTCAAGTGCTTTTAAAGCAACTGACTCGACGGAATAAATAAAAAAAATATCAGACCGCCTACCACCTAGAGAAATTGTACATACAAATTTGTATAACAAAACACAATTACCAAGTACTATTAACTATAGTCAAAGCTAACCTAACGTTTGTAGTAGGTACGTGTCAAACTATTTCAACTATCATTAATTTAGCAGAACAAAGCTTTACACAGCCCGTATAAATATCTACACTTAGCGGCAAAATTAAACCCAACCCACTTCTTAAAGTATATTAATACTATGAATAAAATTTTTTTTAGACCCTAATTACCTGCAAATTTATTAATTTAAATTATTATAAATACATATAAGGACCTTATATCTATATGTAAAACATAAATTTAAATACTAATGCAAGACTAAAAAATACTTTACAATTACCTAATGATTCTGACATATTTAGAAACTGAGATTATATTTGACATCACCTAATAATCTAATGTACCTATCACATCAAGCGCAATCCTGTCTTTTATAATTTAACATTCTTGGCCTTTAATTTATAAAATTACTATATTTACATTAGTATTTAGTATATTTTATATGTACGAGTATTTACCTTTATTTTATTTTATATTTTGTAATAATATTATTATGTGTATAAATTAATAAATTATATTTTTGAATTTCTTTTAATTATTGCACTTAGAATCTGATTTGTATTTTTAGATTTAGTACAATCGAGACCGGTCTCCCTGGTGTGAGTCTCCAATAGAAAACTATGTACATAGGATTATAATTTGGAAACAACCGATTAATAATTAAAAATTAGACCCGGGTGGTTAATTTTGCGTCTGTGTGTAAACATATAGATAAATAACACTTGGATAAGCGTATAAGTAGTTTTACTACGTTTTCATAGGATATTTTATTTTTCCTGTTCCAAAAAAGTGTCGCAGGGGAACTGATCATAGGCGCACAAAGCTGACGAGATGAAAATATAAATCTCCCACTTTTCAGAAACGCTGATTCATGTTAATAAATTTTGCCGTTTCTGTTCGAGGGTGTCGCAGTTTGACACATTCGGTGAAGCAATAGAAATATTGTGGGGATGCTGAATCACAAATTTGTTATAAGCTTTTGTGCGACTGACTTGGGTTTGATCTTGAGGGGTGCTGATAGAAATGGTTAAAATTATCGACTCCGATCAGCCAATCACGACGTTGAATGCCAAATCGTTAGGGGAAAGTGACGATAAAATAAATGAAAACAGCGTGAACACATCTTGAATATGTTTTAATTAAAATTTAATAATTAATACATTTTAAGGTGAAGGTATACTTTTTACAATACCTCTTTTAATTAAACATTCCTCCAAACTTGTAGCAGATACAAAATTATGTCTACAAGTTGGACTTATCGCGTCACAAGTCTTTAATAAATTTTGTTTAAAGTTATAAAATATTATAGTATTGGAACGTTTTTCTAAATCTGTCACAGATGCAGTTAGATTCATCGCCACCGTAGAGTCCATACTGAGCAGACCAGTTCCGTCTACAATAATTATTGTATTCTCATTTACTGCAGCTTTAATAATAGCTTTACGTACATGTTCAGCAGCACAATAAGCTACCCTATCAATTAAATTGATAACAAAAACACTTCTTCCAAGCACCATAACAGTATTCACATTAAATAGTGGTCTTGAATTTTTATATAATAACATTACAGCTTCTGTAAACGTACCTACTACTATACCATACTCTAATCCTAAACCCAAACACATAGCCATCGTTAAAACCCAAACAAAACATTCACGTTTACTATTTCTCCAAAGCTTAACAAATATACTAAAATCTACCATTGCATACATCGCAACCACAATAAGCCCTGCTAATGAAGCTTTTGGAATATAATAAAATGCTGAGGTCAACAAACTTAATGCCAAAATTAAAACTAAACCTTTAAAAATCCCTCCTGCAGGCGTTTGGACTCCTGATGCATTATTCAAAGCAGTTCTTGTAAAAGATCCCGTTATAGGCATACTTCTAACAAAAGACCCAGCTATGTTACATAATCCTAAAGCAATAAGCTCTTGTGTAGCGTCTAAAGGTGCTCCACCAGAAAACGCTTTAGAGATGGCAACTGTTTCTAGAATTGCTACCATTGGAATGACAATAGATCGTGGACCATAAATATTTAACATGTCTACAAAAGAATATGTTTCATTGCCAACTACCGTAGTAAATGGTGGAGGTCGTATACTCGGTATTCCACTACCGATGTCACCTATTAGAATTAATGGTTCTGAATCTGCTAAAATCTTCAGTATATACGCAATGAATATACCTAATATAACAACAATTGCATTACGCCCAAGCGATAAAAACCAACGACATTTTTCCGATGCATCACCATTACGATTACAACCCTTACCTATTTTTTGAAGAAATACTAGTAACCCTATCGTAAATATGGATAACAGAGGATCCCATAGTTTTGCTGTTTTAATGTTTTGGGAAAAATAATACACAGATTGTATGAAATAGTTTCCAGATTTTCCCTCTAAACCAAAGAAGGATTTTAATTGTCCTGCAGCTATTTGCAGCGATGCCGCTGTGGTAAAGCCACTGATTACTGGAGCTGAAATAAATTCTACTAGAACTCCTAATTGCAATATCCCTAAAGTTAGTTCCACTACACCAGCAAGAAAAGCTGCGAGTACTGCAAAATCTGCCGAATGAGCGACAACATATTTGGCGACCATAGCTGCAAGAATTGCAGTTGGTCCAACGGTAACATCTTTACAGCTTCCAAAGAACAGATACACAAATCCTCCCATTAGACTGGAGTATAAACCATATTCAGGGGATAAGCCGCTTACAACTGCATAGGCTATGCCTTGTGGTATAGCCGTTAATGCTACAGTTATACCAGCTATTATATCCTGAAGTAACTTTGTAGAATTATAATGCGGTAGCCACTGTAATATTGGTAAACGTCTTTTTAAAAGTTTTTTGCACTTCATTTTTGTCCATCTCATTTTTTACCTCACTTTTAATAGAAACAACTTCATTCGTATGCAACAACAGACTGTTACTTTAGAATAAAACAATGTATCTTGCAGATAACTACTACTTCAGATAGGTAATGCATTTAACGATTTATCTCAAAAAAAACTACAGTTAATTCCATCACGCTTAGAATGACGCAAAATTCATGATCACGAATAATGATATGTAGTAGGTATTTAAAAATGTTTCCACGAGTCGTACTATACAGGATGTAAAATAGAACGAAGTCTAAAATGGTGTACTTTATCTTATCAATAATTTACTATACATTATACAGGTGGACCCTATAGATTCTATATACGGTATGGAGACTAGGATTAAAGAACTTATATAATATAATTACAAAGTACCTTACTATACATACATTTTTATTATTATTTAATATATACATTTACTTAAAGAAAGTAGCATCACTCCACTTGTACTCTTGAGATCACAACACCAGCTCTAGACACACATTCGTCAAAATTTCCGGCTGTCATAAATTTATCATTTGCTTTAGGCGCTACATCCGTGCACATCCTTTTTAATTCTGGAGTGAAATTCATGAAAATAATATTGACCGAATTTCTATCCAAGTCTTTGACTCCGGCCATCAAATTAGCTGCAACTGTTGAATCCATATTTTTTAAATCTGAGCCATCAATAATAATTAGATTTCCAGTACATTTCTTGAGTGCAGCTTTAAATATAGCACCGCGTACGTGCTCTGCAGCACAGTATGCTATTCTATCATTAAGTGGAATCACAATTAATTCCATCGATTCGGTTTTAACGGTCTTTACCTGCACTGTAGGTCTTGCTGATCGATATAATAATATAGCAGCTTCTGCCAAAGTTCCAGCCATTATTCCAAATTCCAACCCAAGAGTTAAACTCACGGCCATTGTCAACAATAGCACTAAAAGCTCTCGTTTACTGTTTCTCCAAAGGTTGACAAAAATATCAAAGTGTACCATCGAATACATAGCAGTGATAATAAGTCCAGCTAGTGACGGTTTCGGAATAAAGTAAAAGGTTGATGTTAATAAACTTAAAGCCAAGATTATGATAAAACCTGTAAATATTCCTCCAGCTGGTGTTTGCACTCCAGAAGCGTTATTTAATGCTGTTCTGGTAAATGAACCTGTAACTGGTAAACTACGCACAAATGACCCGATTATATTACAAAAGCCCAGGGCTATCATTTCTTGCGTTGCGTCCAATTGTTTACCTCCAGCAAATGCTTTTGCAACTGCGACTGACTCCAAAATAGCTACCAAAGGTAAGACAATCGACTGAGGACCATACACGTTTAGCATGTCAACAAAACTATATGTCTCGTTTCCAACAGTTGTAGAAAAGGGAGGAGGGCTAAAACTCGGCAATCCGCTGCCAATATTTCCGATTAGTGTTATAGGTTCAGTATCAGTAACTATGTTTAAAATATATGCTATAATCATTCCAACGAAAACAATAATTGCGTTTCGTGCTAAAGAAATAAACCATCTTGTTTTTTGGATTCCATTTCCAGTACGTTCACACCCTTGTCCAAGTCGCTTAAGTAGAAATAGCATTATGATTGTAGAAATTCCCAGAATAGAGTCCCAGAGCCTTGCAGTAGTAACGTTTTTAAAAAAGTTGAACATTGATTCGGAAAAATTGTGTCCGGCTGAGCCTTCGAGGCCTAAAAGTGATTTCAGTTGACCAGCAGCTATTTGAAAAGCAGCAGCTGTTGTAAATCCATTGATAACTGGCCCCGATATAAAATCGACAAGAAATCCGAGTTGTAGTACGCCCATTGCCAATTCTACGAGGCCTGATAGAAAAGCTGCAAGAACAGCAAAATCTGCTGATCTGCCCATAACATATTTTGCTGTCATTGCAGATACAACTGCTGTTGGTCCTACAGTTATATCTTTAGAGCCACCGAAAAATAGATAAACAAATCCTCCCATAATTCCAGCATATAGGCCATACTCAGGCGACAAGCCTATAACAACCGCATATGCAATACCTTGAGGAATTGCTGTTAAGGCGACTGTAGTTCCAGCAATCATGTCTTGTAACAGTTTTGAAGTAGTATAATGGGGTAGCCATTCGATGATAGGTAGACGTTTTCGTAATTGTTGGACACTACATGCACTTTTTCTTATTTTTTTCATTTTAGCACTTATAGTTCGCGATCTATTAACAGAATTGTCGACTGTCATTTTGATACTCTGTGTTTGCAATAGAAAATCTGGTGTGCTACTGTCGGTCAAGATTTATTACTATTGAGTAAACATAACTATTATCTACAGCCACTTCACTTTATCTTATGAGGCAATTGATTTGATTTTTCAATTGTTTAATCCAAGATGACGTCATTAGAGCTGTCAAACAAAAAGGGCGTTGATAATGAGCCTATCTGTGACATTTTTTCTTATATCTGTCGAAATGTTTGTTAGATTTTGTCCATGGTAGAGTAGATTCTCCAATCCATTTTCCTTATTTTCATAACAATAGCTGACGTGAGATGACATTGTGAAATTGATAAAATAGCTTTTCAGACGTGAACTCTTAAAACGTTGTAATATTTTTTTTTACTGAACACATACTATAGTAGAATTACTGACCAATCCGTAACTTTATCTTAATCCTAGCTGACATCTATTGCTTAGTATCGTCCCATCCCAGTTTCATCTGCGTACTGCGTGATATTATCAATTCTTAATATCAGGTTTGTAAGATTGGAGATTAAAACTGATAAGAAATTGTTGTCTATTGCATTAGCGTCACTGCCTCTTGTATGTGTCAATCACTTCAGAAATCATGATCAAGAATAGCACTAATTGTGAATGTGTTTACTATTGTTTTTCTTTATGCATCTTAATTGTTATAATACAGAACCTTATCTGTTTTCTTTTTTTTTGCCTAGCTACACTGGCTACCTGGCTACACACATACACTGCATGAATGTAGACATTGACATGACGCAGGGCGTTTCATTGAGTTAGGTTTAAGAGTGTACAACAGACATCAAACCGCTTGCGTGGCGTCTACTTCTAGTAGTATCAGGTCTGTTATAGAGTTGCCTGAATCTATATTTACGCCTATACTCGTATTTAGTTTTGCGCAACAAACAATAATACAATTTAAAGTTAACAATAGGTAAAAGAAAGCCTATATTTTGTTTTTTTTTCTAACCACAAAAGAGTAACGGCTCACGTGTGAACCCCGGATCGTATATCCTGATTCTGTAGGGTTTAGACAGCCCGGCTGTTATACGTGGCCGATAGTGAGAACTAAAGTGATGGGGTTCAGATAAGAGTGTTTGAAGAGACCATGCTCCCGCATACAGAATCTGTTGAATTAATTCCACATAACCAGACCCATTTGATATCGTAAATGGCAAATCTCGCTGATATAATGAAAACTGTTAGTTTTACTGTTTTTAATTTTTAAATATATAAAGAGTAATTTAAAATAAATAATTACTTGTGCAACATTTCTAGCAGTCTAAGCACAAGAACTTATACGAGTACATTACAAATACTTCCAAATCTTGTTTTTCTCCTTTAAGCTCGCAATAAAGCGTCGCAGGAGAAAATAAATCATTTCAACATCATTAATTTCATAAACATAATAGCTAACGTAATAGGCAGTTTTTAAGAGAAATAGCGGCGCATATGAAAGGTTTTTTAATAGTCAATAAAGACGTAATTACTTGAGGGGACTTGATGATCAATCATCATTAACTCATAGTGAATCAACTTAATAGAGGGGATCAACTACTGTTTGGATATAGAAAAAAATGATAAAAAGACGCGCTTGAAGAAGTAAATGATAAATTAGTTTATAATACTTAAAAGATTAGGAAGCCAGAAAAAAACCTTACTATGCTAAATTGACAAACGAAAAAGGTTAGTTGTCAGAAAATGCCTAACAAACATTAAACTCGCCTATGTACCTAATTATTAGTTTTGGTCCATTAAAGAATTTAAATAAATAAGGAAAGAAGATTACAAGAAAAAAAATAGTACTTAGTTATAATCTTTAATTCGTACATAAGCCATAATGTTGGTTTAATACAGTGGAAGTTGGTGCGAGAGAAATTGCAGCAAAATCTTTATATCACTAACTGAAACAATTGGGCCTAAGCAGGTTTGCCGTCAATACATTTATGGAACGTGCTTCTAAGACGGCATTAACGGAATCATGTAGTATTTCGTAGGGTAGAGAGGTAGAGTAGGGCAGAATGGTGGATGAAAGCCGTCGTGGTGCGCATTAAAAAAAATAACGTCTACTTTGTGTTGTATTCTAAGCCTAAAATTTAAAAAGTAAACTGTCAATAATAAGTGTCGAGAGTTCAGGCTCGCTATTAAATTATCATTTAAAGTCTATATCACAACTTAAAGACATAAAGTATATCAAATTTGCCGCTGTTTCATTTCACCGAATACTTTGTAAACCAGCAAGCCCGGGACACCATTCTTTTTATCACTCTATCCCAAAGACGATGGTGGTGGTGAAACTAAAGTAATTCAAAACCTAATGAGAACATTACTGTAGTAAATGCCAAATTAGAACGCAAGAGAAATGTTTTATAACTACTGCATGGAAACCGTAACTAACAATACATAAATTCAAAATTAATTCCTACGAGAAGGGTAGAGGAATTAAGATGGATACGGGAAATTTGATGCCTCTTAAACGTTGGTAAGACCTTTCATTTTCACTATAATTTCTGTTACACACCTATATATAATAACTCTGCTGTGAACGCAAAGAATATTAAATTGTATTAGGCAGATGAGACATACCCTTAAAAAATATATATAAATTTAATTTTAAATTGGTTAATCTAACTATAAATATTTACATAAACTTTATAACTTATATATTTAATTTTTTTATAATCATTGACATATTTGTCTGGTTGCGGTTTAACGTTGTCTTTATAATACATGGGGAAAACAGTCGATATTATGCTGTTTAATATATAAATCCCTGAAATATAGACCTTCAGCTGTGGATTACGGTCAAAATAACTTTGTTAATATTTTTATCAAGTGTCATTGGCTGGGTGACAGTAATCGAAAATCATTTAAGCAAATCAGTCTGTTTGACAATAGCAATAATATCTTGTCCTGCATTTTCAATTAATTTTGTTCAATTATCGTAAGATTGAGAAAAATATTCAGTTTATCGGGTATTGATCACAATTTCGTTCTTTATTTAATAATAATGAATTATTTAAGCTAAATAATTATTAAAGTATAATCACTACCGTATCCCTTTCGGGGTGCTCAGAAACAACGCTTTAAAGAAGCGGATTCACAGTTAGCCAACTTTACTATAGGCCTATCATGACAAGTGGCAAGCTCGTCGATATCTCAAGCGTACCAAACTCGAGGAATATCAGAAACGATTTTGTAACTCCGCAGACTTAACCACTAACGGAGGTTGAGATTTAATCAAAAAATAAACAACAAAAAATTTGAAATACCTATACTTTACATAAAATATTCTCTGAGGCAATGATCCCAAAACGTTTAGTATTGCGTATCTGTTTGCTATTATTCTTTGGCCTGTAACATGGGCGGTAACAGACCCCTATGATTAACGAGCAGCCCTCGTCCGCACGTTATCAGTATTTAAGCTGCAATCGAGCTGCAAACGGCTACCTGCAGCGAGAGAGTTATGTTCGGGCCTTCCTTCTACTTCATGAAACTTTGGGAGAGATATTAGGATTAAACTTAAAATCCTATTAATTGCCGTTTTTACAGTATTTTGCCTTCGATATTTTACTGAGCAAGTGTTTTTTCTAAATATCAGAATAGAGTCATGTCATAATCCACATTTGCCTAGAGTACGTTTTTCATAGGTTCAGATTTATATTTTGCTTGATTTAGCCCTAAAAACTGTTCTCAAACTCTATATGTGTATCCAGACTTGACTGGTTTCTGGCCTTCATTATGATCAATAAATTTTTGATTTTGCTTGTCATCCACCTCGTTTTTGACCTGCTTGAGCTGTGGGATGGCTGGCACATGCGTTACGTCCGTGATCGGGTGCTGCTCTGTGGTCCTGGGACCTCTGCCGAATATATGTTTTTTTTGTTGCGTAATTCCGTATTTGTTTTAAGTAAAAAATCTGATATAGCTGAGTTTTCCTTGCAAATTTCTTCCTTGTCAAATTAAACAATAACACGTCATTGGCTAACTGCTGGTCTTCTGTTAACAACTTACTCTTTGGACTTTCAGAATAGCAAATCATTCAAAATAATTTAAATCACTGCTTCCGTGATCTAGCGTTAGGTCCATGGATTTAGACTCGGCGGTACCGATTTCTCAATAATTTATATAATTTATTTGTGTATTTCTCTATTTGCTACGTTAGAGACATCGACGAGCTTGCCACTTGTCATTATGGACCTATAGTAAAGTTGGCTAAATGTGAATACGCTTCTTTATAAGCGTAGTTTCAAATTTAAATATCAATAATAATACTTGTATATAAAATTATAGCAATACATACTAAAATGACCAAGCCTTTTTGTCCTGATGATATTCATCAACTGTATAGTTAGTTCTAGTAACCCTGGGAGGACGCTAACAGAACAATTTAAACCAAATAATTTTCCGCGCAATATCAGAGTAACAAATTACAAATAATTCAGAAATTCGACGGCACTTAAGTTTACATCTCAAATACACAAAACAGTAGTTTCCAAGTTGAGCAAGGACAATGTAACCGTTGCATGCATAGTTGCAAAACCAAACCCAGCATTAATATGGGGTTGATTAAGCCCCTTCCCTCCTTTCAAGTGCAAACCGACTATTGTTAGAAATGTTTAAAGTTTTAGGAACAATGGTTTCGACAAATCCTACTATTCAATGTACCGAGCGAATGTACAGCTTATTAGCAATTGTATTTGCTACTTTGAAACTTTGGTTATCTGAGTATTAGATTTCGCAGTTAGGAGTAACTATTTGGATTTTATTGTCTATATATTATATTACTATTGTGATATTCTACTCGTAGAATTGCCGTAAATGAAATAATTTATCAACTTACAGCAAGTTTAAGCATACCCATTACAGCCTTTAGAACACAGAGTCTTGGATTTCTGGAGAATTTGGCCTACACTCGCCATGCTGGCCAAACGGGTTGGCGAGGGGCTGATGTCAATTTTAATGACAATTTATTAACTATTCCACAAGTTGGTATTAGTGGAACCGGATCCGACGGCTTAACGTGCGCTCCGAGGCACGAAACACGGTTTTGTAAATCTATGTCAAATGTACGTAAGAAAAGTGTATTTCTGATTAGTACTGTTAGAATATTATTAGCGAAATAGTAATAAAATATAGATAAATAAAAAATAGATTAAGATCATTCTATTGATCGGAGACTACAACGCTACTCGATGGAGTTTGATAACGTACTTCGTGTACGTATACATTTGGGGACTCATACATCTGTCGTACGATAAAGATGTGGAATGCATCTGTGTTTCCACTTTTCTATAACTTGGAGTCCTTCAAGCGAAGTCTGAAAAAGCATCTAGTCAAGCCAGCATAGTGTTAGGGACTGATGTCAATAAAGTGTGTCTGACTTCAGTTGCTAACATTCATGGACCTTGCACGCCACTTACCATCAGGTGGGCCCAAGGTCACATGTCGTGCTTATAAAAAAAAACCTACGACGGCAGTCACTTTTCACGTTTTTGCGCATTGATTTAGGTTGTTAAGTAATTTGATAAATAAATCCTCTTATTATCATTAACCTTTTTTTATTTATCAGTACATGCCAACCTTTTTAGCCACCACCGCAGCACTCATACTAGAGAATGACAATAATGACAATTCAATTGAAATAATTGATTAAGTAAATTATTTGGGTGGTTGATGCTACATGTGACAAGAGGGCTGGTAGTTTTCTTGCGCAGCAAATAGCATCGCTGTCGAGCGGGGGAATGCTGCAAGTGTTATTGACACACTGCCTAATGAACAACTCATGGAATAATCAATCAAATCAAAATTTGGAAAAATGTACTAATTGTTTTGTGTATTTTATACTAGTGCATTTACTACAGTTTTATATCCAGCAGTGGAGAGAAAGAGGCTGATGATGATGAATATATTTATTTATTTATTTAAAACTTTATTGCACGTTATACAAGGGGCGGACAGACATTATCTGACAGCCAACCTTAGGGACAATGTGGACCATTTCAAATGTAAGGTAAGTGCAAATATTTATATATAATAATAATAATAAAGAAATCTATATACATATAAATACAATGATATTACTAAATACATTAATAACTATGATATATTAAATACTAATGTAATTACATATGATACCATTACATAACTTTTGAACCATTTAAATAATGCGATGACACCATTTTTTATAACATTTTTCGGTTGGATGCTTGTCGGATTTCTACCGGTAGTTCATTCCACAGATTTGCGGCGACAACAGCAAATGAGTTGGCCATAAATCCAGTATGGTCAGAGGGAATAGAGAGAACAGAGTTATGAAAAGAGCGAAGAGACTTATCATGGAATGAAGAGAGATAGGCAAATTTACTCTTGAGGTATTTCGGTGTCACAGGCTCGTTGAGTATAGAAAATAGTAAACAGAGAATTCGGAGATTCCTGCGACAGCGAATTGGTAGCCACTTTAATTTTGTTCGATACTCAGAGATGTGGTCGTATTTGCGAAGGCCGAAGATAAACCTGATACAGGAGTTGAGTAACCTGTCCATCTTATTGAGCAACACCTTTGATATATCGACACTACACACGTCATCGACTATACAATGTATGAATATACAAGTATAGTTAATGATCTAAGTATATTCTGTGTTTCAGACAAATTTATTACTGCGCTATCCAAAAAAAATGGTTGCAATGCTCCACGCACTTCCTGTATTTTGGCTCATTATTCATTCCTCATAAATGAATTACTTACAATCTCCTCATTCCTCTGCCAAGCACATAAGTTAGTGATAACAAAAGCAATGTGGACGCTAGTGATGTACAAATTAAGCTTTTGCAGCCGAAACCACTATAATTTTCTAATAAAACGAAAGCTACTGTTGTTACGGCAAAACAATTGAATAATTTAAGATATATATATATTTTTTTAAATCATTTTTGAAAATTTTCCGTGGATTATAAAATTATGTTGTAATAAACTAGTGAAAGATTTATATACCTATTTCTAGTATATCTTGTATAGTAAGTAGTTAAACTCCACTACGTACTATGTTTATATAGCGAAACCTATAATTAACCTTGCTCCATTAATTGTACCAAACTAATATTAGGCATATATAACTTATAGATAAATAACTATCACTACTTCGAGTTCAAGCCGAAACCTAATAGTTTCGGCCAACTCTAGTAGCACTTATAGGAAAGGAGCAAAGTCAACAATTCATACGGAGCAATGTTCCCCTTGATTTCTTATTTGGCGAAGCACCAGAATCTCGACTGTGGTTTGTCTTGCAATAATTCATTTTAATAGTTCCCTACAGTTAGCAAAAACATTCTACTTTACACACGACATTTCAATTTTAACTATTATCATGGACTATTGTCTACAGCACAAAGTTTACATCTACCGACTATTATGGACAAAGGCTACACCGCGTAGCTCCAGTGGCAACCCAACCACACGCACAGGCCAAAATATTCACCTATGTATACCGTAGCCACTATACTGTATAGCGTACATATAACACTTTACATCTGTAGTACGCCTTTGATGGAAATTGTAAAAAAGCATATTAATAGGCCAGCATAATGGTAGCGACTGATGTCGGTCGTCAGTGGCTGGCGTTAGTTGCTCCTGATTTTGAACTTCGCGTACTGGTTACCATCAGATACATGCGATGTCACATGTCGTGCTAATTTCATTATTTATTATTATTTTGCCGACCGTACAATGAATAAAAAAAAATACAGTCAATAAAAACGTACTGCTTGCTATGCACCAACATTGGAGGTGCAGTTCGTATCGACCAATCATGTGACTTTTGCGATTTAGATTAGTTTTGTAGGAACGTTTTTATACAAGGTCTATCTACGGATATTAGCTAAGCTGTTGGTCTTCTGGTAACAGCGCTATTTGGACCACTTCTCCGCTTAGTCTTCCACTAGCAGTAGTAGAATATTCTAAATAATTTAAATAATAATAATAATATACGTTTATTCAAAGCAACTAGGCTCACTGGTTAGTTACAAAATCCTTACAACTAATGTTAGTATAAAAATGAAAATAAAAGTAAAAAATATATGGTAATATTAAAACAATATGACCGTGCAGTAACTACTCCGCCCCCCACCAATCTGACAGGATGCGCCACACTCCCGCCAGACCAGCAGCCGCACGAAGCAGCCAATGCACGGCGAACCATATCTTTCAGATATTATCTTCAGGATACTGTAAGTGTTTGTCCTCACTCTGTTAAGCAATGATGTAGTGGTTTTGCGTCTTGTTTATTTATTTATTTAGACTTGGAGGTACCAGGTTCGATTCTTGGTCGGGTCGCAATCATCATCATCACAGCCACTAGAACACAGAGTCCTAGACATCTACTGTTTCGGTTAGTTAGATCGGCTTTCCGGAATTTTCTGGAGAATTTGGCCTACACTTTTGGCCCACGCTGGCCAGACATAATTCATAATTTGTGAAATTTCTCGAATTTGATACGCTAGAGACATCGACGAGCGAGCCACTTGTCATAATGGGCCTTTACTAATACTTTGACCAAAATAACATGAAGATGCGAAAGCTGTAGTGTATATTTATGTTAGTTTTTAAGGTCTATGGGCCTTTTGTATTTTGATGCCTGAAATAAAGATTATTATTATTATTATAGTAAAGTTGGCAACTCGCTCCTTATAAATAGCGTGGTTTCTGACTACCCCGTAAATGATAATAGGTACTTAACTTTCTATTAATATTAATACATGATAGTAATAAAATATTTGCGAGATTTTGCTAAAGATTTGAATAGGAAGTCGATATCAAATAAATCTTTAATTTTATTATCGTTTCAATATCTTGGATTTGGCACCAAAAGGAGAAACCGATAAAAGTATGATTCGAGGTGATGCCAAGAGGAAATACATTATTTACGATCAAAACAACAAGTGAATTGAAACTTTTAAGCAAATTGAAACTTTCGCTTTTGTCCAGTTCGGATTCAGACGCTATGTTTAATTAAAATATTGTTTTTACAACTTTTCTCTTTCATTATTTCTATATTCTGTTTGTTTTCTCTTTTGCTTATTTTTTGTTGTGTATATGTGTAACTCCACTATTATTTAATTATTTCATTCGTACAGATATATATAATTCCTATATAAAATTTCCTAGGTCACAGACCAATAGTCTACAATACTCGCATATATTTTATTGGGTTGTTATTGGGTTGTTTATATTTTATTGGGCCAATAAATTATTATTACTTTGTTTTAGTTTACTCTACTTGATCACTTTACAGCCACGAATTAATTATTAACTTTAAAAAATATATATAATTAGTCTTTAAGCTAAGTCTTTTTACAGTTACAAATTAATTATTTACTTGTTTTCTTTAATCTAATAGTCTTTAAGCTAAAATAGTCTCTTTACAGCCACGAATTAATTATAACTCTTTTTTTAAATCTAATTAGTCTTTAAGCTAACATGGTCAAATTAATAATATCAAAGATTTTTCAAGATTGAGAAATGTAGTCTATGAACTTACTAGGAAATAAAATGGCGGATATTTTAGAGATATATTAATCATAGATTTGTTTCAGTGCAACAAAGGAAAGCGTTATACATGTTTTTTTTATTTATTGTTATATTATATCTATTTTTTATATATATATTATTATCTGTCGAAAATTAGGAACCTATATTATGGAAGTGAAAATACGTGCGAAATGTTCGTAATTTTATTTCCTAGAAACATATTTGATTGTGCGAGTGAGAGGGATGCAAAAGCGTCGAACCCTCCTAAATTATTGTTTATGTTTAGACGGAAGTGGATATCTGTTGAATTAAGAGCTTAGCGCAGTTTTCTCTATTATTAGACTTGCGTACGGATGACATTGTCTTACTTTGTATTGGAGGGCCTGTATAGGTTTGGCGCCGGTTCGGCGGACAATCTCCGACGAGCCCATGAATGTAGAATATAAATAAATTGATGATATATTGTTTAGTGATGTTTTTTTTAAAATATTTATGTCCTTCATTGTCCTATTACATCAGTTGCAACTAGTGCAGAAAAGAGCAGACCCGGAGATTTATGAAATATCGCTATTTTTTGTTATAACACACTAAAACACATTTGTTGGTAGGTATTCCTAATTTAAATTAATAATTAGACCTAAACTCTGTCATTCCATAAAATGATAAGGCAATTATATAAAAAACTGGTTGGACATTAATTTTTAAACATATATTATGTAGGTATTTTAGTTAGAAATAAGTTAGACTATGTAGAGTTTAAGTTAGAAGAATCTTTAAGTTTTAATATCCTGTTTTTAAACTTTTCTTTTTAAAAATTGTTTTCATACATTACTTGAGTTTTTTATATCTGATTTGTACATATTTGCCTATAAGGGCCGGTTTTTTTTTCTAACTACATTTTATTTTAAGACCTATTGTAGAAAAGACCTGCAAAATAAATGAATTTGAATTCCTCGGCCAGCTCGTTTTTTTTTGCCGTAGTTTGTTGTTGCTAAAAATATTAAATAGCAAGACGGGGCAAGAAGCCAAACGGTATGTTAGTCTATGACAGTGCATTCCAGTTATGGAAATGTTTTACGTGCACTTTAAATTGATTTTGTTTGTTTTTTTATTATTTTAATAAGTTTAAGTCTATCATGCAACTATTTTCATTTCAACTTATACTATAATATAATAAACAAATTAATATGAAAAATAACAAACTTTCACTGGTGATCAGACAAGCTCCTTTTATCTCCATCTTTAAAAACATGGTCTTTAGTCACTTTCTTAAAAAGCTAAATGTCAATCACGCTGACATAGTAATTATTTTATACATGTATGTATATTATGAATACTATTGATATATATTATATAAGTTTTTATTTATATTTATGAATTGTTGTTGTATATATCTATCTTGTATTTTTTCTTATTATCAACACCACGGTAGTTCTCTTATCGCTATCACAAAGGTTAGCTGTTAGAAAATGCCGTAATAAATCATTTTATTATATGATTAAATAATATTTAAGATACATAAATCGCGTACCTTATCCAATAACAGCAAACATCGATGTTTGCTATTGAAAATACAGCAAACTGAATACTGGAATGGAGACACCCAAGTTTGAGTGACATGTACCGAGATAAACAACCTTTGTTTACTCGGTTTTGACATGATTTTTGTTGTGATACGAAAACATAATTATTTGATACATTTTGTAGTTAATTAATATACATGGAATATAAATTAAAAGCTACTTTATTAAGAATAAAATTTAAAATAAACTAAACTCTAATGTCCTCTAGAGACGTCCCATCCGAGATAGTCCCAAGGAGACTGGCGACGTTGGCAGAAATAATTGCCAGCCTTCCTGTCTCCAGACCTTTCTGTCAGCCGCTTTGACAACTCCTTGGCCAAGCGCCTCGCTGACGGTCCCCATGGGCCTATGGTCTCGACCCCAAACGGCGCAAATTCGTAACCGGTACCAAGGTTGGCGTATTTGCGCAATTTGAGGTTCTCCGCAGAAAACGCCGCTCTCCCCGCGCCTGGATGTGAGATGGAGCTAATGTGTCTACACACGTCGCATCACATACAGGAGACCTGCCAAGTTTCTCACGGCCCAACAGTCATTCCGTCGGGTACACCAGCAGTGTCAAGAGCCCTTCGGTTGATGCGCTTCTAGCACAAGAAAGCCTGTGGTGTTCGAGATGATCGACTGGTTCCCACATCGCATCGAGTGCGGGTGGACAGGCCGGGCTCCGAGACGAAGGCACACTGCCATGGTCAGTGTATTTCGATCAAGGAGCCAACCGATGCTGAGGGAAAAGCGTGCAACCAAAGACCTGACTCTCTTGTGGAAACGGCCACGAGACGAGCCCGCTCTTTCATATTACTGGCAGATAAAATATATTCCTGTTATCTTAAATATCTTACATTTTGTTATGCTGTTGAGGCTGCCCAAGTTCTGTAGCGCTATGGCATGTTTGCTAAGTAGCAAATTGCATGTGTGCATGGATCCCACGCCATCATGCGAAAATGATATTAATAAATTATGCGAATATAAAAAAAAAACAAGTATAATAAATAAGATCGCCAAAATACTAAATGGGGTAAGAAGCCGAAGCATAATTTACAGTGTCCTATTCTGAGACACTGGATTTAAATTGTATCCCTTTTAAGTAGACACTAAGCACGGGTCTCTGATTGATGTCTGCCTCCGTGGTCTAGTGGTAACAAACGTTGCCGTAAACTCGGGAGGTCGTGGGTTCCATTCCCACCGGGGGCAAGTTGTACATTGTATAATTTGTCTCGGTCTGGGTGTTTATATGTATAATATGTATATATTTACAAAAAAAAAGTATAATATGTAGTTTATCAACCATCTAGTTTCCGTAACACAAGCCTTGTAGCTTACCACGGAAATTAGATGGCGCTGTGTGACCTGTCTGAAAATATTTATTTATTTATTTATATGTTCAATTTCAGATTTTCGGCATACAAAAGGTGTCTCACAGCAAATGTCCTTGAATTTACTTACCCATAACATAATTATTTAATTCAGTGGTTCGCAATGATTTATTTCAGTTGTATTTTTATTTTATTAATATTATTCTGGTTTTAATATTTTTATTTTTCTTTCTTAAACATTTATTAATTAGGTTAGGTTATAATTTTAGGTTAGGTATTAAACTAATTATCTTTTTAATTTAATTACTTTTTATATCAATTATTATTGTTTGTTTTATTAAAATTTAATTGTGTAAATTTAGATTAAGTTGATTTGTTTTTAGTTTTTTGCATGTTTTTTTTACTTATTTTGAGTGTAGTACTTACGCAGCTTGCTCGCGTACCTATATATTTTTCAATACTGTGTGCGCTACTCGAGAATTACAGTCTTTTTTCTTCAGTCATAGAAGTGTAAATTGTAAATGATTGTAATTTGTTTGTTGCATCATAATAAATAAATAAATAAGTCGGAAACCACACAAAGCGGGTTCACATCTAGCCAACTTTACTTTATGCCCATCATGACAAGTGGTAAGCTCGTTGATGTCTCTAGCGTACTAAACTCGAGAAATATCAAACAAAATATTGTGTCCCGACCAGGAATCGAACCCGGTCCCTCTGAGTCTAAATTAACGGACTTTGCCGCTAGACCACGATGGCAGTCGTTATATGTATAGATAGCACATATTGCCTTTAATAAGAATACTGACACTTGATTAAATTAGTATAGGCCGGCCAAGTGTAAAGCCGAAACAGTTATTGTGCACGATTTTTTTATTTCGTGAATCCAATTTACAATGTCTCATTTTGGTCTTTGGTAATAGGTATAAGACAAAAAACAACCTATTATAGCTTTAACAGATTTCTCTTTATTTTTTAACATATAATAAGACATAAAATTCACACTAAAAATGAAGTTATGGGAGCTAAAGCAATTTTGGTGATATCGTTGTTTCAACCTAGTTTTCTCAGACGTTACGTCGCCGTTCTGTTTACCCATTGACCTGCATATGGATTGTTATATCCCGGGCATTTATTACAAATTTTATAGGTCGATAACAGTGTAGAATAAAGACTTCATAACTACGAGTAGGTCGGGGCGAATTCCATATTTCAATATCAATTCTTGGTTCGTCCTACCCCAAATCCTATGCACGGCTATATCCTAGTTGTGCTGCATATCTTAATTGTGTATGTTGTGTCTGTTTTGTGCGATAAATAAACGTTTTTCTTTCTTTCTATGCAAGAAGAATTGAAAGCAGAAATATGTAGCAACAAATTGTAGATATATTTTGTCGAGTACTATCTGTGGATCTAATTTAGAAATAAAATAACGTTTAATCGTAAGTCAACTAAAGTTACGAGTTGCGCCATTTAGGTTCGAGTCGATGAGACCATGGGGACCTCAGCCAAGGAGTTGTCTAAACGCCTAACGGAAAACTCTGCAGACAAGGCTGGCAATTATTTCTGCTAACGGAAAAATGTTACCAGTCACTTGAGGAGAAAAACACGTTAAGTCGTCAAAACCGGTTCCACCAATACCAAAATGTGGAATAGTTAATAAATTGTCATTAAAATCTTCATTGATCAGACCCTCCCTAACCCATCTGGCCAGAGCGTGGCGAGTGTAGGCCACATTATCCAAAAATAATTTTGTTCTGGAAGTCCTATCTCCTCAGTGGAGGTCTAGGACTAACCACTTAGCAAGACAGGCTACATGCCAGTGAAATTTTAAAAGTGTATTTTTTCCAAAAACAACCAATATAACAACAAAATAGAATGTTAAATTAAAACGATAAAACATTAAATGTATGTCTGGTCGTCACATAAATCAATTGTTAACCACAGTATTTGTGTGATCGGGAGCGTAAATTATACGAGCTTTTATATAATATATTAACATTATTTGGCTTCTAAATTTAGGAAAATACACAAGCAGTGTTTTAATAATGTTAAATAAATTTACAGAGTGGAAACGGAGCTTAGTGTAGGTAAATTTTTCCAAAACATGTCAAGCAGCCCTATTCTGTGTTACTTAGTCGCAAACGATATTAGTGGCTTTCGTTATTTACGTCAGAGCTTGCGTCATAATTACAAAATATTATTCAATTCTCCTCTCTATAAGCGGCCGTGCCAATATCAACTTTAATAGCGTGATAGACTGCGTGGAATTTATTAAATAACAAATATTTTTATATTATAATCTAAAATTAAAATAAAGAACTACATATTTTTTTTTTTAATTATTCATTATTAAAATCTTAAATAACGGTGCAGAGAAGTTTTCCTAAAAATATCGCCACTTATACAGAGCCTAATCAAGATCAACAAATCAGAGGTCGACGATCGCGCGAAACTTGACTTACGTAATTCTTTCTCTCTTTATTTTGTCTCTCGGCTGTGGGTGACATCACTTAATAATAACACTCCCCAGCCTTAAGGTATTTATCACGATGTATATCGCGATTTTCAAACGCGGCCTTATTCACCATTCAATAGTGTTTTGTTTTTCGGATAATATCTTTTTTGTGACCTTTTTTATTTTAATTATTCAGTAATAAAATCATAAGTTACGGTGCAGATAAGTTGTCCCAAAAAAAAACGTCTTTCATACTGAGCCTAATCAAGTAAGTAGCGAGAGGTCGACGATCGCGCAAAGGTTGACTTACGTAATTCTTTCTCTCTCTATTTTGTCTCTCAGCTGTCGGCGAGATCAATTAATAATAACACTCCCCAGCCTTTAGGTATTTATGACGATGGATAACGCGATTTTCAAACGCGGCCTTATTCACCATTCAGTAGTGTTTTGTTTTTCGGATAATATCTTTTTGTGACCTTTTTTATTTTAAATGGAGGTTCTACCAATTACACCTGAAGCCTAATAAAAATATTTGCTCTTTTGACAATTACACGTATTATATATGTATATATCACGCTATTAAAGTTGATATTTGTACGGCCGCTGTCAAGGTCGAGCGCTTATAGAGATGAGAATTGAATAATATTTTGTAATTATGACGTAAATAACGAAATCCACTAATAAGGTTTGGGACTAAGTAACAGAATAGAGCTACTGGTAAGCTCATTTTCAGACGTTGATATAGTTTTCTATAAAAGTCTAAATTTTCTAGACACCAAGCCTTAAATGATTTTATAAAGAGAAGTTTATGGTCCGCTAAAGTACCGTCCGTCCTTGAACCGTCAGGTCTATTACGTAGTGATGGTATGGTAGGCCGGATGGTATGTCTCTTATACCATGGAGAGAGGGAAGATGTTAATAAACAAAGAAATAACTTTGTGGCATTTGGGGTTAAACAATAGGAGTATATTCTTATGATAACCACAAATTCGTAAAAGAGTTAGGTAAATGAATTTATCAAAAGTGTGGCGACCCCAAATAATAATGCCATAACTATCTAAAACAAAATATTTCCACTATTATTCAACGAGGAAATGCGGCGAGCGCTTTTGGTGGTAAGCCTTAGTTTATTTTGTATAATATATTTAATTTCATATGTATTTTTAGTTAAGGTTTATTTATAATTCGTCTTTAATCTATTTTATTTTTATAGTTTTGTATATTACGTCAATTAAATTTAAGTTTTATTTTCTATAAAAGTCGGCGTACTCGATATGACAGGTTGATTATGAATGAAATTGTCAGTCATAATTCTAGAGCCATCTAAAATACCAACATATATTTTTACCTCTATCACATTTTTCCACTACGTTTGGTTTTTCGTCCCTTTGGTGGGAGCGTCACTTCCGGTGAATGAAAAATGGCGCGAATGCATTCCGGCATGCACGTGCCTTGTGTCAGGGATAATGGGTTTACCTGGCTTTAACAGCCCGTCCTCGCTACAATTTCTGCTTTTTGTCTCTATCATTAGTATGGGGTAGCTGTGTATTTATATGAGATTATAAGCCAGAAGCAGTAACCTTCAAAGCTGTAAATATTGTAAATTCGAGAAAAAATAATATACTTGAGTACACCACATACTTGACTGCAATCGATCAATTGCAATAACTATAATGAGAATTAATTTCGAGAAACCATGAGATGTGTGTATTTCAAGACCAGAATACGATTGTACTAATTAAAATCTAACTGCCTCCGTGGTCTAGCGGTTAAGTCCGTGGATTTAGATTCGGAGGTACCGGGTTCAATTCCTGGTCGGTATACAAAAATATTTATTATTATAAATAAATACATTTAATTAATATTTAATTTATTTGTGATATTCTCGAGTTTGGTAAGCTGGAGACATCGACGAGCTTGCCACTTGTCATGATTGGCCTATAGTAAGGTTGGCTAAATGTGAATCCGATTCTTCATAAGCGTGGTTCCTGACCACCCGGAAGAAATGATGATATTTTTACTTTAAATTTTTTACCAACATATATTTTTAAAATTACAATCATCTTAATAATAAAAAAATACATTTGAATAGGTAATTAAATACAAAAAAAAGGTAATATAACTATATATAATAGATAAATAAATATATGTATATATATGGTTGACTTTGTATCCCCAGACTGTTAAATTTAAAATAGCTAATTTGCATGGAGAATACAATAATTTTTGTCTCTTCCGACATATGGTTTTTTAATCTATTTTATTTTAATACTTTTCTATCTACTTCGAATAAATAATCCCTAGTCCAAAAAACACCTTAACTTTTATTAGCAAATAAATGTTTCAATATTAAGCCCAAGAGGCGACGTAGTGTTTAAAAAACGAGGCGCCAGTAAGTCGATAGCATGCTGGGTCGGTGCACCCCTCCAATGCAACCAAACAGCTTGATGTCTTCAATATTGAACGGGGGATTTTAGACTAACGATTTACAAGAAATTTCAATAAGAAAGGGTAAGATAATTTGTCTGGCTTCTTAGCACTTCATTCCCCATTATGCAGTCTACCATATAGGATAGGAATTAGTATTTTATACCATAGTATTTTAGTTGGTATATATACCAACTGAAATTTGAATGCTGGACTGAGTAAATGTTATTTTTGGTAAATGCCTGCTATTAAAAATATGCATATCTTCACGCCAGATCTCTTGCGGGGTAGGCAGAGACAATTCAGAGCCATTTGACACGATCACGACATACCTCTTTCCCTTCGTTGACATTCTTCATCCCTTCATACATGCCCTTTTATTTCGAATACTTTTTAATGCACCTTCAGTCATTGTTTTTATTTATTTAATGGGGTGTATCAGGCAAAGCTTTTTGTAGATGTCGCTAGCGGTACTGGTACCTTGTTTAAACCTTTGACGCATCATTTTTTAAATGTTTTTGTAGTTTTTTTTTATTTTTATAACAGTAAAATGTATTCTAAATTAACGTTACCTACCTCAAAATACGAATTAAGAAAGCGAACTCCGTCTTTAAAAAGGAAAAAGGTTGAATTAATAGAACGGCAATTTTGAGATCACCATATCTTTGATTTCGCTTGGAAATCTCGGTTTGTACACTTAAAAGCTGCTCACTTCGACATAATATCCAGAAAATAATAAATTTCGTAATAAAAATACAAGTTTTCTATGCAACTGACAGTTATATAAGGTACCATCTATCATGCGCCATCTATCGTGATAAAAAGTTAGTGATACATCCCATTGTGTTAAAAGACAGACTTAGATTATATTTATTAATATATTATTATTTATGTATTAATAGTAAAGTATCATCACGACCATTTCCCTTTTCGGGGTGGTCAGAAACCACGCTTATAAATAAGCGGATTCACATTTAGCCATCTTTACTATAGGCCAATCATGACAAGTGGCAAGCTCGTCGCTGTCTCCAGCGTACCAAATTTGAGAAATAACACAAATAAATTAAATATTAATTAAATTTATTTATTTAAATCAATAAATATTATTGAGACCCGAGCAGGTATCGATTCTTAAGTTTTTCAGTAACCTAGTCGTTATGGCTCAGTAAAACTTGCCTCACTTTTTGTGCGCGTACTTCGTTTCGAGTTGGCATTATTCTAAGGTATCAAACATAATAAATTACGAAAATTTATACAAATAGTTATACGACACAAATAACAATAACCACCCCTTGATCAACGGTCAAAATGTTTGATATATGACGGAGGTTTAGTACGCATTGACTTATATATGAAAGTGCCGCAGGTCGTAGCATACTATTTGTTTGTCCGGTCGACAGCAAATACAATTTATTTTATTATTGAACAACAGCACTAACAAATACCTACCAAAATTGTTCTGTGTGGGTATGTAGGTATGAGTGTATACGTAGTTGTATTGTGTATGTGTGTCTATATCAGCGTGGGTTCGCGAAGAAGCCAGACTACCTAACGACAGCTAGAAGGTTTTCAATTTCCGTGTAATCTGACTGAGCCATTTTTGAAACCTAGTGGTGTAATATTAGTATGGATGGAAAATAAAATAATCTGTCGTTATTGGATTTTACGGCTGTATTATTGGCACAAAAACGTTGTGAGAAATGGCCTGCCCATATATTAGGTCAATGTTTACGACACGCGGCACCGCACGCCACTCATGGTGATTAAACGAGATGTCTACAAGACCCTTTGGCGCCAAAGTGTCGATGTGTCTCGATAAATTCATGTTAAGATGACAATTTATTGATTTCTACTTCCTACTATTCTTTTGCATGCATGACAGGAAGATGTAGAACATTTTTCAGTTAGAATTGCTTCTTATTTACATCCGTAATAATCGTAAAGGACGTTTTATCAACGGCTCCTCCACTCAAACAGCTGTTAAACGACAAGGGTCATCCTCGAAATCGGTATACCTATTTTCGACATCCATAAATCTATCTCTTTCATGTCTTACGAAAATTATTAAAATTATTGGTACGAAATATGGTTTTCATAATTCTGACAATTTGTTTTGTTAAAAAAAGTGTTATTAGATTTAGTAAGTAATTAAGATAATTATTATTAAGATTATAAGAAATACAAATTAAATAATATATATTATTATTACTATAAGAAAAAAAAAACAATCAAACAGTTTTATTTTATTTAAATTTACGCGTTGTTAAAATCCTAGTCTCAATATCACTGCCTTTTGAATTTCTTAAAGTACAGCTATTAATAATAATTATGATGCAAAAACCGTAACAAATATATTTTAAACCATTTACGACCCTATAGCATTTACATATATGACCATGCTGGAATGGTTACTAAGTAAATCTACGCACGAATTTTGAGTTTATACCAATTATGTTTCACGCTTACAAAGTCCTGTTCGTAAATGAAAGCCTTCAAAATAATAGGCTTGGAATGACTGGAGGTGCCTATTTGCCCCTCTGTGTACACAAAGGAACGCTGTACAATCGTGCAAGTGTGGACCCACCTTTATGGACAGTTCCGGTCGCACTAAATGCGTTCCGGTTTATGAAATGCGGCGTCTACACGAGACGTATTCTATCTTAATGGATGGAGATCAATCTATTCTGTTTCGAATATAAAATGCATTACAATTATTTTACTACCTACCCTCTTTAACATTTTAAATAGCAATAAGTCAATCTATATATGTTTTAATATTTTATTTAATAAATCTATCCCTAAAGGGTCGTCTCTAGAGGACATTTTTTATTTATAGTTTTTTTTAGGTTTAGTTTATATATATTATTTATTGTTTTTAAATTAGCAGATGTTTCGTCGACTTTCGGGTTGTACATGGGCAAGTAGTCTAGCTTAATTTTGACGTACCGGGTGAGGTACCGCTGTACTGTAATCTCATAGGTTTAAATTTAAAAGGTTAATAATTGATCGTTGTGGTGTAGTTCTGTATATGTTTTATTTTGTAAATCTGATATTTTCCTTGCAGATTCCTTTCTTAGTCAGATTAAACATTAACAGGTCACTGGAATCTGCTAAGTTGGTCTTCTACTAACAGCTTACTCATTGGAATTTGCTGCTTAGTCTTCCACTAGGTTGAAGGAGTAGAATCATTCAAAATAATTTAATTAATGACTGGACCCCCCCCCCGCTCTTATTCACTGTCTTTCTTAGCTGATCTCGTTGTAGATGAATGATGTTTAAAAACCTTCAAAGTTTCAGTTTTAAAATTTGATTTTTTTCGGATACATTGTATTGCATTGTACCCTGGGAGCAAAGTAGGACGTTACGTAATCTACTTAGGGTTGCTAGATCACAAAAACGCTCTTTTACAAATAAACAGACTGCGGAAGCACTTACAGTTGCAGACCTCTGGAGGTACCTAGCCGGAAGTGAATGTAGCTCCACTAACTCGTATAATCTATAGTAATATTTTAAATGTGAAAGAAGCTTCATCTGCATGTTTGACTGTCTTTCACGCCTATATTACTGGATGGATATAGATTAAATTTGGCAAAAAAAATCTTGGAACCCAAAGGCTTAGTGACGTCTTTTTTCACCATGTGACCTCGCGCTTTTTTTTTACCTGATGGTAAAAAAATGTTACCAACTGAAATCAGACTTTCATGACTGACATCATTCCCAAACACTATGCCGGCTTGACTAGATGCTTTCTCACTCTTCATTTGAAGGACTTCAGATTATTGAAAAGTGGAAACACAGAGTCATCTTTATTGTGCGACAAATGTATAAGTCCACAAATTTCAAGGTACGCGAAAGGATGGTGACTACGGTATGTGGATGCATATTCTGACCTGTGCGTGTTGTGGAATTAGGTTATAGAGCTCTTCAGATCACTCACCATAGTATAGCCGGTAGAACACATAATGCCACATATCGGCAGGGATTCGACAGTTTCAGATATATGTTTCATATATTTTCATATATTAGTAATATTTAGATCTTGTTGGACACGGCCTTTTTACAGCCACGAATTGGGTTTTGTTGACATTATTAATAATTGTAATTGTTTGTTTTAGATTATAAGCTGACACGGCCCTTTTACAGCCACGATTTGTTATTTATGGACATAAATATTGTTATTACTAGATTGTAAGCTGACACGGCCATTTTACAGCCACGAATCTATATTTATGGACATAAATATTATTATTACTAGATTGTAAGCAGACACGGCCATTCTACAGCCACGAATTTATATTTAAGGACATAAATGTTATTAGATCATAAGCTGACACGGCCTTTTTACAGCCACGAATTAAATTTTAAGTACCTAGTTATAAATAAGTACAAAATCCTCGCTTATGGCTGTGTTGTGTACTAACCTAAGGAAATAAATGATTTGATTTGATTTGATATAGTGGCATCGTCCACAACTTGAATAGCTCGCCTCTGCAGGACATTGAGAGCATCTGTGAGGCGGAACCATCCCAAAGGTAAAAATAGTATTCCACTCATGATCTGATCTGTCCTTTGTATAGAAACAGTCTGATTGAAGGCGGGAAAAACCGCTTCACCTTGTTAAATTGTAAGCAAAGTAGGACCAAGTTACGGTACGTAAATAAATATTTAATAACATTGACCGCCTCCGTGGTCTAGTGGTAACAAACGTTGCCGTTAACTCGGGAGGTCGTTGGTTCGATTTCCACCGGGGGCAAGTTGTACATTGTATAATTTGTCTCGGTCTGGGTGTTTATATGTATAATATGTATATATTTACAAAAAATTAAAAGTATAATATGTAGTTTATCAACCATCTAGTTTCCGTAACACAAGCCTCGTAGCTTACCACGGAAACTAGATGGCGCTGTGTGACCTGTCTGGAAATATTTATATTTATTAATTTATTGTATTTATTCAGTCAAATACAGCATTACAACCTTCGTAAAGTATCAGACGGAGACGACAAGCGCAAACAATTTGGCATAATTACTGAAGGTTGGGGAATATCTGGGTTTTAGTTCAACGGAGCGACAGTAAGCTTGCTGTCTCTGTAATGTGCCGCCATGGTATACTCTTACGAGTACTAAATGTAAATTAAATTCTAGTTGCAAATTTAACCGTAGATACCTTTTAAAGCTTTTCGGGCGTAGCATTCCAAATTTGGTTAGAACAATTACCTGAAACAAAATAAAATAAATTAATATTGCAATAATAATAATTATTTGTAGAACTGCCTATATCGTCTAGCGGTTAAGATCAGAAACTATAGTTTTATTAAAGGAAATTTACATTAATGCAACTTTACTATAGGCCCATTATGACAAGTGGGAAGTATATTAATATTTTTACTAGTAAGTAGTTTAGTTTTAGTAGTATTCTTATTTCTTTCTTATATGTTCTTCAATTTGCGCGAACCTTTCCATGTCCCTAAGGTTGACCGAGTAAGAATGTCTAGCGATTCCGCCTTTGTCCATAGTGCAAATTTAAATAAATAAATAACTTTTTATCAAACATTAGCTGTCATGCATTCATAATCCCTACTCACTTCTCCTAAAGCTTAGCTGTTAGATAATGTTTTTTCACATAAGCTCGCAAAATGTTATTTTCTGTGCAATAAGGAATTTATCTATCAAATAGAGAAGAAGGGATGAGGTTATGGAGCTCTTCGATCAGTTGCCGTATAGCTTGGTAAATAACGCCTATTGGCGTGGGAATTACCTTACGTCTCGTTTCCCCATACAACAAAGAGAAAGCATTGTATATTGATGACCTTTTGCAACGATTTTTCACTTTCATCATATCTCTTCCGCGCCATTACTCCAAAGGACGTCGATTCTTGAAACGTTTCAAATCTATTTACAAACAATACTTTTTCCTTATTCCTTTCCTAGTTGTTAAAATTTGGAAAATAATAAACGATTAGACATTCCTGCAAACAATCGTAATATTCAACATAACAATTAAGAAAAAAAAATATTGTCCAACAAGGGAATATGACCCGAATTTTTGGTGTATTAATAAAATTAATAATTGGTGTAATAAGAAAAAAAAGGAATGTTGTGTGTTCGTGGGAGAAATTTAGAAATAGTTTATGAATTGTAGTTACTTTGTGGTTTTGTGTCGCTTAAATCCTTCTCCAGGGCCAGCATCCAAGCTAGGGGATACTTAAACCTGCTAAACTCAGCTGGAAGAAAACACCAGGACAAAGTATAGGAAAGACAGGATACTCACACCGCGTGGCAGGAGTCCAGGTCACGATTTCACGGCACAATAACTTATCACTAGATCGATTCTTACACCAAACCACGACTCAATGTTCATATTGTCCTTTAAATTGCTTATTAGAAGTATTTAGTTAAATGTTTTTATATTTGATTATAACGGTGTCACTTGCACGGGCGACGAAACCGAACTCTCTTCTAACTCCACCCGTTTTTACCAGAGGGCGTAAGCATACACCATATGAATTTACCGTTGTAGTTGTAGTACGTTCCCGCGTTTATTCAAATAGTGAGTTTCATTATGGATAATGGTTGTGGAAGGAATCAAAAGAGAGGATGATACCAAGCCACAACATCCTGCAATTTCTTTAAGTTTGACGTTTGACATTATTTCCTGAAATTTCCTTATAAACGATAGATACTATTAGCTAGTGTATCAGTAAGATATTTTAATTTTCGTAATTAAAAAAAATTGGCCTTGAACATATTTGACCGCCTCCGTGGTCTAGTGGTAATAAACGTTGCCGTGAACTCGGGAGGTCGTGGGTTCGATTCCCACCGGGGGCAAGTTGTACATTGTATAATTTGTCTCGGTCTGGGTGTTTATATGTATATATTTACAAAAAAAAAGTATAATATGTAGTTTATCAACCATCTAGTTTCCGTAACACAAGCCTCGTAGCTTACAACGGAAACTAGATGGCGCTGTGTGACCTGTCTGGAAGTATTTATTATTTATTTATTTATTATTATTATTATATATGTCGAGTTAAACGGTTTGTTGTATGGCATTTTGAACACACCGCAGTTGTGGTGCGAAAGAGTTTAGATTATTGTAATTGCTTCTACATATCATCATAACCCCTAGAACACAGAGTCCTAGACTAGGATTAGGGTTGGAGATGGGCCTTCCAGAATTTTATAGAGAACTGAGCCCACATTTGCCACGCTTGGCCAGACGGGTTGGCGAGAGACCGATCGAGTATTTGAATGAAATCTTTTGTTTTTAAAATAAATTATGCTAACAATTTTTTTCCTAGCGAAAAATTGCACTTAAAAACTTAACAGTTGAGTACAAGGGCGAACTTAATGCCCGGCATTTTATACTAACTAACCTTTGGGAGTGTGGTAGACGATTGCGGGTGCATTAGAAATAAAAACAAATACTTAAACATACATAACAATAATTTACATAATAATAAAAAAAAAAATGTCTATAGCTCATTACTATTACCCCACTGTCATTTAATATGGCAACATAATGATAAATACTGTTGATTTCGGTTTGTATAGCGTTATCTCTGTCTATCGCTGTCTTCATGATGTGCGACAGAGATATCGCCCTAGAAAACGGTAGATGGTCGATCTAAGCTATACATCTCACTCTTGTTCCCGACGCTATGCTATATCAAATGCTAGGCTGAGTTCCACCAAACTAAACTCTTTGTAAATGTTATGATTAAAGTAAAAAATTGCGTCGAATGTGTCAGTTTTATTTTGAAGGTCAGTCGTTATTTACAATCGACCGTAGTTGGATCGTTTAAGAATAGGGCTTTTTTATGAACAACATCTAACACTGTCGAAGCTGGTTCATTTTTGCAATATGTTTGTATTAGCAAAACTCAAAGAGTAAAGTAAAAGTAAAGTATTATCACGACCGTTTCCCTTTCGGGGTGGTCAGAAACCACGCTTATATAGAAGCAGATTCACATTTAGCCAACTTCACTATAGGCCAATCATGACAAGTGGCAAGTACGTCAATGTCTCCAGCGTACCAAACCCGAGAAATATTACAAATTAATTAAATAATAATTTAAATTAATAAATATTATTGTGTCCCGACCAGAAATCGAACCCGGTACCTCCGAGTCTAAATCCACGGACTTAACCGCTAGACCACTGAGGCAAACTCAAAACTCTTAATATTTTCTTTGTAGATTCTGTTTTTAATTCCACTACTTGTGATCGCGCTTCCGACAAATGTAAAGTGGACATTTTATAATTTTTATTATGAGCTTTTACCGATTATGAAAATAACAGCCCTAACCTAACCTAAATCAAACAATTATATAAGTACTCTACCTAAGTATTCTTAATATATATATATATATATATATATATATATATATATATATATTAACTAACCTGGTCTCGGAATGAACCTGGATAAGACTAAGGTTATGTTCAATGACCATGTCAAGCCGAGGCCAATCTGTGTGGGAAATGCCATCTCATCTCATCGTCCATACCACAGTGTTTGAAGACAAAAGTCTACAACCAGTGCGTCCTCCCCGTAATGTCGTACGGAGCTGAGACGTGGACAGTGACAGTGAGTCTGGTTCACAAATTCAAGGACGCTCAGCGAGCTATGGAGAGAGCTATGCTTGGTATATCTCTGATGGATAGAATTCGAAACGTTGAAATTCGTCGGAGAACCAAAGTTACTGACATTGCATTAAAAATTAGCAAGCTGAAGAGGCAATGCGCCGGACACATCTGCCGCAGAACCGACGACCGATGGGGCAAACGGGTTCTGGAGTGGAGAACACGTACGGGACGACGCAGAGTGGGACGACCCCTCGCCAGATGGACGGATGACCTAAGGAGGGTCGCTGGTGGGGGTCGGATGAGGGTTGCAAAAGACCGCGTGCAGTGGCGAGCCTTGGGGGAGGCCTATATCCAGCAGTGGAGAGACACAGGCTGATGATGATGATGATGATGGTGAAACTAACCTAACCGGTTGGGAACATTAATATTATACTTGTGTAGTTGTAAGCTGACACGGCTTTTACAGCCACGAATTAATATTTATGGACATAAATATAATTATTTTTAGATTGTAAGCTGACATGGCCTTTTTACTGCCACGAATTAATATTTATGGACATAAATATAATTATTTTTATATTGTAAACTGACATGGCCTTTTTACAGCCACGAATTTATATTTATGGACATAATTATTATTAGATTGTATAATAATAAAAATATGATGTTAACTGTCGTCAACTGTACCTGTCGCCACGTCAGTTAAGGTGTCACGAATTAATTTATAATGCACCCTTCCCTACCCACCCCTTACTTACACAGCCTTGATCATATAACTGATTTAATTATGATTCACATAGCTTACCGATCATTAATATTATTCTATTTGCGTAATTCCCTAGGAAATTGAACTGAGAAAAATGGAAATTTGATGTAAAAAAAAGATGTATAAATAGTTGATTAAAGCGGTGGTATTTTATATAAATATCACCATGACAAGCTTACAGTATGATTTCTTCTTGAACGTAAAAAATGGCATTTGACATCATTGCAAATGGCACAGACTTTCAACGAGAACAACAAATAGGTGGTAGGCGGCCTGATGGTGGTAAATTGACCAGTCGGTTAGAGCGGGGAAGTATTCACTGTTCGTGACAATAAACAGGCTCATTCCTAGTCTAGCCGGCATTGTGTTATCTATCTAACTGTCTCCGTGGTCTATCGGTTAAGTCCGTGGATTTAGATGCGTAGGTGCTTGGTTCGATTCCAATAATTTATTTGTGGTATTTCTCGAGTTTGGTACAGTAGAGACATCGACGAGTTTGCCACTTGTCATGATGGGCCTATAGTAAAGTTGGCGCGGTGGTGGCTCGGTTGTAAGAACGTGTACCTTAAAACCTACAAAGGTCGGTTCAAACCCACCCGGCATGCACCAATGAGAAATACACTTTCTTACGTACATTTGTCATAGATTTACAACACCACCGTTCCCGTGCCTCGGAGAGCACGTAAGCTAACAGCTAACCTTTGGATGTGTGGCAAAGGATTGCGGGGATTCCTTCAAAATGAGTTGCAATTGATTATGATATTAAATACATTGTATGCAATCACGTAAGTAAATATAAGAAACCATTATGTATATTTTAAACAAATTAGATATGTAGGTATCTAATCTTGCAGTTTCAATATATCTGGCGCATAACTTATCTCCAAGATATGACAATGCAGCGCTCCTGTTTCATTAAATCCTCGGCTAACAACAGCATCTAAAACTGACATCTATAGAGCACACCTACATACTTGTAGATATAAAAAAAGTATTTTATTTTTAATTTTTAAAACTACAGTTCGCCGAGAATTAATGTAATAAAAACAGGGATTCTTAACTTAAAATTTTGACCTGTTAATTATTTTTACTATTGCCGGCGCCGCGCTTGACAACAACTGCGTGCCACATACAACGTACGCGTAGGAGAACGAGTAGTAAGATTTTCAGCACGGGCGGCTATAAGCGAGCGTAGTTCGTCATACAGTTTGCGATAATTAAGCGACAGTCACTATTTCTACTTCTATTCTGCCCTAAGCCAAGCGCGCTGAGGCGCCAGATGACAACACAATATTGTGATTATCGTCAGGGCACCAACTGTAAGAATTTACACGTATAATTACTTAAATTCAATTCATTACAATTAATTCACTTTGATAAGAACGGACATCGTAACTTTGTAAAAATTTTAAGTTAAGGCTAAATGTTAAGTTACTTAGTAAAATTTACCAGTGGAAATGTGTAATTGGCTTATAGAATCCTACTTATACTCGTATTGTATATTTATTTGCAATGGTTGTACATTTTCCAAATAATAATATTTACCAATTCTCGGCAAACGGACTTTATGAAAGTGAGATAGCAATTACTTGTAACAGAGCATTGAGTGTTATTCATTTTTATGTATTTATAAATTATTATTTATATCTAGTTTTGCTATAAATTGATTTTACCGACTAAACACACAGGTAATACCTAAAGACAAACAAAGAGCAAACGTAAAATATAAATACATTTTACGATTAAATGTTTAGGTAATCAACAAGGTATGGGTCACTTTCAATGGGAATATTGATGATAAACTATTATTTATTTAAAAACTCAATTGCACTATGTACAAAGGCGAACTTAATGCCCCTAGGCATTGTCTGACAGCCAAACCTTTAGGACATTTAGACATATATATAGATGGTGGGTGCGATCATTAATTAAGTTCATCTTCGTTAACAGCATTAATACATACTTGTATAATATGAAACTACTTACATGATGAGGGAAGGGAAATAGTTGCTGCAATTGAGGACAATGAGGAAACCTATATGTATAAAACTACACTACACGAACATGGCGTAAGAGAGGTGATATGATTAAATATCTTCCTAACTTCTTTGCTGTTATTCATTTGCTATCATACCATGATTAATAAAATAATTAATTTGTAATATTACGAAACCGAGTGTACCAAATCTATGAAAAGGTGAATAAATAAATGAAATGAAAAAAAAACAGTGTTATTATTTGATTTATTTTAAATTCATTATTGGGCCAAAAGTTAAAATTACATAGGCGAGTTTAATGCCTGTTAGGAATTCTCTGACAACTAACCTTTCAGATGGTGAGAGATTATGGGCAGGGTGCAACAATCTAGTAATAATAGTCTAATTTATAAATACACTACATACCAAGCAATTACATAATAGAAGATGTATTCATTCAATTAAATCCAATATATCAGTAGTTACGTTCTACAGATATCATTTTAAGACACAGTAACTTGAAGATATGTATTTAATAACATCCTCTTTCTCTTTCACTCTTTACCAAACAGGAGCGAGACAGTCGGATATCACAGAGTACAGTCGTAAATCAACATCATCATAAGTTGAGGAATATTAATTTGCATCTACAATGTCTTACTAGTTTAGCAGTATTTGGTAGACATATTTTAAAATAATGTTTTTATAATAATATATTAGTTTTTGATTAAAGTTTTGAGTTAATGTTTTTATATTCCAATTATTAAACCTATTCGAACTTACTGGGTTTTAAATTAAACAGCGAATACTATACATACGAGTACAACTCTTTGATTTACAATAATAACTAATATTAAAATAATAATTTGACTGATAATGAAAAGAAGTATGCATAAAAATATTACAGCATTTTTTTCTCTTTAACCCCCCGCAGAACTATCTCTCATCGGCCATATCCAATCATTACTATATTTCATATAAATAGGACATCTTTTCCAAGAATTATACCTATTACCGTGAATCATGGCGCCTTCCGTCGTTTATCAAAGAAAACAATTTCACTTTCGCCCTTACTAGCATAGAGCTGCCAGATTAGACCATGTAAGGCGTAACTCATCGGCTATTGGTGACTGAAAATGTTTCATAGGTCTAACCAATTTATTACTCATTAATCGTTGTTGCCGCGCAAGTCTTATTTGACCATGTCGAAATAAATTATCCCAAAAAAAAAACTGTAATTATTATAGACTTATAACCATCTTCTTCTTCTTACGGTGCCATCTCCTATCGGAGGTCGGCTATCATTAAGGCGATTTTGATTTTGTTGGCCGCTGTACGGAACAAGGATCTGGTGCTCATCCCGAACCACTCCCTGAGGTTCTTGAGCCAGGAAGTGCGTCTTCTCCCCGGTCTTCTGGAGCCTTGTATCTTGCCTTGCATGACGAGCTGCAGCAAGCTATACTTTTTATTGCGCATGATGTGTCCCAAATACTCCAACTTCCTTCGCTTTACCATTTTCAATAGTTCAACGCCTTTGTTCATTCTCTGCAAGACAGTTTCGTTTCTTACTCTGTCCTTCCATAATATCTTCAACATTCTCCTGTATATCCACATTTCAAAAGCTTCTAACTTCTTCGACATTGTGTTTGTCAGGGTCCATGATTCGACACCATACAGGAGAATGGAAAATATGTAGCATCGGACGAGTCGGCATCTTGTAGGAAGTTTAAGATTGCGATTGCAGAGAAGGTGGCTCATTTTAACAAAGGCGTTTCTAGCTTGTTCTATGCGGCATTTATTGTTCTATTATAACCATCACCGTTATTTTTAGTAACAGAGTTATTTTCCATATAAGCGGATCGTTTTCATTACATCCCCTAGAACACAGTGTCCTAGACCTCCACTGTTGGAGATAGGCCTTCCAGAACATATATAT
Organism: Tinea semifulvella; assembly: GCA_910589645.1. NCBI lineage: Eukaryota > Metazoa > Arthropoda > Insecta > Lepidoptera > Tineidae > Tinea > Tinea semifulvella. The sequence goes on along the minus strand of OU342585.1, from coordinate 2,543,960 downwards.
ATATATATATATATTTATATATATATATATATATATATATATATATATATATATATTTATATATATATATATATATATATATATATATATATATATATATATATATATATATGTTATATCTGGAGAATCTGGCCTACGCTCGCCACGCTGGCCAGACGGGTTGGTGAGGAATGTCAATTTTTAATGACAATTTATTAACGATTCCACAAGTTGGTATTAGTGGAATCGGTACTGACGGCTTACCGTGCTCTCCGAGGCACGAGAACGATGGTGTTGTAAATCTATGACAAATGTACGTAAGAAAATTTGATTTCTCATTAGTAGTTTGAACCGACCTTTGTAGGATTTTAAGGCAAGCGTTCTTACAACCGAACCACCATCGCGCGAATCATTTTATTTGTTTAAAACTGTCTGCACTATGTACAAAGGCGCACGTAATGCCGCTAGACATTCTTATTTGGTTAACCTTATTTATAATTGGAACAAATATTGAAACAGAAAAAAACAAGATAATTAAAATTCTACTAAAACTATATCTAATACAAAATATAAATAACATTAATTTTATTTATTTATAATAATATTAAATACAATTATATAATTATCTTTCAACCACCTTTGTGCACAAGTTCAAATTATCTATGTAAACATGCGTGTGGATTCCATTATATTGTAATAAACGAAACTCTGTAAAAAAAAGACACATACTGGCGTACAAGTATAACGGTATTAGTATCATCATCACGACCGTTTCCCTTTCGGGGTGGTCAGAAACCACGCTTATAAATAAGCGGATTCACATTTAGCCAACTTTACTATAGGCCAATGATGACAAGTGGCAAGCTCGTCGATGTCTCCAAGTATAACGGTATTTATAACAAAATCGAGATGAGCCTTTCAGAACGTACGATGTACTGGCGTTAGCAATCAGCTCTATCCACAAATCGGTATACGGTCATTGTTATACTAGATTTTAAAACCTACTCAAAATTCATAATTACGAGAATTAAAGTTAATATTTTAAAATAAAAAACTGGCACACCTAGTTAAGGGTCTAGTTTTGCAGAATAAAGGCAGACTGGCCAGTTTAGGTATAAACAACGCAATTATACCTTACTCTACATAATTCCTAGAACTTTATTCGCTTTGCCTTATTTTACGATTTGTCATTACATTACTTCATAGAATTTAGCAAATATTGATAAAATTTAGTTTTCTTAAAATGAGCACAATTTATGGGTTAGAAGTTCAGCCATTCTTTTTCTTAGTCGCTACACTCTTGGCAGAGTGGTCACTTGAGTGTCAGTGGCACGCTTAACAAGCCGAGCTTAACTCGTCTCGAACTGCAGCCTTCCTGGAGCACTCATGTAGGGGGTGATCCATTGCTGCTTTAACCTGGTAAGTCCATCTCATCTGAGACCTACCACGCATCCTCTTGCCATCGACTTTTCCCCGAACTACAAGCCGCTCAATGAATGTGAAATGCGTGATTGTACTGAGGAAAGGCGCTGTCCTATCTCCAGTTCCTTCAGGATGGATTTGTTGGTTCGGAACTCCGTCCATGATATACCCTAACATTCTCCGCCAACACCACATTTCTAGAGCATTAATCCGTTTTATTTCAGTTTCGCGCAGGGTCCACGTCTCTACAGTATACAGGAAAATGGGTAACACAAGAGCTCTGACCAGCCGGATTTTAGTAGCCTTCAGTAATACCAACTTGTGTAATCGTTAATAAATTGTCTGGCCATAGCTGCGAGGTTCAAATTCTCCAGAAATTTGTGAAAGGACAATTTCAACAGTGGAGGTCTAGGACTATGTGTTCTAGGGGCTGTGGTGTGATCTGATGACGTGAATTCTTAGCCGCCGTAACCTGGGAATGAAAGTCGTAATCGGTTATTTTCCTAAAGAAGCTAACTATCAATTTTTATCCGACTTCAAAAAAGAAAGAGGTACTTAATTCGACTACGTTTGTTACGCGTTTAATCCGCCCATAATTAATCGATATTAATGAATTTTCTTTTGTTAGGGAAGCCTTCAGAGGTGTTCACATATAAATTTTATCGAAGCGTTTTGAGAAAAAAAGAAATTTATTATATACACATGGTACCTCTATTGTTTTGGTTTGTGGTTCCCTTTTTGTTTTTTTGAACTGTCATCACAGAAATATAAGCCAGAAACAACGATTGTATGTATTTGTAATAGAGTTATGTATGTCTTGATAAATTATTATAGAATAATAATACATATGCGGTGATGGCGCATGGTAAGAACGCGTATCTTAAATCCCACAAAGGTCGGTTCAAACCCACCCGGCATGTACCAATGAGAAATACACTTTTCTTACGTACATTTGTCATAGATTTACAACACCACTGTTCCCGTGCCTTAGAGAGCACGTTAAGCCGTCGGTCTCGGTTCCACTAATTCCAACTTGTGGAATCGTTAATATATTGACATCATATCCTCGGCAAGCCGTCTCACCAACGTAGCGAGTGTAGGCCAAATTCTCCAGTTCTGGAAGGCCCATCTCCAGGAGTGGAGGTCAAACAAACTACAAAATAAGGATAATACTATATACATATGCATAAATATGCGTTACCGGAAAAAGGTCCTAACGTGCTCTTCATCCGTAGATATACGTCTATGCTTTAGGACAATAGTTTGAGGATGCCACTGAAACTAATTTTAGTTAAGTTTGCAACTACTTAGCGAACTCGACGGAGTTGTAACCTCGAGCTGGAGCTCATCCTTTCTGTCTATTTCTAAACTAAGACACTAATACTTAGTTGGCTAAATACCTAGGTATCTATTCTACGATGCAAACCACGGTTGTTTATTAATATTTATTAAGCTTATCCATAAGTCTTGTTTCATGCGGTGTTGTTTCATATAAAATATTAAAATTTGGCTTACAAAGCTTACAATATTAGTTCCCCTTAAAAGTAAATATTGTCATTTGACATTGCAAATGGCACACATTTTTAACGACAACAAATAGGTGGTAGGCGGACTGATACTAATAAGACCACAACCAATTATTTTGGCTACTCAAAGGCCCAATTAATTGATACTGTAATAGCATGTGGTGGTTGCCTGTAATTGTTGTAGTGGTAGTGAAAATTCATGTATGTATTGTTGCTGACCATAAATAAATAAATTCAATCATTAATCCCTAATCTGATATATTAGTAGTATTATATGGATTGTATATTACAAATGTGTAGGGAATTTATGTAATATATATTAAATAAAGTTTTTTTATTAATGTATTTATTTCTGTAATCATTAACATTTACTTAAGTAATCCCACAATCTGCACCCATTATATAAATCTATCACTCTCTCAAAGGTTAGCTGGTAGAGAATACCTTCATGATATTATGCTCGCCTATGTACATCGATGTATATAGATAGGCCCTCACTGATATAAAAACGTTTCCGTAAAACCAATCGAAGTCATGTAGCTGCACCAACATTCGCGAGATAGCAAGCGTCGAGAGCGCCTAATATTAATATTTATATCGAGTAAAACTAGTCTTTTTGTATGCATTGTGATATAATTTCCGATGAATAAAGCATGTGGCATTATCCTTGCTTGAGAATTGCCCCCCAAATGTTGGTAGGTACACAAAGCAAGCGGTGCGTTTTGTATTGAATAGGCTTATCTATATACATCGATGCCTATGTACATAATATTAATTTTATACATATTGGTATAAAACCATAAAACGGGCTCTTGCCACCATTGAGTTTCCGGCTATTCTGGATCCCACTGGATTAGTCCGCGATGATGGCAAGAGACCTGATGGTATGACGCTGATCTCCTGGGAGCGGGGACGGGCCTTAGTGTGGGATGCCACTTGTGTCGACACTTTGGCTTTGTCACACCTCAGGGGAACAGCGCTAAAAGCTGGATTCGCAGCTGAAAGCGCTGAGTCTAGCAAGCGGCGCAAATACGTATCCATAATCAAAGACTACGTGTTTGTTCCGTTTGCTGTAGAGACTTTAGGCCCGTAGGATCCAAGCGCTAAAACATTTTTAAAAAACATCACCCCTCTTCTAATTGTCAGAATCAGCATAGCGATTCAGAGAGGAAATGCGGCCAGCGTTCTTGCCATCATGCCGCACCGATATGATTTATATTTAAATTAGGTTTCGTAAGTAGGTTTTTTTTCGTTTTTTTGTTTTAGTTTATTTTTTATTTGTAGTAATAATTTAGTTTTTAGATTTACAAAATAAATATTAAATTATTGATTAAAAAAATAGGTGTTATTTTTTAACAGACAATCGGTCTCGTCATAATTAAGAGACATAGGCCATTTTTTAAAAACTTTCTTGCACAATTATTTGGTTAGTTAATTAAAATTAAACCTAGTCTACAAAATTCGAATTAGTATCCTAAAACATTTATTTATTTATTTGTTCACGGACATATCCGAGAAATAATAATAATAATATGTCAGTATGTTAGAGATTAAATATTAACTTTTTTTATAATCACCTAGTATTATGAGAATCTATTTTTTTTGACATTAACATATTTTTCTTAAATTCTTCATATATACGACATGTATGTAGGTTCTGGAAGAACCATCTCCAGCAGTGGAGTTCCAGGACTCTGTGTTCCAGAGGCTGCCTGTGATGATACTAATTTTATTTTAGCACACACATTGCGATTTTTTATTTTTGCAAATTATTTAAATCAACCTCTAAAAACCCTTGCTGTGGTTAAATGTGTTCCAAATTTAAATGCGAGTGTCTGAATGTAATTTTAATGTCTCATACAGGCTCCGCCTGGATTAAATTGAACGTAAAATGTGCTCAGTGTAGATTTTAATGCTTTTCTAAAGTACGATGTAATTAGAGCTTTAGGTGCACAAGCTTTTATGTAGATTTGTTTTTGAGAAGAATTAATAAGGTATCTAAAATATTTTTTTTATAAGTTACACTGTTACACCTTTACAGCTGAATTGCTCACTACAATAGCGGAATTCATAGACAACTACACGCTGTTACACCCTCATTAGCATCACCGCGCATAATTGTCATAATAATTATTTTATTATACATTTAATTAACATTTAATTGATTTGTGATATTTCTCGAGTTTGGTACGCTGGAGACATCGACGAGCTTGCCACTTGTCATGTTTGGCCTATAGTAAAGTTGGCTAAATGTGAATCCGCTTATTTATAAGCGTGGTTTCTGACCACCCCGATCGTGATGATACTTTACTAGGAAATTAAATTACAGACATTTTAGAGATATATTAATCATAGATTCCTCGCCAAACCGCCTGGCCAGCGTGGCGAGTGTAGGTCAGATTCTCCAGACATATGTTCTGGAAGGCCCATTTTCAGCAGTATATACGTGGTTCGTCAATCTTTCTTTGCTAATCCTTTCAACATGCCCGAACCATCGTAGCATGCTTTTCCTTCTTTATAACAATGCTACATATATATATCGGTGCACGGGAAAATGACACTCAAGGTAGAACATGCATTTAGAATGTGCTGAGTGTACATTGTAAAGAACATTATTACTCAGGTGTAATAAAATCGAGCGAGTTTGCTATTTAAGTGCGGCAATAAAGTATACGTGAGCGCTATTTAATGAGATAACGTGCTCTATTTGAATAAGTCGCGAGACGTCGCGAGCTGCATTACATTTACTTGTCAAACGGTTTTTTAGAACAATGTTGGAACGAATCTCAGAGATATAAAATTAAATACGATTATCTTAGTCGGGCGATCCGTCGCAAAAAGACAGCCTCACTGCTGCAGCGCCTGACATTCTGAACACTATTGCTGCAAGGTTTGACTGTCCCATCCAAAAACATTAAATGGAGACAGTTTATTTATATATATATTTACCGCCATAGGATCCTATCAGAACACTCGGTTAAATCAAAATGTATTAATAACAATTCTAAACAAAATACCTGGCCAGATAGGGTGATACAGTATGGCAAGGAACAGCCCCATTTTTTTTTTTTAAATTTAATTTGAATAGTTAAATAAAATAATTTAAAAAAAAGTAACGATCATCACGACCGTTTCCCTTTCGGGGTGGTCAGAAACCTCGCTTATAAATAACCGGATTCACATTTAGCCAACTTTACTATAGGCCAATCATGACAAGTGGCAAGCTCGTCGATGTCTCCGTACCAAACTCGAGAAATGTCACAAATATTAATTAAATGTATTTATTTTCATTAATAAATATTTTTGTGTCCAGACCAGGAATCGAACCCGGTACCTCCGAGTCTAAATCCACGGACTTAACCGCCAGACCACGGAGGCAGTAAATGAAATTATAATAGAGTTAGGTACTAACAACACTAATATAGTTTTTATGGATGCATTTCTTACTACTAATAAATTATGAACTAAGTTTAGTTTGAAATAAATAAATATTAATATTATTAATAACAGCCGTAAACAGTAAAACAGTTTGAAGATTTTCTTGTACATATAAGATTTAGGAGGTCAATTAAAGGTCTCCACTGATAGTAATAGTATAACTAAAATAAAAGAAAATAACAAATACACAAAAATAATAAGAATAAAGTAGTAGTGAATTAACAAATATAAAAAAAAAACAATGATAAAAACTTACTACAATAAATAATCTTAAATAACATTTATAAGCATTTATGGTGGCTTGAACCAGCCTGTTTGATCAAATAACTTGAACGTCTATGGCATGCATGACTCTATGAAAGACGCCACATTGTTTGCGGCTGTTTGGGCTTTAAGCTGTGTGCCACAAAATTGTGTGCTTGTGTAATGGTTTAAAAATATTTAGGTTTTAGACATTATACTTTTTGAAAAGCACATTGGATCTTTCTTATATGAAGTAAATTAATATTCATTAAATATAAATTAAAAGCTACCTAAATAATAAAATTAAAAATAAACTAAACTATAAATAAAAAATGTCCTCTAGAGACGTCCCATCCGAGACAGTCCTAAGGAAACTGGCAACATTTTCCCTCTGTATAGCGAGGCTAATACTTTGGCAGAAATAATTGCCAGCCTTCCTGTCACCAGACCTTTCTATCAGCCACTTTGATAACTCCTTGGCCAAGCGCCTCTTTCTTATATTATGTTTCTTACTCTGGACTTTGGCTGTATCTATAGGGAGGAACTCTCTCTTTCTGCCCCCCATTGGCGACGCAATGCGACCATTATCTCTGTCATTTAACATAGGGAAGATCATATTATTCAATACAAAATGCGGAAATTTTAGACAACTGCACTCAAAGTTATAGTAGCATTACAGATATCGTTAGCGGATATTGACATAATGTATCTAGGCGTGCTAGTGGTGTCCTTACGGCTTAATAGCAAGCTTACCTTGCCACCAATTTTCATAATTTTATATATTTTTATTTATTTGTTCTATTAAGTAAGTATGTAAGTTAAACCTAGTTTGCTAGTTCCACGCGTAATGTTTAGTACCGCGACTTCTCCTTTCATTTTATCTAAATGTTCCACTCTGGTTCTTTTCGTGCATGGTTTTATCTGATAGAAATAATAAAATAAAGCCAAAGCTAATAACGATGAAAAATGCAAATCAAAAAGACAAAAAACTACATTTTACATCATACATAAACGTGGTATCCTTTACAAACAATCGTTCATTTATATTCGCATTTCAGGCACCTGCGACTGTCTGCCCACACTTTACGTTATTCACTTCTAGTACAATGCAATAAGGGTTGATTTAGACGTGATGTTTAGCGTCATTTGTGGTTCTAAAGGTGTTAGTGGATGAATTAATATTCGGATTAGAGACCCCTTTGGTCCTCGGAGGTGACCGGCGGATGACCGGTGCTCAGGTGCAAGTAAGCTTTCGTTTCTAGGTAGATTTATGGTCGAATGTTACGGTTTATAAACAGTAATCATTAATTCAGTTTGTTGTCATTTGTTTTCTGAAGTAAAATTTATCCTATTAATAAAATTATCATCACTTTCACACTCTCCCTTTCGTCACATTCCTATTTTGACTCCATCAGATCCATCTATCTCATTATTCATTGCAGTTTTATTTTTTGCATAGACTTATATTCACTGCAGCTTCAACAGTTTATGACACAGTCGGCTAGGAGTATCATTGTTTATAAGGTTTTATTTAAAATTACAGTACTTAATTAAGACAGTTGAACGTATAGATTGTTTTTGTCATTCCAGCCTCCATGTCTAAAACAAGCTTTAAAAAAACGTTGTTGTGTGGTTCACATAGATGACGATAGACTATTTTTGTATTAATTTATTTACGTTTTGTATAAGAATATGCATTGGATCCCAATAAAATCTTTCCGTGAGTCTATATATTTAAAAAACAATAATGGAACCCGATTTGATTTTTTACGTATTTTTTTTTTTATTTTTATAACTGCCTCCGTGGTCTAGCGGTTAAGTCCGTGGATTTAGACTCGGAGGCACCGGGTTCGATTCCTGGTCGGGACACAAAAATATTTATTAATTTAATTAAATTTAATTAATATATAATTTATTTGTGATATTTCTCGAGTTTGGTACGCTGGAGACATCGACGAGCTTGCCACTTGTCATGATTGGCCTAAAGTAAAGTTGGCTAAATGTGAATCCGCTTATTTATAAGCGTGGTTTCTGACCACCCCGAAAGGGAAACGGTCGTGATGATACTTTACTTTTTTTTTTTTTTTTTTTTTTTCATTTTATTCGACGCCATCTTTGTCCAGTTTCATATCTATTGTCAATTACTTTTTTTTACTCTTAATTGGTAGGCAATAGAACAAATAATAATAATATAAGCTCGTAATTTTGAAAGGTTTTCGTTAAAAACTAGATTTGAGAGCCTGACAAGGCAAGCTACACGAAAAGCTGCATTAAGTCAAGCTTGATTGATTGTGCTACACGTGCTGAGAGACTTTAATTTATTTTGTTGCTAATAAATTTAATCAAGTCATCATTTCATATCAAGCTTCATACAACTGATTTCATCATTATCATCATGTTTTAGAATACATATTACATTGTTAAAGATTGGCCTTACAAAATTTTCTGGTGAATTTCACTTACACTCGTCCCGCTGCCTGGGTTGGCGAGGGTATGATGACTATTTATAGTGATTTTCACAAGTTGGTATTATTGGATCCGGTTCCAAACGGTTTAACGATAGCGTTTTAAATCTATTATAAATGTACGTAAGATAAGTGTATTTCTTATTAGTACGCCAGGGAATTGAACTGAACTTTGTAGGATCTTAAGGAAAGCATTCTTACAACCGAGCCACCAACTCTCACCACCACAACTAATATAACTTGATAATTATTTAATTGCGAATCAATTCACTCTATAACTAATGCGCCCCTGATTCTCGCGCCTTCAACGTGCATGTCTGCTCGATTTGCTCGAATGAAACTAAAAGTGGAGATCTGTTCGAATATTTCGAACCGACACGCAAGTCGAAAGCGCCAGAATAAGGCCGCAGTCAAAACTCGCTAAGCAGAACGTCGTCGTGAGATAAGAAATTGCTTTCAGATTATGCGTTTTAATTCCGGTTTCATTATTTAGGCTTTAGAACTCCATCGGATGATAAAATTGCCAACAACCTGCTTAATTATTTGTCAACAAATTTCCGGCGAAAATCCGACTTCCGCACCGAGGGATTGTACCAACTTAGAACTGCATACATAATTATCCGACGTCATAACCTCATAACTAAACCAAACGGTGGTACTGCGTTGCGAACCCTTAATTAAGGTGCAGTCATCGACTTGGGAGCTCTTTACTGAATAAAATATTAACACGTGTACACAGCCTTTAACCTAGTTCAGTATTTGGGTTGATATTTTTACGTGTTTTTGTCATGAACATTTATGAAACAGTATTGGGTAACTAAGCTGGGAAAATTATACTACTAATATTATTATACATAGATATTATTTTTCCTCTTGAATCTATCGTCTAAAACAGTCATTCTCAAAGTAGGCGATAACTGCCTCTTGTGGGCGCTGGACGCCTAGAGGGGCGGTAAGGGGTCCAGAAAGAAATAAGAGGCGTTGGCTTGACGACTTTATATTTTAAAATTCACTGAAATTATAACCTACCTATTACACAACATTGATTATTTAGTTATATTCGGTCAAAGTGGGCGGTAGACGAAATAAGTTTGAGAATCTCTGGTCTAAAATTAAACCTAAATCAATGTACCAAAAGTTAATAAATAAATGATTGATTTTGATTCTGATGATTTTAAAGACGCACACCAATTCTTCGGGAGATCACGACCCTGAGTAATGAGGAACCACGACGCAAGGAGAAGGGAGGAGCAACAGAAACTTAAACATTTAGAAATGTGATCGAATAAATAAATCGTACCCGTCTGGCCAGCGTAGCGAGTGTAGGCCAAATTCTCCAGATATATTTTCTGTGATATTCAACAGTGGAGGTCTAGAACACTGTGTTCTAGGGGCTGTAATAAATGAATAAATAAAATAAATGGTAAAGAAACGAATCTAGTTTATGCGGGTAAAGTTAACAAAACATTGGATCACGTATTACAACACAAAACATCAATTTTCAAAACAACCCGCGTCGTCCGGCGACAAACGTGCGGGCTAATATTTTGCTGCAATTAATTTGCCAGATTTTCTAAGCCTTTGACAAATGAAGGTATTTAGGAATTATGACGTCACACTGACCCTCGTGATGGGCGCAATTTCCACCTTTATTACAGACATGGACCTCTTGTTTATGACGGATCATGCCTTATTGTTCAAAATATACATTTTGTGAGTTACACGTTTAATTAAAAAAACCTTGTTTTTGTTTTACTGGTAAACTGTATGCGGTTATACGTTCCATGTGTTCATCATCATCATCAACACGACCGTTATCCCTCGCGAGGTAATTAAATACTTAGCAATGGTTAACTGTCTTCCAGTGACATAAAGTAAAGTAAAAGTAAAGTATCTTCACGACCGTATCCCTTCTGGGGTTGTCGTCAACCGCTCCTTTGTTTTTTTAGAGAAGCGGATTCACTTTTAGCCAACTTTACTATAGACACATCTTGACAAGTGGCAAGCTCGTCGATGTCTAGCGTACCAAACTCAACATTTTTTTTTGATTTTATGATTTTTGTTTTTTTTTTAATCGAACCGCTAGACTACGCAGTCACATATTGCCAATAATTGTTTTTTGTCCCTAGATTCTAATTGCATACTTTTATCAGTTGTATTTATCATGTACGCTGAAAAATTCAGAGCAGATATATTAACATTATAATCTAGAATAAAAATAAAGAACTATGTATTTTTTATTTTAATAATTCAGTAATAAAATCTTAAGTTACGGTGCAGAGAAGTTTTCCTAAAAATTTCGCCACTCATACTAAGCCTAATCAAGTAGGTAGCGATAGGTCGACGATCGCGCAAACGTTGACATACGTAATTCTTTCTCTCTCTATTTCGTCTCTAGGCTATGATCAAGATCTTTTCCATTCCTATTTTTTTTATGTTAGCTGCACTGCTTTTAAGTACAAGTCCTGGACTACGCGCGCAATAGAAATGCAGTTTTGGAAGAGAATAAAATGAATTTTATCTTGCTCTTAAGTTATTTCAAAGACTTCGCAATGGCAGACGTCTGCACGAAACGAAATTACCTCTTTGCGGATATCTTTATAAATCAAAAATGCGCATAGAGATATAAAAATATTTTTCCGTTTGCAAAACAAAACTTTTATTTTTCCTTAAGATCTTTTCTTAAGATTTGTCCCACCGCCGACTATTAACGAAAAGCGATAGATTGAAGCTAGCAACAGTTTGGCGTGCAACGTTGCTTTCGATAGCTCTTGTCACTCTCACTGTTTATTTATTCTCACTAATTATTTACATTTTACCATTATGTTTTAGATTATTAATTGTTTTAAGAAAAAAAATATAAAAAAATGGTTACTTATTAAATACCTACCACTTGTATTGTAGCACCTAAAGTAGGTACATTTATCATTATTTTAATGTTCTTTAAGCAAGTTGTAACCGACCACTGGTTGTCCATAAATAAATAAACAAGTAACTGCCTCCGTGGTCTAGCGGTTAAGTCCGTGTTATTTAGCCGTGGATGTACCGGGTCCGATTCCTGGTCAGAACACAATAATTTATTTAATTTATTTGCTATATTTGTCGAGTTTGGTACGCTAGAAAAATTTACGAGCTTGTTAGTCTTAATGATGGCCATAATTTGTTTTCGCTTAAAATATTTAAAGACAAGTTATACAAATTACTTACTTCAGATACAGAATAAGTGCCATAAATGTATTTTATATATATATATATATATATATTTTTAACTATGTATTTTCTTCATAACATTCTGCACCCGCTTATTACATTTTTCAGTTACAAAGGTTAGTTTGTAGAAAATGCATTGACAGCATTAAGCTTGCCTATGTACCTGTACGTGTTTTGATTTTTGTGCAATAAATAATTTATTATTATTATTACTCACCGTATATACACTTTTTTAGGTAGGTTACAGATTACGCGATACCTTTTGTAGGCATAATGTGTAGTTTTCTCACGTACTAATTAACTTAAAGAAAATATGGTTTTAATCGGAATGTAGATCTCGTTTAATAGGTTAATAATTCACGAATATAACAAAATCGTTCATAACTCTAGGTAGTAACAGCGTTTTCAATAGCGCGACATGGAAGTCTTAGTTCGAATTCCAATGGCTGTGATGTTGTTACTACTAGCCTATTTACGCGGAACTAATCATTCATTATTTATTTCTGGAGCGAAAATATAGCCAGTAGCTTTCTCGTCGGCTGCGGCAGTGGAACATGTACCTAAAAATCTGTGGAAACTTTGACAACTATTCGCAAACCGCCTTCAATTGTTTCGGCGCAATTTCGATATCTTCAAAGCGCATTTAACTTTTTAACTTTCGTGACAAGGGTGTGACAATATCGGCACCGAAGGGAAATGTTACAATTTTTGTATTATAGGAATAAGTGCGAAATGTTTTATGTAGGATCAACAAAACGTGTTTTTTATCAATAATAAAAGTTTGATTATAAGTTTTTTATATAGGTATATTAAAATCGGTAATCATAGACAACGTACGTAAACAGCGTTAACATCACATGCAATTTTTTTTAGCTCAATCTGTTTACATATTTTTATAAACGGCTAATGATCAAGAAAAACAGTATTTCGTGTTAGCGCAACTGCTATCTGTGCTGCTGAACGCAAAAAAATATAACTACTGAACAGATTTTGATGAAGACGGCTACTTACACACACACACACACACAACAAGGCGCGGTGGTGGTTCGGTTGTAAGAACGCGCACCTTAAATCCTACAAATATCAAACCCCCCCGGCATGTACCAATGAGAAATACACTTTTCTTACGTACATTTGTCATAGATTTACAACACTACCGTTCCCGTGCCGTGCGGGAGAGCACGTTAAACCGTCGTCGGTCCCAGTTCCACTAATGCCAACTTGTGGAATCGTTTACAAATTGTCATAAAAAGAAGCCGTCTGGCCAGCGTGGCGAGTGTAGGCCAAATTTTCCAGTTCCGGAAGGCCCATCTCCAGCAATAGAGGTTCTAGGGGCTGTAATAAAAAAAAATAACACACAACACACTTCTTTACATGGCCATCTATCTGCCTAATTGTTTTGCCTAACTCCTAAACCACTTTACTAAAGCCGGGCCTAAAAGCTAGTAAATAATAAAATAAATCAAAAGAATAAAAAAAAAACCACTGGAAAACAATAACTTTGAAGAGTAAGTAATCCAGTGATATATTTTTCAAACATTAAAATAGTAGAATTTCATGCAAATCAGTTTATTCAGACACCTTGGCAAGCAAAAACTCCAGACGTCCAATGGCGGGTCCATTTTGAAATGCAAATTAAGGCCATCCTCCATTTAGCGGGATCTTCATTTCTTTGCGCCTTCTTTACACGTTTCCAGTATTATTTATTGAAACCTGTAGCCCATTCTGTTACTAAGTCGCAAAAGTTATTAGTAAATATCAACTTTAATAGCATGATATATATATAGTTAACGGATTCCATTATATAACGTTTGCGACTAAGTAACAGAATAGGGTTACTGCGAACATATAATTATGTCTCTTGTTTAAGGTTTAAGGCTTCTGCATACCTCTCGCTCGTTATTTCAATATTTTTCAAGTCTTGGTTTTTGAGAAATGTAGTCTATCAACTTTCTAGGAAATAAAATTACGGACAATTTTCCCTTTCATATTTATATTTAAGACAGAAAAAAATGGTACAATTTGCCCATTGGTAGTGATTTGGAGCAAGTTTCTATTAATAATATTTTTTGTTTTGGTTTTTAGTTGTATTGTTTATTATTAAGTAGTTTATATTAATAGTATTTATTTTCCCTGGAAACGAGGACGTGCTGTGGGACGTGCGTCGACACCCTCGCCGCGTCGCATCTCATCGCGCTGTTCCCGCGCATAAAGCGGAGGCCGCGTCGGAAAATGCGGAGTCCGGCAAGCGGCGCGCAAGTTTAGTATATTAAAAGATATTTGTGCCGTTTGCTCTAGAAACTCTGGGAAAAAGACATAACACCGCGTCTTGTCGTCTTCTCCGGTGACAAGAGAGCTGGCTCTTTTCTTCGCTCAAAGAATCAGTATTGCAATTCAGCGGGGAAATGTTCGTTCTTGCTACCATTCCACGCGAATATTTTGTAAATATTATTTTCGAATAATAGTAGTTTATATTATTTAATCGTTCAATAAATTATTGTGAGATAAATAAACTGTACTATATTAAAAACTAAATTGAACCTAAAAAGAACATATAAAAATAAATACTTATAAAAAAATAGCTCTTCCAAATCGCTGTCCTGTAGGATGGTGCCCAATACAGTATTTCCCCCTTTGAATTAAAACGTTCAAAAAAAACATAAATTTGTACGTGTTGTTCAATGCTATATCCGTCCATGGTTATTTGGCAAAACAGACTGAATAAATGACAATTAATTGGGCAGATATAGCTTTAACAAGATGGCCGTTATCAACTGTTTTGTTATATTTTGGAAGTACCTTTTATTAGGTGGTAGGCGGACGGGGAAGTATCCACCGTTCGTGACGATAAACCCAGTAAAGTGTATCCACACGTCTCGGGATCAGACTCGAATTGCCGTCATGCCCAGTCAAGCCGGCATAGTGTTAGTGACGATGTCAGTCATGAGTGTCTAATTCCAGTTGCTAACAGTTATGGACCTCTCGCGCCACTTAACATCAAGGTCACATGTCAAGCTAATATAAAAAAAGCCTTATTGTAAAGCTATGAAACTGTAGGTACTTGCACTATACTGGAGCAGTGTAAGCGCACCATGCACCTAGTATGCACTTTGCCCCATTATGCAATTCAGCAAACGCTTTGTATACTTAAACCATTAAAGTTTTAAGAACAAAAAGCTTCGTTAAATGTCTCTTTTCAAGGAACTTAAATTGTAATTTTAATATTACTATTATCTAAACAGTTTCGTAGTTATAATGCAAAATTGTCAAGCCAGCATAATGATGAGTGGTTCAATTATCGTAGTTTCCTTTAGTTTCACGTTTCACGTTCACCCCAGCCCCTAAAACATAGAGTCCTATTGTCCACTGTTGGAGGTGGGCCTTCCAGAAATTTCTAGAATTTGGCCTACACTCGCCACGCTGGCAAAACAGGTTGGCGAGTGTCTAACCGCGGTGGTGGCTCGGTTGTAAGAACGCGTACCTCAAATCCTACAAAAGTCGATTCAAACCCACCCGGCATGTACCAATTAGAAATACACTTTTCTTACATACATTTGTCATAGATTTACAACACCACCGTTCCCGTGCCTCGGAGAGTAACGTGCTACGTCGGTCCCGGTTCCACTAATGTCAACTTGTGGAATCGTTAATAAATTGTCATAAAAAATGATATTATATCCTCGCCAAGCCGACTGGCCAGCGTGGCGAGTGTAGGCCAAATTCTCCAGTTCTGGAAGGCCTATCTCCAACAGTAGAGGTCTAGTAATGAATGAATGAGTGTCTGATGTCCGATACATTGGCTTAACGTGATCTCCGAGGCACGGGAACGGTGGTGTTATAAATGTAAGACAAAACTTTATAGGATATTTTTGGAAAGCGTTCTTTCCTTAGAGTATAAGCTATATTACTGTACAATTTCAGTTTAGTAGTTTTTACGTGAAAGAGCAACAAACATTTATACATTCATGCTAAACACTTTGTGTTTATAATATTAGTAGGAAGAATGTATAAAAACAGGTCAGGGTAGTGAATGTACTATGATCGAAGCAGAGGGCGATTCGAGAGCATTTCCGGATATTAATGACTGTCATATTTTATGATGTCTCCCATGATCTGCTGCCGTATATCATGGGATAATATGAGTGCTCGAATGCTTGCTATTGTTTTTGTATTCACTACGTGATTCAGCCAATGACGTGCCTCATAGGATACGTTAAACATGTCAAAAGATAGAAACACTCTCGAAATTTTATGTAATCTCTCTAAAAGTCATATGAGGCACGTCATTGGCTGAAATTACTACAAAGCACGTGGTGTATATCAAAAAGTTGATTATAGATACGAGTATTATTCAACCTTTCTGCAACCGGCCGTTACTATCGAACGCTAAAGATGTGGAATGCTCTCCCATAACCTGTGAGTTTCACCATTTTTATAACCTCCAAAGTGTGATAAAGCATCTTGTTAAGCCGGCATAATGGAAAGGAATGATGTCGGTCACTAATGAGTATTATAATATTTTACAATAAATGTTTACAATGTTGGTCAGAACATTAATTAATTCTGACAACCATGTCCGCTGCACTTAATAACATGTCATAATTTCACAAAAACATGACATAAAATGACATAATTTTGGCATAAGCACGACTAATTTGACAGTTTGAAATAAATGTGTCGTGTTATTCATAAATAATTTATATTCATTTCCGCGTAACATTAGTCGTTTCACACTTTTGATATAAATACTCTGAAAATCGCTCAGCAACTCTAGCACGCTCAAACTCCGTTATCAAATCCAGTAAAAACATTTTTTCGTACATCCGAGCTATTAATCTGTAGCTTCGTTATTGCTTGAAAATCCTCCATGGTCTAGCTGGAGACATCGACGAGCTTGCCACTTGTCATGATTGGCCTATAGTAAAGTTGGCTAAATGTGAATCCGCTTATTTATAAGCGTGGTTTCTGACCACCCCGAAGGGGAACGGTCGTGATGATACTTTACTTTTTACTTTACGAAATTATTAACTCCGTCTTCTAGGGGCTGTAACATCTGTGGGCTGTAATGATAATGATGAAGTCTGGATAAGCATAAAACAATTTCATAAGAATAGTCAGTACAATACAATATTGACATTTATAATTTAAATTGATTTTGGACATACATTATAAAATAGTGTTTAATTTAGATAAATAAGTAGATATATATTTTTTTAAATAATAATAATTATAATACAATATATCAAAGTAAAAATTAATATTTATTTTATTATATAATGTATTATTACGAGTAAATATTGAATTATTATATGCCTATTGTGAGCAGATTGCTTAAAATTTAAGTAATGTACATCGCCTCTTTACACCAATGTAAACAATCTTGACAATATAGAATTTTGAATTTGAATGAGAACAAGCATGGATATTTTTAATACCAAATGAAGCATTTAAACAATTATTTCTAATAAGTATTTGATTGTTGAATTTAAGTGTCATGTATAATAAATGTTGCTATTTTGAACAAAAATTATATGATTCTAAATGTATATATATTAGGAGTGCGGGATTTGCGCGGGATTGAGTAATCCAGGACATCATTCGCCCGGGATTGAAAGTGCTTAAAACAAATATTATATACGTATTTTACGACATTTCGGTGATTTTCGACTGATGTAGCAGGTTAGCGTTTTTGCCTTTTCACAGTCGATATGTTAATCATCATCATCAGCCTATGTCTCTCCACTGCTGAATGTAGGCCTCCCCCAAGGCTCGCCATTTCACACGATCTTTTGCCACCCTCATCCAGCCCCCACCAGCGACCTTCTGGCGGAGGGTCTTTCCACTTTGCGTTATCCTGTACGTGGTCTCCACTCCAGAACTCGTCTACTCCATCGGTCATCGGTTCTGCGACAGACGTGTCCGGCCCATTGCCACTTCAACTTACTAATTTTGAAGGCTATTTCGTAAACTTTGGTTTTCTGACGGATGTCTACGTTTCGGACTCTATCCATCAGATACATACCGATCATAGCTCTCTCCATATGTTAATACAAAGTCTAAACATGTAGCTGCTCGTAGCGTTTTGAAAGTTTTTAAGTTTTTCGATCAAGTTAAGCCTTCTAAACTCGATTGTATAATGATATTCATAGACAACAGACAATATCTGCAGATCTGAAGCGCCACCAGCTGTTGACCGACGAAGGCTGACTAATTTAAGAACCGATTATCTGTCATCGTAAAAAATAAAACGCTATTGTCGCATAAATACATAAGTTCAAGTTATCTCTAAGATTTTTATTTTCATAGTTACTGAACACTTGACCCCCTCCCACCAGAATATAAGCGGAACGCGACCTATAAGAATTGCAGCAACTAACACCCGACATCGGTCTCTACCACTATGACAGCCTAAGGGTGGGTTGCTAAAATAAAATTTCTGTTACGATTAAGGTTAAAAATGGCGGCGAATGTACCACCCTGTTTGATGGTCACCTGTCAATCAGCTGGTACACTCAACGCCATTTTAAATTTTGATCGCTACAATTATAGAGACTTTGTTTTGTTTGCTAGACCTTTACTTGCACAAAAATGCAAACAAAATATTTATTTGCCTACCTGAAAATTAATTAAGCAGTCCAGCCATGACATTAATTGCTGATTGGTTTAGAAATGTTTGCCTGTCTTAAGTTGACGTGTCTTTTTGGCTGACCAAATTCTTAATTAATAATAACTCATTTTCAATCGGTAAATGTTATGTTGTTCTTCTGTAGCCAAATACTGATTTAATCGTAAACGAAACATAACAATTATTTAACTTAAAGTACTCTGACAACTCAATGTCAATATATATTTATGTTATACTTTATAACGACTAAACTGACAATAATATTATTATTATTATGTACGAGTATATGTATAATTTATGTATTAGTATTTAGTATGTATATTATGTAGTTATATGTAAATGGTTAGTTATTAAATAATATTTTTGATTTAAATATTTCATATTTCATCACCTGCTTTTCAATAAATTGTTTAAAGTTTTCCGAATGGTTGGCTATGATAAAATGTCTTGCAGCATTAAAACCTGCCTTTGTGCAATAAAGTATTAAATACATAAATAATAAACAAGGAATAAACAATTTAAGTTTAGCGGTTAATAAAAAACGGTCATTCAGCAATTTACTCATTTATAGATACTATATTTTTAAATCAGAGAGCCTTGCAATCAACTTTTGATCATATTCGTACTTAGAATAACTACGAGAACTTTAAGAAGCCAACATCTAACTTTGAAGTGATTGTAACATTTTTGTATTTTGTGACTACATTTCTGAAAAGCTATATCATCCAGATGGCTTGCACTTTACAGCATGTGAAACGCATTGACTTATATGCCACAACTTGGGAAATTATAATTTTCGTTTATGCAATGGCCTAGAACAAACAATGCATCAGCTACACGATAAGTATCACTGTAACATACTCGTATTACATTAATATAAGGTAGTATTGTGAGATGCTTTTTAGAACAGATTCAGAATTAGTCAACTTTACTTGCCTATTATGACAAGTGGCACACTTCATCGATGTGCTTTTATCTCGGTCTGGGTGTTTATATGTATATATTTACAAAAAAAAAAGTATAATATGTAGTTTATCAACCATCTAGTTTCCGTAACACAAGCCTCGTAGCTTACCACGGAAACTAGATGGCACTATGTGACCTGTCTGGAAATATTTATTATTATTATTATAATACGGTTACTTTTAATGAAGCGGATTCACGTCCATCCCGGTGGTTAGACAGACCATCCCTTGGCAACCAAGAAATGATTTTGAATGCCCAATCCATACATATAATTCAATGTTTAGAGACGCTTTGTTTGTGTTGATTGCTACTTCACTACAACAATGACGAGATGTTGTGAAACGAATGCTTTGAAGACGAAAATAGTGAAATATTTATTTTCCTTTAGCATTTTAGTTTTTTTTACACGTTTTTTTTCTATTCTTAAAAAGATATCCTTACCTACTATGTGAAAAAAAAATTGCTCGCCTATACTGTTCAAAATATTAAAAAAAAAACTCAGCATTAGGTAGGTTCATAGTCTATATGAAATCAACATCTTTGAATAGCGGGGTAAGGCGGAGTGCACAATCGTAATAAAACGTATCGTCTAAGATCGATTACGTCTGTCAGAAATATCAAAAGCAAGGCGAAATGCTAATGATTTTTACATTTTTGACAGACGCAACCGATCTTAGACGATAAGTTTTCGGACGATTGTGCACTTCGCCTCACCCCGTAGTACGGTACAACTGAGGTCACTATATGACACGGACAAAGACGGGACAAAAGGGTAACGTTAAGGCGGGTTTGATTAACTGGAGTAACAATTAACACCTTTAAGAAAAGACGTTATTTCCTTTTACTTGTTTATTTAAATTAAATAATTTAAAGACACTAAAACTAAACTTAATATTCAGGAAAGCGCCTAGCCAAGGAGTTATCAAAGCGTCTGACGGAAAGGTCTGGAGACAGGAAGGCTGGCAATAAAGCCAACGTATTAGCCTCGCTATACAGAGGGGAAATGTTGCCAGTCTTCTTGGGACTATCGGATGTGACGTCTTTAGAGGACATTTTTATTTATAGTTTAGTTTATTTTTAATTTTAATATTTAGGTAGCTTTTAATTTATATTTATTATATATTAATTTACTTCATAATTGCATATAGCAGCGAGGTAAATAATCTAGGTATATACCTTGATTATAATCTAAGCTGGACGACTCAGGTAACCAAAACTAGTAGTAAAATTTTCACTTCACTTCAAACGTGAAAAGCATCTTAATAGGCCTGCATAATGGTAGGGACTGATGTCGGCCGTCTGTGGCTGGCGTCAGTGGCTCGAATTCTTGGACTTCGTACTGCTTACCATCAGATCAGGTGGGCGCGATATCAGTATAAAAAATAATAATAAAAAAAATACTTTAGGGAGTTAATCGCGCCATTTTTCATGGACATTTCAAGTGCAAGAATATGTTTTGTAAATTACTTTTCTGTGGATTTTGTTAGACAAAAGTGGTGTTATTTATATATTTATTTTGTTTAATAATGTGCTTCCAATGTGAATAATTATGCAAAACGATAAATTGGACTTTACTTTTTATGTATGGGGCATAAGATGCAGTTTAGTTTTTGCGGTTTTCCCGCGCTCTGAACTCCCACATTAAACCCGACGTGTTGAGGCTAGTAACTCCAAGAAAAGCATCAAATACTGCGACATTTGGAATTTGATGATAACCTCATTAACTCATAAGAAAGAAATATAGATTACGTGATTCCGTGAAGATTACTTGACTTTATGGGCTAGACAAAGGGCCTTCCCTATCACCTCATTCATCATCCATCGGGAACGTCTTAGAGTTTCGGGTGGAAACCCTTTAATTATTATTATGAGAAACTGACGGTCAGATGTTATCTTTTGAGCTTACATAATCACTTTGTCAAAGTCTTGTAATTGGTCGCGATCACTAACGGAGCTATAAGAAACAATTACACAGACATGCCACTCATAACACCATCAAATATATTTTTTAAGGATTATTTTAAACTTGGATTAATACTCTACTGTATTAGTCACAATCTTCCTTTTCGCTCAACTATAAACAATCAGCTTAAGATCCTCACACTTCCAGCAGATATTCAGATTCTTTGAGTCTCCGCTGCTCGTAAATGGATTAAACTTTCTCTGGTCGCCGTCAATAAATATATTTAAAAAACTCCTTATTGTCCATTTCTTAAAGAAACAAAATAATCCGTCTTCCTTATATCTCTGTACCATAATAAAATGTTATTTGATGTGTAAATTGTACGTAATTTTTTTCTTTATTTTTGTCATGTATATAAATATACTTAAATGTAGGTTATAATTAATTATTTTTATTGGTATTTGCGTAATAGTATGTAAATTATTATTATGTATGTTTAAGTATTTGTTTTTATTTCTAATTAAAAAAAAAAAATAATGCACCCGCAATCGTCTACCACCACAAGTTCACCCTTGTACTCAACTGTTAAGTTTTTAAGTGCAATAAAGAATTTATAAATAAATACTGCCTTCGTGGTAATGGTAAAATATTAGATTAATACTGGGTTCTGGGTTCAATTTCTGGTCGGGAGACAAAAAAATATCTGAGATCACTGGTCAAACTGCAGAATTATGTTTTCTTTGTTATTTTTTTTTTTTTTTTTTTGATGTTTCGTCGTAATTCTTTTGGGTTTTTCCTTTTTTTGTGCTAAAAAAATATTATGTAAATCAGTCGAAGAATCGAGAAAAAGCGAGAATAACATACGGCAATTGATTTTAATATAGTTTTTATTTTGTGTTTTCTTATACTCGTGTATATTAAAGAGTCAGGATAATCCACATACCATGCACACCCTACACCACATCACAAAGAACGTGCGTAAGATTATGTCGTCCCTTCAAGATAGAGGTCATAAAGATTTTGTCTTCCGTATAATAGGGACGTGGACCTAAAGCATGGAAGCTGGAAACGAGCACAGCGTGTAACCTCCGGTTTCTTAAAAAAAAATAGATATTGGTGATTACTTTTTTATTGATTCTTGCTCACATATTGGTTATACTTATTGGTGACGCCTAGCGCCATCTAGTAGTATCATTTGGAACTAATTTTAAAAAACCAATATTTTACATGTGGCACTCAGTAGTGGTTCTCCTCTCGTTCCCATCCCGTGAGCACGTCTTGTGTTTTGGATGCTCGCCCTCGATTCAGACCTTTCTAAATCGAGTGATAACGCCGTGAAAGTAGTGCACGTTAAATAAATTCAAACTATAAATTAATTTTCTTGTTTCCCGGACATTATACCGATTTGTATGTAGGCTACGGAAGTGTAAAACACGCTTTTCTTCGATATGAGAAGTAAAGTAGATAGACAAAGTACATAGATGTCGTAAGAACTATGTAACAAAATTATATATGAAAATATAGAAATTCTTTAAAATGCTTGTTATTTGCATAAATTTGATCATTTTGGGAAGCAACATTAATTATTTTATAAAAAACTTTAATCCACGTAGATAACCTTGAATTCTATCTATTTGGGCCTTTTTTAAAACGAAATATCTAAGTATCAGAAAATGTTGTTAAACTTTTGTTCTATAAATAAATAGTAAATGAAAAAAGTCGGCATGGGCTTGAGATGGACAACGTGAGGTGCATAATGTAGCGTGCCTATTTTTTATTTACCTATGTTTCGAGTAGTCAAACGACCTAGCGTTTAGAATGTCTATGCTTTGTGATTGTTATTCGTTTGCGGCCTCCATGCTATATCTTCATGTCCAGAGCCTACAGGCGAGTTTAATTGAATCCCCTAAGTTTGATTAGTTAGGCCCCGTTATGATCATTGCTGCCTGATAAGAGGGGGTGGCTTGTATTTATGACGAGGAGGTATGTACGCTCGTTAAAACTTGTCGGAAAATGAAAACTGTTTTTTAAAGCTTTGTGACTTACAACTGTCGCTCGCTAAATGCTGAACAGGAATAACAACTGTTACTGTTTTTTTTTTTTTTTTTTTTTTTTTTTTTTTAAATTAGCACGACATGTGAACATGCGCCCACCTGATGGTAAGTGTCACGCAATGTCCATGAATGTTAGCAACTGAAAGCAGACACTCATGACTTACATCAGTCCCTAACACTATGCCGGCATGACGTGAAACGTGTGAGCACACTTTACTGTGTTTATCGGAACGAACAATGGATACTTCTCCGCCCCGGCAGACTGGGAAAATTATAACCATCAGTCCGCCTACCACCTATTTGTTGTTCTTGTTGAAAGTATGTGTCATTTACAATGATTTCAAATGCCAATTTTTACATGCAAGGACAACTAATATTGTAAGCTTGCCATGGTGATATTTATATAAATATGACACTGCTTGAAACAAGACTTATTGCGTGCTATTATTTGGGCCTGAGCACACTGCTGGGGAAGGTCCATTTAAATCATATTTCTGAAGAATTAGGCCTACAATCGCCATTCTAGGTTGGTGAGGGTCTGATGACAATTTATTATACCTATAACGTTGATATTAGTGGAACCGGCATCGATGATCGGGGACGGTGGTGTTGTAAATCTATAACAAACGTACGTAAGAAAAGTGTATTTTATATCTCATTGGTACATAGCGTGATTCGAACAAGTGTTGTTGTGTATTTTAATTGTATAAATAGTTAAAAATATTCGAAAATTAATATTTACATAATATAAAATAATAATTACCAACTACTTAAATAAAAATAATAAAATTAAATACTTAACTATAAACTAAACGTAATAAAAAAAAAACTATAAATAAAAACTGCCTCCGTGGTCTAGCGGTAAAGTCCTTGGATTTAGACTCGGAGGTACCGGGTTCGATTCCTGGTCGGGACACAAAAATATTTATTAATGTAAATATAAATACATTAATTAATATTTAATTTTATTGTGATATTTCTCAAGTTTGGTACGCTGCGCTGGAGACATCGACGAGCTTGCCACTTGTCATGATTGGCCTATAGTAAAGTTGGCTAAATGTGAATCCGCTTAGTTATAAGCGTGGTTTCTGACCACCCCAAAAGGGAAACGGTCGTGATGATACTTTACTATAAATAAAAAGTCTTCCAGAGGCGTTCTATCAGAGATAGTCCCAAGAAGACATTTCTTCCCTGTATAGCGAGGATAATAGCCAGCCTTCCTGTCTCCAGATTTCTCCGTCAGCCGTTTGGACAACTCCTCGGCCAGGCTTGGCTGAGGGTCCCCATGTTCCTATCGTCTCAACCTCAAACGGCGCAAACTGGTAATCTGTACCGAGGTTAGCGTATTTGTGCAGCTTGAGGTTCTCAGCAGAAACCGCCGCACTCCCCGCGCTGGACGAGGTTGCCTGCATTCGAGATGGGGTTAATGTAATTATTTTTTTTTAAATTAATTATTGAAGAATTATATAAATAATAATAATAAATATTTCCAGACAGGTCACACAGCGCCATCTAGTTTCCGTGGTAAGCTACGAGGCTTGTGTTACGGAAACTAGATGGTTGATAAACTAATATTATACTTTTTTTTTGTAAATATATACATATTATACATATAAACACCCAGACCGAGACAAATTATACAATATACAACTTGCCCCCGGTGGGAATCGAACCCACGACCTCCTGAGTTCACGGCAACGTTTGTTACCACTAGACCACGGAGGCGGTCATAAAATAAATAATATTATTATTTACAAGACGCAGTTGCTGTGAAATTTCCGATTTTGTAAGTTTACAATAGATTTACAATTACAAAGCGTCACCTAACCAGAGCCGCGTCAATATTTGGCTTCTATTAATTAAAATGGAGCCCTTTATTTCCGGGAATCTCAGCCCTTGCGAAACAACCCCCAATTAAAAAGGTATTTCACTTTACCCTGTGAAACCTATTTTTTGCTTCAGTTAACATTACTCTTCGTATTGGTTACATTGCGCATTGTTTCGATTTTGCATTCTTAATTTGGTCATAATATTGATTCGTCATAAGTTAATGTTGTGATAACGTTGTTGATACGATAATAATCTTTTGGTACAAAGAGTATTTTAATATTTATTTGTATTTAGTATTATTATATACATATATTTATGTTTTTCAATTCAAATTCAAAATATTTATTTCCATATGGTTCACATGTAACACTCGGATATTGTCAATTTTTTTTACAATATTATTAAAATAATAAATAAAAAGATTAAATTAAATTATGGATAGACTGAAATAAGTAAGTGACATTGCTGCTATTAGCAAGTACTGTAGCTTAACCTATATATATTTGCACCTAGCTCCTACATAACATGTTCGTAATGTCCCTAAGGTTGACCGAGTAAGAATGTCTAGTGGCATTAGGTACATTAGGTCCGCCTTTGTACATAAGCAAAAAGTTTTAAATATGTTTTTTTTTTTTTAAATTATTTTGGGCCAATAACTATATTTATTTCATTAATACTCGTATCTTCATCAAACCATCTCCAGCGATATTCTGAAAGTAGCCCGTATATCGGCTTAGTAAATAATTATTGGCTTATAGTAATATTACTATAATAGAATTTAACAGATGAAACAAATTATTTTACTTCATTACAGCCCCTAGAACACTAGTCCTATACCTCCAATGTTGGAAATTTCTGGAGAATTTGGCCACCACGCTGGCGAGACGGTTTGGCGAGGGTCTGATATTTATTTATTAACGATTCCATCAGTTGGTTTAGTGAAACCTGGTCCTACGGGTTAACGTGCTCTCCAGGCATGGCCATGGTGGTGTTGTAACCACCGTTTTCATGCACATTATGACAATTGTAAGAAATTTTATTTTATAAACGTATTTTTCATTGGTTCATGCCGGAGTGTAAGCATGTGACGAAATATATTTTTATACATGTGACAAAATTTTACTTTCCAACCAAAACATTTACGGTTTTTTCTCATTTTGTCTGACATCTTATTGTTATCTGTTTTTTATATAAAAGTTATTGGCGCTTTTACATTAGCTTTGAAAGCTAGCCGATTGTCTTTTTGGCATTTTTGAGGATGTCTTTAGGGATTTCGCCGCGTTCTGTGTAAATGCTGTTTGTTATTTTATTTACTTTGTACCGCCATTAAAGCGCATCTCCACTCTTTTATTTTTTCATTAAAACTCTTTTATCCTAGCTTCCATTATTCGATCATAAATAGGAAGATCTTTAACCTTAAAAGTACATTCTCACAACTTATATGTATATTATGTACACGCAGAAGCAATGAAAGAGATTATTTTCGAGAATCATTTTTTTTTTCTTAATACTGAACAAGACAGTGAAATCGTGCCCATCTGGTAATAAGCGGTACGCGATGTCCAAGAATAGGAGCAACATACCAGCCACTAACGACCGACTAACAATATGCTTTTACACACTTCGCTTGAAGTACTGTTATAGGAGTAGGGAGTAAATAGTAAACACACTCGATGGAAGAA
Source organism: Tinea semifulvella (assembly GCA_910589645.1). Taxonomy (NCBI): domain Eukaryota; kingdom Metazoa; phylum Arthropoda; class Insecta; order Lepidoptera; family Tineidae; genus Tinea; species Tinea semifulvella. Next base: position 2,516,617 of record OU342585.1, on the reverse strand, counting down.
CATTCTACATCTTCAACGTGCGACAGATGATAAGAGTCTTCAAATTTATGAGTATGCGTAGGGATAGTAGCTATACTTTTTTTTCTTAGGTATGAGTATAATTATTTGTCTTATACAATTATATGTATGTGGCAATGTTATTCATCTCTATCATTCTAAACTACCACACTTGGATATAGGCCTCCGCCAAGACTCAACAAGCACCGCGGTCGTTTGTTACTGCAATAAATCGATTTGTAAAAGGACAGTGTATTTATCAGGATAGTGTGTCTGGAACTGCCTTCGTGGTCTAGCGCTTAAGTTCGTGGTCTTAGACTCGGAGGTACCGGGTTCGATTCATGGTCGGGACACAAAAATATTTATTAGTGTAAATAAATACATTTAATTAATATTTAATTTATTTGTGATATTTCTCAAGTTTGGTGGTATGCTGGAGACATCGACGAGCTTGCCACTTGTCATGATTGGCCTATAGTAAAGTTGGCTAAATGTGAATCCGCTTATTCATAAGCGTGGTTTCTGACCACTCCGAAAGGGAAACGGTCGTGATGATACTTTACTTTACTGTGTTTGGAGATATGACGGCTTTTGTTAGTGACCCGTGTTTCTTGCTCTGAAGTGTAGTGTAGAGAATGAGTTTGCGAGTAGGTGCAGACTCGCCTGCGGGTTGTAGTTCCAGCAAATATTGTGACAAGTGCTTGCGAGATAGTTGGACGAGTCTAGACTTCAGTTTCTAGACTTCGGCTGTGCCTCTAGGAAGAAAGAACTTTGTGTATAACATTAAATATCTACGAGTAGTTAGGGCATCCTACTAAGAAAGAAAAATTGTTAAAAATCTTTATTTTATTTCAATTCCTTTTTTTTATTTGTACAGTTGTGAGTTCAACAATGCATATACAAATTAATTTCTAGTTACGACTTATTAAAGTCACAAAGCAATCAACATGGCGGTATTATAATTAATCTCAAAGCTAATTATCCTAGCACTGGTCCCCCGAACAACAATGCAGCGGGACAGTATGCGCCAATGCAATTAAACTTGGTCCTTCGAGCCGGATATCTTTCTTACATATACTCTAAGCTCAGCAACGTCCAAACAGCGATAGACGATCAGAAATATAGTCCATAGAAGCACTCTACTCGTATATAACTATATTTTGTTAACGCAATATCAACACAATGAAGCGTATTAAAAATTAGTCACTTTAGTGTAGTTATAAATTACAATAGGCACATTATGACAAGTGCCAAGCTAGTCGATGTCTCAAGCGTTCCAGACTCGAGAAATATGACAAATTAATTAAATAAAGTATTGTATCCCGCTAGGAATCGTGCGCGGTACCTTTGCGTCTGATTCTAGTCTTATTTTGTATTTATAGAGTAAATTAAATGGTCTTAGATTGAAACAAAAGAGGAAGATACGGTACGAAGACATTATACGTGGAACTAGCATGTTACGTCTAACTGACGCAATTGAATTATTAGTAAGTCAGTATAGTTTACTATCGAGCTGTAAGGACTCGAACGTTAGTTTTTCTCGTATTCGAACGGAGTCCTTTTTTCTGCACATCCTTCTCCCATTTCAAATTCATTAACAAAATTAACTCAAATCTAGAGATTTATACAATGATGCTACGAGATGTAAAAATTGCTGTGACTAATTGGCTATTTCTTCTTGACTACGATAGTACTAAAAATCTGCTTCTAAGATAATAATAAAATAAAAAAAACATGTTAATGCACACTCACACAAAACACGCACTCATGCATACATACACAAAACACTACTACACTCATACAAACACCCCTACTAAACTCATTTAACTTTCTCTTTTTATATAATTTGTAATATTAAGTATTCAAATAAATAATTAGATAATCGTATTTTTATCTGCAAGCGCCTAATGTTTTGCAATATTTTTTGCGCGTTTTTTTACGTTTGTCCAGAGATCCAGGCGTCCCAGAGACCCTTGTTCAGGCTCCTGATTGAAACTCATGTATAACTGAGTGAAAATAAAGATTATTTGATTTGATTTCTGTTTTTCAAGATTATATTTAATAAATAAAACATCTCTACAATAAAAGTCCTTTTAAGACTGTGTTTGTTGAGCTCTGGTCATATTAAAGCAATCAACACAGCACGCGGCATTATAATTAATCAATCTCGGAGCTAATTATCCACGGACGAGTCTCCCAAACAGGAATGCGGCGGGACAGTATGCGCCCGCGCACGCCTGGAATTTGCGTGACCAATGCAATTAAACTTGGTCCTTCGAACTGGATTTGTCACATTGCTGTAAGCTTAGATAAAATACTTTTAGATATAGTAGCAGTGTATTTGTACTAAAATTTAGAGATTCTTTTACAAGTACACTTCACATATTTATTTGTATATTATTTTAATCCATATAATTAAAATATTTTTCTCTTAAGACTTCAGAGAGTTTAAGTCTAAAAAATATATTTTTATTTCAGAATTTAAAATTAGCTTTTAAATTGTTTTCCTTTACATGTATATTGTGTCTATCTACAAGTTAATTATCTAAGACTATAATAATAATCATCTAGTAAATTAAAGACTTAAGTTGTTAAAGTATCTATCACGAATTTAAACTGTAATTACTGATGAATTAAGTCTAATTTTCTTTCATAATTTATTGTACTATTTAGCCGTGTTTAATAGTGATGCTGATTTGGACTTTGTCTATTAAATTTTAATGGTTATTATTGCTTGTCGAAGTTGTGTTTGGATGACAGCCAGATGCCATACCTCACCTAAATATTTGCAACTAGTGTTTTGTGCCCCGGCTTTGCGCGTGGTGTGTAATCAAAAATCAAGAAATACTTAACAATATGAACGTCTTTATTCGTATGAGACACATTATTTGACTATATATATATATATATATATATTTCCAGACAGATCACACAGCGCCATCTAATTTCCGTGGTAAGCTACGGGGCTTGTATTACGGAAACTAGATGGTTGATAAATTACATATTATACTTTTTTTTTTGTAAATATATACATATTATACATATAAACACCCAGACCGAGACAAATTATACAATGTACAAGTTACCCCCGGTGGGAATCGAACCCACGACCTCCCGAGTTCACGGCAACGTTTGTTACCACTAGACCACGGAGGCGGTCATATATTTAGACATCAGTGTTTTCTCGGTTATTCTTTTAGAACTTACCGTTCCGTGGGAATCAAATATTTCAGAATAACACAGCATAAGGTTAAACAAATATTATGATCTCACAGAAAAAACTATTGGAAACGTGTTCAAGACCCTCTGCGCAGTGAAAGATGGCACGAGAGGAATTTCAGCAAAATCTCCACTTACTAAAAAAATTGGGCCTAAGCCGGTCTACCGTCCATACATTTATGGAACGAGTTTCCAAGACGTCATTAATGGAATCAATCAGTATTTGGTTCGGCAGGAAAAGGAGCAGAATGGTGTATAATGAGCGTTGTAAATCAGACTAAAGTCGGTCGCAAGCCCGAGACACCATTCTTCTCATCTCTCTTTCCCACACACGATGGATCGTGTACTCGCACGTTAAATCCATGGAATACTTAGAAATTTTATACATTTTTTATATTCAATTATAATATTTTTGAGGCCAATAATAATACCTAGGTAGATAAAAAATAATAAAAATCAATAATTAGCGAGAGCAAAATAAAAAATAGCTAGAAGATAAATGGAAGACAAGTATCTACCTAGAACAAAAGGAATTATTACCTATTTAAAATGGTATAAAAAATGAAATTAAGAGCTGAAAATATTAAAATTAATTTAATAAAATTGCAAACACTAAAATAAATTCAAAGTTGATATAATATAAATAAATATAGTAGCTAATTAAAAATAAGTAATTTCTTATTGACTTTGAAAGTTTAAAATTGATTTATACAAAGTTAAAACATGATTCAGGTAGCCTATGTTTTTTTTTTAATATTGACTCTATGCCCGTCGTTGGTTTCCATCCAAGTCCAAAGAGCAAATCGGTTTAGTAATATAGGCGAGATAAACAGACAAACATACAGACAAACAGAGCTTTTACCCGTTACGATATTATTATATGGATGTGATTTGTTTTGGTTCGAGCCCTGGCACACCTGTGTTAATACATCATTCCGTAGGTACTTCTATGATGTTCAGACGGTATGTTAATGACACATAGCTCCTGGTCTTAAATTATTAGTGGACGGTAAACAACTAAGAATAATTACTATTTAATCAAAAGCGTAAAGCGTATGTCTTTGTAGTTTATTCTAAAACATTTCTACTTTATTATAAATGTAAAGTATCATCACGACCGCATGATCTATACCTACGAGTATACCTTGCGGAGTCTAAAACCACGTCTTTTAATAAGCGGATAGGTTTTTTTTATTGGGTTAGGAAATCTTATGGTTATTATTGAGTAGACATACATATAAATACCTCAACCACTAAAAAGTTACCATATATAGAAACAACAAAGGCATTAAAGTATTTTTCTTTTAAAGAAAAGGTTAATAAAAAAGACCACAACATATTCTGTTACAAAGCAAGAAGCAATCATTCACAGTCGTGTAGTTACAGCAAAGAATAATAATAAGGCTACGAAACATTTTTTTTTAGTTTATATACCGTTTTCTTCGTACAAAATGGTATATTCACATTACTTAAACAGCTCCCAACAGTGTATGTAAGATATATTGTATGTAGTATATATATATGGACCCAATACCCGCACGGTGAATCCATGGAATGCTTAGAAATTTGTCTTTTAGTATATATATTCGCGGTGGTGGCTTGGTTGTAAGAACGCTTACTTTAAATCCTACAAAGGTCGGTTTAAACCCCCCCGGCATGTACCAATGAGAAATACACTTTTCTTACGTACATTTGTCATAGATTTACAACACCACCGTTCCCGTGCCTCGGAGAGCACGTTAAGCCGTAGGTCCCGGTTCCACTAATACCAACTTGTAGAATCGTTAATAAATTGTCATGACATGCCGTCTGGCCATAGCGTGGCGAGTGTAGGCCAAGTTCTCCAGTTCTGGAAGGCCCATCTCCAGGAGTGGAGGTCTAGGACGCTGTGCTCTAGGGCCTGTAATGAATGAATATATATTCGAAGCATTTTATGGATTCACCGTGCGGGTACCGGGTCCATCGTGTGTGGGTCTCTTATGAAAAGAATGGTGTCTCGGGCTTGCGACCGACAATAGGCTGGCTGGAAAAGGAGGCCTTCCTTTTTTATTTTATTTATTCATACATATATAGTGTGTAGTATATGTTTTATTGCGTACAAATATGTATATATTGGTGTGTATATTAATATGTATTGTTTTATATTAGATTAAGTTTATTTAATATTTTTAATAAGTTTCATATTTAAGCCCTTTCTTTGCACCTACCTCATAATCAAAATTCTCTGCATTGTCCCAAAGATTGGCTGCTAGAGAATGCCTAGCGGCATTAAACCCGCCTCTTGTACATAGTACAATAAAGTTTAAAATAAATATATATAAATACTTTGAGTTGAGTGCTAGGATTTACCACCAGATAGATCCTTAGCGCCAGATACGTCCTTACCACCAGGTTTTTACCGAGATAGGTACCCACCAGGTTCTAACCACCACTTGGGTCTTTACCACTAGATATGTCCGTACCACTATTGAATTCAATTTAATTGAAAATATTTATTTCAATATGCATCACATGTAACACTCGGATATTGTAATTTTTTTGACAAATTATTTACAATATTATTAAAATTAAAAAAAACATTACAAGATACAAATAATAAATTAAAAGATTAAATTAAAATATGGATATACCGAAATAAGTAAGTGACATTGCTGCCATAAACAAGTACTGTAGCTTAACCTAAATTCGAGGCATTATAGCCGTGTCAACTTATATATGGATATGGATATGGAAGAAGCAAGAGCACTAAATGTCGAGCCTTAAGGTATATAGCCTACATCCAGCAGTGTAGAGAAATAGACTGATAATGATGATGGTAAAAAAAAAGTTAATTATACGAGTATCCTATTTAGTTTTAAAATACCTTTAATAATTTATTTTGTATCTTCGTGGAGGCCATTCGTTCCCTTTGTGTTTGCCGCCTTTCCTCATAAAGCTGCTGTTCCAACTGCTTGATTTTCTTCTCCAACAATTCCTGAAACAAAAAAAAACACTTCTTAGAGATTTTTAACTTTCGTAATGCGAAAACAATGAGTAGATGAAATTATAATAATAATAATAAAATAATAATAAAAATCGTTTATTTACTTAAAAAACTAGTACATTTTTTAGAAATTGGCCACTGGTGCCCAAACAAAGTTAATCTGAATCTCAGGCACCAGTTCCATTCCACAAATAAGTATAATATACAATACAACACATATAGAATTTTAGCTTTTTTTCCACTTAGTTTATAGTTTTTCTTACTTTTTACTATTAGCAATTAGAAATTGAATTGAATTTAATATCTAATAGCAATTAATATTGCTATAAGATTTGCTACCCATTTTTCACTTCCCATCTTTAATTTCATGAGCTGTAGGCTAAAACTAGGCTGTTTTAGGAAGGAAGATGAGTTTCTCTCTCTATTGACCGATTATTTAAAGAAAGACTTAAATCATTTACTGTTGTCCTTATTAATACAGGCGATTTAACTGCACCCAATCGTAGTCATAATACGATGACATCTACACTCTTATTACAAAGAAATAAAGGTCAATTTAGAACAAACATTTTAAGGTTAAAATGTTGTCGACAGGTTTAGAATTATGATAGTGCTAACGAGGGCTATTGAGTATCTCAAAGGCAATTTTTCTCCCAATTCATTTAAAAGATGTAAAAAAATGAGTTACGCAATATCTAGTTATTATAATTCCGAATGTCTTCATTGTTCTTAACAATTGACTTGTAAATTTTCTGCTTTATAAATCACGCCTCTGACTACCCTGGAAGGAAGGAAGGCGCGTGAATCATAAAGCTTTCAAAATATTGGGGTAAGTTGGCACTGGCGACGATTTATTTGATTTAACGTGATTAAAACACTTTATGAATAGCTCTAAACCACGTTAGTAAGTTGTATTTGTGTATGTATTAGTATTTAGTATATTGATATTATAATACATATATAAGAATATATAAGTAGGTAAATAATATTTGTTGAATTATCCTATAATTGTATATTACTGTTACTTTCATTGCACCTATATTTGTCCCTAAGGTTTGGCTGTCAGAGAATGTCTACGGGCATTAAGTCCGCCTTTGTGCTTTGTGCAATAAAGTTTTTAAATAAATAAATAAATAAAATAAAACATACGTACGAGCTGTGTTATTAAAACTAAAACAATAAAGTAATGTAACATCACGACTGTAATCTTTGAAAAAATAAAAAAATAAAAAATAAAAATTGCCTCCGTGGTCTAGCGGTTAAGTCCGTGGATTTAGACTCGGAGGTACCGGGTTCGATTCCTGGTCGTGACACAAAAATATGTATTAATGGAAATAAATACATTTAATTATTATTTAATTTATTTGTGATATTTCTCGAGTTTGGTACGCTGGAGACTTAGACGAGCTTGCCACTTGTCATGATTGGCCTATAGTAAAGTTGGCTAAATGTGAATCCGCTTATTTATAAGCGTGGTTTCTCACCACCCCGGAAGAGAAACGGTCGTGATGATACTTTACTTTACTTTTAGTTTTTAATTTCTAGTTTAGTTTATTTTATTTATAATTTTGTAATTAATAAAACGGTTATATTTATAATTTATCTTCATTATCTAATAATGAATTATAATTATTATTACAAAAATAAAAACGTCCACTTTTTACCTCTCAAAGCTTTTTCATCAAACCGCTTTGTTTTAACTAAATCCCAAAGCGTTTTTCTATTTTTTCCGTAGCATATCCCTTCCCCTTATGTTCATCTTTTGGCCTAACGAGCTACCATTAGTGTGGCTAATGCGTGCACCAGCCACACGGAAGCTTACACAGTTCGCTCTAAATCAGTGTTTATTGCTGAGTGGTAAGGAACATAACTGTGTAGCTACATGTGTGGCCGTCTCTTCTGTGTCGTGAACCGTCATTGACGACAGCTATCGACTATCCATCTTCTTGATAACAACTCAGAAAAAGCGCGAACATTTTTAAGACCGAGCAATATTTTTTTGTCGGTGAGATAAATTAGAAGTTTTTTTTTTGTAAATTCCTATTTCATTATAAATATAAAAGATTTACCAAAAATGTTTTAATAAAGCCTGTAAAGGTAAGTCTGTTTACCTTAAAAGTCAAGTTTAAAAGAAGTAGGTACAATTCATAAGATTTTTCTTCGTTTCAGTGTTGCAACTTCTGCATCAGCCTGTATTTCTCCACTGCCGGATATAGGCCTCCCCAAAGGCTCGCCATTTAACGTGATCTCTTCCCACCCTCATTCAACCCTCACCCGTTATCTGTGTGTCCAACTGTCGGGGTGTCGTCCCACTCTGCGTTTTCCCATACGTGGTCGCCACTATTGAACCTGTCTGCCCCATCGATCATCAGTTCTGCGGCAGATGTGTCCACTTCAGCTTGCTTTAAAAGCTATGTCAGTAACTTACGTTTTCTGATAAATATCAACGTTTCAAATTCTATCTATCAAATAATTATCAAGCATAGCTGTCTCCACTCCATAGCTCGCTAAACGACTTTGAATTTATAAAGCTCTGTACGACATTATCCGTCTTCAAACATTGTGTTATGGCGATATATTATATATTTTTTTACTCAATTTTAAATGTACTTTAATTTAATTCATCATCATCATCAGCCTGTATCTCTCCACTGCTGGATGTAGGCCTCCCCTAAGGCTCGCCACTTAACGCGATCTTTCGCTACCCTCATCCAATAATTTAATTAATATCCACTAATTACATAAATTTATTGATTAAAAATAAAACAAAATATTTATAACATTTCTTTAAAACGTAGAAAACCAACGAAAAATTGTGGATAAAATTTTCAAATCAGTATTTTACGAGTATGTTCGAAACATCGAAATGAAATTCCAAAAATCTACCGAATATTTTGGTTTTCAGTGAGATGTTGTTGGTGCCCCTCTTCAGTTGTCAGGGCGGTCGTCGCATCATTTTTCACGAACTCGATAAATTCATTTCCTACCTCTGTTGAAATGTCAACAAAGGCTGTGTGTACATAATACTTACACCTCAAGCACCAGCATTAAATAACGTATTTTAGTTCAAGTATTATATGTTTCATTAAAATAGTTTTTATTTTTTAATACAAAATTTAAATAATTGTGATCCCACTTCGTAAAGCCTCATTTAGAAACTGCATAATGGACACTAAAAATATTCATGAGCATTGCAAAATTATGGAGACATAAATTATTTTGAAAATGTTGGATATATTACTAACAATTTTCTTGAAATTATTATTATTACTACCATGATATGGTTTTGGACCGAAATAAAGAATTATTATTAGTCAAGACAAAATATCTTTATTCATGTAAACCTTCACAGCCATTTATGAAACGTCATTAATTACATGGGTTTGAATGATTCTACTCCTGCTAGTAGAAGACTCAGCTCAGCAAAGTGGCCCAAAGACTAAGCTGTTAGCAGAAGACCAACAGCTTACCAGATTCCAGTGGCCTGTTAATGTTAACTGTCTGAGAAAAGAATCTGCAAGGAAAACTCAGCACAATGATCAATTAACATTTAACAATAAATAATTTAAAAAAACAGAAGCGTAATATACATATGTAAGTATAAATACCTAACCTGGGTTAAAGTTGAATTTGACAAAGTTTTTATCAATCCACATTGATAAATCTTAAAGCATAGGCACTCGAAAATTTGCATAGTACCTACCTGTATTTATTTAACAATATACCTACTTCCATAATAAGGCTTTAATAAATAATTTATTGCACTTTCAAATCCTAGTACATAATAGGATAGCTTAGCACCCCATAAGCTTCACCAGCTAACCTTCGGATCTCTTCGTTTCTCATACAATTCTGTTCTATACTCATTCGAAATGGTAGCTGCAAATCTCTTGAAAACTGTACCGATTGAAAATCGCCAAACATCTCAGCAAACCACTATTAAAATCAAATTGTATATATACTTGTATCAAGTCTATATGTATTAAGTACCTACATCTTCTTTTCATGATAAATCTCTCCGATCTTCTCACAACTCACTTCTTCCCGTTCCATCTCATCATTCCGGATTTGTTTCGAATTTCTTTGCGGTTGTTGCTACAAATCTGTGGAACAATCTACCTATTACCATAAGGCAGGCATCTACCAGATCATCATTTAAAAAGCTGGTCTACTCACATTTTCTAAATAGCTCCTAACAAAATTTGTAAGTTTTATATGTATGTTTATTATTGTGTATATAATAGTATTTAGTATATTTATAAGTAGATTATATATAAGTAAGTTTATTATATAAGTATTTTTATCTAATTGATGTGTCACTTATACTTTCCTTGCACCTACAGTTGTTCTAATTAGTCCCAAAGGTTTGGCTGTCAGAGAATGTCTACGGGCATTAAGTCCGCCTTTTGTACTTTGTGTATTAAAGTTTTGAAATAAATAAATAAATAAATATTTGTATGTAAGTGAATTTATATGAATACTAGCTGAGCCGGCGAACTTCGTATCGCCTGACAGTCAATGAATGTCAGTCGGTATGCCCCACAAATCAGCGCTGATGCGCGCCACCTATCGGATAACAGTAGTACTATGTCAGAAACCTTCTCCGATGTTCACACAACATATTCTTAAAGTTTCATCCCGAACGGACATGTAGTTTTGAAATGCGTAGGGAACATACATACACACATACATTAATTTATATATCCCAGATGAACTAGCTGTATCAGCCTATAGGCCAGACATCTTAGTGTTTTCTCGGAACTTGAAATTAGTTATCCTTATTGAACTTACTGTTCCGTGGGAATTAAATATTCCAAAAGACCACAACATAAAGTCGAATAAATATTATGATCTCACTGAAGAAATGATCAGGAACGGGTTCAAGACTCAGCTTTACGCAGTGGAAGTTGGTGCGAGAGGAGTTACAGCAAAATCTTTGCATCACTTACTGAAAGAATTTGGCCTAAGCAGGTCTGCCGTCAATACATTTATGGAACGAGCTTCCAAGACGGCATTAACGGAATCATACAGTATTTGGTTGGGTTAGCATTCCACGGATTCACCGGTTCATCGTGTGTGGGTAAGACATGAGAAAAATGGTGTCTCGGGCTTGCAACCGACAATAGGCTGGTTTGAAAAGGGGGATAAAAAAGGGAGGCTTTTTTATTTTATTACGCAACAAGACGCTCACCATCCACCATTCTACTCTTCTCTCTACTCAACCAAATACACTATGATTCCGTTAATGCCGTCTTGGAAGCCCATACATGTATTGACGGCAGACCTGCTAGGCACATTTTTTTAACGTATTTTTCTAGTCTGCTGTCTTGACGACTAAAATTTTCTGAATTGTCCCAAAATATAAATGTTTAAAAAATATATATATATCGACGACTTTTTTGCCATACTCCGCAAGCAATTTTTGACATAAGGTCGTTTGACCTTGTTAATTATAAATTTGTTTAGATTAAAATTAGAATTAGAATTATTGTTACAAATTAATTATGGGTTTTTTAGAAGCCTGAATTTTTTTTATTTTTATTTATAAAGAGAGGTAAAATATTAAATGTATGTACAACCACCGCGTAGTCTATATTGTTGTGAAGATGTAACGATTTCTCTTGTATCAGCGAAATGTAGCAGTGTCGTATCTTAAGTGCGGTCGCATTGTCTCGCCTTTTGTCTACTTTTATTGTCCCAACTCTACTTTTAATGGAAAGCAAAAAAACTAGTGAAGCTATACACAAGTATAGATTAGTTTTTCCCGTACCATCATCATCAATCGGCGGAGTGAGATTAAGGATTAGTAAGTTAATATCATAGGCATGCATGCGTTGCATCACATGTTGATATATCTTCTTACGCCTGCCTCTGCTAACAAGACCCACGTTTTGACATTCAATCAAACAAGTAAGAACATATACTTACTTAACTTCAAAAGTATTTATTTAAAACTTTTTGCACTATGTACAAAGGCGGATCTGAAGCTAGACATTCTTACTCGGTCATTTTAGGTGGAAGGTAGTAAAGATTTTTTTATTTATTAATTTGGAAAACCAACAGTTGACAATATTTTAATAAATATTATACAGTAAATTCACTAAGAACTATTAAAGGTTTTCACATATAAATTTAAAGTTAAGCAATATTTGAACAGGAAATTCAAAATAATAAATAATTCAACTTTTTAAACTTTCGCGCACACTCATAATAGATTTTTATAATTTTAATAAATAATTCTACTAAACCTAAATCTAAATCTAAAAATACATAAATAACTATATCTTTATATAATAATACTAAATACAAATAAATAATAATACATACATTCGAAAATAAATATATACAATATTACTTACAGTTGTTAGGAACTATTTAAGAAGTGTTTGACGACATTTTAAATAGCATTCGGATGGGAGCTTTTCGGATATCTAAGGGCAGGTTGGTCCACAGATTTACGGCAACAACTGCCAATGAGTCGGATATAAAACTGAGTTGTGAGATGGTATAACAAGTACAGGGTTATGCGATGACCGCAACGACCTGTCGTGGAAAGAAGAATTTGTTCTTGAGGTATTTCGGTGTAGGATCATTGAATACAGAAAAAAGCAAAAATTTGTTGTCGTAGAAGGTTTCTGCTCGATACTCACAGTTGTGATCGTATTTGCGAAAACCGTAGATAAAATGTATGTACGAGTTAAGCAAGCGATACATTATATTGAGCAACACCTCTGAGAGATCAACGCTACACACATCACCATAGTAGATGAGAGGAAGGAGAAGCGCGTATCACGTGCGAGAGTTAACAATTTGAAGAATTAATTCGCAATAGAAAATAGATTAGTCGGATCTCTCTGAAATGTTCGATAGGGAATTGCAATATACGAGTAAGTTAAGCAAATATGTGCAATAAGCTAGTGGCAATGGGTCGCATGTACATCACAGCAGAACTGACTAAGATGGATACGTTCTAAAGTGAAACCGCCTCCGTGGTCTAGTGGTAACAAACGTTGCCGTAAACTCGGGAGGTCGTGGGTTCGATTCCCACCGGGGGCAAGTTGTACATTGTATAATTTGTCTCGGTCTGGGTGTTTATATGTATAATATGTATATATTTACAAAAAAAAAGTATAATATGTAGTTTATCAACCATCTAGTTTCCGTAACACAAGCCTCCCAGCTTACCACGGAAATTAGATGGCGCTGTGTGATTGTCTGGAAATATTAAAAAAAAAAAAAAAAAAAAAAAAAAAAAAAAAAAAAACCTAGAGAAGTAGAGTCGAGCTAGATGAACAGATGATTTAAATAACGTTGCTGGTTGGGTTGGATGAGAGTGGCTAGAGATCACACTATGGAGAGCCTTGACACAATAATAATGTAAGTAATAAGTTTTAATGTTTTGCAATCAAGATGCTTTTACGGAGTCAGTTGCTAGATAGTTCAAAATGGCTACAGAGTTACAATAAATTGTGCAAATTTCCTGTAATTTCCTTGCGAAAATGACCTCGCTACGTGTTCACAAAGGAGATGGACCAGATAGAGTCCTAGATTAGCTTTTTGTCCGCTAATGATAGATGAAAGGGTATGGGTAGGGTATCCATAGGTTTAAACAACCACCAAGACATTTTTTTTTCCTTTTCAATCCAAAATATTATAGATACATTGAAAGAAAGAAAGAAGAAAGAAAATACTTTATTTATCGCAACAATTACAATAGTTACAAAAAAATAAATATGCAAAAAATAAATATAAGCCTATTCTATATACCGAAACATACATACAGGTGTGGCCATAAATAGGTGGTCAGCTCAGCATATCTGATTTTCAGCTGATGCCTAATGTTGGGTGAGTCACGGGTCGCAGAGATGTACAGTACCATTTACTAAATCGGAAGGAAAACTAAATGTACAGTTTACATATATAGGTTTAATAATAATATATATTCTCGTATATATAGGTATATAATTTAATAATATGAGAATAGAATAAATAAATAATATTATGATAAATAATATAAGTCATTGTCAAGAAAATAAAAGTGTTATGCGAGTGTACTCGAACGTTTGAACGAATAGGTAATATTAATGGGTCAGTATAATATTTTTTTTAGTAATAGTTGTTTGTTTCTGTCAATAAAATAACATATATATTACATTCATTACAGCCCCTAGAACACAGCGTCCTAGAACTCCACTGTTGGAGATGGGCCTTCCAGAACATAAGTCTGGAGAATTTGACCTACACTCGCCACGCTTGCCAGACTGCTTGGCATATTATACAGCAGTATTAAACAGTATTTTTTTTTAAGTTATCCCCAATTCTTGACGACCATGGCAACACTACGTACATGTAGATTGAGGTTATATTTATAGAGTTAGGGGTCACTTTAATTAGTCCTCTTTTGTTAATCTCTCATCAATTGTGCTCGATCACACTTGAAGGGTTAAGGGTGGCCAGGACCCCGTGGGAGTTTTGTTTTTGACAGTTGGTGATTTCACACGCCGTTTCTTTCTCTGGATTTTAATTGGCTCATCTTTCCGGCTAATTGAAAACGGTTATCAATGGCGAGGTTATGATTTTTTTTAGAAGCTGAGAGAATTAGGATTATTATTAAGGTATTATTTTAAAATTTAATTAGGTATATTATTATTATTATTGACTGCCTCCGTCGTATAGCGGACTTAGAAACGAATCTATTTAGGCTACCGGGACACAAATTAATTTAATTTATTTGTGATATTTTTCGAGTTTGGTACGCTAGAAACACCGACTAGCATGCAACTTGTATGATGAGCCTATAGTAAAGTTGGATAACTGTGAATCCGCTTCTTTTAAAGTGTGGATTCTGACCACCAACAGTCGTGATGATACTTTACTTATATAGTGAATATTAACGGTTCCACTAATACCAACTTGTGGAATCGTTAATAAATTGTCATTAAATAATGACAGTAGATCCTCGTTAACCCGTCTGTCCAGCGTGGCGAGTGTAGGCCAAATTCTCCAGTTCTGAAAGGCCATCTCCAGCAGTGGAGGTCTAGGACGCTGTGTTTTAGGGGCTGTAATGAATGAAAATTAAAGTGACCAAGTGATAATATTTATGTGACGACCGCGCAAGGAATTACGGTCGTTGTGATACTTAGTATTTATGGCACCTGCCTATACAAAATTACTTAGTAGTTTGTTTTTTTCTACAAGTACTCTATTACCTGCCAACCCAAAGTTTCCTTAAAAGTGGTAATGAAATCTCCATCAATCAGGTGCGGAGCGACAGGCACTCAGACCCTCGGACGAGTCGGGACAATGGGGATATTTGGAAAACGGTCGCCGAAACCAATTAAACTGAGTGTTAGGAAAAACATCAAGTCAATACTGAGAAAATGGATCAGTTGGAAATTTTGGCAGATTCCATACAAACAAACACGAAAAAACCTACGATACATATCATCCTTTCAACATGCCCAAACCACAGAACATGCTTTTCTATATCTATATATTATATATCTTTTGCATATCGAAATCGAAAAGATGAGTTAGGAAAGATTGACAAATAAGATATATAATGGGAAAGTTATAGATAAAAAAGGATATACTTATTATATTATTTCTATCTAATTGTTGTTTTATTTATACTGGCATTGCACCTACGAGTATAGTTGTTCAAATACCAAAGATTTGCCTGTCAGAAAATGTCTACGGGCATTATGTACTTCGTGCAATAAAATTTCAGTAATCACGGGCAAGATGGCAAGAACCGTGGCAGGAGCCCGACACGCTGGTCAGACCAGATTCGCACCACACTACACACCAAGGTGCACGAAGCCCTGCATGCCACCGTGAGCAGACCCGGATGGCGTAGCATCGTCCGGGACAAAGTGATCCGAGGAGGAGGTCACGACCCTCAGCATTAAGGAAAACGACGCAAGGAGTAGGCAATAAAATTTTTAAATAAATAAAGTGCCTTCGAAGCACAAGGATGTATAAAAAGGTTGATAAATGTCAATGAAGCGAAAGACGTACGTCGAGATCGTGACAAATGGCGCTCAATTATCACTGGCGTGAAAATATGTATGTATTAAAGATGATACTGTTAGAATATTATTAAATAATGCAGTCGATATAATGAGCTTGTTCATAGCACAGAAAAATGTATTCGTGCTATTGGACTCTTGTCGTCCTTTATTAAAAAAATATATGATACTCACCTTACCATGTGTATCTTTGAGGTATGTAAATTTGTTAATTCAAATATTGAGCTATATCAACAAAGTAATAATGATGGCAAACGTTCCATCACTCACACATCCTTAGTAATGCCTTTATCTAAATTAGAAATCTTTAGACGTAACGCCTCCTACACGATTGCTAAAATATATAATTGTTTGCCAAAGGAATGGACAGAATTGGCTAGTTCGGGAGTGTTCCTATACTTTAGAGGAATACTATATGTATTTTAAGCAACACAAAGATTTTTGTGAAGTAAAGTTACTAAAGAAGCAACGCTGACTTCTTTAATCACTTTACTTCTTTAGTTGTTGTTAATAAGACCTAATATTGTTTGTTACCATGTTTCCTGCAAATAAATATTTCATTTCATTTCATAAACATGAATCGAGATCATTTAATTATTGAAAGACTACTCGTACATCACTGCTTTGCTCTATAGGACGTCAGTATGGCTGTCAAATTTGCTTGCCCTTTGCCTCGGTGTTCACGATGTTATAATTATTAAATTGCTGAATTTAACCAGCTTTCGCATGTCTACACATCTTCTTGTCTTCCTATACTTTGTCCTCTATAACTCGAAAACACATTTGTATTTAAAATCGGAATTTATATCATTAGTGACACGCACGACCGCCCTCTCCGTTCTACTCATAACAACCATCTTATAATCCTTCCCCACACATTTAGCAAATATTCAAATTCGTTCACCATATCTGCCGCTCGCCAGTGAAACAAACTACTCACTATCAGACAGGCTCTGTTAGTTCATATCTTCAATCATTTACTTATCACATACTTTCTTAAGAAACTTAATAATAACTTAATAACCAAATCTATACTAAATTTCATTTAGCCTATTTCTGATGTAGCATTTACGAGTATATTTATGTCTCATGTGTTATTATTAGTATTTTATTTATTTATATATTTATATATATATATATATAGCCATATGTGTATATAAATGTAAATCTTTTATATAATATTTTTATGTAAGTCTATCATATTAAATGAAATTGCACTTATACATAACTTTCCACACTCGCAAACGTTGGTTTTAGAAAATGCTTAGTCATTAAGCCCGCCATGTATTTTTTAGTGCATTTTATTTTAAATAAATAAAAACAATACATGTTCATCATTATCATTTTCGATAAAAACAAACAATCAATCAAATCAAACTTGAAAAAACAATCAAGTCGGATAATAATCCATACAGTTAATTTTATAATCTTATTATTGACTGTGGGTAATCATTTAACATTAATGTAAATCAAAAACAATTGTAAATAAAATTGGCAGTAAAAAACTGAAATTAATTCACCATTGAATGTTAAAGTAAAAAGTGGTCCGGAAAAAAAAACAAACGACAAAAGTATTGAAGGTAAAAACTCGAGACAAGAACAGGTGGGTAAAACAAAAAAAAAGACAAAACTACGCCACAGCTACAAAATACAACTCGTTCATTTAATCGTCGCAAACAGAAAAGAGAAGAAGAGAAAGGAAGAAACTGCAAAAATAAGATAAAAAGCAAGTGAAAAGTTATAGCCTATTTGCTGTTGGATAGAATTTTGTCGTAAACCTGATGATACAAAAGATGTGGTTAAAAGAGGCCCGGGTAAACCAATAGTAAGTAAACCTGGTAAATCCTAAAACATAGTCCTAGACCCCACTGCTAAAGAGGCCAACCTTTCCAGAACATATATCTGGAGAATTTAAGCTTGCTAAGCTAGACAGGGTTGTCAAAGGCGTCCGAACGGGGATTGGGTTGACAATTATTTAAAGATTCCAACATGGTGGCATAAGTGGAACCGGGAACGAGTTAACGTGCTCTCCGAGGCCCCGGTGACAGTGGTCTTGTAAATGTACTTCTTAATGCAAAAAAATGTGGGTGATAGGCTCAACGCCTCAAAAGACAGCGAAAAATAAAAAAACCATTTTGAGAGACAGATTAGTTGCAGAGACAAAAGTTGCTCGTATAGGCGCCCGCTGTAAGAGTAAATATGCCAATGGATAACTTTCGACAGCCAAGTTCCCCAAAAAATATATATTCAGCAGCGGAAGTCTAAGACTGGGTTCTAGGTGCTGTAACGACCATCATCATCATCAGCCTGTGTCTGTCTCCATAGTGGACAGACAGGACAGGCTCGCCATTTAACACGATCTTCCGCTACACTCAACCAGCCACCACCAGCGACCTTTTTAAGGTGATCCATCCTAATCTAAAATGGCGGAGGGTCGTCCCACTCATTCGGATTCTCGTACGTGGTCTCCATTCCAAACCCGTCTACACCGTCTGTCTGTGTAGTTTATTTTATCTTTTGTTTATTTAATCTTAGGTTTTATTTTTTAATTATTTAATATTGTACTCGTAATTATTTTATACTGTTTGTATATTACTTCAAATAAAATAGATATCTTTATTGACAAAATAATTTAAATAAAATTAAAACAATGTATTGTGACAATACAAAAGAACCCGATAAGACCAAATTGCAATAAATGATTTGACTTTGACTCTGAAAGGTATAAGAAAATTATTTTTCAAATAACCTCATGTAAACTAAAACTGGTCATAAATCTTCGCCAAGAAATTGTTAAGCGATACGAAATAGTATATCATTTTATTGCCGTTCTTTTGGCTCATAAATCATAAAGTTTTTAAATGGAAACATTAAGTTTGGTTTAAAAAGAGTTCGCTGCGGTAAGACGCTTTGCCATTATATTGTTTTTTTTTTTAAACTGGCACGATATATTATTATTTTCAATTTTTAAAAACACAAGTTAAGTATGTAAAACAATTCGGAACGACTATACTAGTAGTCTAAAGGCCAGTTGCAGAAAGGATTTAAATAATCTATGATCAATATTTTGATATAATTGATATATTTCATTTTAAATTTAAATAAAAAATGTTGTCCTAATTTGTATGGAAACTAACCTTTGTGGTCCAGAAGTATATTATACTTTCTATACAGAGGTTAGGGTTCCGATAATTTTTCAAAATAAAAAAATAATAACAATATATACGCCACGACATTGGCAGTTAGTGTGACACTTTGGTTATTTCAGCCAATGACGTGGCTTAATGGGCATACTAACTAAAGGGTTCGATTCCTGGTCGGGACACAAAAATATTTATTAATATAAATAAATACATTTAATTAATATTTAATTTATTTGTGATATATCTCGAGTTTGGTACGCCGGAGACATCGACGAGCTTGCCACTTGTCATGATTGGCCTATAGTAAAGTTGGCTAAATGTGAATCCGCTTCTTTATAATCGTGGTTTCTGACCACCCCAAAAGGGATTGTGTGATTGTGATTTCGGTGGCTTTTCCGCACTTAGTCTCCATTGGACCATTGTGCGTGACCTTTACTCCTTCAGCGGAGCCATCCGATCTCCTCCAGGAAGGCCAGGAGACCCGTTACGTTCCTGCAGACCTCCGGAAGAGTCCTCGCAGTCTGGAGGAACCTCAGTCTAGGCGCAGCCACACTGTCGCACTCCATGAGCACATGCGCGGCCGTCTCCTCCTCTGCCATGCATCCTCTACACAGTGGGCTATCTGTAATGTTCAGAGTATGGAGATGTTTGTTAAAGGCACAGTGTCCCGTCAAGACCCCCACCACTATTCGAAGCCTGGCTCTGTCAAGGCCCAGGAGATGTCGTGTGAGGCGCCTGTCTGGTTTGGGAAGGGCCTCCCTGGACTGTCTGCAGTCTGTGGTCGATGCCCACATCTGCTCGTGGATGGGAAAAGGGAACGGTCGTGAATGATTTGCCAATAACTAGTGAGTGGGCACGACTATTCTACTCGACTTTGCCGACTCCCAAGAAGACGTCTGGAACCCTCGCCACAGCAAACATGCCCACGAACTGCCAGCGAACATATAAATTAAATACTTACCTTATAATAAATATCATTATTGTTGTAATATTTATACATTTAAATCTACATAAGCACTTAAAATTTTAAATAACAAACATCATAATGCATTCAAAACTTTGCAGTTTATTTATTGTAGCTAAAGTAGCTAAACTTAATACACCGTTATTAACAATCGCACTATTTTAATAAAAACAGTTCATTGCAATATTATTATGAACAGACTGGAGTAATTCTTCACGACCGGGACGTAAGTTGTATAATGTAGAGTATTGCAAAAATACAGAGATGTAAATAAATTTGAGTAAACAGTATATAAAATATTCCTTAAATTGTTACAAAATAACTATATTGGAAGTAATATAAATAATAAATTATTAAAATAAAACCTAACATTAAATGAAAAAAAAAACTACAAAAACGTCCGATGGTCGTAGTGTGCCGAGGATATTCCCTGCGTTCCCCCGTTGAACGGCGAGGCTGACCCATTGAGCAAAATATTCTCTACTTAAATGGTCACGCCAAGGGGAGTTTTTCCCCAAGCTCACGAGAGAACGCCAGAGCCTCCTCGGACCACGGACCGATCGTTTCGACTGCAAATAGGATGAAGTAGTGATTAATGATGGTCTCCGCGTATTTGTAGCGTAAGTAAATTAAATATAGGATGTAAAAAATAAAAATAAAAAAATCATATAGGATGTTAAAATTGGTGCCAATATATTTGTTTATTTTATTTAAAAGGTAGGTAGGTACTCGTAATACTGCCCCTGTGGTCTAGCGGTTAAGTCCGCGGATTTAGACTCGGAGGTACCGGGCTTGATTCCTGGTTGGGACACAATCATATTTAATAATTTAAATATATAAAATAAAATTATTTATGATGTCTCGAGTTTGGTACGCTAGAGACGTCGACCAGCTTGCCACTTGTCATGATTGGACTCTAACACAATAAGAACAAGCAAGGATGGAATAAGAGTCAACAAGAATATATTTTATACTAAAGGAAGCAAAACTACTAACAATTGGGTTGATTGTGAAAATTAAAAAACTTGTCTAATAAATGTTGCTTATTTTGCACAATATCATCTTGTTTTACTATTATTCTGAATATTTAGAGTGCGGGATCGCGCGGGATTAAGGAATCCGATTAAGGAATCCAACACTGCGATCCATTAAAAGAGCTGGGGGATTGCAATCCCTAGGCCCGCGGCAGCACCAGACGACAGCACCGTATTCGAATTGGTTAGTTGTTTGAGAACAGCGATCGCCCAATAAATACCTAACATTCTTTTGAAATTGTTGAATACTTATCCAGTTCTATAATTACTAGCAATCCAATCATCCTTATTCAAAATGCAATCGGCTCGAATATGTATCTTTTAACTTTTATCATGTTGTGCTTTATACGTGTCTCTATTAACGTAGGCTACTCTGTGCACATTTGGGCCGCTGGCGCACAATAAGTTTTATTGGTTGATTCGCTCTTCGCATCTTCCTTGATGTACGAGTATAACTAATACGCAACTATTCAATATGCAATAGAGTATCATCACGACCGCTTCCCTTTCGGGGTGGTCAGAAACCACGATTTAAATAAACGAACTCACATTTAGCCAACTTTACTATAGGCCAATCATGACAAGTGGCAAGCTCGTCGATGTCTCCAGCGTACTAAACTCGAGAAATATCACAAATAAATTAAATCTTATTTACATTAATAAATATTTTTGTGCCCTGACCAGGAATCGAACCCGGTTCTTCGGAGTCTAAATCCACTGACTTAACCGCTAGACCACGGAGGCAGTTTATGTAATATTATTATTTATTTATTCTATTCTCATTTGTTAAACATATATGTAAACTGTACTTTTGTATTCCTTCCGATTTAGTAAATGGTACTGTACATCTCTGCGACCCGTGACTCACCCAACATAAGGCATCAGCTGAAAATCAGCGCCACACCTGTATGTATGTTTCGGTATATAGAATAGGCTTACATTTAGAGTTAATATTATTTTTAATATTATATTTATTTATTTATTTAATTAAGCAAGTCAACAACATGTTTACAAAATCTTATACAATATACAATCTAGAAGGTATCTTAATAGTTTAGTAAACATGTTACTTACAGACCAGCATTGCATTCAAAATGTAGGTAACATCGTTCACTAAAACACAAAAACTAAGTAGTACAATTTAAAAATATAGGCATGACAAAAACAGTAAGCTACATTTATTTTTGGAACCATTGTAATTGTTGCGATAAATAAAGTATTTTCTTTCTTTCTTTCTTTAATATGCAACAAACATATAATAAGGTAAATTAACCGCAAAATGTAACTGCTGTATTTTAACCAGTAGCCACGTTTTTTGTACCCGACTGTGCGACGCAAAGAAGGGTTATGGGTTTATCAGCCTATGTATGTATATATTTATGTATATGTTTCTTTGTAGCACACTGGAGACCAAAAGCGTTGGCCGTGTTTGACGATTCTCAGGTTAAACGATTCGTCTTCACCACGCGAGGTGCCACTGAAGATATGACATTAATTAAATTTCATTAAGGTGACATCCAGATGCCATATTGTGGAAAATACAGACTATATTTGACGAAATATATCATTATGGAGGTAAAACATTTAATAATATATAATTTAAAAGCTACCTAAATAATAAAATAAAAAATGTCCTCTAGAGACGTCCCATCCGAGATAGTCCCAAGGAGACTGGCAACATTTCCCCTCTGTATAGCGAGGCTAATACGTTGGCGGAAATAATTGCCAGCCTTCCTGTCTCCAGACCTTTCTGTCAGCCGCTTGACAACTCCTTAATCAAGCGCCTCGCTGACGGTCCCCATGGGTCCATCGTCTCGACCCCAAATGACGCGAATTCGTAACCGATACCAAGGTTGGCGTATTTGCGCAAAATATACTATCAAATAGGTATTTAAATATCATGTTGAGGTTTCTCATATCATTTAGATTGACCATTCAGGATCTTTAACGATGTAAAGTTGGTTAGCAACCAAAAAGACAAAATTACGTAATTTATATAATTACATAAGGCAGTCATTATTATTGTGATATTAATAATGACTGCAGTGTACCGCAGCCTTAGTTTAATTTGTCAAATGTCCATCAAATACTTAGGTCTTATACATTCAAAGTCTCTACTCTACCCAATCTCCCTAATGGAAAAACAAATTTCGTAAATTGCGCCCTTTGATGCGTCCTTTTGGATCGCGCCTACAAACTATTTCAATTGAATTTGCAAAGTTTTTAAATAAAAACATACTTAATAAGTACCCAATATAAATAAGTAACAAATGCTGGTTAATAAATGTTTTTATTTGACAACTACTAAACTACTGTGACTAAATAAATATGTGTATGCTAGTAATAGCGAAGTATGTGATATAATTACATTTAACAATTTACATCCCTATACCCACCATGTTTCTGACAAATAAAACTAAATTATTTCAAATTAATAAAATCATTATTATTTCAATTAATACTAAATAATATAAAATTTTACTTAAAGTAAAATATAATTGGTAATTTTGCACTAGGTGGTGAAATTCAAAACACGCGAATTAAACAATACTCATTGATTCGTCTTGCGCAACAGTTAGGCATTCTTAAAGTAGCAATCCGACTGCTCAGTTCTGAATGGTATTCTTCTAAAGTTTAGAATCTATTCGCAAAACGTAATTTATGAGGTCTATCTGTCAATCTCACCGCATTCAAATAGTTAATTAGATACAAAATTACTCTAATTATAATAATTTTGCTAAATCAGTCCTAGTTAAATCTCTTCTGTACCATGTCTAGAATATTAACATGGAAGACAATAGAGTGACAAACACATTTCAATTATTGTTTATTTATTATCCTTAGGAGCCTATAGGAACACTTGGATTCGTCAATTTTTCATTTTTCTTATTTAATACCTATTAATATTAAGTCAATATACATAAAAATGTCTGAAATAGCTGGCTGTTGTTAGCAAGGAACAGTCTGCGTGCCTGAGAATAACAAGCGCTTAATTCTAATAGTGGATAGCAGCTGTAAAGGGGCATTGTCTTATTTACCTACACTAAAATAAAGCTAAATATTAAATGTCTAATTATTAAAATTATGTCAAATCTATATACCTACTAAAATATAACTAGACTACTTTTTTTTTTTTTTTTATTTATTTATTAATACAACATTACATGGCTTAACAGTAAAGCCCAATTTACCATGCAGTCATTCTTATAATTAATACATACATTTTAATTATAAATGGATTGTCAATATACCTATGAAAAGTATTTATTGCAGCTGTATAGAGGCATTGTCAGAATTAATATTTAATGTATTAGAACAATGCTTTGAAGTAAATAAGTTCTATAAATGAATTATGTTCTGGTGTAATTTCTAGACTTTATTTGCCTCGTTGAGGAGTTTGTTGATTTTTACGCTGAGGTACCGGGGTCGATTCCTGTTCGGAACACAAATAATTTATTTAATGTATTTGCGATATTTTTCGAATTTGATACGCTAGAGACATCGATGAGCTTGCCATTTGTGATAAAGGGGCCTATAGTAAAGCTGGCTAAATATTTCATAAAGAAGTTAATTAATATATGTACATTTAATGTAAATTAAAAGCTAGCCAAATGATAAAAATAAACTAAACTATATATAAAAAATGTCCTCTAGAGACGTCCCATCCGAGATAGTTCCAAGGAGACTGGCAACATTTCCTCTCTGCAAAATAATTGCCAGCTTAGTTTATGACTTAAAGTATACTCCCTTCTTTAAAAGCTTAGTTTATGACCCTACTATTATTTTAGAGTCAGAGCCTGTTCCAGTATTTTCAATTTGTGTAAATCACATTGAAATACAGTATAGGTTGAATTGAAACGCATCATCATAATACGATGTTTTTTGTTGTGAGCTTTCATCTCTGGCTGTGTGGGATCAACGAATGCGTGGCTTATTTTAAATTAAGTAATTAGTTAATACTGTTTACAGTTTGTTTTGTATGTTTTTTCTTGAATAGGGTAGTTATGTGTTTTTTGTTTTATTTTATCAGAGTACCTAAAACTACACTGATTTACGTTTAAAGTAATATATAAATAATTTCTATTTTAATTTAAAAAATAGATTATTGTAGATATAATGGAAGTTACTCTAAAACATTAGTCAGCGTAAGTGACGTCACTTAATAGTAAATATTGTAAACTGCCACACAAGTAAATCTGCTTAATTAAGTTGTTTTTTCCAGTAGTATTTTAGCACAAAGTAAAAGAAAAAATAATAAATTAGATCCCACTTTTACGAGTATAAAAATGTAAAGTATCATCACTACCGTTTCCCTTCCGGGGTAGTCAGAAACCACGCTTATAAAGAACACACATTTAATCAACTTTACTATACGCCAATCATGACGCCAAGCTTGTCGATGTCTCTAGCGAACCAAAGAACGAAACTGCCAAAAAACGAGAAATATTACAATTAAATTAAATATTAATTAAATTTATTAAATATTATTGTGTCCCGACCAGGAATCGAACCCGGTACCTGCCAGTCTAAATCTACGGACTTAACGGAGTTGGTGTCGTAAATAAGTTGTTTATTTATTTATTTATTTACGTGACGTCATCCGGCAGCCATCAGAAACTTTTCCGAGTGAACATTCAAATACGATATTTATAAATATATTTTAAAGCGATTATCACGTCTTTTTAAAGTTTAAATCAGGCCCTATTTAAAAAAAAAAGTATTTTTCTAGGAATATGTAATGAAATATAAACATTTTTTTTTATTATTTAATTTTATTACTGTCAACTTAGTGCCGAAAATTTATACCGGAACGAGGCCATTTTTAAGTAAATGAATGCTACTAAGATAGTATTTATTTACCGTCATTATAGACTGTGAACCATAATATTTACTTTTTTTTAAATGTAGATCTTTAAAATTATATTTAAAATTTAAAAAACGCAGCATATTCGACGGCTATTAAAAAAACGTTACGACAAGGTTGTCCATTGGCTACGTTCCAAAAACTGGCCATAACAGGAGCATACGGTAAATTAATTACCGTAACTGACAACAGATGTCGCTGCTCGCACTACCTTTATCTATAATCTGAAGCCAGCTATTTCAAATAACTTTAAAACGTTGTACCATATTTTTTTTCTAAATCAGAAACCTGTTTTATACCTACTGAGCACGACAAGTCACACATCGCTCACATCTCATGGTATGCTGATGTAAGTCATAAACTGACTGACATCAGAACCACTAAGCTTACCAAAGCAGAAAAGCCATATTTAAAGGAAGAGAGAAAAACCATATTTAATCAGGTGGAATTAGGACTAACGTAACTAACATATTTCATCATCATCACAACCGTTTCCCTTTCGGGGTGGTCAGAAACTACGCTTATAAATTAGCGGATTCACATTTAGCCAACTATAGGCCAATCATGACAAGTGGCAAGCTCGTCGATGTCTCCAGCGTACCTAACTCGAGAAATATCACAAATAAATTAAATATTAATTAAATGTATTTATTTATATTAATAAATATTTTGTGTCCCGACTTGGAATCGAACCACGGACTTAACCGCTAGACCACGGAGGCAATTTCGTAACTAACTAATTACATTTAAAAATAAAAGTAAAAACTGCGTCTGTTCACAAAAGTAAAAAAAAAATACCTACTCGTACATATTATTTATAGACTGCCTTCGTGGTCTAGCAGTTAAGACGGGAGATTTAAACGCGGATGTGCTGGGTTCAATTCCTGGTCGAGAACACAGAAATATATGTTTGTGACATTTCTCGACTCGAGCTTTCCACGTGTCATATGTCAAAGTAAAGTTGGCCAAATGTGAACTAGATCTTTACAAAAGTGTGGTTGCTAACTACCCCACAAGGGACACGGTCGTGATGGTACTTCACTTTCTATATATTATTTAAATCATCATCATCAGCCTGTGAATCTTCACTGCTGGATATATGCCTCCCCCAAGGCTCGTCACTTCATACGATCTCCTACCACCCTCATCATGTAAGTAGTTTTACTTATGTTATATTAGTATATCTATAGTAAATTGTATGTAGATATTAGTATGTATATATTTATATTTTAAAAAAATCTGTTTCACCAAAAATTTCACCAATTTTTTTATTGCACCTACCACCTATCCTGTCTAAATGATCTAAAGGTTTGACTGTCAGAGATTGCCTAGCGGCATTAAGTCCGCCTTTGTACATAGTGCAATTAAGTTTTAAAATAAATAAATAAAATAATCCATCCCCCACCAGCTATCTTCATTAGGCCATCCAACCATCTGACGGGGGGTCTTCCCACTCTGCGTCTTCTCGTACGTGATGTCCATGTTTATGCTCCGTACGACAGTACTGGAAGAACGATTCTAATTGACTTCGAGAGTGGCGTTACCCACGCAGATTGATCTTGGTACGTCATGATCGTTAAACATTACCTCCCTCATTTATGTAAATAACAAAAAAAAAATGCGTTATTTTTATAATCAAGGGAGATAACAAAATTGCCAATCTACGCAGAAAAGCCCATCAAAAACAATTTCAATTTAGTCAATGCAAAAACCATCAAATTTCGTCGGCTCCTATTGAATCAATAATTCATGTAACAACAGCCCATAAGTGTCCTATGAATATAAAGTTCTACCTACACTGTCACAATTTCAAAGGGCGTAACTGACATTTTTTACATGTTTTTTTGGGTAGATATTTCGTTGTTTACAGACTGCCTTCGTGCTATAGCGGTTAAGTCTGTGGCTTTAGACGTTTTCGATTTCTGTATATTTGTGATATTTCTCGAGTTTGGTACGCTAGAGACATCGACGAGCTTACCACTTGTCTTGATGTGCTAATAGTAAAGTTATAATAATAATAGTAAATGTGAATCCGCTGCTTTAAAAGCTTAGTTTCTGACCACCTCGCAAGTGATACAGTCGTGATGATCAGTTAACACAAACTCATTTATCTGTTACTAGCTGTTTTACACGGCTTTGCCCGTGTAAACGGCAACACGAAATTAATTTCGTTAGCATTATTTTGATTTTGCTATATCCCCTAAGGTATTCATGGTGTAAAGGGAAAAAATAAGCTTCATGAAATTCTCAAGCCAACTAACGTATTTAAAATGATAACACATGATGTAGTAGAAATATGTCTGTCTGAGACATTCACAATTTATTTCATATAAGTACAAATGTTTTGCGCACTTTCGTATATTCAAATATACAGAAATGACAAAACCAAATTTCGCCGCGAACACGGTAATTAAATTGAATAAATAAAACGCGTATATAAAGAAATTTAAATATTATTTAATGTAAAATGTATTCTTTACGCCTTTTTCCACATTAACCGTGGCACACCGATACAGATGACAGACAGGGCGGGCGGATTGATCCCTCATAAAAACTTTCTGCCCCACAATTTCTCATGTAAATGCAATCAATCATGGCAATAACTGCCATTCCATAGATTAGCTGTGTTGTGAACCATTTTTTTTTTTATTTGCTCACATAAGATAAGCTTTGATTTAATATTGACCTCGAGTATTTTAGCTATTTATGGTTTTGCTTTCCAGGAATATCTCAATATCTATAATATTTTTTTAAATAGAGCGGGCATTGGTTATTATTTTCACGTCTACTTTTTTGTGCTTCTCTTGACAAACAAATACAGCTTCTGTCATTTATACTCTTAAAATATTAATGTGGATAACACGAAGTTCTAGCACCCGAAGATACAATGTATATATACAATGTACTTTCCGGAAAAAGGGAATAAATAATAACCCACCTCGATCCTTGGCGCCGCATCATTCTGGAAAATTCTCATCAACACATTTGAGCATCATTATAGGATACCATATGAACAAGGTGTATTAGCCTATAGGCCAGATATCTTGTGCTGTGTTTTCTCAGAACTTAAAACTTCTCTTATTAAACTTACAGTAGGAATCAAATATTCCAAAAGATCACAACATGAAGGCTAACAAACGAAAAAAAAAATCAGGAAAGGATTCAAAACTCAGCTGAACGCAGTGGAAGTTGGTGCGAGAGGAGTTCCAGTAAAATCTTTGCACCATTTACTGACAGAATTGGGCCTAAGCAGGTCAATACATTTATGGAAAGAGCTAAAAAGTATTTGATTGGGTAGGAAGAGGAGTGGAATGGTGGATGGGGAGCGTCTTATACTTGTATATTATATAAATAATCAAGGAGGCCTTCTTTATAAACCCGACACCATTCTTCAAAAATCAAATCAAATCAAATAATTTATTTAGTAAATAGGCAACATTTTTAGCACTTTTACACATCATAACAGTTATTACATTTTATTTTTATAATTTTGTATAATTTACATAATGTATACTATAAATAAATTTCTTTGTGATTCGCACGACCGCCCTCTTCGTTCTTCTCATAACAACCAACTTAAAATCCCACCCCACACTTCCAGCAGATATTCAGATTCATTTACCGTATCGTCTGCTCGCCAATGGAACAAACTTCCACTGACCATCAGACAAGCTCCTTCCATTCACATCTTTAAAAAACTACTTAATACTTTCTTTTTAAACAGGCAGAACAATATATTTTAACTCCACAAATTTCTAGTTCCTAATAATATATTATCCTCATATATGTATATCTTCTATAATACTTATATATAGATGAGTATTTATGTAGTCTATGTATTCATACTATTTATGTAGTTTATTGGTTAGAATTGCACCCCACATATTTATACTATCTCACTCTCCCAAAGGTTAGCTGGTAGAAAAAGCCGAAATGGCTTTAAGTTCGCCTTTGTACATACTTTTAAGTAAAGTGCAATAAAGTATTTAATAAATAATAAATAAATAAATATACATTAAAATATTTATTAGTGATTAAAATAAATATAAATATGCCCTATTTTATTAAATACTACTAAAATTTTACCCTGTACGTATAGGTAAATAAAGTAAAGTAAATCACGACCGTTTCCATTCCGGAGTGGTCAGAAACCACGCTTATAAAGAAGCGGATTCGCATTTAGACAACTTTACTATAGACCAATCAGGACAAGTGGCAAGCTCGTCAATGTCTCTAGCGTACCAAACTCGGAAAATATCACAATTAAATTTAATATTTTAAATCCTGACCAGAAATCGAACCCGGTACCTCCGAGTATATCCACGGAATTAACCGCTAGACCACCAAATAAAGTATTATTACTCAATATCGATCCTAATACCGAATAAAATACGGTGTCTGGAAGAAGTAAAGCCTCGTCCACACCTAACGTTGCTTGGCGGAAGATCTTTAATTCTGACGCCTGCACAAAATTAACGACAGTCCTATAATTCCGGACGTACCCTATAGTTGCGTGTTTCCATACTACTTGCACAAAATATTTAAATTAAATTAAATAGTTTGGTAACATTTCTCAGCTAAATATACGAGTATATTTGGTAACTTTTAAAGACGTTCTAACTTTCTAAATAATATCTTATACAGAAAAATGTTTGCCTCAGTTCCTCATTGCTTGTCCGTAGTGTTGCCCAATCTTGGTTTTGCTTTTTGCAAGAATCTCGCAAGACTCTTGCTCAGACATTTTTACCATATTTGCTAAAAAAAGGGCATTTTAAGGGCAAGGTAACTGTTTTGTGTCTGTCTTTTTAGGGTTCAGTGGTAAAAATATCGAATTTGTACTACATATATGACTTGAAATATCTCCAAAAATACCTCTGTATACATTTTTGGATCCAATTGTACGTAAATGTACGTAAGAAAAGTGTAAGAGTATTTCTCTCATTGGTACATGCCGGGGGGGTTTGAACCGACCTTTGTAGGATTTAAGGAACGCGTTCTTACAACCGAGGCACCACCGCGCCACCCGAGCCCCCACCCCGCCATTGTCATTTTCATTGCCATTATCATTTTTGAATACAAGATAAAAAAAAAACATGTAAATCTGATCAGCTGTTTGCGGACAGATGCCAAAGTCTTAAAAGGTTTTATTACTACAATTGAAAACACATATTCTCAGTCAGTGCAAGAGTCTTGCGAGACTCACCAAGATTAGGACTAGACCAGCTGTTCTGATGCAAGACCAAGACTTAGCCAGTCTTGCGCGAGAATCAGGGCCTAGACTCATTTTCTCTTATCGGTCCCTGCGCCTCTGCATTTAAATCTACGGCCTTAACAGTTAGAAACGCCTAATGTATGGGACTTGATAAAGTATTGAATGAAACTGCACACACTCACAGCTAGGTATTAAAGCACTCGTGTGATACTATTTATTAATTATTGCCCCTCATTATGTAACAGTTTCATAACCTACTATAATACCTAAAGAAGATTTGTTCTGATATTTACTTACACGACGACGGTCGGATCTACAATACTGTAGATATACACCTAATTGTCTTTTTACGATAAAGTTTGAAATACACAAATGTAGTGGAAACAGTGTGCAGACATCGCATCTCGTCGATCCTCCGTAATGAATAGATCGCGATAGCCGAACTTTATTACCTACACGATAGTTCGCTGTGCCCAAATCTTAAAAGGACTGATAGACGCACAAGCCTAGAATCACAGTTTGATAGCAACATATATTTTGTCACAGCTAAAAGACAAAGGAAGTACTATTTTATGAATGATAAATGTTCTATATTGTTGTATACAATAATTCATTGCTATTTATAGGTTGCTAAGATCGCGTTACAATATTAAAAACTGTTTGCTAGTCAGATAAATATGTATTATAAGAAACAGTCTCATAGCATTTCCGCATTTTGAATCTGTTAAATTAAAATAGTACGAAGAATATATGTTTTTTTTAGTTCATCCTCCGTAATGTTTTGTCGAAATATCTTCATAAAATTAGGTTTTTTTTATTGTTGTGGTTCTTTTGTTTTTGTCCATGTATATGAGATTTTATTTTCCACAATATCGGCATACACCGATAAACCGATATGAAATATAATGTAAATTATTTACGATACATAAGAAAAGTATATTTCTCATTGGTACATACCGGGGTTCGAACCGACCTTTTTTGGGATTTTAATGACAACGTTTTTACAACCGAGCCACCACCGCCAAAACTCCTTGGTTTAGTACTATACAACTTCCGTGCAGGACAACGAATGAGATTTCGTTTGACAAACACCGTCGTACATGTTATAACGTGTTTGTCAAACCCGACGGCAGACTTTCATAAAACGTATCAAACTCGTGGATTGTTTGACTAACACTTCAAACAGGGCCAAACACACACACACATTAAAATGTTTGACAAACATGTAAAGTCCGTTAATAAAAGTAATACCACACAAAATCACGCGGTCGTTGTCGAGCCACATTCTGCGTATTTATTAAAAACACACGTCTATCACCCCCTTAACACAAGTGAGCTAAGTTTTACTATGTAATTATAAGATTCCTATCGAGTTGAACTATGATCGAATAAATATTGTAGACGAAGATGATCATATGATATAGTATATACTTGTATATATGATAATATAATATTTAAATATTACCTGCCTATAAACTGCCTATTAACTAGCGGTTAAGTCCGTGGATTTACACTCGTAGGTATTGGGTTCAATTCCTGGTAGTTTGGTACGCTAGCCAACGATGCCATGCTTACCATGCCATACTTGTCTTGATGGGTAAAGCGTCTGACCAAGCGAGTTGTCCAAACGGCTGACGGAAAAGTCTGGAGACAGGAAAGCTGGCAACTATTTCTGCCAACGTATTAGCCTCGCTATACAGAGGGTAAATGTTGCCAGTCTTCTTGGGACTATCCCTGAGGGGTCGTTTCTAGCGAACATTTTTTACTTACAGTTTATTTTTTATTAGGTTTAGTTTATATATTTTTTTTTTACTTTTAAGTAGTTTTAATCATTTCTTTATATACCTACTAACCTAATATTCAAATATATTTATCTTTATTGCAATATAGGTACGAGTTCAACAACGAACTTATTTTGAAAATATTATTCTAAATGAAAGATAAGTGCAAATAAAACTAAAGCATTATCATAATATACACATTGTTAATGCCATGGCATAAAATAGACTATGGGATGCCCATGATACTAATAGCAGAAGTATATTAGAGTGATGTACATTGGTAATGGGTGTACGCATTTAAATCAGAGACATAATATTAATAGACTAGCCAACTAAGAGAAGGTATGGCTCTAAAGTTTGAGAAATAAAAAAAAAAATAAAACTTTATTGAGAAAAACATTACTTACACAACTTATTTTAAAATACAATCCATGGTAAAAATAAATGTTTTACAAATAAAAATTGACATTAGTTTTGATCCTTATCTCCCGAAAAAGTTGCCTGTGTATCAGGAGATATTTATAGCTAAACCTTATTATGCTAGCATTATTTTGTATCTAACCTACCCATCACCAAGCATTATTATTATTGCGTATTATATAATGTAGAAAGTAAATAATATAATATATATATAATAACATAAAAATACTAATAATACAATAATTCTGTGGTGTCAAGGAAAAAGGGGATGAGTCGAAAAATTTAAAAATTAGATTTTTGCACGTATTGGTTTAAAACATTCATATGCGTCAATGCAATATGGAGATGAGTCTATAAACTAAGTTTATTTTACACCCCTAAGTATAAAGGGGCTAGTCGTAACATTAAAATGTATAAATAGGTAAAAAGAGTTCAATCAAGTTATTTCAGTATCGCTCTTTTACCGCCAATAATTCAGTTATGCATAGTGAGATGAGTCGACACGTACCTAAAGTATACGACTAATGAAATTGTACATTACCTAAATTACAATTTACTAATTATAAAAATGAGTTGTTTTCTTAATTTGCCTTT
Source organism: Tinea semifulvella (assembly GCA_910589645.1). NCBI lineage: Eukaryota > Metazoa > Arthropoda > Insecta > Lepidoptera > Tineidae > Tinea > Tinea semifulvella. Next base: position 2,482,375 of record OU342585.1, on the reverse strand, counting down.
AGTGAAAAGTTCAAGTTTTGTACTTATCCCCTTTTTCCTTGACACCACAGAATTATCCTTTCTTTATTATGGGTGTGTATCGCGTGTGTATTGTGAGAAACAGACGAGTAACTGTAAGTTAAAGGCAAAAATAAGAGAATATTTTAGAAGAGTAACTGCCTCCGTAGTCTAGCGGTGCCGGGCCGGCGTAGTCTCGGCGCTACATTTGACGTCTACTCTCGTCAGCTGTCATCGTTCAATCGAGTCAGGTACGTCTGAGTCTAAATCCACGGACTTAACCGCCATGGACTTGACCACGGAGGCATATAGAAAAAATCTTTAAAAGTTATCTTTTATAAATTTTGATATACCTACCATGTTTTAAAGATATATTATGTTTAATGTATTAAATTAATTTTATATATGAAATTTTATATACCTCTAGGATCTATTTCGAGTAGTAAGTGATTTATTTTTATAAAACTTATACATTTGTTTATTGTTCGTCCATAGGAACCTATAGGAACACTTGAAGTTGTCTCGGTTACATTTTTTTACTTAAATATAAGGTGTAACTTTACAAACAATATCTAGGTTAACAGTAAATAAAGAATAGTGGGTGAATTATGCTGCTGTTGGCAAGGAACAGTCAGTTAAGCCCAATGCTGGATAGATGCAGCTGTAAAGTATATATATTTTATACAAAAAATAAATACCTATAAAAATTAAATTAACAAGCTGTACATAGGCGTTGTCACTTATAAACTAAAATTAAAGCAAAAATAATATATATATATATGAATACCTACTTAATTAAAAACTGGTAACTTTTATCGGGTACCGGCCCAGTTCATCCGAGCTAGCATTACGTCTATGGTTTGGCCCATGAACCGTGAGTCTGATGTGTGGAATACGTTGAATATGCCATTCGAGACAAACATTAAGTTAAGTAACCCATCAGTTATTTTGGATTTCATGTACCGTGAGGTTAGGGGTAGCTAGATTTCTGAGTAGGGGCGGGTTTTAAGAGTAGATCGTCTAACAATGCCTATTTACAGCAGTTATAAATTTAAGTGGTTTTTTTTTCGTTATAGTATTTTTTTATTAGTTATAGTATGATGATGACATAGTTTTTCCACACTCCCGAAAGTTGGTTGTAATGCCTAGAAATTAAGCCCGCCTATGAACAATTTTAGTGCAATAAAATATGTATATACAATAAAACAAATAAATACATAGTACGAGATCCTAATGAGACACTATGTACTATAAAATAATATAATAATATTATATTATATAAAAAAATTGCATGTAAAGGCGTAGAATACATCTCTTTGTGTCCTATGCCTACTTGAAAAATAAAAAAAGATACCTAGTGACAACACGCCCAACAAATAGTAAGCGATACACGAGGTTCATGAATGGGAGCAACTGACTCCAACTGCTATATCAGTATCTACCACTATGGCGGCCATAAAAAAAAAACTTGCCTCTGTTTTATTCATAATGTGTTCAATATGAAAAAAACAGAGGCAAAGCATTAATTTTAATAAGTAAATAAAGCTATTTCAAGTGCACTAGGGGTTAACTACCCCGTGGTACAGTGGTCACGGTCATAGGTTTAAACGCGGAGGTGCCGGGTTCAATTTTCAAGTTCAACGTTTAGTTTTGTTTAGTGTTGCCTTGAAAATAACCACGAGTCTGAACATATTTCATGACAAACTTCATGGTAGTGGCGGTTCATCAAGCCACCAAATTATTTATTTATACAAACAGTAAATTCGCAGTTCAAATTATGAATTTTATTGTATTTTCCTTAAAAGTAACTTGCATGACAGTCAATGAATGTCGTGTTACATATTAGCTGAACTAAATTTACGATTTTATGGAAGGCAAATAATGTCGGTCCAGGAGCATTTACCAGCAACAACCGCAAATTAAAACATTCGTTATTATTTGGACGAAGTGATTAAATACAACCAAGAGCATCAGTAGAACCGATTTCATAGTAGGGCCCTACTTCGTGCCGTACCAACGCGGCACTCTTCTCGTGCAATTTGCCGTCAATGAAGACATCAGATAATTGATTCGCGCAATGTTCCGTGGCCTAATTGCATTACGGCTCCGTTGGGAAAGATTAGATCTCCTTTGTCGCTAAATTATTATTAATAATAATGCTCACAAAAATAAATTTTCAATAAAAATCACAGACAATTTCGCGACGTAAAAGTGAAACCAAACGATTTGACAATAATAGGTGGTTCAATAGGTGGTAGGCGGACTGATGGTGGTAATTTGCCCAGTCTGCCGGGACGAGGAAGTATCCACTGTTCTTGCCGATAAACCTAGTAAAGTGTATCCACACGTTTCGGAATCAGGCTCGAATTGCCGTCATGCCCAGTCAAGCCGACATAGTGTTAGGGACTGATGTCAGTCATGAGTCTCTGATTCTAGTTGCTGACATTCATGGACCTCGCACGCCACTTACCATCAGGTGGGCGCAAGTCGTGCTCGTATAAAAAAATAAAATAAAATAGTTATTATTATTTTAAGTTTTTTTTTTTAGTTTAAATTAGTGTTAGGATTAGGTCATATAATTCATATTTTTAATTTATTTCGTCTTTTTAACCGGATTTTATTTCTGTTTTTTTATAACTTAATTTTAATTTAGTTATAAATGAGTAATTGTTTTTTATATTGTTTCAATATTATTATTGTAATGTCTGTAATAATATAAGGGTATTAACCATGTGTTAGTTCTAGTAATATACGAGAATTAAATATGACTGTACCTTTTGTTGACTGATCATTAAATAAATAAATAGCTACCTAAAAGTATCATCACGACCGTTTCCCTTTCGGGGTGGTCAGAAACCACGCTTATAAATAAGCGAATTCACATTTAGCCAACTTTACTATAGGCCAATCATGACAAGTGGCAAGCTCGTCGATGTCTCCAGCGTACCAAACTCGAGAAATATCACAAATAAATTAAATATTAATTAAATGTTTTCATTAACATTAATAAATATTTTTATGTCCCGACCAGGAATCGAACCCGGTACCTCCGAGTCTAAATCCACGGACTTAACCGCTAGACCACAGGGGCAGTAATAAGGCATAAATAGCTACCTAAATTATACATATATGTTTTTTTTTTTGTACAGTCGTGATGCTACTTATTTTCGTAGTAGGGGTTAAAGGACGATTCTAGCCAGACAGGGTAAGAACCTGGGTATTATCGGAAACCAATTTACATAACTTAGGAGTTAAATCAGTTCATATATTCTGTGCTAGTCGACATTCTCTTTAATTATGTTGAAGAGATTAAAGGCTAACTGCTACTCTGTCATTATCGTTTTGTGGTCTTTAATGAATTTTGTTCAATTAGTTAAATTGTTAAAACTATTGCAAAAAGAGGAAACAGTAGCGTAATTAGGTTGTAAATCGCTTTCCTTAAAATCCAAAAAATGACGCGATTTGAATTATTTCGAAACTCACCGTCCACTAATATCAAGTTGTAAAATCGTTATTATTTTTTTTTTTTTTCTTGTAACATTTTAAATTTAATTAGTAGGTATATGTTATTGTTACTTAGTTATCCAGTAATACGTACACAAATAAATAAATAAATTGTCAGTATCCCCTCACCATCCCGTCTGACCAGCGTGTAGGCCCATTTCTCCAGAAATGTATTCTGGAAGGCCCATATCCAACAGTGGAGGTCCGAGACGTTTTTTTCATCTAGGGGCTGTAATTAATGAATTTGTTACAAAATCGCACACCATTACGATGCTGATGGTCGGAATTAATTCTTCTAAAATTTCCTAACAATACTAACAGTATACTCGTATAGCCCCAGCACGATCAAACTCCGTTATCGAATCGATTAGTTTTTTTTATACATCTCTTATATATCTCTGGCTGAAATCCCATATTCATCTTCTAGATTCGATCTCGATTCGATAACGGAGTTTCATCATCTTAGGGCAATCGATCAATCACAGCTGAGCGTTGTAGACAACTACTTATAACAAAACCAGCGCACACTTGACTAAGAAAGTGCCATACCAGCCTAAGATTAAAATTTGTTTACAAGTCATAAATCTTTCAAAAATATTTTCTTATCATTCATTGTGTTGACGTCAATCTTATCAATATAACCTTTCTTAGCTGACTGTACTTTTTTTCCAACTGTAAATAACGCCACCTACCTTATCACCATCGCACTTCTCAGTCGGCTCATCGTACATCCCATCGTTCGCTCGCTTCATTAAAGGAGTCTGAGGCGGTGTAAATGACATACTGTTTCTACCCCCATCTAGTGGCGACTTGATGAACTCGATTTTCCCGCCTTCCACGCAAATGTTCGGCGTCAGCGGATACAAAGGGGATATCGCTATATTCGTATTAGCCAAGTGATTGTAATGATTTTCCTGGATGTCTAAAGTTTTCGGCTTTCTGCGATAGGTGGAGTCGTACGCCAAGACTTGGGGTTTGTCTTCGGGATGTACTTTTGCCTTTCCGGAAGGACGGTCAGGTGGTTCCGGGGAAATACTGCCATCCGTTCCAGGACTCTCGTTACGATCATTGTTGGATGTCCTATAACAAAAAAAAGTAAAAATATAGTACATATAATGTAGAAACATGAAACAACGCAATTTAGGACATTGGATCATTGTTGTTGTATGCAATAACAACGAATACTGTAAGTAAAATACGATAAAAAATGGTCCGAATGTTTAACGCATATTAGTACTAAGGCATAGCACTAGATGGCGCTGAACGAATGTTGGGCTAAGTAAAGCCGTAATTTATTGTCTTTGTTATTAAATATATGATAAATTTATGTAGTAGATATCGAAATTAATTATGTAAATATATACTAATGTATTGATTATTTTGTTTTTGTGATATCTAAAGTATATACTTTGTTATAGACAAAAATCTAATATCACACAAGTGCCATTTCACTCTAAGATGAGTATATATGAGTGCCGGCTCGTATACCCTTCGGAAGTGTATTCTTTAGTGTGATGGCACAATTGTAATGATCTCTAGTCTGATAGGTTGATCTTCTCTCGTGACGTCACGCGTCCGTATCCAGGTGAAGTCCTTGTATCGTGCGCTTTCCGCCGATCGCCCGCGCGGCTGCGACGGTTGCGCGAGCGCACCTTCCTTGGACAAGCCCAAAAACCCTTTGCGCGGTTTCTAGTTAACACGTTAGCTTAGCTCCCGGTTAATTCTCTTAAGCACTTCTATATGCAGGCGGCGAGGAAACTCGATTGCCCGATTTTTTGCCTAAAAAAACATCATCCATTTCGGACTGTTTTTGTACTACTTCTATAATAATATATTACTGTGCAATTAAGTTATTTCGAAAATAAAATATGCAGTTTTAGTACTGGAGCTGTCATGATGATATTTATCTTAAACATTTTGCACACCTAAACTATAAAATAAAGGGTTTTTCTACTTAAATTGTAATCTTGGTAGAATAATTAATCAAAAAGGCATATATCGTCATTAGAATTAAGCCCAAATCCCCATACAAGATGAATGATGTGCTTTAAAAGATGTGCAATACAAATATAATACAAATCCTTCCTAATTGGCTTCGAATCCATACACATTCCTATACTTAAGTAAAGAATAAAATCATTAGTTTTGTTATTAATCTAAGATCGCCATATAATTTTATGACGGACATTCAAATAGCGCTGATGTTGACATAAGTTTATACTAATGTTACTAGATGAATGAAGTATTAACAGATAAAATGTTATCAGATTATAAGCTGACACGGCCTTTTTACAGCCACGAATTAAATTTTAAGTATCTAGTTATAAATAAGTATAAAATCCTCGCTTATGGCAACAATGTTTTATTTATTAGAAATTGTATTGCTGTTAGATTCGGTCCAGCCAAGCTTGTATTGTATAAAAATATATGTATTGACAATATCCAAGTGTTGTGTACTAACCTAAAGAAATATATGATTTGATTTAATTGATTTTATTTGATTAAAAATATATAAAAAGCTATCAAGTTATGTAATACCTAGAAAAGAAGATAAAAACGAAAAACCCTTTTAAATGTGTTACGACGAAGTTTACCTAGCTGATTACGCCGTTTTATTTGTAAAAATAACTTAAAAAAAACAACTCAAGTCCTTTTTACGAGGGGCGTTCAAAATATTCTCGGTATTGATACGTTACAACCTCTTTTATATATATATTTGTTACTGGCCGCTAAGATTCATCCATTGACATTAAAAAAAAGTAAAATTGGAACCGAGATGTTCTTTTGTTTTTCTGCAATTGCCGAACAAACATGAACACCATGAGCGAATTAACAATTTTAACGAAATTAGAGCACCGATCCGTCATAAAATTCTTGACAAAACAGGGTAAAAATCAAAAAACCATAAAAGAGGAAATGGATTGTGTTTACCGTGAGTCTGCTCCTTCTTTATCTACTATTCAAAAATGGTCAAGCGAATTTAAGCGTGGAAGGAAGAGTATTGAAGATGACCCTAGACCTGGCCGGCCTGTAGTGGCTACCTCACAAGAAAATATTGATAAAGTGGAAAAACTTATATTGGAAGACGGCCGAGTGAAGGTAAAATCTATAGCTCAAGTAACCAATCTCTCTATTGGTACCGTACATGACATTATACATGACCATCTTAATATGTCAAAAGTAAGTGCAAGATGGGTTCCGCGAATGCTGACGCTTCTTCAAAAGGATATGCGTGTGGCTTGCTGTTCAGATTTTATCGACCTGTGTGGTGAAAATCCCGATGAGGTGCTGCAAAAAATAGTTACTGGAGATGAAACCTGGGTTCATCATTATGACCCAGAGAGCAAACAGGAGTCCATGCAGTGGCACATTAAGGGTTCAGCTCATCCCAAGAAGTTCAAGGTAATCCCGTCAGCTGGCAAGGTCATGGCCACAATATTTTGGGATTGTGAAGGAGTTTTGCTTATCGATTATAAAGAAAAAGGTGTAAATATCACAGGGCAGTACTACGCTAACGTTATACGTCAATTAAGAGATGCGATCAAAGAAAAGAGGCGAGGAAAGTTAACCAAAGGTGTTCTGCTTCTGCATGACAACGCCCCTGTCCATACTGCTCATATTGCCAAGGCAGCTATTGTTGAATGTGGGTTTGAAACTGTTACTCATCCACCCTATAGTCCGGACTTAGCCCCAAGCGACTTCTTTTTGTTTCCCAATCTTAAAAAGGATCTGCGTGGAAATAAATTTTCTGACGATGAAGCGTTGAAGACGGCCGTGGAGGAGCATTTTTACACCAAAGATAAAAAATATTTTTATGAGGGATTAAAAAAAATAATTGATCGATCTTATAAGTGTATGAACATAGGGGGGGAGTATATTGAAAAATAAAAATATCAAACTTTTCGTACTTGTTTGTTTTTATCCACATACCGAGAATATTTTGAACGCCCCTCGTACATAGAAAAGGAGGTCCTTATCTCTGTTTACCCTGCAGCTACTTCACCGAGCTCACTTGTAAGTGATCTGTTTATTGTGTTAACAAGCTTAGCTTAGTAAAGCAAAAAAAAACGTAAACTCGTTCCTTCTAGTGCAACCTACCATTAAGTAGCTGACACTATTTATTTATTTTAAAAAAAATCACAGCTTATTATATTAAACATATAAACAAAGTAACAATAGTGGAACACAAGCCAAAGAGATTTTATATTATTTAGACAATACAATTAAAACAGAAATAAAAGTAAAATATAGTAATTAGATTTAAATTAATACTGCAATTGAACTGTGACTAGCAAAAATAATAATAAATAATTGAAAACCAATACGATAATGATTACCTCTTTACCTAAAACAAAATGAATGAATCTCTCATTAGGAGCAAAATTATACTATATACCTAAACGAGTATAGCAGTATTCGTATATTAGCAGGCGAAGTGGATTTGCAAAGTCAGTCTGGGATAAGAGTTGTCTTGATACTGCCTCCGGTGATTAGTTAGATGTATCAGAGTAGAACATGGCTAAAACGTTAATATAGATAAGTCATTTACAGTAATCTAAACAGGTGAATGAATAACTGTTTGAAAATGTATATATATAGGTTACTCAATTTAATTGTTTACCCAATACTACTTAAAAGTCGATGTTTTACTGTAAACTGCCTTACCAAAGTTTAGCGCTTAGAAATTTCGACGCGGAGATTATCACAGCCCCTAGAGTCGAAGATTTTCATCAAACCATATTTCTGGAGAATTTAGCCTACACTCGCCACACTGGCTAGAGGGATTGGCGGGATCGGATGTCAATTTTAATGACAATTTATTCCACAAGTTGGTATAGCCGGGACCGACGAGAACGGTGGTGTTGTAAATCTATGATAAATGTACGTAAAAAAAACAAATCCTGAGGTTGTGAAGTTGTGAGGTCGTGTTGTTGAGTCAAAGATTTTATACGTAGAGATACCGGGTTCAATTCCTTAAAAACGGACCTTATTAGTCTAACGTAAGACCATACAAAGTCACCCTGTATGATATAATAATAATGTTAATACAATACAAAATAAAAATTATCCGTAGCTAAAAAAGCTTAAAACTCGTAAATGATGTTTCATGTTGGTTGTTGTCAGCCTCTTAATACGAGTTACGGACGCAGATTTATACGCTTGTATATTTAGGGATTAAATAAATGAATAAAAGTTTATTTGCCAACGTCCACCGTACTATGTAAATTATAAGATTAACTAGATGTAATGTTGTAAGACTTTATTTTTATTGTTTGCTACCAGTATTTTCTATATCGCTTCGTAAGATAAAAAACAGCGCTTTCCAGAAAATACGACATTTACATGTTTTTTATTTATATATTTTCATACACATACCTCTTCAGCTACTATACTATATCCTATATACCTACATATTGTGTCTAAAATCTATTATTATTATTTTATGTATTATTTATTACTAACTAATATTGCATGTTTTATATTTCTATTAGATTTTAAAGTTAAATAAATAATGATATCTAAATTTGTAACTTGTTAATTGCCTGTCAAATTTGGTACATCATATCCTGCTAACTCTTAAGATACTTTGATGAAACTATCATTACAGGCCCTGAAGATGGGCCTTCAAGAACATATATCTGGAGAATTTGGCCTACACTCGCCACCCTGGACAGACGACTTGGTGAGAATATGATGTAATGTTTTTATGACACTTTATTAACGATTCCACAAGTTGGTATTAGTGTAACCGGGACCGACGGCTTAACGTGCACTCCGAGGCACGGGAACGGTGGTGTTGTACCTAAATCTATGACAAATGTACGTAAGAAAAGTGTATTTTTCATTGGTACATTCCGGATGGGTTTGAACCGACCTTTGTAGGATTTAAGAAACGCGTTCTTACAACCGAGCCACCACCGCTATTGATGTAACTAGTTATAAGGCATTTTTTGTAAAGTAAATAAATGATTATTATTATTATGTTGGGTAAGTAGATGAACAGAATGGGGGATGATGAGCGTATTGTTACGAAATAAAAAGAGGAGTCCTCCTTTCTAAGCTATAGTAGTGACGTAAGTCTCGTTTTAAGCGGTGTTATTTTTATATAAATATCACCATGGCAAGCTTACAATATTAGTTCTCCTTGAAAGTGAAAACTGGCATTTGACTAAAATGCAAATGGCCAGTGTGTCCCAGCCTCGCAGAGCCGTCTACCGGACGTCCCGCACGTGGTCCGTACTTTGCCGTGCAGGATCCGTGGCAGCCCGACGTTGTCGTCTTCTAAAGGCTGCTGCTGACCGTACGCTTCCTAGCGCAGGCACCGCCGCTGGAGGGCTCCACACTCGACGAGCTGGCGAAGTCTTCTATTCGTACACGCCGCTATCCGGCTCGAAGACCATGAACATATGTATGACACCGATATTTTCTTTTCAAGTATTAAGATGGTGAGGCATGTGCTAAGCAATCGTTTTTTTACTGAAAATGATTTTGATTAATTCTCAACTACTTATTGTTGTTTAATTGTATTTGTTTGTGGATGCAAGTATTCATTAGTAGTACGTTGTGTAGTGTTTATGTGTTACTTTGTATGTTTCAGTATGTTTTTTTAAATCTTTGTCATCTCATAGGCTTTTTGTTTTTTGTGTTTTTTACATTGTTAATATGTTTCTATTTGTGAAAACTTATAAATGACACTCTGTTGCTAACGTTTAGTTCTATTTGTTGTTGGATATTGTCAATAGTTTTCCTTAAATAAATAAATAAACAAGTCCCAAGGGTCGGGGGGCGGGTCCGGGGTATTTGAATGAAACACCGTTGTCCAGTTGATTCTCAATTTAATGCTTAAAATACTAACATAAGCCAATGCAATTATCCGCCAAACCATGGTACGTTAATAATCCTACGCTAAGCGGGATGGGGCAGAGTGCACATTCGTCCAAAATCGAATCGTCTAAGATCGATTACGTCTGTCAGAAATGTCAAAAACAAGACGGAATTCTGTCATCGAACTAACGTTAGTCGATACGATAGTGAAAACGAATGTGCTCCGTCTCTCTCCGCAGGAATCGAACCCGGTTCTGTAGTTTCTTGTCTTGTTTCGCTGGTGTGCCTAGGCCTATCGTAATATTTTGAATGCACATCAAAAGAGTTAGGCAAGGGCTTAATAAATACTCTAATCCAAACAACGGTTAACAAAACATATTTCACCGTTAAATTCAAAGAAACCAATTCTAATCCTAAATTAAAGACGCCATTTGCAAAACTATTCATAAATTAAATTGGCTTGTCACTTTTGAATTAAGCTGTCACTTACTACATTCATCGAGTACACAGGGAAGCAATAAAAACTGGTCACTAACATAAACTAGTACTAGTAGCATCCATTTTTCCATCCATCCATCATTTTGTCCTCTTACAACTGACTTTATTGTTGTGTAACAGTAAAAATAAGTAAAGTATCATTACGACCGTATTCGTTTTGGGGGTGTTCAGAAATCAAACTTTTTAAAGAAGCGCTTTCGCATTTAGCCAATTATACCATGACAAGTGCCAAGCTTTGGCAATGTCTCTAGCGTACCAAACTCGAGAAATATCATTAGTAAATCAAATAGATTATTATGTCCCGATCAGGATTCGAACCCGGCACCTCCCAATCTAAATCCACGCTAGACTAAAGAGGCAGTTATTGCTGTTATGAATATCGGCTTATTATTCATTTGTATACTTTATATTATTTACGACTTTAGTTTAGTTTATTTTGATTTACTCTTGGTCTGTAAACTATGTTCCTAATTAATTTGCTCCAATATATAGGTACAATTTATATAAAGCGAAGCCGTATATGGCCAATGTGGTACATATAATAATTTATGTAATGAGCTGTGGTTTTATAATAAACTGATTTCCCTCGTGTCAACGGATACTGACTGAACTTAAAATTAATATTTTTTGAAAAGCTTGTTTTATTAGTGACCCGTTTTATTTGCTTTTAAGTGTAGATATAAGGTGACAGTCACGAATAGGGTTATTATGTATAATATGTTGGATTAATATTGCGTAAAGTAACGAACAAATAAATTTAAAAGAGAGCGTGTCTAATTGAGTTTGAAATCGACGGTGACAATACGGAAATGGACTAAACGAAGCCAAAAGGAACGTCTACCACATTTCCGCTCTAAATTTGTAATTCCAAATTTAAATTTTCTACTTTTTTACTCAGCTCTCATTGGCTGTGCCGGTTTGACTAACTTAAGTCGTTCTTTTACGCGAACTGTCTGTTCAAAAGAGCGCAAGGGTGTATTACTTTTTGCTGTATTTCATTAGGCAACCCATTACCGGCGCTTTAATTAGCGTATTTAATTATATAAAAAGTGGATATCATTCTGTTTGGGGTCGAAACAATGGGACCATGGGGAACCTCAGCCAAGCGACTGGCCAAGGAGTTGTCCAAACGGCTAACGGAAAAGTCTAGAGACGGCAAAGCTGGCAATTATTTCTGCCAACGTATTAGCCTCGCTAAACAGAGGGGAAATATTGCCAGTCTCCTTGCGACTATCCCTGCAGGGTCGTCTTTAGAGGGCATTTTTCATTTATAGTGGGTATATTCTATTTTAAATTTAGTTTATAATTCTGTTTTTTTTTTAATAGTTTTGACGTATAATGATATAATATTATTTACTCCGTGGTCTAGCGGTTAAAAGTCTGTGGCTCGGAGATCCGGGCCGAGACCGTAATTTTATTATTATTAAACGTATATACTTATGTATGTATTTATTCGAAAGAATATTTACAAAATATAAAAAAAGATTAAATAATAATTACAAAGTATCTAACTATTATTATTTAATTTATTTATGTTATTTCTCGAGATAGATAATAGATACAATTATTCTGTAGCATACCTCGATTTTGAAATATGCGCGGTAAATATAAAAAGAAGCCTGAACTCGCAAGACCGCACGTTTCGCATCTATATTTACTTTTGGATGGAGCTGTCACTGGATTTCTGAGTGAGAGATAATGTTGGCCAGGAGACTCTTCAAAGGCGGGCCAAATTGAGATCTGCCATAGAAATATATATGCAGACGTGTCCGAATAGTAATACTTACATTGCTTTTCTAGTACCAATGCAATTATGATATATAAAATTCACACACACACTTTATTTAAATAATTACCGAATAATATTTTTAATCATCATCATCATCAGCCTGTATCTCTCCACGGCTGGATGTAGGCCTCTCCCAAGGCTCGCCACTTAACGCGATCTTTCGCTACCGTCATCCAACCCCCACCAGCGACCTTCTTTAGGTCATCTGTCCATCTGGCGGGGGGTCGTCCCACTCTGCGTCTCCACTCTAGAACCCGTTTACCCCATCGTTCGTCGGTTCTTCGGCAGATGTGTCCGGCCCATTGCCACTTCAGCTTGCAAATTTTTAATAGCAACCGAATAATGTTTTTAATCCTTCTTCTCTATTCCGGAACCACTTTATTTGTTCTTACTTACCCGCAAACGTTATTAGTGGATTTCGTTATTTACGTCAAAGCTTGTGTCATCATTACAAAATATTATTAAATTCTCAATTCTATCGCTCGACCTTGACAGCGTCCATGCAAATATGCGCTTAAGTAACAGAATACTTAGGGCTGCAGGTTAATGTTAATGGAGAAACACATTGGCGCCAGGAGAGCATACGGTTTGTATTATAGGTACATTTTTATTCTGAGCTTGTTTTATTTTTATTCAACATTTGACATCGCGCCCACCACGTAACCGTAACGATATATAGGGATTTCCGAATAATAAATAAATAAACGAATGAACTGTTGGACTTGTCCTAATAAAATTATAAACTTTGTCTATGACCGCTGCGGTTTGGGAAATTTCGAAATTGGCCGCACTTCCTCGACTGACTCCGAAACCATGACACGAGATAACGTCCACATAAATAAAAATATGTTAAGAGCTTTTTCGTTTTTTAAAGTTGTGTTAAGATGGGTCCACATATGTTACTTTGTACGTATCGTAACTCCTTTTCGTATTGAACGGGGTCCAAACAGCGTTTTAGATAGCGGCGCTGCTAAAGTCCGGTACAGATAAAACAACATAGGAGTATGTCGACGCACCTTTAGTGGTATTATGACTTCAAACACTAAACAAATTGTTATAAAATTAAATGTTATTAATTAAAATTCTAGAGTGGACACCACATACGGGACGACGTAGAGTGGGACGACCCCTCGCCAGATGGATAGATGACCTGAAGAAGGTCGCTGGCGGAGGTTGGATGAGAGTTGGAAAAGACCGCGTGAAGTGGCGAGCCTTGGGGGAACCTCACATCCAGCAAAGGAGAGATAGACAGGCTGATGATGAATTTAAATTACCTAAATATAACATTAATAGTAAAAAAAATCAGAGTACACTTTTATTTCTATACTAGTTTAGTTTGATATAGAAATAAAACTATCTACGCCCGTGTAATCAAAAACAAACCTAGGCTCAGTTGTACGAAAGTGTCCGTTAAAGTTACATTTGACGGCGACTTTAACATTTACATTTAAAGGTCCCTAGGGAATTTTGTATGGAACCCGTTCGCCCCACATCAAACATAAATTTTACTTTTAATAGTGTGTGTCCCGACCAGAAATCGAACGCGGTACCCCAGAGTCTAAATCCACGGACTTAACCGCTGGACCACGAAGCAGTATATTTAATTAGACATCAGTCTGAAAGAAATTTTGTATGAGTATTTTTCTATTACAATAAAAAAAATATCACCGTTTTTATTTCATCTATAGCAGTTTGCCTGCCTCAGTATGACTTTTTACAACAGCTATAAATTATATGTGACATTTTATTAACTGTTTTAGCTTTTAGTATGACAATGCCACTTTACAGCAGACATAATCTTAGTGACATCCTCATAATTGTTTTTGTCTTAGCTTGTAGTATGACAATGCCTCATTACAGCAGCTATGATCCTTAGTGTATTTATTTTATAGTTGTGTATGTCTTAGTTTGTAATATGACAATGCCTCTTTACAGCAGCTATAATTTTAAGATTGATATTGTATTATGTAATGTGCTGCTCCAAATACAAGCTATATCCCATATTATTAGCTATTTTCGTTATATTAATTAATTTTTTGACATGTAAAAGCGCAGAATACATTATATTTATTGTCCTATGCCTAATTACAGAATAAATAAAATGAAATGACTTTTGTAATCATAAACCACGCGTTTCGCAGTTCTTTCGCTACCGCTATGGTTTCTCAGAGATTCTTTGCCGCATGCGAATGTGTCGATGTACTAAAAGCCACAGAGAAATTTTATTTATATCTATTTATGTTAAGAAAACTAACAGCTACTTATACATATATAAACTTAAGATTAAACACAATTAAGCTAATGACAATAGTATATATAAAAAAGAGAGAAAAAATAGAAATAAACTATTAATCCAAAAACGTTAAAATAAGAAAAAGTCGACGACAAACAGTCCAGTGTACTTTTTGCTGGCTGTACCTACTTACAAATGAAATAATAAAAATGCATTAGGGTCCTTGGCCTGGGTCAAAGAACGTGATTTAAAAAGCACAAATAATATGTCAACCCTGCTGCGCTGGGACGTGTAGATATCCGGCTGGGTGTTATAAATTGGGTAATTCTGACCCCTTACAATTAATACCCATTCAATGTATAAGCGGTTTCAGATAACCCTTTACGTGTATTTTAACGTATATAATAATTAGAACATATAGAGTAATCAACATTACTACCCCATATATAGTTTTAGACTTTTATTCGAAGTTAATTAGTACATTAAATATAAATTAAAAGCTACCTAAATAATAAAATTAAAAATAAACTAAACTATAAATAAAAAATGTCCTCTAGAGACGTCCCATCCGAGATAGTCCCAAGGAGACTGGCAACATTTCCCCTCTGTATAGCGAGGCTAATACGTTGGCAGAAATAATTCCCAGCCTTCCTGTCTCCAGACCTTTCTGTCAGCCGCTTTGACAACTCCTTGGCCAAGCGCCTCGCTGACGGTCCCCATGGGCCCATCGTCTCGACCCCAAACGGCGCAAATTCGTAACCGATACCAAGGTTGGCGTATTTGCGCAATTTGAGGTTCTCCGCAGAAAACGCCGCACTTCCCGCGCCTGACGAGGTCGCCTGGATGTGAGATGGAGCTAATGTATCTACACACGATGAAAACGAAGCAAATGACAAAAATTACAATCAATAATTTATTTATTAACTGTTGGTACATTTATTTAGGTTATTACAGGTGTTTATGAGCTACAAAAGTCGACTATCTCTTAGGTAGGTATATACCTAAAAAATATAAGTAAAATGAGATAAATAAAAAATAAACCAAAAAATTAAATTAAATAGAAAAATAAACATTTTCCTTCTGGTTACAAAATAAAATGTCAATAACAATATCTAACAATGATAATAATAAAAAATACCCCTCCGGTATCCCGATATTTTTTTGAAAGTTCATACGCCAAAAAATTGGCATAAGAGTTAGTATTTTTTTTTCCCTTTAAAATAATATTATTCACGGAATTGTCAAGTGCAAGTTTTTGTTATGTGAATTACTTTGCTTCCATAGTCAAAAATAGTGTTGATTTGTTTAATAATGTGCTATAATGTGAATAATTATGGAAAACTATAAATTGCTGTATGGTTTCTGCAGACCCTTTGCCTTCCCTATAATCTCATTCATCTACAATCGGGAAAAGAGAAACAAAAAAAAAAGGAATATAACCTCCTAAACTATGCTCACACAATATATATCTTATAATGGAGCAGACGCTTGTTGCGTGCAGACAGACATCAGGTGTTAATGCCGTCTAATGGCATAATGTTATAACGAGATGTAATAACCGTCATCACAAATGATAACCCAGTCGCTGTGCATCAAACCTGCCGTCTATATTTAGAAGATGTCTTTAATACTGGCTTGTTTTGCCATTATCGTCATTTCACTGCTTATTTAGAAAGAAAGAACGAAATGGAACTTTATTTGTCGCGTCCCTCGCCAACCCGTCTGGCCAGCATGGCGAGTGTAGGCCAAATTCAGCAGAAATACTCGTATGTTCTGTAAGGCCCATCCCTAGCAGTGGTGGTGGAGGAATCTAGGACTATGTGTTCTAGGGGATGTGATAAATAAATAAATATTTCCAGACAGGTCACACTAATTTCCATGGCAAGCTACGAGGCTTGTGTTACGGAAACTAGATGATTGATAAACTACAGGTATTATACTTTTTTTTTTTTTGTAAATATATACATATTATACATATAAACACCCAGACCGACTATACAATGTACAACTTGCCCCCGGTGGGAATCGAACCCACGACCTCACGGCAAGGTTTGTTACCACTAGACCACTGAGGCGATGATTGTCGCCGTAAAAAAACATTTAATGAAAAGTAAAGAATAATGGAAAGAAACGTCTCCACCCTCCAAGATATTTGTGTGTCTGTCTACCTGCCCTAGCCAAGGCTCGCCATTTCACAGGATCTCATGCCGCCCTCATCCATCCCCCACCAGCGGCCTCTCATCGAAGCATCTAGTAGGTTTGATATTTTTTGACTATAGCATATTGTATCTTATTTCTTTTAACAATATTAAATATCACATATAATTATTTCTAAATATTTTCGTCTCATCAATTCAATTGAATTTTAAATACTGTATAAAATATGTTAATTATAAAAAATATATAAATTGTATTTCTAAGGTAATAAAAATATATAAATTGTATTTCTAAGGTAATAAAAATATATAAACTAGATTAATAATAAAACTAAAACCTAAACTATATATAAAAATATTCTCCCATGACTTGATCATGTGGCAGTGTGCCAAGAACACTCGCAGCATTCCCCCGCTGCACAGCGATTCTGATTTGCTGCGCGAAAAAACTGCCAGCCCTCTTGTCACATACAGCGTTAACCAGCCGCTTAGACAGTTCTTTAAAGAACTTCTTAGCGCTTGGGTCCAATTGCCTCAAGACCAAAAGGCACAAATACGTAGTGATTAGCAATAGACTCGTATTTGCGACATTTGACATTTTCAGCCGAGTCCGCAGCCGCCCCAGCCCTGACAGATATGCCCTGGACATGAGACCGAGCAAAGGTGTCGACACAAGTTGCGTCCCACACCAATGCTCGACCCATGGACCACCAAGACTCTTTATAAGACTTTTTCTAAGGTAAAAATAAAATTAAATAAATAAATAACAATAAAAAAGTTAAATAGCATTTTTTTTTATAAGAAATTAATATTTTTAATAGGTATATAAAATAAAATTAATACTACGGATACGGTATAGGTCCCGTCCGCGTGGATTGATGTTTAGAACGCTCGCGCTGGTTGTATTTCCCCGATGACTTGCTATAGTGATTCTTTGGGCGAAGAGCCAGCCCTTTTATCACCGGAGGAGACAAAAATTTTATACGTAAAATGAGGCTCCCACCACAGATGTAGTATAGGGGCACTCAGACTCTAAATCAATGCATTAACAAAGTTAATATTTGTCGACGTAACTCTGGCCATCCCACACAATATGTCATGTCAGTGTTATAAGTACAAACTCACCTCATGTTAGACATGTGCCCCTTATTCCCTTCATATAAGACCTAAATTGGGACTGAAATAGAAAACTAGATGTGTGGTCGACTAGTCTGCCCACATGATTATTATTAGGAAATATTCACTATTCAAAATACAGTTAATGTCAAAGGGCAGACCTCCACAAATGACCCGAAAAGGCAAGTTAAAAGAACTCATTGTATCGAAGGAAAATGGCCAAATTCGAGTCGGAATTTTAATGTTAGGTTCCGCAAGTTCGATTACTTGTTACATTACTTAGACACAATAATATATTTAATTCATTTGTGTTCGAGTTTGGTACGCTAGACACATCAACGGGCTAGCCACAGTTATCATGATGGCTAAACTTTAATCGGCTTCTTTAAAAACATCATTGTTTCTGACTTTTCAATCCAATTAAAATTTTAATATTTTAAATTTAGATCCAGATTGCATTGCATTTTTATAATTTAATAAAATATTATATAATATTAATTTTTGTCATTTCCGACATATGGTTTCCTGGGAAAAGTTGTTCCTTTCTATCAATAGAATAACATAATAGTCTAACGTAAGACCATACAAAATAACTCGGTATGTATACAAAATATAGTACATTATTATTATTTTATAATTCCTATTACCTGTTTTTAACTATCTTATCCTACTTTCCATCAGTACCATATATACTTAGGTGAAATTAATAAATAGAGTTTTTGACAACAACTCGTACAATATGGCAATATAAAACCTACTACATTTCAAAAATTTCCTACAATTAAATTTAAAAAGTAATTTACGTCTGGTTGTGCGAGTTTTGTTTATATTCTACATATGAATTCTGAAATAAAAAACTAAAACGAAATATTGACATTGTATAGCTATTTAGATTTAAGTTTTGACATTACATACATTCTCTGACATAAGTACCCTTTAATGTACTCATATATGTTGCTGACATCAAGTCATACCTACATTGCATACTGAACCCAGTAAGACATATAAAAATGTTAATATTCATTTATTACTGTTGTACTCGTAACGCAATAAAGAATTTAAATTTGAAATAATACAAACATTACGAAAATTACCTACCCCGTAAACGTTGGAAGCTTGCCCAATTCGCAAGTCTGCGTAAAGTTTAAAATGTTGACTGCGGAACTCTATTATGGTGGGTATTCGTGATCCAATGATCGCTGAGTCGTGAAAAGATTCGAGTTGATTAGCTAGATTTATGTCGATTGTGATGCGGACAGGATCGACACGATTTTTTTCGTGTAAAATTCACGAAACCACGTTTTGATTATCCGTAAATAAGTACAGTTCGTATACCTACAATTACTAAAAGGGAATAATGAAGTGAAAGAAAAATAAGGATACTGCAGCTCCTTTGTTATTTATATTATGAAAGAGGCACTGGCGCTGCTGGGGCGGGGAGGCCCAAGGTCACATGTTATGCTAGTATAAAAAAAATAAAAAAAACTTCGTCGTTACACTATTCAAGCGATAGTACTCGTAGCTAGCTTATATATAGTAAAGACCGCTTGACGACAGTGGACAATTTCAATGAAGCAAATAATCAGAGTTTGTCCTAAATAAAAAAAATGTAGACTCTTGGAGACAGTCACAATCTTCCTCTTCGGTCTACTGAAAACAATCAACTCAAGATCCCTCCTCACACTTCTAGCAGATATTCAGATTCTTTCACAGTCTCCGCTGCTCGTGAGTGGAACAAACTTCCTCTGGTCATCAGACGGGCGCCGTCAATAAATATATTTAAAAATATCCTCATTGCCCATTTCTTAAATAAACAAAATAATACGACTACCTGATATCTATTTCTGTCTCTTTTTATTTGTTGTATAAATTATAAGTACGTATTTTTTCTTTTATTTTGTTATGTATTCTTACATTTTAGTTAAATGTATATATTATTATTATTATATATTTTTATTGGTATTTGTGTATTAGTATGTAAATTATTGTTATGTATGTTTAAGTATTTGTTTTTATTTCTAATGTCTACATTTTGAAAAATTTACAAGTAGCCTATTACAAATAGGTATATTATATTTACTGATCTGTTTCATTGCGCCTTAAGAAATATATTTCATTCGCAAAACACAGACGCCCAGTGTTTTTTTATATGACGGTAAGTATGACAAGCAGTCGCCATTCCTTACTGACTGCAAACTTCCTGGTGGACTCATGTTAGACCCTTGTTGCCTTCAACTTCTTTATAATATACCTACGCATATTTTTTATTTATTATTCGTTGTTTTAGCTCAATCTGGATGCAATTCAACATCTCATCAGCAATTAATCTAATTAAAAATTATTACTCAAGGCGCAATAAATAGAATTGTCTGATCAGTAAATATAAGTTCATTGCCTATTAATTTAAGACAAACTGTTTAGTTGCATCATTGAAATTGATCAATTAAACACTTGTAATGCACTTGCGGTTACTGTATTTAAAAGCTTAAACGTCGAGTAAAACATCTTAATCCCATACATTTATTTTATATTTAATTTTAATTTGTTAATGCAATTGCAATAAATGACTCTCTTAGCCAGAAAGGATGATTAAAGTAATCTATGATCAATATTTTGATACAGATAAGATGACACGTCTTTTTAATTTTTATTATTAGTTTTTGTTTTATAAATTTATTGATTATCCGACATAAATTATCTGACATATGTATATAATTTCTGTACATCATAATTATTAAGTATTTAGAATGTAAACTGACACGGCCTCTACAGCCACGATCTTATTTAAGTTTTATTTAAGTAGTTTCTAAGTTAGTTTTACTTTGTTGTAGCAGTAATTAATGTTGTGCGTAACATACATAAATATGGATTATTGCCTGTTTACGGTCCAACCATTATTACCACTTTGTTTAGTACATATCATTTAATAATTGTATTGATTTTATTAGTTTTGACTGTATCTAAGTTGTTTTAAGCGAACCAATGGAAATAAACTATTTTGATTTGATTTTAATTTGATATACATCACGTGATTGGTAGTTAGCTTGTCAGTTTGGTTATTTCAGCCAATGACGTATCTCATAAGCATACGTTAAAAATGTCAAAAGATAATCTGGCTATATATCTTCCCTGTTCAGAAGGGCTATAGATAATTAAGCGGCTTTCAAACATGTTTGACAACAAATAATCAATTGTTCTTGTATGTCATTTCGACATTATTAGATTTTAGCATGTGTTCACTTACCTAAAACTACGATTACACAGCCCCTAGACCACAGAGTCCTAAACCTTCACTGCTCGAGATGGGCCTTCCAGATTTTTTTGGAGAATTTGGCCTACACTCGCCACGTTAGCCAGATGGGTTGGCGAGGGCTAGATGTAAATTTTCAATGACAATTTATTTACGATAGTCGGAACCAACAGTTTAACGTGCTCTCTAAGGCACGGGAACGGTGGTGTCATAAATCTATGGCAAATGTACGTTAGAAAAGTGTATTTTCATTGGTACATGCCAGGAGTTCGAACCTACCTTTTTAGGACGTTCTTACAACCGAGCCACAACCATTTAGAACCATTAATAATGTGCAATGGATCGGTTGTAGTTGTCAAAATGTCTTTCGACTGATGTCAGATGCGATACGAAATAAAGGGGAATGCTATTAAGAGGATTTAATTTTGAGAAATCTATTCTATTAACTTTTATATAGTTTTAATTTCATAAGTATTTTTAGTTTAGTTTATTAGTTTTTTATTTTAATATTTTTCTATCTACTTCGAATAAAATTTATTAACTTTCTAGGAAATAAAATTACGAGATTTTAGACATAATTTGACTTTCATATACCAAATTTTAGACAGAGAAAAATTGCAAATACATTTACAACGGCTTTTCTCGATTTTACTAAAAAAAATATATGATTAATATATCTCCAAAATGACAGTAATTTTATTCCCTAGTGAAAAAATATTTGAAAATATTGGATTGTGAGAGCGAGAGGGATGCAAAAGCGTTAAGCGATCTTAAGATAAAGTTAACTTTTTCAGTTCCTTTAATTAAAATCTTCACTTTAAAAATATCTCACACCCATCATGATGCAAGCGGCAAATAAAAGCAAGACGAGAGTAAAAGTACATGTCCCACCGCCGACTATAGCGAGGAGAGAGCTAAGCGAGTATTTTGACCGTCACGGAAACGTCGCTAAGCGTTTTTCTTTGATATCTCCTGACACTGAAGAGTCTAGTAGTTACGACCAGAGATTTAGACGCACAAGTACCGGGTTCAATTCCTGATCGGGCACAATAATTAATATCTATAAATATTCGAAGTACAAAGATTTAAAAATAAAATAAATTATAAACTAAACTACTACAAATAAAATTAAAAACCAAAATTATAAGCGTACAATGGGCGTAGTGTGCCGAGGACACTCACTGCGTTCCCCGTTGAACAACGAGGCTGACTATTCAAAAGTAAAATATTCTCTACTTAAAGGGTCACCCGTCGCAATTAATAATATTGAATTATAATTATTCATTTCTGATATTTCTGTAGTCTGGTACGCTAGAGATATCGACAAGTTTGCCACTTGTCATGATGGGCCTATAGTAAAGTTGGCTAAATGTGAATCTGCTTATAAAAAACGTGGTTTTTGACAAAGGGATACAGTTGTGGTGATACTTTACTGCGAACTTCGACAGTTCTTGCCAGTATTTCATCGTGAATGACGTAATAGGCTTGCGTAGCGTACACTTCTGTGTCGTCTTCCATAATATTACCCGTGTACGTTTATTTACTTATTTAATACTTTATTGCACAAAGACAAAGGCGGGCCGCAAGATATTTCATCATAGCCAACCATTGGCACAACTTAAAACAATTTACTGAAAAGTAGGTGCAAAAAAATAAGGAAAATATATAATAATACTAATACCAAATAAATATATAAATATCAAATACCTGTCGTACACTATGATCGTACGTAACTTAAGCAAGAAAATAGTCAATCGCAAATCGCTTTATCGTCTGCTGTGAAACACGTGCCTAAAAATCGTCAATAAAAAAAGGGTCATTAGTGTTTTAGATAGAGTAAAAAGTCCTAAGATCGCTCGTTCCGGCTATAAAGGATTTGGTTAACCGCTAAATATTATTTATAACACAGGCGTATCTAATCGCGCGCACCATTCATTTCCGCTAGATCTCATCATTGCACAGGGCCTTAATATGGACTCGGGATTACTAGCCACTTCGATTGTATGAATTTAAAACTACAATAACCTTATATGATAGATGCTGATTATCGACATAGAGCTAAGGCGGTTGATTAAAGAGGATTTAACAACCTATTTTGCATTTATATTTTATATAATATAATATTTTCAAAGATTTTTTATGAAATGAAATGAAATATTTTATTTGCTAAAAAACACATAGTTACAGATTTGAGTATGATCTCAGTTATTATACACAACTCACATATTTCGCCAGTGACAGCATGCAATTTTTTCAGAAACATTGGCACAGTCTTATAAATCATAAATAGTATTTTCCTCCATCTTTTTCAGACCATCCTATTATCGGTCTCAAGCCCAGCCCGAAACACCATTCTTCTCATCTCTTAGCCACACACAATGGACCCGGCACCCGCACGGTGAATCCATAGAATGCTTAGAAAAAGGCAGTTCTGCATTTTTTTTGCATTAGGTATATGGAAGTGAAACTATGTCTAAAATGTACGTAATTTGCACAAATAATTATTAAAATAATCTATGATCAATATTTTGATATAGGTACGTGTGATTGATAGTTAGCTTGTCACTTCAGTTATTTCATCCAACGGCGTGCCTAATAGGCATACGTTAAAAATGACAAAAGATAATCAACCTTTCTGCAACTGGCCGTAAATTCCTCAAAGTATTGGGTGTAAACTTGAAAATTGGCTGTCGCATTCGACATATATCGAAATATCTGTCAAAATGCATACTTACAAGAAAATACTTTTTTTCCGACTATGTATGTATGTATGCTTGTTCCTTTGTGGCAGTGGCGACTGTTAAAGCCACTATGTAATAAAAATATTTCAATGGTGTAGTTAAGCGGTTATGTAACTTTTTGGCGACGGAACCCTTGAACTTGTTCTTTTTTTTTTTTTAGTTTTTAACTAAAGTTACTTTTTACGCGTTCAGGTTTTTTATTTTTTATTTAGCTTAAGGTGTAAGGAAGTTTACGGGGTCATCTAGTATTAATATAAGAATAAATAGGGTATGGGTATTCCAGTTAATGCCACAAACATTTAAAAGAAAAGGATTAATGAACACAAAGGAAAATCGATAGCAAAATTAAGATGTAATTGAGATTAAGGCAGAAATGTAAAGGTCAATCCGTGACCTACACGGTCAGGTGGCAGGTTACCATACATGGCGTTACAGGCGCAACCGGAACTCGAACGCGCAGTCATATAGACATGTAAATAAACACCAGTGCAATTTATTTACGCTGATACGCAGTAGGTATTTGTATTGAAGGATTGGATGGATGAATGGATGCAATATTTAACACATACCTTTTAAAAAAATTAATATAGTTAAAAAACGTAAAGGACGCAAAGATATGGTATGTAGTAAACCTAAGTGTAGAACTGCTTTTGCAAAAAGACAATTCCCGAATCAATCGGCGTACTTGTATAACAAAATTAACTCAAATCTCGAGATTTATACAATGATGCTACGAGATGTAAAAAATGCTGTGACTAATTGGCTGTTTCTTCTTGACTACGATAGTACTGAAAATCTGCTTCTAAGGTAATAAAAAATAATAATAATAATAAAAAAAAACCACACGTTAATGCACACTCACACAAAACACGCACTCATACATACATACACAAAACACTACCACACTCATACACACACCCACACTAACTCTACTACTAACTAAGTCATCTCAGACCCCCCCTTCCGGAGGAAGACGGGAATTTGTAACGAGGTGTTGGCCTCCTAACAAAAATAGCATTCGCTGCACGTAACTACGGACAGGGCGTGGGAACCTTTATTATAGGTTAAATTTAATACGAGCGGGCGCGGCGGAGGCCGCGGAATGTCATCGTGATCAGGCTATCAAATCGCGCGCCATGCGCCGTGGAACCTCGGGAGGTCTAGCGTGCAGAGGGGCCAGATCTCTCACGAGTGGGAAATTTGACCTCTCTGCCCGTGCGAACATTCCCTTGGCTAGACGGCGCACGAACTCATCCAGTATTTCCATCCGCAGATCGCGGAGAATGACGTCATTTCTCACATAGCGCGTGGCGCCGACAATGGTACGGAGCGTGAGGTTCTGCTGAACCTGTAGCCGGCCTCGTTGGGCCTGAGATGTTAAGGCGTACCATGCCGGAGCGGCGTATGTGAGACGAGAGCTAATATAGGCTTTGTATATAAGCAACTTAGTGTGCAGAGCCAATATTTAAACCTTCTCTTTTTATATAATTTGTAATATTAAGTAGGTATTTAAATAAATAATTAGTTAAAAGTATTTTTATCTGCGAGCGCCTAATGTTTTGCAATATTGTTTGCGACCGGAAGTACAGGGTGTCCAGAGATCCAGGCGTCCCAGAGACCCTTGTTCAGGCCCCTGATTGAAACTCATATATATTGTACAACTGATTGAAAATAAAGATTATTTGATTTGATCAAGGAGTAGAAGTTGGTACGAGGGGATGTCCAGCAAAGTCTTCGAATTCAGCAGGTCTCCCGTCTGTACATTTATGACAAAGACGATTTCCTTCTTTTTAAGGCCAGCCCATGTCAGTCGCAAGTCCGAGACACTATAATTCTTCTCTCTCGATGAAATTCTTCAGAAATATGTTCTGGAAGGCCCATCTCCACCAGTAGATGTGCGTCTGTCGCAAGTATGTATACCGCGTGTGATTGTGAAAAGAGCAAATATTTTTTTAGGCTTTAGGTGTTTTTACAAATAAATAAATATTAAATTATGCGTGTTCTCTGCTAGGAATTCAACCCAGTACCTCCGCGTCTAACTGCTAGACCACGAAGATAGTCTATACGAGATGAAATTATATATCTGGGCAGTGTTTTTACTGCGGATGGGAAGTATGACAGGGATGTTGAAAGAAGAGTGAATGCGGGAAATAGTGTTAACGGTGCCCTGGGGTCACTGATAGCTAGTCAAAATGTAGTGACAAAGCTCGACTCCATACACAATGCCCATGACCAACACCTATGTATGGAAGCGAGACGTAAATATATCTGAATAAGCATGAGAGTAGAGTTAATGCAGTAGAAATTAGGTCGTTGCGTCGGATATGAGGCACTACTTTGACGGACCGCATAAGTAATGACGAAATACGCAAAAGAGTAGGTATGAAAGGATTTTGGACGATAAAATGAGCGAAGAGATTGACGAACCATATATATAATGCGAAGGTTGTGGGTAAAAGAGGTTTTAGTCTGCCAGACTAAGGCCTACCAATAAATTAAACAATAGCTGGACGTGCATTAGAAAGCCATCGAAACAAAAAAACGTTTATCGTGGAATCCAGTAATCCAGGGAAAAATCGCCCAGTGTCGCCAAGGATACTGTAAGTGTCGTGTGTCGTGATTTCTTAAAACTTTTATAAGTGATAAGTGGGTAGGTTTACATTTTACCGCCCAGTATGTATGAGACTACACCGCATAGCTCCAGTCGACCCATGACCACGGCCAATGCAACTTGGCTGAAAGGTCGGAAGAAATATGTCTCTAAGTTAAATCGCGTAAAGATCCGTTAAAATAAAAATAAAATATATAAAAAATATAAAAACTGTTAATAAAGTGGTTGATGAATGTCGAAGAAGCGAAAGAGGTATGTCGTGATCGTGACAAGTGGCGCTCAATTATCTCTGCCTACCCCGCAAGGGATTTAGCGTGAAGATATGTATGTATGTGTGTGTATGTGTATGTATGTATACTTTGAGTGCAATATTTATTATTATTATTATAGCTTAACAACATTTAAAGAATATTATATTAAAACATGGCACTGCATTTTGTGTAACACGGTGGTTTATGAGAACTTAAATTTAAATATTCATAAAAATGTACTATCCTTTAAAATACAACACATATCAGATCTTTAAAATTTTCGACTCAATCTCTAAAGCAATAGGTTTGAGTTTTCAAACGCAATTGAAAGTGCAGTTATATAAATTCAGATTATCAAGGGCAAATCTCACATTTTTGTTCATTTATTATGCAAATTTTTAAGGTCTTTGACATACTTCGCCACATACAAAATATTTTAACTTTGAGGCGTAATTCTTGTGTTAACTCGTGTATTTTATATTTACAAGACAACTAATTTAATTCAATATAAATTATTGCAACGGCAAGTTTTGTAAGTAATGTTATTTTTTTTTTTTTTCATTAATTTTTTAGGTTTAATAAATTATTCACTTTATTATTAGCTTATTAGCTGAGCAAATATTTTATATAAAATATGTACGTGTGTTGGTGGCTCGGTTGTAAGAACGCTTTTCTTAATATCCTACAAAGGTCGGTTCAAACCCCCCCGGCATGTACCAATGAGAAATACACTTTTCCTACGTACAGTTGTCATAGATTTACAACACCAACTTTCCCGTGCCATGGAGAGCACGTTAAGTCGTCGATGCCGGTTCCACTAATACTTGTGGAATCGTTAATAGATTGTCATTTAAAATTGACAGTCCTCGCCAACCCGTCTGGCCAGCGTGGCGAGAGTAGGCCAAATTCTCCAGATATGGACACCACAGTCTAAAACTCTCGAATCACTGCAGCTTCGCCGTGACGTTGCCTCTCTGAGCGTGTTCTACAAGCTATACCACGGCGAGTGTTCTGAGGAGCTCCATAACCTTATCCCTTCTTCTCTATTCCGCAACCGAACTACACGCACAGGCCAAAATATGCATCCACATACCTTACCCACTATCCCTACGCGTACTCATAAATTTGGAGACTCTTACATCTGTCGCACGCTGAAGATGTGGAATGCTCTCCCAGCCAGTGTGTTTCCCCACTCTTATAACCTGGAGTCCTTCAAGCGAAGTGTGAAAAAGCATCTTGTTAGGCCGGCATAGTGGTAGAGACTGATGTCGGTCGTGGTGACCGGCGTCAGTTGCTCCCATTCTTGGACCTCGCGTACTGCTTACCATCAGGTGGGCGCGATGTCACATGTCGTGTCCAGTATAAAAAAAAAAAAAAAATATGTTCTGGAAGGCGATCTCCAACAGTGGAAGTCTAGGAGGCTGTATTCTAAGCTGTAATGAATGAATATATTTACAATAATGTAAGCTCTAATAAATCAAGGTCTTTTACTCGTACCTATTAAGAAGAAAGAAAGAAATCCGAAAACACAAGTAGTAATTCACAAGATAGTAAATTGAAGTATCATCACGATTGTATCCCTTGCGGGGTGGTCAGAAACAACTATAGGCTCATTATAGTGCCAAGCTCGACGATGTCTCTAGCGTACTAAACTCAAGAAATATCACAAAAAAATTAAATAAATTATTGCGTTTGGACTAGGAATCAGAAACTCGTTTAAATCCTCGGACTTAACCGCTAGACCACGGAGGCACAAGATAATGCGTTGACAAATATTAAATATCACAACGGGGAAAATAGATAACAAATAAATAAATATAAATAATAAATAAATAAACTACCAAAAATAATGCCATAACATACATTACAAGGAATAAAATAATATTAATAAATATTTTACAGAATTCCCATGATGAATAACTAAAATGTAACTCATCTATTATACCTATAACACAAACTGGACGTAGTTACGCAAAAATGTTCCAATGCGCATTAAGTTAGTTTTAAGTTATAAACTATCGACGAGCTTGCCACTTGTCATGATTGGCCTATAGTAAAGTTGGCTAAATGTGAATCCGCTCATTTATAAGCGTGGTTCATTTAAAAACGTTATATTTTTTCCGGAATTTTTTTTAATATTAAAAATTTAATTTTAAGGACCTATTTGACATAATTAATGAAATTTCAAAAAAAATGAGAATTGACTCCTTTTTGCGTCACTACGTCCAAACTATTTAATGAATAAAAATTTAATGAATCCACTTTTAATCTTCCCAGTCTATCTAACCAACATTAAATATAGATTTGTATTAAAATAAGAATTGGTTTCCCGGATGTTTTGGTGCTAATTTTATAGCGCTTGTTGGATTGTCGAGACTTGTATTATATTGAGCGCGTATCGAAACATGTTAAAAACAATATCGTTCAGTTTTCATTCCGAGAAGGAGAAATCTCTCGATGTCTTCTTGTAAGTCGCATTCACTAAAATATGGTGAAAGATTTTCGTATACTTGTACAGTCGACCACAAAATATGGTGCAAATATATTTCAGAGGGTAATATAATAATTTGAAATGCATAAAATGATAAATCATTAACCTACTATATTTTTGCAGTTTTAAATGTGGTTATTACGTAATGACGAAATACGCAAAAGGGTAGGTATGAAAGAAAGCATAGGGACAATAAAGAAATACTCCGATAGTGCAGGCATGTTGGAAGGATGAGGGACTTAAGATTGACGAATCAAATATATAATGAAAGTTGTGGTTGAAAGAGGCCCCGACAGACCAAGACAGGTGAGTCATCAGAACCAAATACACAAAACACTATCAGAAGGTGTAGTAAAGAGTCTACAAAACAAAAGGACATAAAGAATGCCGACGAAGCGAAAAAGAGAGAAATTGATTTCCGTTAAATTGTTTTTTGTTACCTCCTTTGCTGGAGATAGGCGTTCCAGAACATGTTTCTGGAGAATTTGGCCTCGTTTTCTGTTCCCAATCATAAGAACTATAATATAACCAAATCACTTTATAATAGAATTAAAACTGGTTACAAAAAACAAAGTCTGAATCATTTTAATGTCACTATTAGTGTCATGTTTTTTTACAATCTTTGTCGTAACAATGATTTAACAGCGTTTGAAGTCGTGTTGAACTTTTTGTGACGGCGGAATACAAAGTAATAAGAAGGTATTATATCCAAACATCCAAACTTAATCTAAAGCTGAGATCATGTGAAATAGCGAGCCTTAGGAGAAGCCTATATCCAGCAGAAGAGAGACTCAGGCTGATGATGATGATAAATTATGGATTGTGGTTGCATTAAATCACTAATTTAAAATATATTTTAAGTTAACCTAAATAAATATAAAATACATACAATATTATACCAATTTACAGAAGTTATGTGAACTCGTCTTGATTTTTGTGAGTCTAAACTTTTATATGTTCATTATTGAAAGACCATGCGTGGAATACTGTTCTTACCTTTGAGACGGTTCCGCCAAGCACCTTATGGATTCTCACTGTCTTGCAGAGGCGAACTCTATGAATATAGTGGATATCTGAACTATTGAATACCTATGGCTTTGCTGAGATATGGCTCTCCGAGTGTGTTCTACCAGCTATATTGTGAGTGGTCTAAAGAACTCAATAATCTTATCCCTTCCTCTCCATTCCGCAACCGAACCACACGCACAGGTCACGCACCCATATACCGCAGTCACCATCCCTACGCGTACGTAAAAAATTGCTAAATACATCTGTCACAAAATGTAGATGGGCATTGCTGCTTCAGTCTCTGTGTCCTTCAAGCAAAGTGTGATATTTATTCAAGTCAGCATAGTGTTAGGGGTTGATGTCAGTAATGCTGCTTACCATCAAGGGTGAAAGGTCACATATCTGCTAATATAAAAAAAGATATTATCTCTTGTTATTCAGCATAACTGATAGAAACAGCGTTCACCAAATGAAACCACACTGTTGCGTCATATTAGCGGTGGAGTATTGGCTTCTAACTAACAAATTTCGGGAATGTACACTTGCGTCTTCTTTTTACGTGAGTAAAGAGATTACTAGTTGAAGGTCAAATAAAAATTACCAAAGTGAGGAAAAAATGGGTTTTGTTCTCACAACTGGAAAAAATGAAGGAAAATGATGGGACTCACCAAATTTAGTCTTCTTTCACACTAAAACACTGTTTCTTTATATTGTAGAATGATTTCTTAATTGATTTTCGTTGATAGCAATATTTTTATCGATGCACGCACTCTGCACGGGAGGCGAACAGACAGGCCACTTTTTTCTGCTGCGCGGTGTGCTACCCACTTTTTTGGTGCGTAACTTTTTTGTATTGCGCGTTCGGAAATTGGAATGATTTGTGGATAGGGAAAATTGTCAGGATTGTTGTGAGAATCCAACATTTCCCCCCACTTGGAATCCTTCGGATTACAAAATTATAAACAAATTACTTTATTTTGTGCTCAGAATGTAAGATAACTAAATAACAAATTAAAGCAACTTAAATAGCTAAATTAAGACAAGATTAATTATAGGCTAAGGTTATATAATGTTGTAATAAATATGTAAGTATGTAGGTATATTAGAAGTATGTAATACGAATAAATTATACTATAAACTAGAGGTAAGTAAGATTAAGCTATACTATAATTTATGTTTGTGTTTTAGATTTAGTTGATAGGTAATGGACATAGCTTGACTACTGGACGGTGGAATGTACCGTGAGTAGTGCAAACTGTTGCGACGCGTACAACGCCGTCACGGCCTGGGTGAACGCGTTGTACTCGAGCTAGCTTCCACTGATTTGGCGGAAGATTATTATCCACTAACATAACCAAATCGTTTT
This sequence comes from Tinea semifulvella, assembly GCA_910589645.1. Classification (NCBI taxonomy): domain Eukaryota; kingdom Metazoa; phylum Arthropoda; class Insecta; order Lepidoptera; family Tineidae; genus Tinea; species Tinea semifulvella. The sequence goes on along the minus strand of OU342585.1, from coordinate 2,450,539 downwards.
GTTTTAAGTTAGGTGTGGTAGTAAACCACTTCACCTTTTGCTGTAAGGTATGGAGGTAGTCTCTCTGCCAAATGTTCCAGAAAGATTGCGTGATCTTCTGGACCATGTGCCAGCGATTGCGAGGATGAGAACGGTGGTCAGAGATGTCGTATTCTGGAAGAGCTACGAGAGGGCCTCCTACCAGAAAGTGACCCGGGGTCAGTACGTCGTTTTCGGTGGGTTCCGTTGAAAGAGCGCAAAGAGGTCTGGAATTGAGCATGGCTTCGATTTTCGACAATACGGTAAACATCTCCTCGAGTGTAAGGACTTGTTCGCCAACTACTCGCTTTAGGTGATATTTCGTCGATTTGATACCGCTTTCGAATATACCGCCGAAATGTGGAGCACCTGGAGGGTTAAACTCCCAAACAATTTGACGGGTTGTAAGGCCGTCAGAAATGTTGGTTTTATTTGTAGACAGCATGCTATAAATTTCCTTTAAATGACGATTCGCACCTACGAAATTCGTCCCGCAATCCGTTAGAATTTTTTGACATAAACCGCGTCTCGCTACGAAGCGATCTAAGGCTGCTAGAAAAGCGTCAGAAGTAAGTTCGGTCACAGCTTCGAGGTGCACGGCCTTAACTGTGAGACAAACGAAGAGGCAGATATAGACCTTGTAAGTTCTAGCATTACGTCGCTTACTCTCTTTAATCAAAAATGGACCACCGAAATCAATTCCGGTAGTCTGGAAGCATCTTCCGGGCTGAAGTCTGGCAGCCGGTAAGTCTCCCATTCGCGGTTGGCATGGAACCGGTTTTGCCTTGAAGCAAATAACACATTTTGACAAACGAGATCTGATAAGCAGACGTATTCCGATGATCCAAAATTTCCTTTGGATCAACGACTGCAGCGTGCGAGGGCCGCAGTGTAAATAATTTTTGTGATAATAATCGATTATCAGTACTGAGATATGACACTGTTTGGGTAACAGAATTGGATGTAACATATCTGAAGGTAGGTTAGCATTTCGAATGCGTCCCCCCACTCGTAATATACCCACTGAATCCAAAAAAGGCGTTAGTTTTTGTAAGGATTTTATACACGAAGCGTTTTTATTGATTAAATTTATTTCGTTTTGGAAATATTGAGCTTGAATTAATTTCACAAGAATACGAAACGCAGCATTTATCTCGGTCGTTGATAAATGAGTAAGCATTCGGGAATGCTTTAATTTACAGTTGCTGGTGAAACGTAAGCACCAAGCAAATGTGCGTTTTAAACTAACCAAATTTGAAAAGCGTTCAATAAAATTTAGGAAATTATTGTTGTCATTGACGCTAAGTAAAGTATTTGAAATTGACGCAGCGGGTTTTAACTCAGGCAATTTGTCGAATGGCAACAAGCACTGCTGAGACGGCCAGTCTTCAGATGGATGAGAAAGCCAAGATGGCCCGGACCACCATAAATCGTGAGCCGCAAGTTCGGAACAAGTGACTCCGCGACTACAGCAATCGGCGGGGTTCTCATGTGTCGAGACATGACGCCAGGATTCTACGTCAATCAAATCGTTAATTTGTACTACCCTGTTTGCGACAAATATTTTTAAATTATAGGGAGCGGTGTGCAGCCAAGATAGCACAGTGCTGCTATCTGTAAAAGCAGTCACAGAATTGATTTTAATTTTGGAATTCAGTATATTATTAACATGGTTGAGAACCTGAGCTAGTAAAAGTGCAGCGCACAGTTCTAGACGGTTAACCGTGAGAGTTTTAAGAGGTGCCACCTTAGATTTGCCAATAAGTAGGCTAGTTGTAATCCCAGAGTCAGAAACGATGCTGAGATAGACACAACAGCCGTAACCTTTCGAAGAGCCGTCGCAAAATCCAACCAGGTTAACCTCGGTCGCATTTGGAGGAAAAACAAATCGGGGCAATTTAATGTTCTTCAGATCGTTGAAGTTTGAAGCTATATCTTGCCACTGTCTTGCTATAGTTGTAGGAACCTGTTGGTCCCAATCTAGGTTGTGACGCCACAGGTCCTGTAGTAATAACTTAGTAGCAAATACTACAGGTGATATCCATCCTACAGGATCGAATATGCGGGAAACAGTGGACAAAATACCGCGTTTAGTGTACGTTATGTTGACATCCGAAACAGAATAGGAAAAGTGGTCACCGCTAGGATCCCAGTTGATTCCCAATATTTTGATATTTAGCTCACTACCTTCGTCAGAGAACTGCTTGGGAACTTGACAATGTTCGGTAGGAACGTCAGATAGAAAATCAGCAGAGTTCGAGCTCCATTTACGTAGTTCGAATCGACCTAATTCCAGCAATGATATAAGATCATTTTTTAGGTTGACTGCGTCCTCGAGCGACGAGCACCCTGTGGTTATGTCGTCCATAAAGGTTTCCTGACATAGAACCTCAGCTGCGCGCGGGTATCGATCTCCGTAGTCCGAGGCCAGCTGACGGAGAGTTCTAATCGCAAGATAGGGAGAACTACTTACTCCGTATGTGACGGTGTTCAGCTGATACTCGGTGAGCGGTGCGTCGGGCGAAGAGCGCCAGAGAATATGTTGAAGCGACCGATCCTCCGGTCTGATTAAAATCTGTCTATACATCTTACAAATGTCACAGGTGAAGACGAATTTGTGAAGACGGAACAGAGTGATGAGATCTACCAAGTCATTTTGTAACTTGGGACCTGTGTAGACTAAGTCGTTTAACGATAAGCCAGTGGAAGTTCGACAGCTGGCATCGAAAACGACTCGCAAACGGGTTGTGGTGCTGCTCGGGCGGACAACGCCGTGATGCGGGATTACATAGCGGGTATCAGTATGAGGTGACGGTAGCATGTGACCCAAGTCCTCATACTCCTGCATGAAAGTTGCATACTCGGATTTTAAATTAGAGTCGCGGGCATGGTGCTTCTCGTTATTTAAAAAACGAGTTAATGCGAGACGGTATGAGTCTCCTAATGTTGAGGGATTCGCCTTCAACATGATTGGGACCACATACCTGCCGGAGGAGTCACGGTATGTGAGCTTCGAGTACAATTCCTCGCACTCTTGATGTTCGGGCATGGCGAACTCAGCGTGAGGAGGTTCCTCGACTTCCCAAAATTTCCTTACGGCGTCATCGAGCATGTGCGTTGACGTAATAAGAGAAGAAACTGCTTGCTGTGGCACATCGATATTATTATTGCTATTGTATTGTCCGGTTATGACCCAACCAAAGATACTTGAAAGAGCGCACGGTAAGCCTGGACCGGGCGAGTATCTAAGGCCGTCATATACTTGATCGAAGATTTCGACTCCTAGCAATAAGTCAACGTTAGCAGGAGAATCGAAGTTTTTGTCAGCTAGATTTAAATGATTGAAATGCTCACGTATAGCATTAGGTAATTTCATTGAGGGTAGTTTAGAAGTGATTTTTGAAATTACAATAAATGATAAATCGAACACTGGAGTATTTTTTGAATGTGGCATAATTGTAGCGTGTGTGTACCCCTTAATATCGTGCGTAACGTTTTCACCAATACCAGCCACTGAAAGCCGACAGCGACGCGTAGGCAACTCGAGACGCCGGACACACGAGGATGTCATGAACGAGTCGTGTGAACAACTGTCGATAAGGGCGCGTACATACCGAAGAGTGCCGCGCGCATCGCGTACGCGAACGATTGCCGAACCTAAAATTTTGATGGTTTTGGTTGCGGTAGCAGTCGCACAAGCTAGGGTGGTCGACTGTTCTGCTGATGACGTTGATGGGACAGGCTCCAGGTGAAGCAACGTGTGGTGTTTTTCGCCACATTTTAAACATCCAGTCTTGGAAGTGCAGGTACTCACTGCATGTGCCGGTCTGAGGCAGTTGCTACAAAGTTTGAGATCATTTATTAATTGTTTTCTAGAACTGACATCCAATCCTTGCATTTTTTGACATTTGAAAATACTATGAGGAAAATTACAACACGGACAACTGTATTGATTGTATTTATGGTGAGAATTAGAAGAAGTTACGAAGGACCGTTTATTATTTTGTTTATTAGTGGAAGAAGAAAAATTATTTGTTTTTGAAGTGACCTTTGGACTCGAAAGGCAAGTGCTCGGCTTGCTCACTTCGAGAACCTTGATATAATTTTGAAGATAGTTGAGAAGTTCGTCAAAGCTAGGCGCTTCGCTCATGTTCTGAATTTCGAAACATTTACGCGTGTCAGTGTCCAGTGAGCGCGAAGCAAGGTAGAACAATATAAATTCGCTTAATGATTCTAGCCTTAATGCCCTAAGTGCATTGACGCTTTCGTATAACGTATTTGTATATTTAGTTAAACCGTCTAAGTTAGAATTAGTTAATGGAGTTAATTTCATTATTTTCTCTAAGTAGGTAGTTGCTAAAATACGCTTATTTTGATACCGATTTAAAAGTGTTTGGAAAACGACATCATAATTGCTAGAAGTTAGCGGTACTCCCTTGGCGATGCTTAGCGCCGGCCCTGATAAGCAGGAAATCAAATAATGAAATTTATCGATGGCATTTAGGGACACGTTTTTGTGAATTAATGACATATAGCTGTCAATAAAAGTTTGCCAATGCTCAATTTGACCATCGAACGTGGGTACTTCCAATTTAGGTAACCTAATCTGTAACCTAGATTCATCTGACTTAGGGTCATTATTGCTGTGAACCTTAGTAGGTTCAAATTGAATTGTTTCAGCAATTGACATGATTTCGTAGTAGATTTCATCAAAGGCATAAAGAATTTCATTATTAATTGTAAATTTAGGAATTGTTTTTAAAGATTTTAAGTTAATTTGCTCTGTTAATTCTAAGTATTCTTCTTTTAGTCGATCTATATTCTTAAATCTAGCACGAAACTGGGATAGTTTAGATTTATCCGTAGATATTCCTTTGCCTACATCATATAAAATCTGCAACGACCGAAAGACATGTTCACGGCGTGAGGTGAGTACAGTAATCTCAGATTGATCGCACATTTTAATATAGTATTATACCAAATAAACCACAAACATACGTTAAAGTAGGAAAGAAATAACACAATTTTTTTTTTTTATTTAAAATTAATATTTTTGTATTAAACGTGCCGTGTGAACGGGCCTTAACCAATATTTTTCGTGTCGTGGAAACCGGCCGTTATCACTTGTTTTTTTGAAATTAAACTAATTTGTATTGTAAATGTAAGAATTAAGTATCTGTATATAGTGTATAGATAGGTTTAGGTTTAGACTTTAAGAATACTTTCTGAGCAAAAAATAATTATAGTTTTTTTTTTTGTAAAAAGATAGGTACGCAAATGTAAAATTCCTTCAATTTGTGTAGTAATTGAAATGTACGGCATGTGGTACTTAAATTACGTAATATGAGCAATAGAATTTTAGATGGGCTGTATTTCCTTACTAATTTTTATCCGGCAAGAAGAACCAGAAACAATGTTGCGTCATATTAGCGGTGGAGTATTGGCTTCTAACTAACAAATTTCGGGAATGTACACTTGCGTCTTCTTTTTACGTGAGTAAAGAGATTACTAGTTGAAGGTCAAATAAAAATTACCAAAGTGAGGAAAAAATGGGTTTTGTTCTCACAACTGGAAAAAATGAAGGAAAATGATGGGACTCACCAAATTTAGTCTTCTTTCACACTAAAACACTGTTTCTTTATATTGTAGAATGATTTCTTAATTGATTTTCGTTGATAGCAATATTTTTATCGATGCACGCACTCTGCACGGGAGGCGAACAGACAGGCCACTTTTTTCTGCTGCGCGGTGTGCTACCCACTTTTTTGGTGCGTAACTTTTTTGTATTGCGCGTTCGGAAATTGGAATGATTTGTGGATAGGGAAAATTGTCAGGATTGTTGTGAGAATCCAACACACACTTTTCCGTGTAAATAAGAAAATCCCCTCGCCAAGCCGTCTCGCCAGTGTGCTGGATGTAGGCAATATTTTTCAGTAATTACTGGGAGGCCTATCTCCAACAGTGGAAGTCTAGAACTCTTGGCTTCTAGGGGCAGAGATGAAATAATTTGAATATATTTTATCTAAAGGGCTGATTATTCAATCAATCCTTAAATGCAAAAATACCGCCTCCGTGGTCTAGTGGTAACAAACGATGCCGTGAACTCGGGAGGTGTTCGATTCCCACCGGGGGCAAGTTGTACATTGTGTAATTTGTCTCGGTCTGGGTTTTATATGTATAATATGTATATATGTATTTACAAAAAAAAACAGTATAATATGTACGAGGGGCGTTCAAAATATTCTCGGTATGTGGATAAAAACAAACAAGTACGAAAAGTTTGATATTTTTATTTTTCAATATACTCCCCCCCTATGTTCATACACTTATAAGATCGATCAATTATTTTTTTTAATCCCTCATAAAAATATTTTTTATCTTTGGTGTAAAAATGCTCCTCCACGGCCGTCTTCAACGCTTCATCGCAGAAAATTTATTTCCACGCAGATCCTTTTTAAGATTGGGAAACAAAAAGAAGTCGCTTGGGGCTAAGTCCGGACTATAGGGTGGATGAGTAACAGTTTCAAACCCACATTCAACAATAGCTGCCTTGGCAATATGAGCAGTATGGACAGGGGCGTTGTCATGCAGAAGCAGAACACCTTTGGTTAACTTTCCTCGCCTCTTTTCTTTGATCGCATCTCTTAATTGACGTATAACGTTAGCGTAGTACTGCCCTGTGATATTTACACCTTTTTCTTTATAATCGATAAGCAAAACTCCTTCACAATCCCAAAATATTGTGGCCATGACCTTGCCAGCTGACGGGATTACCTTGAACTTCTTGGGATGAGCTGAACCCTTAATGTGCCACTGCATGGACTCCTGTTTGCTCTCTGGGTCATAATGATGAACCCAGGTTTCATCTCCAGTAACTATTTTTTGCAGCACCTCATCGGGATTTTCACCACACAGGTCGATAAAATCTGAACAGCAAGCCACACGCATATCCTTTTGAAGAAGCGTCAGCATTCGCGGAACCCATCTTGCACTTACTTTTGACATATTAAGATGGTCATGTATAATGTCATGTACGGTACCAATAGAGAGATTGGTTACTTGAGCTATAGATTTTACCTTCACTCGGCCGTCTTCCAATATAAGTTTTTCCACTTTATCAATATTTTCTTGTGAGGTAGCCACTACAGGCCGGCCAGGTCTAGGGTCATCTTCAATACTCTCCCTTCCACGCTTAAATTCGCTTGACCATTTTTGAATAGTAGATAAAGAAGGAGCAGACTCACGGTAAACACAATCCATTTCCTCTTTTATGGTTTTTTGATTTTTACCCTGTTTTGTCAAGAATTTTATGACGGATCGGTGCTCTAATTTCGTTAAAATTGTTAATTCGCTCATGGTGTTCATGTTTGTTCGGCAATTGCAGAAAAACAAAAGAACATCTCGGTTCCAATTTTACTTTTTTTTAATGTCAATGGATGAATCTTAGCGGCCAGTAACAAATATATATATAAAAGAGGTTGTAACGTATCAATACCGAGAATATTTTGAACGCCCCTCGTAGTTTATCAACCATCTAGTTTCCGTAACACAAGCCTCGTTATGTTTCATTTTAAAAATAGATCATACATATTATATAACACTTACCTATTTTTTTTAAGGCAAAGGTTTTATTACAAAAAAGTTTTGATTCCAATTTTTACTTGTCTATGGCAGCGCCCGCCATAGCTCGTGCGCGGTCATAAGCTAGGTTTCGGCGCCTTTTAATTGTTTAGGACTTATGTATTCTGTACCATGGTCATTTAAAAAAATTAAAAATAATAATTGGCGACATTCAATACGTTTTGTTGTATAGCATTTCGGGTGATTTTTTTATTCTTGCTTAAAATTCTTACTCATTTAACTACGGCTCGGTTTTTAAACACACACTCGTGTATAATACCCCTTATTATGCAACAGTTTCATAAACTACTAAAATGTCAATGTCAGTAGACTTATTATATACTTATTTTTTTATAAATTAAAAACACATAGATTTAAAGCAATTAAGGTGCTATTCTATTGCTTACTTACTTACAAACTTACACCTGTATTCTTAATACGTTTCCTTAACGGCTCCTTCACTCGACCATTCCTTTCAGCTGTCAAACGGATCCTCGAAATCAGTATTCTTACTTAAAAACTCTCCAAACCTCGAAAGGCAATGTTACCATTTTAAATATTTCCGATGAGATAAGTTTTCTTTCTGGCAACATTGATAATTGCGTTCACATATTCTAAATATTCATTTTGTCAAATTTACGTCACGCTCTAGAACTTTTGACATTCATAAGTCTCTCTCTTTTATTTTAATCTATTAAATTATATATTGTAATGAAATCTGATTTCATTAAGTTAGACAATTTGATAAGTATAAAAAATCTAAAAAAAAAACTTTAACTAAAATATAACTTATTATTATTAATAAACTCATTTTTTATAATATAAATATTAGCCGAAAATAACATAAAAATTTTAGTTCGTCCTTGAGTTTGGCAGTACTGTTCTCGAGCGTACGGACGTGCCGAGACGTCGTCCCTCCGTTTGGCAGCTGGAAGGAATAATTTAGTGGAGTAGCCGTTTCGGAAACGTCAATACAATAAATCAAACGAATTCGTGTGATTCGTGCTTAGGTTGCAGTGGATATTTACCTATATATTTTTATACAAAGCGAAGCTAAAAGGAATTGCACCTTTATCCATTCGAAGTGTCATACCTATAAAGGTACATAATTCCCGCCTAGTCTTAAAGCTATTTAACTATTATTATGACTATTAATTAGGAATGTATAAGTTTGAAGTGTGTTTATTTTCCGATAGTCATAAAGTTGCACTTATTTTAAGCGTACGTGAGCTAACGTTGGCAAATTGCGATTGAAGCAATTGCACTACAGTTAGCTGGTGTTTAACTTACAAAGTAACAAAGAAAGCCGCTTACAGATATAATACGCTCGAGATACCAGAAAACTTTGACCATGTGTAACAACCTGGACGGCTCAGCTTTTAATTAAAAAAAAAAACATAGGTACATTAATTTCATGCCCGGTCGTTTTCTGAGCTTTAGTTTTCTTTGCTTTTTTTATACAAAACACGACATGTGACATCGCGCCCACCTGATAAAAAGCGGTACGCGAGGTCCAAGAATGGGAGCAACTAATGCCAGCCATTAACAACCGATATCGATATCCGGTATAATAAATTGACATGGCCGCAAGATCCTACATAATATGGCATACGATCCAGTCTCAAACTACTGTGTCTACTCCGATACAAGACCTCTGTGAACCGTGGGAGCTTTAGGTATGCTGCTACCAAGATATGGAACAACCTACCTCCACCACTGCATATGCAGTCGGCGGTTGCTTTTACTAATAATTATACAATCTCTCTTCTGACATACCAACAGCTAATGTAGCAGCATACCTTCTAAATATTTTAGTTTGTTTTTACTATATTATTTTATTTATCTATTTAGTTAACCTTTTATGAATGCACCACACTATATCAATTTATCTATTAACAACACACACTCCTAACAAGGGATTAGCTGAAAACCAGAGTTGCAGCTCCATACTAAGCTGATTCCCTATTGTCATCACACATCTTGCGTACACTATTAGGCTTTTTGTTTAAAGTTGTATTTAATATGTGGCAAATAAAATATTATTATGTTTTTCTTTCTTTCTTTATATACCGGCATTAATATATTAATATTATACCAAATAAAGGCCTTTAGGTTTTAAGAATGGGAAAATACATTGGCTGGGAGAGCATTCCACATCTTCAGCGTGTGACAGATACTTTTTTTTTTGATTCGGCTGCGGAATAGAGAAGAAGGGATAAGGTTATAGAGCTCTTCAGAACACGCGCCGCTCAGAGAGGCAACGTCGCGGCGAAACTGAATCGATTCCAGCGTTCTAGACAGTGGTGTCCGTGTGACATTATCCATATTTTTATAGCTAAACATTTTCTAAATAACTAGTTGTATTGGTGGCTCGGTCCGTTAATAATATTAGGTCAACGGCTAAAATGTACTATACCTTAAATTTTATTTATGCAGCTCTTTATATTTTCGTGTTATAGAATTTATTTACTTTATAAAATAACCGTTATTATAATGCATGTAGTTACGGGCCACGACGAATTCCGCAAAACAGTTTTAACAAACTTGCAGCTCCCGGTTGTATTTCATTTCTTTTAAAGTCGTCATTTGCTAACATAAAAACCTTATTAAGAGTGCGGTGTTAAAAATATTTTATTAGTTTTTTATTCTGCTGACTTCTTCGTTGTCAGAATTATTGAAAATATAAGGATTATGGCGTCTTACACATGAAAAACGGCACAATGCATTAAACAGTATAATTTTGTAAAGTATCATTACGACCGTTTCCCTTTCGGGTGGTCAGAAACCACGCTTATACATAAGCGCATTCACATTTAGCCAACTTTACTATAGGCCAATCATGACAAGTGGCAAGCTCGTCGATGTCTCCAGCGTACCAAACTCGAGAAATATCATAAATAAATTAAATATATTTATTTACATTAATAAATATTTTTGTGTCTCGACCAGGAATCGAACCCGGTACCTCTGAGTCTAAATCCACAGACTTAAACGCTTGACCACGAAGGGAGTTAATAAAAGTATCATCACGACCGTATCTTCCGTGCAGGGCGGTCAGAAGCTACGCGTTTTTAGATTCTAAAATGGTTAAAGAAGTACCTAACATCATTTCTTTGTCACAGAATGGATCGTAGCTGTAGGTATGGTCAGTGTATGTACAGCAAAACCCATTAACTCGTGTATTCGTGATCACGACAAGTGTGCCTACATGGTGCTCGCCATGACTTCCGTGCTGTCAGCTTTAACTTATTTCCAGCAGGAATCACTTATTTAATATCGCTCACGAGTTTTTAAATAAACCTATAATAAAGCAACATAACATAGTAAAGTTTTTTTTTTCTTAATGGCATTAAACGCATTGTAGTCACATGTTGTTTTGAATTGTTGAATCTTCGGAATTTTGGAACCCTTTGCTGCGCCATTTGCATACAAAAGTAAAGCTAAATATAATCACGACCGTATCCCTTCCGGGGTAGTCAGAAACCACGCTTTTTTAATCTAGCGGATTCACATTTAGACTACTTTACTATAGGCCCAAGAAATAAATTACAAATAAATTAAATCGACCAGAAATCGAACCCGATATCTCCGAGTCTAAATTCACGGACTTAACCGATAATTCACAATACAATTAAAACAAATTTTAAAAAAATATTTGGGACTTCGTAGAGATGTAAAGGCATATTTTTATTAATATTTTTTGCGTGGTTTATATTTATAATTTAATATCTCTTACCGCGTGTTCTCTGGATTTTTTTTTAGAAAAAAAGTTTAAAAAAAAAAAACTAACTACCTACTTACGTGCATCTTTTTGCATTCTCGAGAACGAGTGATGTCGCCATTTAATCATCTGTCAACGAACCGATAAACCTCTTTATGTTGTCGATAAATTAAAAACACTTAAAGCGTTTTGCTTTTTTATATTAAGTGCACTTTCTTACGTTTTTCTCTACAGTGTTGTTAATAAGAGCAAAAATGTACATTGTACAGTCATAAAAATATCCTCGAATTGTCGTTCTTTAGCCACAAACGTTATGTAAAATGTACATTGTACAGTCATAAAAATATCCTCGAATTGTCGTTCTTTAGCCACAAACGTTATGTAAAATGTACATTGTACAGTCATAAAAATATCCTCGAATTGTCGTTCTTTAGCCGCGAACGTTATGTAAAATAAACTTGGGATTTTTTTAAATAGCTCTTCGGCTGCGGATGGCAAGTACGGCTTTAAGAATGGGAGCAACTGACGCCAGCAACAGACGACAACATCAGTCCCTGAATTCACTCCACACAAGAAAACACACTGGCGGGGAGAGCATTCTACATCTTTAGCGTGCGACAGATGTAAGAGTCTACAAATTTGTAAGTAGTCCCTATATGGTGGCTATGGTTTGTGAATGCATATTTTAGGTATTTAGATACATACATACATACATATCTTCACGCCAGATCCCTTGCGGGGTAGGCAGAGACAATTGAGCGCCATTTGACACGATCACGACATACTTCTTTCGCTTCGTCGACATTCATTAACCTCTTCATACATGCCCTTTGGTTACGAAGACTTTTTAATGCACCTTCAGTCAGTGTTTTATTTATTTGATCGTGATATGTGAGTCTCGGTCTGCCAGGGCCTCTTTTACCTACAACTTTCGCATTATACGAGTATATCTTACTCTTACTTGGTACCAACATGGCATTGTGTATGGCGAGCCGAGCTTTGTCACTGACATTTCGACTGCCGATCAGTGACCCCAGGGCACCGTTAACACTATTTCCCGCGTTCACTCTTCTTTCAACGTCCCTATCGTACTTCCCATCCGCAGTGAAAACACTGCCCAGATATATAATTTAATTTACTTGTTCTAGGGTTTCATCATCAATCTTTATCGTCACGGTTGTCATCCTTCTTCTTTCAAACACTAGTACCTTGGTTTTTCTCGCATTCAAACGGAGTCCTTTTTCTGCACATCCCTCCTTCATTCTTGTGACTAGTGATTGCAGTTGTTGTTCGGACGATGCCATAAGAACAGCATCATCTGCATAAAGCAGGCAGTTCACCACTAGATCACTCATCTTTATCCCACAGTCACTCTCTCTCACTCTTTTTAGGCATTTGTCGAGATATAGAGTGAATAATCTAGGAGAAAGCGCACAACCCTGTTTGACGCCCTTTTGGGATTCAAAGCAAGGCGACATACCTCCGTCCACCCGCACACAAGCTTTGCAGCCCTTGTACAGGGAATGTATAGCTTGTAGCTTTAGATAGAATAGAGAAAAAGGTATAAGTTTATGGTGTTCATGCCACTACATTTGATAACGCGCCTACTTCATGGTAAGAGGTATGAGAGGTCCAAGAATGGGAGCAACTGCTGCTAGACACTGACGACTGACATCAGTCTCTACTACTATGCCAGCCTAACAAGCTTTTTAACACTTCGCTTGTAAGAAGAAAAGAAAAGATAAGGTTGTGGAGCTCTTCAGAACATTCACCGTAGCTTATAGCTTGTAGAACACGCTCAGGGAGGCCACGTCTCGTCGATTCGAGAGTTTTAGACACATTTGGTGTACACTATACATACTTCCACACAAACCATAAAAGACTATGCACTGTCATAAACTAATTTATTTTGTGTAGATTGGCCTAGCTTATATTACATAACGTTACTAAATAGAAATAAAATATTTTTTAGCATTTAAAAAACGGGTCTCGCTATATTCAACTGTATTTTATCAAAAAATGACATTTATTTAGCCCCTTTTTTACCGATACATTAAAGGCAGTTAAAATGCACTAACTATTACATGAATAAAATAACGAGTAATATTGAGCCCCTTTAAAAGTTGTTTCCGTTAAGTCTACCCTACAAACATAGACAACATACTCCAAGCCTTTAATACTTAAGGTTCTTTAAAACATGTGGGGTCGAATAATTCAGTTGGCATTGTTCTTGGAGTATTTAAGCGGCAGTAACATAAGGCACAATTACTTATGTTAAGTGGAACCCATATAAACATTTAAATAAATAAAAAATACAACTGAATATATAAAGATAACAAATAAAAATAAATTTTAATTATCTCTATTTAACGGTTGCACGGTTTCATTGTCCCAAAGGTTTCCTGATATAAAAAAGACTGCCTCTTGTACTTAGTGTAATTAAGTTTTTAAATAATTAAAACAATACCTTTAGTCATTTAATTAATAACAGTGACCCAACAGCTAAGACAAAACTAAATACAAAAATAAACTGCACTCAAATAGGTTTATTTGTGTCGGAGCATCGATGTATATAGGTAAACCTATTCAATACAACACGAAACATCTAAAAGCGTGCCACTAGCCACGTAGTAACAATGGAGGCGCAATACGAATCGGCTAATCAGGTGGAGGTCAATGTCAATACACATCGACCAATGAGGAGGAGAAATGCAAACTAAATGATTTTTGCGATTTAGATTACTTTCGTGGCAAATGTTTATATTAGTTCGGGCCTGTCTATATAATATATATCAATGTTACTTGTGTAGTTGTAAGCTGACACGGCTTTTACAGCCACGAATTAATATTTATGGACATAAATATCATTATTTTTAGATTGTAAGCCGACATGGCCGTTTTACAGCCACGAATTTAATATTAAGTATCTAGCTGTAAGTAAAAACAAATTCCTCGTTTATGGCAACAATGTTTTAGTTATAATTATTGTATTGTGTTGGGTTCGGTCTAGCCATGGTCAATGGTAATATTTGTTTTTTTTATTTTTTTATTTATTGGCTTGTATGTATTGAAATATTTAAGTGTTACGTGCTAACCACACGGAAATAAATTATTTTGATTGATTTGATTTGTCTGAGATCAGAAAATAATAACATCCCTCTTTTATCAACGCTAAGAAAATGCTAGTAAAGAAAATTAATGTCTAGCAATGAGTAGAGGTATGTTTTTGTATAAAACAAAGTGCAGAGGAATAAAGTTACAATATAGTACTGACTCTTAAGACTCGAGACGTGGGGTCAAGTGCAAGTGCGTGCTTAGTATTACATATGCCATGGTTATATTTTCCATTTAAACCCATTAATTTAGTACTTGTATCATTGGTGTGTAAATTACATACTTAAAATGTATAAATATATTGTATTGTATAAATATAGGTGGTTTTTTTTAGTTAATTTGGCGGGGGTCGGCCCGTTCTGCGTCTTCTCGTACGTGGTCTCCACTTCAGAACCCGTCATCCAACAGCCCATTGCCAATGGAAAATGTCGCTGGTGGGAGCTGGATGACGGTGGCAGAAGATGGTGTGAAATGGCGCCGAAGCCTATATCCAACAGTAGAGGGGAACAGGATGATAATGATAGGTGTTAATAATAAAAAAGAAGGTATAATCACGACCGCATCCCTTGCGGGGTAGTCAGAAACCACCCGTGTTTTTTTTCAACGGATTCACATTTAGCGAACTTTACTATTTACCTAATATGACAAGTGGCTAGCTCGTCGATGTCTCTAGCGTACCAAACAAATTATTCACAAATAAATTTTCCGACCAGCGGGGTTAGGCGGAGTGCACAATCATCCGTAAAGAATTGATTACGTCTGTCAGATATATCAAAAACTTGGGCATATAGCTTTGACATTTCTGACAGACGTAATCGATCGATGGTGCACTCCGCCTCACCCCGCAGAAATCGAACCCGGTACCCTCGCGTCTAAATTCATGCACAGTCTTAACCGCTTGACTACGGAGGGATAAAAGTATTATCACGACCGTACTTATCCGTGCGGGGTGGTCAGAAGCTACGCTTTTGTAAAGAGAGGGTTCACATTTATGACAAACGGCAAGAATGATTTTAGCGTCCGCATAACAAAAAAAACAACGATTTTATTTATTTATTATTAATTGCGTCTTAACCACGGAGGAAGTTAATAATAGGAAATTAATTAAAGCATGTCATGGAATGATTTATCATCATTTAAATTATAGCTTCACACAGCGTAGAAATTTGAGACAGTTTTAAACTATATATTGTCCAAAGCTCTCTTAGCGAATTGCTGATGAGATATACATAATATAGAGCTGATCTTATAATTGATCCCGTCCCGCTGTTTGCGATGCCGTTTGCCGCACGGTAGGTCGCCAGGTCGCGCTCAATTTCCTCTCTGTCGTATGATAGCCGCGCTGCACGGATGCTTCGACGCGAAACCGGCGTGTGATGTGTTTGTCGATGCCTGGAAGATATTGACATCGATGTGTAAGAAATATTGCGAGTGTCAATAATTGCTTGTGTTTAATCATGATTAGTAATCTGTTATGACTTATTATTTTTTGTTTTAAGAATTGTAATTGTGATATATGACTAATAAACAAATAAATATAATTCAACAATTAAAACATTGCATGATCGAACAATTATAGCTTTATAATAAAACTAATGTGTATTAACAATAATTTTAATAATTATGTAATGGTTTTATTAGCTACAAGCACCCTATTACAATTAAACGTCAGTCCACAACTGTTACACACGTTTCGACCAATTAACAAGCCTACATGCACCTGCCGTCCAATAAAATCAATCATCCGGCTTGCGTACGCGCACGCGGCCATGTCAGCTGCTCACTGATTGGGTGGCTTTTTCATCCGTATTCGAAACCGTTGCGGGGGTCCATTCTTGATTTTTGAAGATGAGTTTTTTTAATTTGCTAAGTAGAAATTTATGCATGCATACACTTGTCAAGTCTATATCTGTGTGTGGTAGAGAAGGAGCCTAGTGTCTCGAGCTTTTAGTCAGCCAATCTTGGTCTTTGTCTTGCATCAGAATAGCTGGTCTTGGTCTTGCACTCTTAATCTTGGTCTTGGTCTTGCGCAGACTTAAAATATATATTTGTTTCTAATTCTTGTGGGACTAGTTTATATCTTAAGAACTGGTCTGATTTGCTTGAAATTTGGAATAGTTATAGTTGTTGTTGACCAACATATAGTTATAACAATTTACAAGACGTTTTATTCATTGATAGGAAAAAAGTCACAGCGTAAAAATCGTTTGTACTACATAAAACAGTTTTTATAATATTTCAAAAGACACGGTGGTCTTGTTGTTGAAAAAAAAACAATACCAAGACCAAATCTGGTGGACAAAGACCAAAATTGGGCGACTGCGTTTAGACGCTCTTTTTAACGTCCCCCAGAACCTTGTTGTCCCGAAGGTTTGACCGTCAAAGAATGTCTAGCGGCATTAGACCCGCCTTTGTACTTTGTGCAATTAAGTTAAAATAAATGCATTAAAATAAAAATGAAAACCAGAATCAAGTTTCAACTTCGAAATGAAGCGATTATTATTGAAAACATGCTTTGTTCCGTGGTCAGGTGTTATTTTTTGTTGAAAATTCGAAGAAACCATTTAGTTTTAAGTTACAAAATCGTTTTAACCATACATAGATTAGCTACCTACCTATTTGAAATTGGATATTTAATTTGAAATTGGGTATGGTCAGCTAAAAGGACAGTGAACGATCTAAGGATAAATGACATAAATGACTCTGCCATGCATGTATACCTAGCTTTTTAGTATAATTGTGTATTATTAATTTATAAGTGTCTACCCTGTAATTAAAAAAAATATATATATTACTACGTGAGAACAGGAACAGGTTGAAAAACAGCGTCGTGCAGGTGTAAGCTTGTGCTGCTGCACGACAACAGCTGACACCTGATTCCTTTTGTCACATATTGTTCGAAACTGTAAAACTGTGTAATAATGTTATGTGACAATAAATGGATTTTTATTTATTTATTTTAACATTCAATTTGTGATATTTTGGTACTACTTGTGCTGTATACGTTTGTGTACTAAAAGGTTTTAGATAAAAGGATAGGATAGATACTTAATGTTCTACATACTAAGCTACATTCAAAATACATATACTAAATAAAATATATATACATAAACATACTATATGTTTATGTATATATACTTATACACATAACATACTTATATGCTTTGTGGGGAGCTGTTGTAATAATCCAAGTAGACCATTATTTTAAAAAGTTTTCTGTTTAGCGCTTGTCGAATTTCAACGGGCAGATTGTTCCAAAGTATAGCAGCAACTACAGCAAATGAATTTGACATGAAGCCAGAGTGCAAGTGGTTATTGTGGCGGATATATTTTTTCTTGTTCTACTGTATTGCTATATTCTGGTTCTTATGTCTCTATCCTTTCCACAGATAAATTAAAAATTGTGTTTGGATGTGTCGTTGGATTGTTTCTTGTGATCGGCGAAATTAAAATATCCATTGCTTGGGCTTCACTAATCACTTGAGCATTCCCAAAATGTATTCGATTACGATCGTTTCTTGCTTAGCACTTAGGTATTCTAAGAATTATTCGATTGCTCATAAGATACGTAATAGCTCCTTGGATTCGAGACAGACTTTCGGACGGTGAAGACAGTGCACCTGCCAACATTTCCTGCATTAATTTTTTGTACCCTTTCGACTTCCTGTTGTACAGAATTCGCAGTGAATTTTAAATGGTAAACCAGTTCCCGAAATTGGAGTTGGCTTCCAAACGTTCGTACATCGCGATCTTTGCTATTTTGTTTAAATGCGACTGGTATTTTGTAGGAATTTGAAATTTGTTGGTGAATTTGCAAATAGCAAATATCACCGCGACTTTTAAGAAAAAAAAAATTATAGGTGCAAATTGTTTTTTGTGGGATAATAAACCGAAAATAGAAATGACTCAATAAAAAAATAGTCAATAAAAGGTGTTTAAAAAGTAGGTTTTTTTTATGTATACCTAAAAGTTCGACCTATAGAAATAAGTCGTTTTTCTTTGTCTTAAATGTTAGCAATTAACAGTTAGGACGAATTGCCAGTTCACAGACACAGATATTATAATTAACTGTCTCCATAGTCCAGTGGTACATCCGCAGATGACTACCGATAAGATGCCGAGGTACCGCGTCCGATTCCTGGTCGGGTTCCTTGCCCCCACCTGCCAGTCTTCTGATGGAATGTCTCTTGAGGACATTTTTTATTTTAAGTTTAATTTTAGTTTATAATATTTACAGATTTATGCCGTTTGCTGTAGAAACTCTGGGCCCATGGAGTCCAAGTGCAAAAAAGTTTTTAAAAGACAACACCGTGTCTTGTCGTCTCCTCCGGTGACAAGAGGGCTGGCTCTTTCTTCGCCCAAAGAATCAGTAATTCAGCGGGGAAATGCAGCCAGCGTTCTTGCCACCGTTCCACGCGGACGGGACTTATATCCCTTCTTAGTATTAATATTAATTTTATTTTATATTTTGTAAATTTTTTTTTCGAAATTTATATTTAATATGTTAATAATTAATAAATTTTATTTAGGTACTTTGTAATTATTATTTTATATTGTTTTAGTCCAGTTTACATTTTATAAGAACAAATATTTGACAAGATCACAGAATTTACGTCACTCAACAACTATGCTTCAGTATTAGTAAACTCTGCAACCCAAATGAAAAGTACACTGCCTCCGCGGTCTAGCGGTTAAGTTCGTGGATTTAGACTCGAAGGAACCGGGTTCGATTCCTGGTCGGGACACAAAAATATTTATTAATGTAAATAAATACATTTAATTTATTTGTGATATTTCTCGAGTTTGGTACGTTGGAGACATCGACGAGCTTGCCACTTGTCATGATTGGCCTATAGTAAAGTTGGCTAAATGTGAATCCGCTTATTTATAAGTGTGGTTTCTGACCACCCCGAAAGGGAAACGGTCGTGATGATACTTTTTTATACATATGTATATACCGAAGAAACTATGATGGAATAAATAGATATTGAATTAACTTGGAATATTTATATGTGGCTATAGTAAAGTTGGCTATATATAAATCCGCTTCTTTATAAGCGTGGTTTCTGACCACCCCACTAGGGATTACAATTGTGAAGATACTTTAATTGTAAGCTTTTGTAGTTATGGGTATAAAAATATTAGTTAGCTGTAGTTTAACAATAAAAATGACGTTTCATTTTGGTATGAGAATTCAGTTAATTGCTTTCTTATCTTTTAAGGATCTGTCAAAACAATTTACGATATTTTTTATTACTTTAGCAGATGGTTAAGTCTTGGTTTGTTATGGATTTGGCTCGTGGCAGGTGGCAAATGTCTCTCTAGGTCATTTGTTATGGTTAGTGGCCAACCGACAAATTGTTTGGTCACGCAATAATTATTACAATATCACACCGCGCCGCATCGTGGGAAATATTCAATATTAGCTGGACATAAGACTAATTCTTATTCATGTCATGTGGTCGCTAACAAAAATGCATATAAGAAAGGGCCGCCTAGTTCATCCCGTGCATAATAAATAACCCAACCACATATCAAATAACCCATTTTACTTCAATTTTAACCCTTAGTACCATAGAGTAAATGTCATGTATAGTTTGAAACGTGGCCAAATTTGATACACTTGTATTGGGAACCCAAAACTTGTTTACAGATTTCATTGTAACTTTGTTCTATTCCTCACACGTCCGAATTAAATATTCATCGTTATTGCTTTTAAATTATCAAAGCCAATTTGTTACCTAATTTAATAACCATTTTAATAACAAATAAATTAATAGATTGATCTGAAGATCCGATATTCACTCAAGTAATGTCTACCTCTTTTACTCTTTCTTAATTTGGCATTTAGTAAAAAGAGACAATTTGATCCCAAGTTTGACATCGATCTTGATCTATTAACACGGGCGGAGCTAAGACTGAGATTAATAAAGCATGCTCCTGTGTTAAAATAGACCTGCAGCCTCATTATGTTACTTATCTGCAGAACCTTTTATAGGGCAACTCTGTCCATACCTTTGGCAAACAATTTTATATTTTATTACTCATGTAGGAGGCGTTTCGTCTAAAGATTTCTAATTTAGGTAGAGACATTACTAAGGATGTGTGAGTGATGGAAAATGTGATGTCTAAGTACACTTCATATATCTCCTAAGATTTAATAGCTTTCGTGCTAGAACAATGCAACACAATGTTTTTTTAAATAATAGCTTAACAGATTGCTACTATAAAAACATGATAGGATATTGCACGATCTTATAGTTTGTTTGTCTAGACTTGCCGACGATTAGTCTCTGTTTAACGTTTACACTCGATTACTCACTATTTAATATATGTACTTATAAACGTTGTTGGTATCCTTAAGAATTCAACTTCGTCATCATTTTCATTAGTACAGCACCTAGTTCTAGACATTCCCTGCTAAATTCCAAAACATATTTTCGAGAATTTATTTTCTACACGAATCTCGCACTGGCTTTTTGCCGATAGAAGAGTTCTTTATTTGTTTTGATTTATTTCGTGTCTAAATATTTTTAAAATTTGCTATAACTAAGCTCATTACAATTGGTTTTTTTTTATTTGAATTCATATGGGTTTTTTTTTATTATTTTATATACACGACATAAGTGGCGCGCAAGGTCCATGAATGTTAGCAACTGGAATCAGACACTCATAAATGACATGAGCCTGATCTCGAAACGTGTGGGTTTACTGTGGTGGAAATACTTTACTGGGTTTATCTGCACGAACGATGGATATTTTCCCGCCCCTACAGACTTGGCAAATGACCACTATCAATCCGCCTACTATCTAATTTAATTAATTTCTGGAGAATTTTAAAACTTATCATAATATTATAGCAATTAAGGAGGTTATGCCAACAATAATATTAAAAGGATTTTAAACAATAAAATGATAACAACGGTTTCAATGATGTCAAAAACATTACAGCCAGAGAATACAATGAAAATAAATGTCAGCAAAAATAATTTAAACTACCTTTTGTTTATAAAGAACGACCCATTGTGCGATCCATTCAGTGGGTTTATGTTTTTGCAACGTTTCGTGTAGGTATTATGTTTTATATTGCAAAAATATTATGACCATCATGGCATTGGAATTTCGGAAAATACTATAATAGAGGTTCGATATGCTTCATCGTTATCAAGGACAAGAACTTCCACTGCTGAAGATGTACTTCCACAATATAGTATATTTCTGGAGAGGCCTGTAGTACTTCTTTAAACATTGAATTACCTGAAACAAATAAAAATAATAATGTCAATACATATGCAAGTGTGGTTCTCAAGTTGATGAAATGGGTCTACACGGGCTTAGTTGTCAAAAGAGTGCAGGCAGATTCTCCAGACACCAAGCCTTAAATGAGTTTATAAAGAGAAGTTTATGGTATGCTAAAATCCCGTCCGTCCTTGAACCATCAGGACTTTCACGTAGTGATGGTAAAAGGCCGGATGGTATGTCTCTTGTACCATGGAGTGAGGGAAGATGTCTTGTTTGGGATGCCACCTGTGTGGATACCTTTGCCGCTTGCCACATTTCCTCTACATCAAAAAAGGCCGGTTCGGCTGCTCATACAGCCGAATTAAGAAAGCACATCAAATACAATAGCATTAAACAAAATTATAACTTTGTGGCATTTGGGGTTAAAACAATGGGGGTATAATATTCTCTTGATACCCACAAATTCATAAAAGAGCTGGGTAAACGAATTTTCCAAGAGTGTGGCGATCCCAAATGCCATAACTACCTAAAACAGAATATGCCCATAATAATTCAACGAGAAAATGCGGCGAGCGTTTTAGGTACCCTCCCTGGTGGTAAGCCCTTAGTTTATTTTGTAGAATAGCTTTAATTTCATAGGTATTTTTAGTTTTAGTTTTTAGTTTATTAATATTTTAGTTTTTTTTTTTTAAATCATTGTCCCTTAATTCCTTCGAATAAAAAATACATGGAATACTATAGAATAGTTGTAAGGCCTAAATAACAGAGTAAATTACTATCCTATGAATAAGACAGACTTACAACTGTCAAAAGTTAAGTATTTGTAAATTATGTTGATTTTTTAACTCGACGTTAATGGACGTCTTTAGTCAATTTTTTGATATACCTAAGTATTTTCTTATCTATAAAAGTTAAAATACATATCAATGCAAGACCATATAGAACTATTTCAATATCTTCTTTTAACATTGAACAAAATGGCAATTTACCGCTTCTTTGTTTTGTCTGTCACATAAATTTTAATATCTCGCGACAATATGAAAATACTTATCATCCGCATGATGCACATTGGACAACTTTAAAGATTTAACCTGACCAACGTCAATTTTTAACATTAACAAAGCATTCAGTTTTTATTTCGATTAAACCTTCTCTCGATAGAGTGAGTAGACTTGAGTCAAGTGTTAATACTTTTGACCCATTTATCAAATCATAGCAGTTTAAGTTGATATCAACATTACGATATGTTTGACGCCAGTTGCTTTCTGTTGTTGTTGTGAACTCTGTTTAATACAATACACGATATGTGACACCGCTCCCACGTGATGATTATACTAACGACCGACATCAGTATCTACCACTATGCCGGTCTAACAAGATGCTTTTGACATTCCGCTTAAAGGACTCCAGGTTATAGGAATTGGAAAGCACACTGGCTGGGAGAGCATTCGACAGCTTCAGCTTGTGACAGATGTAAGAGTCTCCAAATGTATATGTACTTGCTGGGATTAATAGTGGCAACGGTATGAGAGGCCTAAACTTCCACTGTTGGAGATAGGCCTTTCAAAATTTTCTGGAAAATTTGGCCTACACTCGTCACGCCGGCCAGACGGGTTGGCAAGGGTCTGATGGTAATTATAATAACATTTTATTGACGGTTCCACAAGTAGGAATTAGGTGGAACCGGGACTGACAGCTTAACGTGCTCTTCGGCCCCGGGAACGGGGGTGTTGTGAATCAATTACAAATATACGTAAGAAAAGTTTATTTCTCATTGGTACATGCCGGGAAGTTTGAGACGACCTCTTTAGGATTTTAAGGAAAGCATTCTTATGACCGAGCTACCACCGCTGCGTATGGTTAACACTCGATTATAAGAACGCTTACAAAACAATTTAAAATAAAACATCCAAGTAAAAATTAAAAACAACCTCAAAGCATAAGTAGGTATAAAATAAATTGAAATTATATTACGTCCGTGTACAAAACGCTCCACTGTGCAATATTGGTCCATCTGACCCGTGTGTCATAACTTGTAGTCGACCGTAAGTAATGTGACAGGACATTTAGATTGTTGGGTTAAAAATAACAGAGATATGGATCTGGAAGCAATTCAAACATACCAAACTAAACTATTAGTTTTAAATATCATGTTATGACATAGGATATATGCTTGTGTAGTTTGCGAATGAACTAGTTCCATAGATGAGTTCCCAAAGAAGTTCAAGAAAAGTCAAAGAAGAGTTCAGCTGAAAATCAGCGCTGCAGCCTCGGCTGTAGCATATGCTGAGCTGACCATCTATTTATCGCCACACCTGTATGTATGTTTCGGTATATAGTATAGGCTTACATTTATATATTTAGATTTATTCCTTGCATATTATTTTTTTTGTAACCATTGTAATTGTTGCGATAAATAAAGTATTTTCTTTCTTTCTTTCTCAAAGAGGAACTGTCGGAACTAGTTCCAACTTGTAATAGCCGACTTGTAATAGAGAGAAAGCGGGGGCGGCGAACGAGAGCGGTGAGCAGAGCTTGTCACTTTACTCTATCATTTATTACACGCATTTCCTTCGTTTAATTCAGCTATTAAAAATCAAAACATAGTAACTTATAATTATAAAAATATTAGAAGAACTAAAAACAGGTATGCCACATTAATTATTTGCCCTGATTGAACATATAGAACTATGGGTGTTGGACCAACATACGCGTTATAGAGTCAGCTACCATGCCAATATCCTAATTTGTAATACAGTGAATAGTACATATGAAAATCCATTCACATAGTTTATTAGTAAAGCGAGCGAACGACTGCCTTGAACCACAAAACCCTAGAACTAAGCGCTCCCTTTCTCTAGTTCGAGACAGGAGTTTGGAGCTGGGGAACTAAAGGAGCGACCTAGTTCACTAAGATGCAGCGAACTAAACTGAACACCTATGCGTAACTCTAATAGGATAAGATTTTTTTATAACAAAATAGGGATTTTTTCATTTTTTAAATATCCTAGGGCTGAGTTTGAAAATGAATTCTCTGTAAATGTCATGAAAGTTAAAAATGGTGTCGAATGTACCAATTTTTAATTTGAAGGTCGGCCGTCGAATCGACTTGGTTTTCAACTTTAATCGTTACTATTACATTCTACTGCAACTCAGTCTAAGAGCTGTATTTCCGTGTATAAACTTTTCGCTAAACCAGGGCTAGTTTTTTTTTTTCCACACAGGTTACACAGCGCCATCTAGTTTCCGTGGTAAGCTACGAGGCTTGTGTTACGGAAATTAGATGGTTGATAAACTACATATTATTACTACATACTATTACTTTTTTTTTGTAAATATTTTACATATTATACATATAAACACCCAAACCGAGACAAATTATACAATGTACAACTTGCCCCCGGTGGGAATCGAGCCCACGACCTCCCGAGTTCACGGCAACGTTTGTTACCACTAGACCACGGAGGCGGTCAAGTAATGTAAGGTAAATGGAATCCAGTATTCAATAGGTTTCGACGCCCGGGAAAAATCGCCCGGTAAGTGTCGTGTGTCGTGATTTCTAAAAACTTTTAAAAGTGATAAGTGGGTAGGTTTACATCTACCGCCCAGTATGTACGAGACTACACCGCATAGCTTCAGTCGACCCCTGACCACGGCCAATGCAACTTGGCTGAAACGTCGCGTCGGGAGAAATACATATGTCTCTAAGGTAAATCGCGTAAAGACCCGTTAAAATTATAATAGTAGTTTATGAAACTGTTGCATAATAAGGGGTATTATACACGAGTGTTTTAATACCTAGTTATGTGCAGTTTCATACACCAATTTATCTACTCTACATTGGGATTGAACCTACTAAATAATAGATAAAAGTTAAAAGAGTAAGAAAAATCACACGAAATGCTATACAACAAAACGTATTAAATGGCGCCAATTTATATTTTAATTTTTTTTAATGACCATGTACAGAATACATAAGTCCTAAACAATGAAATGGCGCCAAAACCTAGCTTATGACCGCGCACGCGCTATGGCGAGCGCTGCCATAGATAAGTAAAAATTGGAATCAGAACTTTTTTGTAATGAAAAATTATCTATTTTTAAAATGAATTATAACATTATTTTCTTAGAGAAAAAGTGTTATAGAGATAATGTGATTCTAATATTAAATTTCAGCAGTATGTTTATAAAGTATATCAATGTAAATTCGTTTTGAAGTTTGTAATTCGCATTTTACGATATGAGAGTAGATAAAAACTATTATGAATGTGCGTAAAAGTTAAATTTAAAAGCTAAGTCAATAACTTTAGTTCTATCTAAAGATAAAATTAAAGCGCAGGATTATCAAAGTACTGGTTCGAGTTGGTCCATTAGCACAAATGGAGCCATGAATCTGTAGAGCCAGCTCGACCCACTCTGCAGATTAAGGCCCGACCGTAACCAATATCATGGTATTTATTGCGCACGCCAGCCAATCTGCCGAGGAGATAAATTGCTCACTTTCTGGACCTCGGAGGCTGCAATTAGTTTTTATAGATTCCAGTGGCCAGATAGTTTTACTTTATTGATATAGGTTGGTAGCTAGCTAGTGAATTATTGGTAAACATATTTTTTATGGTAATTACGGCTGTAAATTTTATCTTATAGGTACCAGTAGTCCTATTTGATACTTAGTCGCAAGCGTTATTAGTGGATTTCGTTATTTACAATGATGTATATAAACCTCATTGGTTATTTACGTCATAATACGTTAGGTTGCGTCATAGTTACAAAATATTATTACATTCTCAACTCTATAAGCGCTCGACCTTGATAGTGGCCGTACAAATATTAACTTTAAATAATAAAAATAAAAATCGTTTATTAATCCAATTAACTTAATTCTATTACATTTTTATATGCTCAATGACCTGCACTGGTAGAAACCGTGCAAATACAAATTATTTATTATTAAACAACAGCACAAACAAATACCCATCAAAATTGTTCTGTGTGGGTATCTAGGTATGAGTGTATATGTAGTTGTGTGTGTATGTGTGTCTATATCAGTGTGAATCGGTGAAGAGGACAGACTACCTAACGACAGCTAGAAAGTTTTCAGTTTCCGTGTAATCCCTCTGACTGAGCCATTTTTTGAACCTAGTGAAGAGTTTTCTATGTAATAATGTTTCTATCTTGTCCTAGATCTTACACATACTTATTTAAGTTACTTTAATAGCGTGATATATATATATATTAGCGTTTGCGCTTAAGTAACATAATACGGCTTCAGATTGAAATCCAGTAACCATATTAATATAAAAAGTATAATATAGGTATTTATAATAGGATTATTATTTAATAAATAGGTTTTTAATTAAAGCCTTTAAAGAGCTTTAGATCTCACATATGTAATTGTCATTTGTAATTGACATTTTGACCGCCTCCGTGGTCTACTGGTATCAAACGTTGCCGTGAACTCGGGAGGTCGTGGGGATTCCCACCGGGGGCAAGTTGTACATTGTATAATTTGTCTAGGTCTGGGTGTTTATATGTATAATATGTATATATTTACAAAAAAAAAGTATAATATGTAGTTTATCAA
This sequence comes from Tinea semifulvella, assembly GCA_910589645.1. Classification (NCBI taxonomy): domain Eukaryota; kingdom Metazoa; phylum Arthropoda; class Insecta; order Lepidoptera; family Tineidae; genus Tinea; species Tinea semifulvella. The sequence goes on along the minus strand of OU342585.1, from coordinate 2,423,240 downwards.
CCATCTAGTTTCCGTAACACAAGCCTCGTAGCTTACCACGGAAACTAGATGGCGCTGTGTGACCTGTCTGGAAATATTTATTTATTTATAATTGTCTCATAGAATCTCACAAGTATTGTGTATCTAATTGCAATGGCTGTAAATTTTCCAATTAATAAATAAATATAAAGACAATTAGTTATATTCCTTGGCAACAGACGGTTAAGGAGCCTCGCTTAGCAGTTAATATTGCAAAACTATTGGCCTTTACCAAAGACCAAATGGCTATAACTGTCGCCAGCTCCATTGCATTGCGTTTTAGATACTAATTTATTTGCTTATTGTTGCAATGCTTACTTGAACGTGCTTCCCTTCTTTGACCCGGCTTCACCTGCCGTGATTTTACGCCTTCAATTTAACAAGTGTATAAAATTCAAATGTTTTACTTTATTTTATAAAACAACATTTTATTATTATTCCTAATTAATAGGCGACCAGCGCATTACTGATATGCCTATATCAAGCACTGGTGTAATGTTAATAAAATTGACAGTTATCACTATGGTCTATTTCTATTGTCACTAGCCACTTATCCAGTTTGTTTTTAAAAGTGTTTACAGTTGGGGGCTTCAATACGTTTTTTGGCTTTTTGTTCCACATATTTACAACTCTGTTATTCATGAAGTGATATTTTTCATTTGTTTTGATGGTTTTTTCATCAATTTTATTCCATGATCACGAGTAAGATTTGTACAAAGGCGGACTTAATGCCGCATTCTCTAACAAACCTTTAGGACATTAATAAATATGTTTGTGTCCCGACCACATTATGTAAATAAATTAATGTATATTAATGTAAAAAATAATTTAATTATGATTTAATTTATTTGTGATATTTCCCGAGTTTGGTACGCTGGAGACAAGCTTGCATCATGATTGGCCTATAGTAAAGTTGGCAATGTGAATCCGCTTATTTATAAGCGTGGCTTCTGACCACCCCGAAAGGGAAACGGTCGTGACGATACTTTTCATTTAGCTTCATATTTTTGACTAGAAGACATTTTTCATTTATAGTTTAGTTTATTTTTAATTTTATTATTTAGGTAGCTTTTAATTTATATTTAATGTACTAATTAACTTCGAATAAATCTTTAATATACCTACTGACATATTATATTTTTGCCTTTAGCACCTGCCTACATCATAATCAAACTTATCTGTATTGTTACAAATGTTGGCTGCTAGAAAATGCCAAGCGGCATTAAGCCAGCCCTGTATATCAAATCAAATCATTTATTACCTTAGGTTAGTACACAACACTTGGATATTGTCAATACATATATTTTAATACAATATAAGCTTGGCTGGACCGAATCTAACAGCAATACAATTATACAAGTAATAAATAAAACATTGTTGCCATAAGCGATATATAGTGAACGGAAGAATTAAAATACATAATAATAAATATGTACATAACACGGGCAACGACTGGTCAAACAGCTAGTTTTAAATATATTTAATAACATAATAAATAATCAAACTCGCACGTCACTATTAAATTACAAATTCTAATCGTTTATGTTGCGCCCTGACCACATCGTTTGACCTCTAGATCCCACGTGACCTCAGTCTCAGCTGTCGACTGGTCCTTAGGCGTCCCGCTGCGCGCGCATGTCGCGATTATGGCAATGATCTTCAACACGTTTTTAAACCAATAAAACCGTAAACTAACCTGTTAGATCTTACCGAAGATGTTTATTTATTTAAATTGTACAGGCTTTGATGATTTATGGGGTAGGGTTGGGGATAATCCCCAAGCTTCCCCGGCAGAATCTAGTAACGACTTGAAGTCATGAACATACGAAATTGAGATGCGTCTACTCTATAGATCTTCTTCGAAAGTCCTAGAGATGCCTTGCAATACCTACACAAAAAGATATTGTGACATTCTGATCTCATAAACGTCAATGGAGAATTCATCTTGCTTGCTCGGAATGATAAACGACTTAAATGTGGCTTCCCAGCGGGTTGGTCTCGGAGTGAACTTGGACGAGACAAAAGTCATGTTCAATGATCATGTCAAGCCGAGGCCAATCTGCATGGCAAACGATACTCCTTTTTTTTAATTTATATTTTTAATACTAGCTCGACATGTGACTTTGCGCCCACCTGATGGTAAATGGGGAGCGAGATCTGACAGATCAGACACTCATGACTGACATCAGTCCCTAACATTATGCCGGCTTGACTGAACATGACGACAATTCATGAGAAGTTTCGATGATTGTTGTCTGATGGTTTGACAGTTGAGAATGTCAAACTCTCTTGACATTTCTATTTAGTATGGTTTGGCAATTCATCATGTCGTTTAACGCCAGAACAACGCTTCAAAATTATTGTAAAAATATACTTTTAAAAAATAAATTCGTTCGCATAAATAGAGCACTGCGTCCATTTTACGGTCAACATAATCAGCCTAGTGAGCAAGCAATTCGTGCAGTTATTAATAATTTTGGCACTAATTTTACTCTTCTCAATTCAAAACTTTCAACATGACAATGAAATGTGCGTACGGAAGAGAATATTACTGCTGTAGCTGTGTTGAAAAAGACGCCGTGACTATGTAACTCATAGCCGCGGCGGACATATGCCGGAAATCATATTTAATAAATAAATGCCATTAAATTATCTACCAGATTATGATAATAAAAAGTCCATTTTAACAATATTTCTGTCTTGTATTATTATTTTTAAGCTCTTAAAAAAATCACCCTATAATCTAGTTGAGCCGGAATAGCGATAGGAACTAATGTCATCCGTCAGTGGGTGGTGTCAGTTGCTTCTATTTGTAGACCTTGCGTACCGCATACCATCAGTTAGGCGCGATGTCACCTGTCGTGCTCAGTATAAAAAAATGCATTATGTATTTGTTGGCGGTGTTGTCACAAAATTATGTATTTCAAAAAGAAAAATAAAGTTATTGCCGTTGATTTCGTGTCGTTTCACGCTACTTAAGAATGCCAATGTCATTAATCGAATATTTTTTTGCGTGATTCGACGAATTATTCTCGAATCATCGTGAATGTATTTTGAATTAAACAAATATCACGCCAAATTATCTACGTTTCGATGCGTAATTAAAACGCGATGACATTTTAGCCTAATAGTATGAAAATTATGTATTTTTTAATTGACTTTTCAAATTGGTCGTGTTATCTTGGCAGAAAACTTCACACTGGTTAGAAAATAATATAAATAGTTTTTATATGTGTTCTCGACTAGGTATCAAACCCTGTACCTTCGCGTTAGACCATCATAATTTAATATTATTCCAATTATGAGTTAAAACTGTACCTACCAAAACTTTCGGCAATTTAACTGCAACTTTCGTGCTTATCTCAAAATCGGCAATTATTAATCAATGCCCTTTTGAAACTCTTTCGGCTTTTTTATTTTAAAATAACTTTCTTAAGTCACGTTTTTAAATTATCTCCCAATAAATATTTTATAAAATAAACCTTAAATTTAAACCCGATAACTATTAATAAGTACCTACATTAAAATTTACACTCTTAGGCCAGATTTTTCAATCATCTGACAACTCTAGTTAGATATCTGCTGTGTAATCTATTTGATTGTTTATTAATGGAATAAATGTTTTGAGTTTTTCAATTACGTTTATTCTGTCAGTTAATTATGTATATACTGTTGTAACTAACTTCACATTAAACTTCGTCAGAGCGAGAACGATTTTTTAAAAAAGGCACATGTTAGATAGAGAGCGATATATTTTATCAGTTAGTACGTAACTGTAACTGACACATGTTTTAGGTTATATTTTTATATTAATTAATTCTAGGTACCTTTCTGTTGGATTTACTATTTTTTCTTCAGAAATTGTAAGTAAAATGCAAAAAGTTTCTTTTTGAAGGCGAAATCTCTTCCTAAATTTTATCCTCGTCCGAACTAGTGTTGTCAAATCTTTCCGGTATGGATTTAAAATATTCACAAACATAATATTTCTTCAATAAGTAAACCATCAATTGAATGAAAAATATTTATGTTTCCGAAACGAATTTTTAAGGAAAACACAATACTTTAAAATACATACATATATATATTCACGCCAAATCCCTTGCGGGGTAGGCAGAGACAATTAAGCGCCACTTGTCACGATCACGACAACCTCTTTCGCTTCTTCGATATTCATCAACCTCTTCATACATGCCCTTTTGTTTCGATGGCTTTTTAATGCACTTTATTTATTTGATCGTAATATTAAGTATTTGGCGACCGCCTCCGTGGTCTAGTGGTAACAAACGTTGCCGTGAACTCGGGAGGTCGTGGGTTCGATTCCCACCGGGGTAGTTGTACATTGTATAATTTGTCTCGGTCTTTATTTTGTATGTATAATATGTATATATTTAATAATAATATGTAGTTTATCAACCATCTAGTTTCCGTAACACAAGCTTCGTAGCTTACCACGGAAATTAGATGGCGCTATGTGACCTGTATGGAAATATTTATTTATTTATTTATTATTTGAGTCTTGGTCTGCCAGGGCTTCTTTTACCCACAACTTTCGCATTAGGTGACACGGCCATTTTACAGCCACGAATATTAATTAACGTTAATGCTATTAAAATATAAGATGACACGGCCCTTTTACAGCTATGAATTTATGTTTAATTGACATATCAATATTATTATTTAGATTATAAGATGACATGTCTTTTATTTATTTATTTGTTTTTTCTTATAATTTTATTAATTATCTGACATCTATATGTAATTTCTATAAATTATAATTATTAAGTATTTAGAATGTAAACTGGCACGGCCACTTTACAGCCACGATCTTATTTAAGTAGTTTCTAAGTTAGTTGTAGTTGCTTGTAGCAGTAATGTTGTGCCTAACATACATAAATATGGATTATTGCCTGTTTAGGGTCCAACCATTATTACCACTTTGTTTAGTACGTATGTTTTAATAATTGTATTGATTTTATTAGTTCTGATTGTATATAAGTTGGAAATAAACTATTTTAATTTTGATTATATATCTGGTTCGTCAATCTCTCTTCACTCATCCTTTCGACATGCTCGACATCGGACCTTAAAATAATAAATTCGTATATGGGAAAGTTTAAGAACTGTTTTAAAAAGCGTTGGTGTCTGTGTAACACCAAGACAAAAAAAAAACAGCTAAATATATTTATTATTTATAAACGATAAACTAAGAGTTACATTAGTTATACCATAAGAAAAATGCACCTTACATCAGTTTTGTTACGTTAACCTGTTATTTTCTGCACAATCCGATAGAGGCTAAACACGGCAATCAGTCTGGGCTACTCCAGGCTACCTATTCTAGTCTTCAAACCACACATCTGGCTACACATGCCTCGTCGTCCGTTGTATCAAGGACTAGTTTTGGATCGAAGTGTGGAATCGGAAGTGTGGCTACCGTGTGCACCGACCTAACCATGCATTTAAGGAAACTTGTTATTACGGCCATTCACTCTTATAAAGACTTAGTTACACGGACATGTTTTAAAGGAGCTTATAGCTGAGTGATATTTTATATTAAAAAAAAAAACAATGTAAGTATTTTAGATACTCTATACTAGCTATAGAGCATCCAAAATACATACATTAATGTAAACAGCAGCCGATCCGAGTTTTAATCGTATTAAAACGTATCGTCTTATACTGTCAAAATAGTGGATTCCGGTAAGTACTGTACATTTTAGCGCGAGTTTAGCCGAGCTAACGTCAAAATAACAAAATATTATACGATTATCATCTCTAATATAAAAAAAAGAATTAATAATATTAGCATTTAGCATTTGACATCTGATAATGGTTTCCGTGCTAATCTGAATTCTAAAAGGGTTTGACATTGATAATTCTTATATATATAACGTTTACGGCTTAAAAACAGCGGGCTGAGGCGGAGTGTACAATCGTATTAGGACGTATCGTCTTATACTGTCAAAATAGTGGATTCCGGTAAGTATTGTACATTTTAGCGCGAGTTTAGCCGAGTTAACGTCAAAATTACAAAATATTATACGATTGATAGACTATTCAGCTAGGCGCTGCAAACTTCAGCAAAGAAGCCGACAGACGCATTCAGCTAGGATGGGCGGCATTCGGGAAACTTCGACATATCTTCTCATCGTCCATACCACAGTGTTTGAAGACAAAAGTCTTCAACCAGAGTCCTCCCCGTAATGTCCTACGGAGCAGAGACGTGGACACTGACAGTGGGTCTGGTTCACAAATTCAAGGTCGCTCAGCGAGCTATGGAGAGAGCTATGCTTGGTATTTCTCTGATGGATAGAATTCGAAACGTTGAAATTCGTCAGAGAACCAAAATTACTGACATAGCATTCAAAATTAGCAAGCTGAAGTGGCAATGGGCCGGACACATCTGCCGCAGAACCGACGACCGATGGGGCAAACGGGTTCTGGAGTGGAGACCACGTACGGGACGACGCAGAGTGGGACGACCCCCCACCAGATGGACGGATGACCTAAGGAGGGTCGCTGGTGGGGGTTGGATGAGGGTTGCAAAAGACCGCGTGCAGTGGCGAGCCTTGGGGGAGGCCTATATCCAGCAGTGGAGAGACACAGGCTGATGATGATGATGATCTCTAATATATATTAAAAAAAGAATTAATAATAATAGCATTTAGCATTTGACATTTGACAATGGTTTCCGTGCTAATCTGAATTCTAATAGGGTTTGACATTGATAATTCTTATATAACGTTTTTTAGGGCAAAAAACAGCGGGGTGAGGCGGAGTGCACAATCATATTTCGCTTGTTTCGCTGTTCTTTAGCCTTAAACGTTATAAAATAATTGTCAATGTCAAATGCTATTAGAATTCAGATTAGCATGGAAACCATTATCAAATGTCAAATGCTAAATATTATTAAATGCTATTATTATTATTTTTTTAATATATTAAAAATCTCGCGAATTCAGCAATTATATAGATCGTGTGACTGTACCTTAAGACTTACTCGTACAACAGACTAAGCTATACAAATGTATCAAAAGTTATCGCCTCTATTCTGTGCACATAAGGACGATAGTTGCTTAAAGTGTATTATGACAATGGAGTGACTTAGTTGTGTAGGTCAACGAATTTGTCATGTAATTGATGTGCAAGTGGTATTATGAGTTATTGTTTAAATTTATTATTTCCTTAACAAATCTGTTTATATTGTTATTATATTATGATTAAATTGTCCTAGTTTAGTCATTAAATTGTCATCAATTCATTGTATAGAATTTTAAAGTCTTCCAACTCATATACATAAAGCTGGCTTATTTTAAATTGTAATTTGTGCCTGTTGTGTTATTCTGTTATTTAATTGTTTAAATAGTTGTATTATTTAAAATTATCTTTGACTATTTACTTGTAAAAAATGAGCGAAAAGTTTGTTAAAATGTGGAAATCACTGCAAATAGATATTTTTTATATACTAGAACAACATACGATCTTGCTCCCACCTGATGGTAAGTGGCGCTCGAGGTACATGAATGTTAGCAACTGGAATCAGACAATCATGACTGACATCAGTTCCTAACACTATGCCGGCTTGACTGGGCATGACGGCAATTCGAGCCTGATCTCGAAACTTGTGGATACACTTTACACGGGTTTATCAGCACGAACGGTGGATACTTCCCACTACCACCTATTTGTTGTTCTTGTTAAAAGTTTGTGCCATTTGCAATGATGTCAAATGCCAATTTTTTATATCAAGGAGAACTTACTTAGAACTTTTTTATTGTAAGCTTGCCATGGTGATATTTTTATAAAAATAACACCGCCTGAAACAAGACTTACTTATAAGTATGTACAGAGGCGAACTTAAAGCCATTTCGGCTTTTTCTACCAGCTAACCTTTGGGAGAGTGAGACAGTATAAATATGTGGGGTGCAATTCTAACCAATAAACTACATAAATAGTATGAATACATAGACTACATAAATACTCATCAATATATAAGTATTATAGAAGATATACATACTCGTATATGAGGATAATATATTATTAGGAAGTAGAAATTTGTGGAGTTAAAATATATTGTTCTGCCTGTTTAAAAAGAAAGTATTAAGTAGGTTTTTAAAGATGTGAATGGAAGGAGCTTGTCTGATGGTCAGTGGAAGTTTGTTCCACTGTAAATGCCGTATAGTTTTTTTTCCGCTTGTACTTTTCTCTCGCTCGCACAATCCAAAATTTTCATTTATTTTTATCAGTTATATTTTCCTAGAACGTTAATAGACTACATACAAATCTCAAAAGTACACTATCACCCGTATTCTATTCTATTTCCTCAATGCCTCCTCCACTCAACATTTCCTTCCAGCTGTCAAACAAATAATAAGTGTAATAGTTACGATTAAAGTTAAAAATAGAGCCGATCTGACTGTTTTATTTTAAACTTCAGCCGTAAGTAAATTAACTTTCTTAATTTTATCTGAACATCATGACTTAAAGCCCAATTGCTTATGTCTCTAGGAACTCGATGATGATGTCGTTTATTCGTACAACCAATAAAATTAAAATAACGATCTGTCGGTAAATAGTTGTGCAAATAGATAGGCCGAGATAGTATGCGCCAGTGATTAACGGTCGTGGGAAGCGACCTGGGACACAGCATCCCAGGGAATTTCATGGTACAGCTGTTTTATCTTTGTTGAGCGGGTTTTACCTAAACTGTATGATAAGTTACAGTAATCCTAAAACTCCTCGAGTTCTTGTGCGATACACCCAGCCTTACAACGTTCTACTTTTAATAACCAACTTAATATCTCTTCCCACTGACAGAGCCAGGCTTCTAATAATGGTGGGGGCCTATAACAAACATCTCTATATTCTGAACATTACAGATAGCCCACAGTGTAGAGGATGCATGGCGGAGGAGGAGACGGCCGCGCTTGGAGTGCGACAGTGTCGCTGCGCCTAGACTGAGGTTCCTCCAGACTGCGAGGACTGTTCCGGAGGTCTGCAGGAACGTAACGGGTCTTCTGGCTTTCCTGGAGGAGATCGGATGGTTCCGCTGAAGGAGTAAAGGTCACGCACAATGGTCCAATAGAGACTAAGTGCGGAAAAGCCACCGTAATCACAATCACAATCTCTTTCCACTCTAGCAGATATTTACTGTGTCTGCAGCCCGCCAGTGGAACACGCAACCACAAGCACCGTCAGTCCATACTTTAAACGATTAGTTGCATTTTTTTATATAAATTTTAATAAAGTGGAGTTAAGCATCATATGTGTATGTTTCACCTATATAACAAGTAAACATGAACAATTTTAATACATTTGACATTCCAGAAAAGCTACAAACAAAACGCAACACTGAGGTCCGGATTAATAGTCGTTGCTCCGCCAGTGCTTAGCACGAGCCATTGCTCAGGACTCTCAAAGTAACAAGTTATATATAATAAGTTATATATTTATAGTAAAGTAAGTAAGGCGCGGCGGAGGCTCGGTTGTAAGAACGCGTTCCTTAAATCCTACAAAGGTCGGTTCAAACCCACCCGGCATGTACCAATGAGAAATACACTTTTCTTACGTATATTTCTCATAGATATACAACACCACCGTTCCCGTGCCTCGGAGAGCACGTTAAGTCGTCGATCCCGGTTCCAGTAATACCTTGTGGAATCGTTAATAAATTGTCATTCAAGATTGACATCATATCCTCGCCAAGCCGTCTGGCCAGCGTGGCGAGTGTAGGCCAAATTCTCCAGTTTTAGAAGGCCCATCTCCAGCAGTGGAGGTCTAGGACGCTGTGTTCTTGGGGCTGTAATGGATATTTCTGTAGGTATGTAGTATATAATAAGTTATATATTTATAGTATGTAGTATTTAAAAAGTAAAGTGAAAATTGTTTATTGAAGCAAAAGTTAATTGAGTTAAAAAATATACTAGCAAACGATAAAAAACTAGCTATAATTATTGTATTGATGTTGGGTTCGGTCTAGCCATGGTCAATGGTAATATTTTTTTTATTTCTTAGCTTGTATGTATTGACAATATCGAAGTGTTACGTACTAACCATACGGAAATAAATTATTTGGATTTAATTGATTTGATTTGCATTATTTTGTATCTTTTATTTAACATTTAGACAATTTTACTATAGGGTGGGTTATCATGACAAGTGGCAAGCTAGGCAGTTAACTTCAAACTATAAATAAAATTTATAACGAAAAAATGGTCATAGTTTTTAGTAATTACCGCCATTTTGAACTTTTAAATAAAATATGCTAATGGTAATTTATTCTAAGTCCTGAGAACTATAGGGTTCTTTGACTGACTAACAAAGAGTTGCACAATTGCGTTTTAAATCAGCTACAACATTCCTCGTCTTGGCGGGTTATTCTCTAACCAGCCTATTGTATTTCCAATTGCGTTTTCATGGTAAATCACGGTGGAATGACAGTGCTAAAATAATAATAATAACGAGACGCAAGAATTTTAATAAAACATAAAAAAGTGCTAAATAATAAATCACTCGTCTTCTTAATACGAGTATTTATTCGTCACAAAAGCAAAGTTTTATTTTATTTATATTAAAAAGGTCCTAAAATAAGGTACATGTAGAAACTGCCTCTAGCGGTTAAGTCCGTGTGTTTAGACTTGGATGTACCGGGTTCGATTCCTGGTCGGGACACAAAAATATATATAAATGTAAATAAAAATACATTTAATTAATATTTAATTTATTTGTGATATTTCTCGAGTTTGGTACGCTGGAGACATCGACGAGCTTGCCACTTGTCATGATTGGCCTATAGTAAAGTTGGCTAAATGTAAATCCGCTTATTCATAAGCGTGGTTTCTGACCACCTCGAAAGGGAAACGGTCATGATGATACTTTTCTATGTAGAACATTAATCAGCTCTTTCGGAAAGATTTGCAAATAAAATTGAAAGGAAAATAAGTGTCGAAGCGTACAAGTTTCCGTCGAAGAATAACTCTCAGGTCGTAGAAGAAATTCCTCTAAAAACTAGCAATCAAGCTGTTCTAAGCGAGATTTATTATGGACTTATCCCATTTATAGCTGGTTACGTTAAGCTGCGCGTCCACTGTGCAACTAAAAACTGCTTGACTATCACCGTCGTCTTTTACAAGAAAACAAATTTTCATTGTAAAAAATGGTCAGAAACCACGCTTATAAAGAAGCGGATTCACATTCAGCCAACTTTACTATAGGCCAATTATGACAAGTGGCAAGCACGTCGATGTCTCCAGCGTACCAAACTCGAGAAATATCAGAAAAAAAAAAGTATTAATTAAATTATTACATTAATAAATATTTTTGTGTCCCGAACAGGAATCGAACCAGGTACCACCGAGTCTAAATCGACGGACTTAACCGCTAGACCACGGAGGCAGTTATTGTACTTTTAATTTTCATTGTACTTGGGAAATATATTTAAAATAAATATTTTTAGCTCTTATCATGATAGGATTTTCCGCTTGACCCATAACTCTTTACTGTCCATCCCTTCACATCACACTAACTTTTAAAATATATAAAAAAAACATTTGAAAAGAAATAAAGACCTTGAGAGCAACTATGGGCTGGTCAAAATAGGCTTAATATTATACAGAAGAATATATTTTTATTTTATTAATATAATAGGGTTAAATTAAAATTAATTTTTAGTTTTTATAGTTTAGTTCTTAATTTATTTTATTTTTTAATCTTTGTACTTAACTCCGATTTTATAAATAAAAAATAAACAAAAACAAAAAACACCTACTTACAAAAACTTATTTAAATATAAATCGTATCCAGAAAAACTTTTATTTTCTTTTATCTTAAAATAACAATTTGAGATGCAAAAAGCTTTTAAATTAACCTATTTTTTATTGCAGTTTTTTATTTTTTTATCTGCATTTTAACAGCTGTTAGACCCATGAAGAGATTCCTTTAAGAATAGTATTGAATGGCTAACAGCCAGTTTCTCGAACGTATTTTTGGTACTTAATTATTACTTAAGTAAAAATAAACCTTAAGTAAAAATTAAGTACCAAAAATACGTTCAAGAAACTGGCTGAAAGGGAATCGGTTGTGATGATACATTGGGTTAGTAACAGTTACTATGTAACTGTTCTTCTGGAACTGTTTGTTTCGATAATAAAAAATAAAACTACTTAGGTGGTCTACTTAAGACTCTTTCATTCTTAACTTTAAAATACCTTAGTCTATAGCAAACTGATGCGGGAGTAAAATGATCAGCCATGTAAATACCATCCATACCAAATTCTCCATAAAAGGAGCTCCTCGTTTGCCTTGAATCGGCTCGGCAATCAATATAACACATGCCTTCGTAATGTCTTCCTCGATATTGGCGTGCAAGCTTCAATAATAACAAATTAACCACTGTGAAACATGACTCATGTGTGTGTAGGGTGGATATGTTATGGAAGATGTTTGGAATTTTAGTCCTACTTGTTTTGTAGTAAAATTCATGTCTTTTAAGACACTGCCACAAAACTACTTAATTTATGTTGATACAATTATTAATGTTTAAGTTCTATGTCGTAATACAAGTATATAAAATCTGATCAACAACATGATGAACAACCTATATGACTTCCCGTCTTTCAAAACACTTTCACAAAACCACTTAATTGATGTTGCTACAATTATTAATGTTTATTCGAAGGAAGTAAGGTACAATGTTTTTTTTTTAAAACTAAATTATTAATTAAACTAAAAACTAAAATTTTCAAACATAAATTACTATTAATTAAAAATAAAAAATATCAAAAAATATTTAGTTAATAATTAAAAATACAACTAAAAACTAAAATAAAGAAAAAACAAAAGAAATTATTATAAATAAAAAAATTGCTCCAAATCGCTGCCAATTAATGTTTACGAGTAAGTACTGTGTCGTAATACAAGTATATAAAATCTGTTCAACTTATAGATGTGGCCGACGGTTTGGCATCCATTGCCTCGCGTTTTTATACTTTTAATTTTTATATGATTTTCACTTTAAACAAGTCGTATAGTGCAGTTTTATTGTGATAAGTCTCGTAACCCTAGCGGTGAACATCGGACAACAATATAAGGACTGTCTCTTTAAGATTTGTACTACCTAAAATTTATTGGATTGTAACTTTTCATAAGCAATTATATATTATATATATATTTATATATTATAGTATAGATGTAAATAATGTAGACGTGATCACAAAGAGAGAAAGCACCGGCAATTTATCTTGGTAAAATTTTCTTAGCGACAATTACCATACAAAATAACCAAAGAAAAAAATAAAAATATAAAATAAATAAAACGTGGTCTAGCGGTTAAGTCCGTAGATTAAATAAATAAATATTTCCAGACCGACCTACACAGCGCCATCTAGTTTCCGTGGTAAGCTACGAGGCTTGTGTTACGGAAACTACATGGTTGATAAACTACATATTATACTTTTTTTTTGTAAATATATATATATATTATACATATAAACACCCAGACCGAGACAAATTATACAATGTACAACTTGCTCCCGGTGGGAATCGAACCCACGACCTCGCGAGTTCACGGCAACGTTTGTTACCACTAGATTAATTACTTACTTAGATACTGTTAGATTAAGACTCGGAGTAAAAAAATAAATACATTTAATTAATATTTAATTTATTTGTGATATTTCTCGAGTTTGGTACGCTGGAGATATCGACGAGCTTGCCACTTGTCATGATTGGCGTACAGTAAATTTGGCTAAATGTGAATCCGCTTATAAGCGTGGTTTCTGACCACCCCGAAATGAAAACGGTCGTGATGATACTTTATTTTTAAAAAAAGTTCAAATCGGATGAGTCATTTTTGAGTTTTACCAGACCTCGCAGGGCCATTGATTTTTATAAAATAAACATTTTTATAGCATTCGTACTATAATGATAGTAATGACATGAGTTAGTTTAACGCCATTGTATTCGTAAAGACTAATCGGTGTGAATTCTAACATTTATCAGTTATATTTTCCATTAAAATATTGTTTTTTTTTATTAATTACGCACTAACGTTTCGGTGCTCAAAGAGCTCAAACTTGCCAAGGGACAGAGACTTTCTGCCGTCTGCTTTAATTTGAATTCTGCAATATTTTGGCCACATTGCTAGAAGACGTGCTGACAATCTGGAAAAACTCTTAGTAACGGGAAAAGTAAACGGTAAAAAATCAAGAGGAATAAGACCCAAACGATGGTCTAGTCAGGTGACTGACCACCTAAACACCCCAGTCAACCAAGCCATCCACTGCGCCGAGGACCGCAACCACTGGAAACGGCTAGTGGATGGACTGCGACGGAGTCACGATCCCCAACAGTGGGGTACCGACTAAGAAGGAGTGAATAGCGACCGTCCGTCCTTTAACGACTCTAGATTTTGGTCACCCATCAATTCCGTCACATAATGTCCAGGTACAAGGCTTATTAAAGAGTCCGATCAAATACTGGTTTTAGCAGCGGTACCTCAGATTAATAATCATATTAATATTTTTTTTTTCACACAGGCTTCGCTGGTGGCGCCAGTTGATTGGCTGGTTGTAACAGGTAGTCTAAATATAGACCGTAATCTTAACATCCGCTTATAAAACTGATAAATTTTTATCTCGTTGATAAAACTGACTTAGTTGCACCGCACAAATTGCTTGAGTCATAATGTCAATAAACAGACTAAATAAATGTCTTTTGAGGTTATTACAAAAATTTGCTTGTTTTCGTTATGTTATAGGTTAAACTGCATCCACAACAACGAGATCAAATATAAGATAGAGCGGGCATTGGTGCCATTTTCGGACAAAATTGTTTTTTACGCCATCTAGCGACGTCCACAAGCAAAACTCTTTGTTAAGAATGAAACAATGGTTCATAGCAGACTGATTTTTTTTTTAGATAACCAATAGATGGTACGCATACCGTACTCGTACATATATATATCGCCGTCCCCTATAATTACATTAAATTAAAACTTGCTAACCCACAACCCATTTAAAACGTGTGTTAAGAACACAAAATCAATATAAAATTTGCTTTCATATAAACATGTATTCGCTATTAATCTTACGTTTTATTCACCAAACAAACTAAAATCTACTTATACAGAAATAGTTATGTCAACTTATAGTATTACTGTACATATTAGTGACGTCGTAGTGTCACCTTACTTGGTATCGAGGACCGTAGCTCAGATAAAGACCCTACTTCAATCACCTCTTCCTCACAAATATCTTTGATTGATAACAGTTATAAATAAAAAAATGCATGCCTTTTTTATACACATTAGTGATTTAAAGATTCTAATTGTGTACAACTATAATAGCGCCATCTATGACCGAGTAGCGGAACTTTTTCCTAATGACTGATTATTTATTGAAAGTAAACTTCTAGAATGTGCTGTGTATTTTAAAATATTAGTTAAATTGACATAAAATAAACTAACACGAGCAAAGAAGAACGTCTTTTACACTTCCGTATATTGTATATATATACTTCAGCATATTGTCCATGAAACAACAGTATAATCAATATGAAAGTGCTTGTCGAACACGACTATAACCGGCAATGAACTGTCATACACTAATTCATTGTATACCGATTCGCCTAGCTTTTATTTTTAAACCGTTATGTCTTGCCCTATCTTACTATACCTCGATTATTGAATGTTCCTGATCAAAATCAAAATAATTTATTTCCATTGGCTCTCTCAAAACAACTTGGATACAGTCAGAACTAATAAAATCAAAACATATGTACTAATCAAAGTGGTAATAATGGTTGGACCGTAAACAGGCAATAATCCATATTTATGTATGTTATGCACAACATTATTGCTACAAGCAAGTAAAACTAACTAACTTAGAAACTACTTAAATAAGATCGTGGCTGTAAAGAGGCCGTGTCAGTTTACATTCTAAATACTTAATAATTATGATGTACAGAAATTATATACATATGTCAGATAATTTATAAATTTATAAAACAAAAAATAATAATAAAAAATAAAAAAGTCGTCATCTTATAATCTAAATAATAATAATGATATGTCAATTAAATCCACAAGTATTACCTAATTACGTAAAGAGAAACCAAAAAAGAAACATCTAACGTCTATCAGGTAAACAATTGGATAAGTTTGAGTAAGAAATCAATGTATGAAAGTGTTCATAAATGTTGACGAAGCAAAAGAGGTATGTGTGACCGGGACAATTGAAGGCCAATTGTATCTGCCTACCTGGCAAGAAAACTATCATGAAGATGTTGATAATGTATTCTCAGTAGTCATAATGTTTGCTAGATGTATGTGCATTATTCGTAACATTAACCTGCCCACCTCGCACTTCAAAGTAAGCATCAAATAAATGTAGGCGCATACCGTCACGGCCCTTTATGATTAGAGAATACCGGGTTATTCCATTTACACTGACTAAATCTCGCCCGAACTGTGCGAAAGCCAAGATAGAAAACACCTTAATATATGTCGTATTGTTTAAATAGTTGTTCAAACTTTAATTTTAAAATCGTTTATTTGCCTTAATTGTCCATATATATTTTTGCATAGTGGACTTGTGGCATGCGAAATCTTTTAATATTAATATATTGTAATATTTATCAAATAGTCATCTTCACTTATAGATTATAATAATATAGTATATATATTCATATATTCATTCACTAATTAATTCATTTCTAAATTCTATTCCACTTGAAGAACTCGCCAACATTATAGTATTGCCACGTATTTATACAGCTTCGTCTTAACTGTTACTTGATTGTTGGGATACGGTTATATATTTTAATAGACATAATAACAGTTCCTTCCAAATAGTTATTATTATATTTGTCTGTCAATTGGGTCCTTGGTGTTTAGCATTAAAACTTTTTAACGAGTAACTGGGGAAAAAATGGTAGAAGTTTCTGGAGATAGTCGGTCTAAAACATGTTTAAAACAAAATATATTATATATAGCAGTGTATAATGCAGTCAGTGTACTTGGTACTTTTAATAATTAAATTTTCGTTGGTAGAGATTTGAATTATTTTTTTATATCTTATATAAATATTTTGTACCATTTTTTTTGTCCGATTATTTGTAATATACCTAATTACAATGCTCAAATAAAATTAATTTATTTTTAAAATAAACATTAATTAATTAAACTTTGGTTTTACCTGAAGGTATATTATCGTAATCGTGACACCTATGCGTTGGTCAAATTCGCACGAAATCGCACGATTTGGATGAGTTTAACTTGCGAGTTGACACAAACCCGAAGATGTACCATATAACACTATACAGGGTGACGAAAATACTAGTTCTATAAGTATGCAATTTTCACAAGACAGTATCACAAAAGAAATCGTCAGGAACAGATTTAAGACTCAGCCTTACGCAATGGAAGTTGGTGCGAGAGGATTTCTTGTTAAATATTTGTATCACTTACTGAAATAATTTGGCCTAACCAGGTCTGTTGTCACTACATTTGTGGAATGAGCTTTAAATCATACAGGTGTAACACAAAAGGAAATCAATAATTTTATTTTATTGGTTGAGTCAAGCATATTTATTTGTAGGACATTTAAAACTAATATTAAAGGAAAATACACAATTTAAATTTCTAGATATTTATTTCAACCTGTATGTACGAGCACCTCGCACTCATATCACAACATCACGTTTATCTTAAGTCGTTCTAAGAAACTTTCTTGCCTGGTTATCATTTTCTCTATGTCACACGTTTTTATTGGCTCAGTCGCACTGGGAATGAATGCTTCACAGTTATTGTTTATGGAATTAATGGGTACATGCTTCACGCCCGTCAGGCCAGCGTGGCAAGTAAAGTAAATAAGCGAATTCACATTCTATAGGCCAATCATGACAAGTGGCAAACTCGTCGATGTCTCCAGCGTACCAAACTCGAGAAATATCACAAATAAATTATATATTAATCAAATGTATTTATTTACATTACTAGGTATCTCCGAGTCTAAATGAAAAAGTGTAAGCCATAAGAAATTTCTGGAAGGCCCATCTCAAAAGAGTGGAGGTCATGATAATAACATGCTCCTAGAAGACGAAGACGAATTTCATAGCATTTCATTCCGTGCGGGTGCCAGGTGCGTCGTGTGTGAGAAAGAGATAGGAGAAAAATGGAGTTATATTTTTACTGCGCAAAAAAGACCATTACTATCCACCATTCTGCTTCTTTCCTACACAATTAAATACATTATTATCGTCACAGCCCCTAAAACACTCGTCTTAGAACGTCCTAGACCTTTACTGTTGGAGATAAGCCAGAGATAGCTTCTAGAAATTTGTGGAGAATTTAGCCAACAACCGCCACGATCGCCAGACGGGTTGGCGAGGGTCTGATAACGATTGCAAAAGTTGGTAACAGTGAACCGGGACCGGATGGCTTAACGTAAAAATGTGAAAGACAAATGTCATTGGTACATGCCGGGTTTCGAATCCACCTTTTAAATGAAAAGGAAAGCGCTCTTACAACCGAGCCACCACTGCTCTTTCTCCAGATATATGTTTTGGAAGGCCTATCTCCATTAGTAGAGGTCTTCTGCGAGCTGCAATGAATTATCAAACAAATGAAAAAGTCATATAATGTTAAGGATTAAAAATAGGAGAAATAAACGGGTATTACAAAGGTTGAACACAAATTACTTCGAGAAGTTATTACACGAATAATATATTTTGACTACTGTACATAAATCGTAAAGATTATTGTCTTCTTCGGACTGTTAAATGCGGAAATGAAGTGATTGTTTTTACGCATTTATTTATTTATAAGTCAAGGATTTGTTTCTATAAATATCTATGTTTTAATTTGTGTTTTCAGTTACTCTGCCAATATAAACCAAGACGTCGATACCAGTTTAGACGACAGTAAGACAGGCACTGGAACGTAATACTATAAAACCGCAGTCCCGTTTTATTTCATGAAAAGCAGTGACATCTTGTAAGGACCAGGTCAAAGACTTTGAATATATAACAAGACGGGGAAAGAATCCAAACGATATGAGTATTAAAGCTATGACAATCGTCTTTGAATAAATTAGTCTATGACAATGTATTGCCAGTTATGGTTGTCTTCGATGTGCACTTTCAAATTGATTTCGTTGTTTTACGGACAATATGCTGACCTGCATGCTACGGAAGTGTAAAACACGTTACCATAATGGTTATTTAAAATTTTAACCGGTCTTTACGCTAAGGTAAAACCTTAGCCTAAGGTGCATTGACTAAAACATCGGGAGAAATATGTCAACCAAACGCTGAGTTTAAGCAAATTGTACTGGGGCTGATTCTGAAATAATGGGATTTAGGTAAAAGTCTCCAGTTGGCAAGACAGAGATTCTAGAGATTGAAGTGTCAGAAAAAAAAGGCGGAAAAAAAGGACCTGGTCAAAAGAGATCAAATATAAGACAGAGCCGGGCATTGGTAGTGATTTTAATTTAAAAAAATGATATTTATAAATCCGTCTAATTTATTTTTCTTCTCTTGTTAAATAAGATATATTTCTGCTGACGTTTCAGCCAAGTTGCATTGGCTGTGGTCACGGGTCGACTGGAGCTGCGCGGTGTAGTCTCGTACATACTGGACGGTAGATGTAAACCTACTTTAAAAAGTTTAACATAAATAAAGTCCGGAATTAATAAGGGGTATCCAAGTATGAAATTTGACCCGACGGCCATCTGATTACTGACCAATTAGCACACGAGCAACGACCAGCTAGTTTAATATAAATCAAATGAATAAAAGAATAAACACAGAATGCACATTGGTGCCATAAAGTTAGACGTCTCAAGTATCAACAGAACCTACTTTCACCAGTAGAGCTCAGTAATTGAACATTTACTATCACATCGTAAATAACCTAATTACAAGCTCATCATTGTTGCTACCATAAAGATAGCAAGTTCAATATATTATTAAGGTTTTTTATTCTGTAACAAACGCGTGGGAGTCAAAAAAACAATCCGGTTCACAAATAGACAATGTCATTTGATTAAATATAACCGTGTTTCCGTCTTTTTATATCTTATTATTAATTCATTTGACACGGCCCTACGAATTTATATTAAAGTATCATCACAACCATATCACTTGCAAGGTAGTTAGAAATCACACTATTTTGAAGATGTGGATTCATATTAACTTTACTATGTTAAAGTTATTATGTTAAAACACGTTATTCTAAATGTTGATTAAACTAATATTTTTGAAATGTTGATTCAAAATATAGAAGAACATTCTAGAAGTTTATTTTCTTTAAATAAAATAAAAAACATAAAAAATAAGTTCAGCTACCCAATCGTAGATGGCTTTATTATGAATGCACACAATTATAATCTTTAATGCTGACAATCAGGCGAAGACGGCCCGAGCCATGTTACGCCCTGTTATGAATTCCAGCTTGCCGCTCAGGTTGAAGGTTCGGATCTACAAGATGTTCATCCGTTCCCGACTCACCTATGCTGCGCCAGCCTTGCATCACCTTCTGGCCAATCAATAGGGACAAGATCCAAAGTCAGCAGAACATATCGCTCAGAGCCGTTTTCCGAGCACCATGGTTCGTGCGTAATTCCGTCATAGTTCGAGATCTGGAGATGGATTTTTAAATTGTTGAGGAATTTGTTGTTGCCCTGACTAGACGTATGTTCTATTGGGCCGACAACGGACACTTCAATAATCTTCAAAATATCGCTCCGTCTTGCGCTCGGCCCCCCGACGGGAGACCACTTCCTAGAGAAGTGCTCTTGGAGGAGAGCTGAAGTAGTCGAACCTAGACCCCCTGGATTCGTGAGCCACACGGGAGCTGTTATACCAGTCACAGCGCCCAGCATCAAAAGTGCATGAATTACCAGCAGGTGGTAACCCGCTGACATCCTGCCGGGGAAGACGGGGTAATTTCCTCAACCCCAACCCAGGCCCATTAGTTATCCGGGTCTGGACGACCCCACTGTCTGTCTGTCTAATCTTTAATACACTAATCATAAGGTTTACATTTACGTATCGTAGTTAGAAGCAAAAAAAATAGACATCTAACTACTTTTTAAAATTAAGTTAATATCCTTTATTATTGCTTTGTAATCTGGCAGAAATGAGGGGGTACATGCCCAGAGTGCCCAATGGGAAAGAGGGAATGCATATACGAGTATGTTGTATTGAGTATGTAGTTACACAATTGTTGGTGAAGGTAAGTTGGTTTTAAGTGTCAGACACTTGACACCCGGAGTTATCTATCCGCTATGCCCCCTGCCTCACAGGACGCAGACCGTGACTTAGGGTTTCTCAACTAGAGACGTATAAACAGAAAATGGCAATATTAAAATATTTTTATTAAAAAAAAATGCACAGAAGTACAAAGGGCTAACATAATGTTGATAGACGTTTTCTGCCTGCTAACCCATAAGGACAATAAGAGAGCTTTAAGCGACAGGACTAGGTGCACAAACAAAAAAATTATAAATAATTGAAAAAATATTACGTACTAAAACCAATGCACTTAAAGTACCATCATCAGCACAGCCCCTAGAAAAGCGTTTAGGTAGAATTTCAGCAACGCCGGAGACCAATCGTATATAAGTGTTCGCTATTTCAGGGTTGGAATCAGAAATCATCCAAAGTTAGCCAAGTTACTTAAAGTACGAGAGTTACATTGCTATTTACGTATACCAATCATCATCATCATTATCACAGCCCCTATAAAAGCGTTTAGGTAGAATTTCAGCAACGCTTGAGACCAATCGTAGATGTGTAGTGTGTAGTGTTCGCCATTTCAGGGCTGGATGCAGAAAATCGCCCAATGTTAGCAAGTCATTTTGAACTTCTAGAGTCATCGCGTGCACTCTGTATTCATGCTCTTCATCTTTCCTGAGGAACGATTTTATAACCTCTTTTGTCACCTGTCATGATTTTTTTGAAGAATATATTAACTATCAAATAAAAAAGAGATCATTATGGCACGAGAACATTTCATTTGGCCCATTTCTCTAAGAAAAATCATTTATGTACCTAAGGTAAATGGCGTAAACAAATATATATATATAAAAATATAATAATATATATAAAAAAAAAACAATTTGATTGTGCGAGAAAGTTAAGCATTCAACAACCGAAACACAAAGTATTTGTGATATTTCTCGAGTTTGATACGCAAGAGACATCGACAGCTAATAGTCATGATGTACGTACGTTGGCGATATGTGAATTCATCACTTTAAAAAAGCGTGTTTTCTGACAACCTCGGAAGGGATACGGTCGCGATGATGATTGCGATTGTGCGTAAAGTTTAGTTAATATGACACATGCTACTGGCATTTTACAAAATTCTCTAATTTACATTAAAAATATCATCAAATAAACACGTGCAATTATTCATCATTTTAAAGCGTGAATATAATTGTTTATTGTAAATGTCTTTATACGTAGAACTTTATATAGCTGACATAAATTTTATTGCAATTTCTCAAGTACATTGCTCCTGGGTGGTCTTTATGATATTACAAATAAAAAATAATTTGTTTCTGACATATCTCGAGTCTGGCACGCTATAGACATCAACGAACTTTTTCAAATTCAATATTCTTTATTGTATAGATTGCTTATTCTAATTACAGTTGTATGTACATGTCATGATGATGCAATCTGACCATATTATGGGCATTCAATATGCTTATGTCAATAGATATTTATTTACAATATTTATTTGTATATAGTTTATATTTAATATTGTTCTTGTCAATTTATTGGAATACAATGTTAATGTCAAAATTTGCATGCTAAAAATTCTTTTATTGAGTTAAAACAGTTGTCAATAAGAATTTTCTTTAACTCAATAGTAAAACGTTTTATAGGTAACTCTCGTATCTCTCTAGGAATTTTATTGTATACTCTAATGCACATTATGTGGCAGTTTCTGCTGTAATATTCACTTACACATCTTGGGTAGATTAGTCGGGTATAATCTCGAGGTACAAATTTGTTACGAGTTTTATATTTCTTAAAGAGATTGGAATGTTTATTGACAAATATTCCTATTTCAAGGATATACAAAGGGATCCCAAAATTTAACTTATTATTAATAAGCAAATAAGAATAACGGGTATTTTTTATATTTTTTTTACACAAAAGAAATGAGTACAAAACATTTTTAATTTCAAATGTAAATTATAGCCGTAAATAAC